>JAPXFQ010001885.1:0-600000 GCA_028564705.1 Apricaphanius iberus
TTAAGCTCCACATCGGCAACCGTGTCCCACAGAACGGAATCAAGGGCCCGACCCCACTAGGTGATGGAACTGATCAAGGGTGACCAGAAAGATTGATCAGATGTGGAGGCAGATGCCGTTTCTAGACCAATGTAATCCAGAAGGAGATCTCTATATTGATTAATATTCAGAGTATTTTTATTTTTCCAGTTCAAGAGGATATTTTTCTTAGCGATGCATAAGGCGATGTAAAATAATTGCATAGACTTTGTATCCATGGTAACTTCATCTACATTTCCCAGCAAGCAAACTGTGGGAGCAGGTGTGATATTACATTTCAGACACTTTGATAGATCTTCACATATCTGGTACCAATATTTCTTAACAGGTGGGCAGAACCAAAGAGCATGAATATAATTGTCTGGTAGATTGCTTGTACATTGTAAACAGGTATCAGACGGCGTATAACCCATCTTGAACATCCGTTGCCCTGTATAATGCACTCTATGAAGGATTTTATATTGTATTAATCGTAGATTAAGATTTTTAAGAAATTTAAAGGTTCTTAATGAAATTTGAGAATAACAATAAGTGATATTGGAAGGGATTTCCATCTTGCCAGATCATCTTCCACTTTTTTTAAAAGTGGGACGTAGTTTAGCTTAGATAAGTCTGACAGTCTTGGTGAGATATGGATACCTAGATATGTAAAATTTCCCGACCGGAGCTGTAAAGCAACAGGACTCTGGTAAGAACAGTTGATTGGAAGGACTGTAGATTTTAACCAATTTATGGAATAGTCTGAAACTCTTGAGTAAGATTTTATTAACTCAATTACCTGAGAGAAGGAAGTTTGTGAATGCTGTAGAAAAAGTAGTACATCATCTGCGTATAAACTGATTTTATGTTCTATTTTGTTGCATTGTATACCTTTAACATTATTATTTTGCCTGATTGCTGCTGCTAATGGTTCAATAAAAATAGCAAAGAGGGAGGGAGAAAGTGGACATCCCTGCCTGGTACCTCTCTGAAGAAAGAACCTTGATGATGTTTGATTATTGGTCCTAATACATGCTGTTGGTGAGCTGTATAATATTTTTAACCAGTTTACAAAAGAATTACTGAATCCGAATTTATTTAAGGCTGCAAATAAAAATTTCCAGTTAACTCTATCAAATGCTTTTTCTGCATCTAAAGATAATATATTGGTTTGGACGTTTTTACAGTAGGAATAATCTATTAAATCTATTAATCTACGTGAATTTGTGGAAGAGAGCCTACCTTTTATAAAACCTGTTTGATCAGGGTGGATTATTAGAGGTGTTATTTTCTCTATCCTTCTTGCAAGAGCTTTGCAAATTATTTTCAGATCCACATTGATAAGAGAAATGGGACGATAACTGGTAGGAGACATAGGGTCTTTTCCTGGTTTTAATAGAAGATTGATGTAGGCAGAATTCATGTTTGGTGGTATTCGACCATTTTCCTTTGTTTCCTGCAACATTTTGTAAAATGTTGGTGCCAGAATATTCCAGAATTCTTTATAGAACTCTACTGGAAATCCATCTGGACCTGGAGCTTTATTATTAGGCATGGATTGGAGGGCCTCCTGGAGTTCAGACACTGTTAGCGGTGAATCCAGGGCCTTTGCTTGACTGTCTGAAAGTTTAGGAAGAGTTATTTTATCCAGAAATTGTACAATATCATTATTTGAAGGGTTTATCTCTGGTGTGTATAACGTCTCATAAAATTCTTTGAAAGTGTTGTTTATTTTTTCAGGGTCATATATTATATTCCCAATTTTGTCTTTGATTGCAGATATAGTTGTTTTTTCTTTATTTATTTTTAACTGATTAGCTAAGAAGCTACCTGATTTATTACTATGTTCAAAGTTTTCTATTTAAGTCTTTGGATTAAGAACTGCGTCCTTTTATTAATAATTTCATTTAATTCTAATTTTGCTTTCCTTATTTTACTTAAGCTCTCTTTATCCAGGGAAGGTTCTAATGATTTAATAGTTTCTTCTAATTCCTGAACATGTTTATTTTCTGTTCTCTTTTTATTTGATGAGAATGAAATTATTTTACCTCTAATCACAGCTTTCCCTGCTTCCCATAGAGTGGATGGCGACATACCAGGGAGATCATTAAATTCCATGTATGAAGCCCATTCTTTTTCAATATATTTAATAAATTCTTTATCCTTAAGTAATGATGTATTAAATCTCCAATTTTTATATTGAAGGGTTGCAATTTTATTTGCTAAATTTAAAGAAACAGGAGCGTGATCGCTGATCACTATAGGATGTATCTCAGTGTCTGAAATGTCATTCAACAGTGAGCTGCTGACTAACAAATAGTCCAATCTAGAATAAGAATGATGTACGTTTGAGTAAAAAGTGTATTTTCTGTCGTTGGGATGAAGCGATCGCCATGCATCGCAGAGTCCATAATCGCTCATGTACTGTTTAACTATATCTATGGATTGCCATCTGCGCTGAGTCCCTGCTGTACTGAGCCTGTCTATTTCTTCATTTAGTCCAAAGTTGAAATCTCCCCCAAGAACAAGTGAGCAATCCATGTGATTAGCCAGAACCGAGAAGAAAGTATGAAAGAATGAGGGGTCGTCAACATTTGGACCATATATACTAACTATACATAACTTTTGGTTATTTATAAATAGTTTTAATATTATAAATCTACCTTCTGGATCTGTAGCTGTGTCTATTACTTTAAAATTAGTATTTCTATTTATTAATATTGCTACTCCTCGTTGTCTAGAGTTATAGCATGAAGAAAATATATTAGGATACTCTGGTGTTTTTAAATCATTAGCTGTTGAACTTGATTTATGAGTCTCCTGTAGTAAGACGACATCTGCCTTCAATCTTGTAAGATGGTTGAAAATCTTAGTCGTTTTATGTCTGGAGCTAGCGCCGCGAATATTCCATGTTATAAATTTTACAGGATTCATAGAGCTAAGATAAACCTTAGACATGTACTATCGCCAAGGATGAATATAGGTGTAATTTTGGTTTGTCCATGGGGTTGCCAGATTGAAAAAAACCAGAAGCAGAGATAAAGCGAGGCAAATAATGCACCATACAGGTGTGTACAGAATGAAAGTATGATGGAAAAACATGAATATGCCATGATAAAAGTCTGTGTGTGTGTGAGAGAGAAAAAGGAAAAAAGGTGATAAAGAGATTTGGTGGTACAAATGTGAGAAAGAAAATAGAGAAAAAGAAAAAAGAAGAAAAAAAAGAAAAAGCAATCTAGTGCACAGCCCTGCCCCTACCCACATTTACAAACAAAAACAGCCTGCTGAGCTGTGCTTTTTTTTAAAACTATAGTTGTCTGATAAAGCTAATTCTGTCTTGGTTCTGTTAAATATGACTAATAAAGCCAAGGAGTAACCTGAGGGTCCCTAAACAGCTGACCGTTAACATACAGTTTATCCACACTAACCGTAGCCCTACTGCCCTCACTAATATGTTTTTTTCTAATTGGAAATAACACGCGTCTTCTGTCCAGGATTTCTTTCGGAAATTGATCATTAACGCTGTAATTCGTCCCCCGTAGCTCTCTCCCGCGTCCTTTGACATGTTCTTTTTGTTTAAAATGTTCAAATTTTGCAACAATTGGTCGCGGGCGGGTGTTGTTGTGTTTCTTACCTCCGAGTCGGTGAACCCGATGGAAGGTTATGTTTTTAACCGTGTCGTCTGGCAGTTTCAGCTGGTGTTGAATGAACTTTCGCACGGCTACTTCAGCATCTTCCTCAGCCTGCTCTGGTATCCCCGAAAAAACAAGATTGTCCCTCATTGATCGGGCCTGGATGTCTAGAATAGACTCCTTGAAGCTTTTGTTTTCTCCAGACAGCTGCTTCATTCCCTCGGTGAGTTTCTTAACGTCTTCTTTTAGTGTTTGGTTTTCTGTAACTAGTGAAGCTACTTGTTGTTGGCTGAACTCCAGCGATTCCCTCAGAGCCTGAAATTCTTTATGAAGAACCTCAACGAGCGCGAGACGGGCGTCCAGGCTGGTTAGCTTCTTGTCTATTGAGTCCAGGATGTCGCCGTAGCTTCTATCTGGCGAGTCGGTGGATGTGCTAGCCTCGGAACGAGTGAGCTTCTGCGACGGTGTGCTCGTTGTTGTATCCGAAGCAGGTTTCCGTGACTTACCCATAACGATGTTATCAAAGCACTCGTCTAGGTAGCACTGCAGCGAATTCAATGTTTCCTCGTCCAGGTTGTTTAGAGGAAAAAAAAAAGTAACTTGATGGTTAGTTTAGAAGCTGTGTTTGGTTCAAAATGATTTTCTTATTTTACCTGGCTTTGCTTGTATACTTTACCACATAACCGCCATGTTCACCTACGCACAGCTCTCGCGAGAACTCAGTAGCTCATCCTGTCATGACAACTTGGCGATTTCCCAACAGGGGTGTGTTGGCGAGGGTTTCTGAGTTAGAGGCCCGTCACCTATGCACAGCTCTCGCGAGAACTCAGCAGCTCATCTCCCTCCCTCACTGACTCTGCAGTATTGCGTGGACATCGGGGGCAGTTCCCTTGGATTGGCAGACCGGGGTGGTGGTCCCTCTCTTTAAAAAGGGGGACCACAGAGTTTGTTCCAACTATAGGGGGATCACACTGCTGAGCCTCCCTGTTAAGGTCTATTCGGGGGTTCTGGAGAGGAGGGTCTGACAGATAGTCGAAACTCGGATCCAGGAGGAACAATGCGGTTCTGGTCCTGGCCGTGGAACACTGGACCAACTCTACACCCTCAGCAGGGTCCGGGAGGGTTTGTGGGAGTTCACCCAACAGGTCTACATGTGTTTTGTGGACTTGGAGAAGGCGTTGGACCGTGTCCCTCAGGGTGTCCTGTGGGGGGTATTCTGGGAGTATGGGGTACCAGACCCTTTGATACGGGCTATTAGGTCCCTGTATGACCGGTGTCAGAGTCTGGTTCTCATTGCCGGCAGTAAGTCGGACTCGTTTCCAGGTAGAGCTGGACTCCGCCAAGGTTTCCCTTTGTCACCGGTCCTGTTCATAACGTTTATGGACAGGATTTCTAGGTGCAGCCAAGGCGTGGAGGCGATCCGTTTTGGTGACCTCAGGATCGGGTCTCTGCTTTTTGCAGATGATGTGGTCTTGTTGGCTTCATCTGAACGTGATCTACAGCTCTCGTTGGAGCAGTTCGCAGCAGAGTGTGAAGCGGTTGGGATGAGGATCAGAACCTCCAAATCAGAGACCATGGTCTTGAGCCGGAAAAGGGTAGAGTGCCTTCTCCGGGTCGGGGATGAGGTCCTTCCTCAAGTGGAGGAGTTCAAGTATCTGGGGGTCTTGTTCACAAATGAGATAAAAATGGAGCGGGAGATCGATGGACGGATTGGTAAGGCGTCTGCAGTTATGCGGGTGCTGTACCGGTCTGTCGTGGTGAAGAGAGAGTTGAGCCGAAAGGCAAAGCTCTCGATTTACCGGTCGATCTACGTTCCTACCCTCATCTATGGTCACGAACTCTGGGTGGTGGCCGAAAGAACGAGATCACGGATACAGACGGCTGAAATGAGTTTCCTCCGTAGGGTGGCTGGGCTCTCCCTTAGAGATAGGGTGAGGAGCTTGATCATCCGGAGGGGGCGAGACCGAAGTCTGGGTCTTTCTGCTCAAGCTACTGCCCCCGCGACCCAACCCCGGATAAGCAGAAGAAGATGTGTGGATGGATGGATGGAACTTTAATGTTTTGCCTTGTCAGTTGCCTGATAATAACAAGGAGGGTGAAGAAATTCAAAACAAAAGAAATAGCAACATTTATTTAGATGGGGTAGAAATAAATGTAGGCTACAACCTACCAGGATTTAATGAATTCAAATCTTTGCTGTGGGTTATCTCTTGAATTTTTTCTTAATTTCTATTCATTACTTGTGTATTTGTATGTGTTGAGGGTCTGAAAAGGACTTATAAATGCAATGTATTATTTTGATATTATTATTATTATTATTATTAAAGTTCTGGGTGACCGTGATTAACACAAGGGGGGAGCCCAAAGCTGGCATGAGGAAAGATACGATACACATCAATAAGTCCTTGTAATGTGGGTCTTTGAAAAAAACAAATCAATATTACATATATATGTTTATTATTCCCCATATGTTACGTTGACATAACCTCCGGTTATGCTTCATATTAATCTACGTATATAACTTGAAGGCTGCAGAACATTTAGTGTTGCTTTGCTGAAGCAGCCAAACATGAGCCTGTCCAGGTTTAGTAAGGTTAGTCTCATTACAATATAAAATACCAAGGCTGTTTGAAATCATTTTAGTTATAACATGGAAATGAATTTATTAATGGGCGTGTTACATGTAAGTCTGGTCAGAAAATTGGAGTTTTCGTCAGCGAGAGGTTAAACCAATCAGCACCGAGCTCTATCGTCAGTGGAGGCAGAACATTGAATTCCGACGTTTTGGTCTTTGGGTCGAGTCGAAGTGTAGAAGCCACTTGCATCCATGATTCAGATAGTTACCAAAGCAACATGCAGAAAAATAGTCAGGTACCTTTAGGCCTTAGTTATTATTATATTGGTGAACCGACATTCTGCCCCTTCCCACCCCACTTGCCTTGGTTCACCTCCATTACGTCTGCATCTCTCCTCTCCTGCTCCTCAACAATAGGTACAAAGGGGCCTGCACTAACCTCACCATGTTCAAGATTTTTCGCACAACGCAGAGACTACAACAAAGATGACACGCATCAACAGATACACTTCCCAGCAGATCCGTACAATGCAGGTGAGCGTAAAAACAACACGAGATATACGGCAACATTTGGCATGCCGGGGCATTAATGTAATGATGAGAGCTATAATAAAACATTACAAAGAGAAATCACCCTGAAGCTCATGGCCCAGAAAACTGAATAAGTAAGTAGCCGTACTGTATAGCCATAATAAAATAGAAGTTTAAAAGAATGAAGCTGGAGCCAAATGGTGCCTTTCATTTTGCCTAAACTTTTTTCCCTTTCTTACACAGTAATGTCCTTGCGGCCATCTATGATATGACGAAGGAAAACAACTAAATGAATGCCCAGTCTGTACAGCAGAAAATCAGAGCAAATTTAGGTGGTCAGCTGAGTTTGACGAGTAAACGCCTTGCTCGCAGACAAATGGGCTGGAAATTTGGCAAAACTAATTTCTGTCCAATTCTGAAGGAGTGGAACAAAGATGCAAGGCTGCATCAAGCTTCATAGTGGAAGGTGTTTGGGGAGACGTGGCATAATGTACTCTTGTTTATTTTATTTTAAAACAATTCATGTTCATAGCCCATTGTAATTTCAAGTTTATTCCATCTAGACAACACAGCCCATGTAGAGGCCCAGACCTTCCGTAAGTAGTACACCAGAAGCATGGAGCAAAGTTCGCCACGTAAAAAAAAAAAACAGAGGTACGTTTTTTGTTTTCTTTCTAAGGTGAAATATAGGCCTACATAATATCACTAAAACATTGCCTGTTTTGAGTCTTTTTCTGGCTCCTTTTCACCTTCTCTTGTTATTAATAGAAACTCTTATTTATTATTTCATAGGCTACCACCTTCTCCGGAAAGACGGGCAGCCTTTCGGACGGTGTCGGCACTTATTGTGTGGTGGAGGTGAGGGATATTAGAAAAATAGTGGGAGAGATTGAGAAGAACCAGTGCAGCCACCACAGTTAAATATCTGAACTGAAGGAATGGTTGGATGGCATTGAACAGCAGATGCAAGATGGAGGGGTTCAAAATTGTTAACGGCGGCTCGAAAACCCTCCAGCTGTTACGCCAGCTACTGGGTCCAAGGACACCGGCTCCAACAACCCCCCGGACGTTATGTTGAGACCCCTTTCGACTGAGTCGGAGGAGGAATTCTTCAGTCTGTCCTTTCAAGGAGGGCAGCACCAACCTGATATCTACGCCGCAAACCCTTTCATGGCTTTTACGCCGTTTGATGAATACAAGCTCTGGGCGAGAAAGTTTAATTGGAGTGGCTCCAATGGGAAATTGTCACTGCCACAGAACTTAATAAGTAGCATACACACTCACACAACCCAGTGCTTCCCAGATATGTCTGCGGACCAGTGGCAGCGTATCCGCAGCAGAATTAACGAGAGGTTGAGGAACCCCGAAAAGCAGACCCAGAGCAACAGCGCCTTGGCTTTGCTTAATTGGAACAAAAATTGACACACGAGTTTTTTTTATTTTATTCTTTTTCTTGTAGGTTAGACTACATACACGTTCACCTTAAATAAAAAATGAATAGTAAAAATGTTTTTATTCCATTACCAAAAATTTATTAGACATTTTTGTTTCTTTACTTGGGGTCTTGGAGACCAACAATGTCAGTCACTCGGGTAAAAAGTTATGTATAGAGGCAGATCAGAAGAAGATGAAGAAAAGAGAATTATTACATATTACAGGCAGCGTTATAGTATTTATTGAAAGAAGTGGGTCAGTTAAGCTATATTTCACTGACATGTAGTAAACAGGGTGAGTTCCAGCGCATCTGACAGTTTCATGGTGATGGATTCATACTGTCTCCTACTCGGGCCGCCATCTCTCCACTTCCCCATCATGTCAACAGATGGACAATAGTCCACTTCTTTTGTGTTTATCCTAATAAGAATTCCTTTACAGACAGCCAACATATCCAGAGGTAAAAACCCAATACACATGAATGGAGAAAGTGACATCATTTTTCCTAGTATGATATTTCAGATATCTGAAATGTTTATTTTAGAGAGGAAGAATGCAGTTTTAGATGTCTGGAATGTTCATTTTAACAAGACAGAATTTTATTACAAATATGGGAAATACCTATTCAGTTAAGGTTAGGGTTCAGTTCCTTTTTTTTAACTAACACAAGTTCTAAACTAGTAAGTGGTAAGTATTAAAGGTTTCTTCTCGTTTTTATATTGAAAGACAATCTCAATGAAGGATGTAGGATGTAGCCTGATTTTTGATGGTTGTCTGGGAGAAATTCATGAGGTTCTATGATTTCATGGAGTAGCATGCAGAGACATTTTCCATGTCCAGTGAAGTGTCTAAATATAGTTCCTTGCCTGATTAAGGGTTAAACTATGCAAATATTTGTAGTTAGGCTATAAGAAACTTAGTTTTTAAACTAGTACAGTTTTAATAAATGTAATTTGGGATACTGTAATTTGAATTCTGAAAAGGAATATTGTAATTTCACAATCCATATTTATTTTAGATGGGAAGAATCTGATTTCAGATATCCAGAAGTAAAACCCCAATACACATGAATGGAGGAAGTGACTTCATTTATCCTAGTAAAAATGATATTTTAGATATCTTAAATGATTATTAGAAAGGAAAATGTAGTTTTAGATGTCTCGAAATAAACTTTTGACTAGGCAAGATTTCATTAAAGATCTCACAATTAAAGATTTAGTCACGCGAATAAATGTCAAAATGTTGTTCAATTCAGCAGCAGACCTCTGTATCAGAGAGAACAACAGATTAGCCAGACAGTAGCTACTGTGTGACTAGTGAATGTGTGTAAATGCCCTTTATATTGGAGTCAATTTCCCTTCCATCACAACTTTTCCTGCACGTTACAACCTGATAAGCATGAGTGCTATAAACATTAGTTTCAAATTTATTTTTTCCATTTGAGAATGCCACCAACAACCGAACCCCACTAGTTACCAGAAAAGCCTCCGATATGGCATTACCCCATGTTACATGCAATGTTTGATGTGTATCCCAGTAGTACAGAATACGTATTAAATAAGAAGGAACCCCTCGCTCTTGTAGCTTTCTAAACAACTTCCCGTGATTAATCTGGTCAAAGGCTTTAGAGGTGTTCAGGAAACACATAAACATGGTGGAGTTATGTTTTCTATAGCTACTGACAGCTTCTTACAGAGCATAGACACGTCAGTGCAATGCTTACTTTTGAAGCCAAACTGAGACAACCAAAATAACACACACTGTTCTCCATGACTGGTACATATTATATGTATCTTGGTCCCAATAATATTCTCTCCAGTCCAGCTCTTACAGAAGATGTATTGTCCCTTCTTACACAATTACACAATACTTGTAGAAGTTTGTGTCTGAACATATGATTTAAACTCTGACAATAAACACAAATCAAAGTTCAACAACCATCTGCATTTTAGGCAGGCTCTGTAGCCTATGCGATCTGTGTGACAATGGGTGACTAATGGCCCATTAGTGCAAAACAAAAAGTTCAGCAATAATAATGCTAATTCCCTGGTAGAAGGTCGGCACTGAATTCCTGCAACTGCAAAAACTTTCCAAAAGCTTAGTTTTCCTCTTTATATGCCGATTTACAGTAAAAGTTCAAAGTTCAAAGTACCTTTATTGTCCCACAAGGGAAATTGGATTTGCAGCAATACATCCACATAAGACACAAACATACAACAGCACTCACCAACAAAACCAACCAGTGAAGGAAGTAACATTAACGCCGAATGTACATAATATATAATAAATAAATAAATAAAGTACAGGACACAATCAAGTGCAAAAATGCAACTTGTGTAAGTAAATATAAAATGCTAAGTGCCATTAAGGTGCCTCACAGCTGACGCAATAAAAGACATTTGCATCCTCTTTGTATTGCAGCTAGGAACTCGATAGCGCCGTTTAGAGGGCAAAAGCTCAAACTTTGTTCTAAGGGGATGATCCTGTGAATGAGCTATAGCTCTAACTTTCCTCTGGACCTGTTTAATGTATAACTCCCCTGGTTGAGCCTGACTTCTCCTGGAAATCTTACTCGCCACGTTGACCAGACTATCAAGTCTGTTTTTATTTGTCAGTGAGAGGCTTCCAAACCAAGCAGCTATGCAGAAGGATAAAACCGATTCAATAAAAGCACGATAAAACAGTCATCATTTCTGAAGAAACATTAAAAGTGTTCATTTTCCTAAGGAAGTACATTTTTGATGACGGGAAAGTCATCAAGTTGAGGATCCACGCAGGTTTTACTCGCGTTTATTTTAATCACTGTTTTATCATAAATAAATTGTGATAAAAGATTTGACAGGAGGTATTAGCTTCAATAATTTATCTCCAGATAAAACAGTGGCCAACGAATCTCCAGTAGCTAGGTCTTTAATAATTTCACTTCTTAAATCACATGTAGGCTATGTACTCTTGGTTCTACGGTATGAATTATGTGATATTCCACACACCGCCAGAGGTGGCGCTTTAAATGCCGCCTCTGGTGGTGTGTACTATATTCTGTGAGATAAGCGCCATCTCCTGGTCATGTTCTGTATTTCATTGAGTGGGAGGAGTTACAGTAAAAACTAATCACACCCAGGAGATGGTGGGGGTCACTCCAGCCGCTGGAACTCTGCTGGGAATCTGCTGGCAGCTGAATGGCAGCAAACTGGGATGGGAACTTCTATGTGGCTATGACTGTAGTAAAATCTCTGTGACTCCACCCACATCCAGTAAAGTTACTGAATGAGGAAACAAAAAAGTTTTAACCAAAAAGGCACCAGGGACAGAACCACACTGACAGCTGAGGCAAAAGTCTAACTTTGTGTTGTGGCACCAGTTCTAGCATAAATATATCTCATAAAAAAATATGTATGCAACACTTTTGATTTTGCTCCATTTTTTTATTAGCTGAACTCAAAGATCTTAAACATTTTCAATATACACAACAGTCACATTACTCCAAAATCTGTCTAAATCTGTGTTGGGCCACAACAGTGATTTCTGGACTTAAACACAGGCCTCTCACCAGTAGGACTGCTAATCACACAACTCCTTATGGATAGCAGTTTATTTAATATTTTCAGATGTTTTCTCTGCTTGATGCATACGATGATGATTAGACCCTTCTCAAACACACTAACATCTTTCCTACGACAACCAGATGTGTCTTTCTACATGGTTGTTGAAAATGAGAAGCAACTCATGGCACCAGTTGGGGTTTTTTCAGATAAAAGATAATCACCTATGCGGTAATTATCCAATAGGAGGCTCTTACCTATTTGCTCAGTTAAATCTAGATGTTGACATTTTTTTGCCCAGGCAGTTTTTGTTTCCTGGATCACAGGTGGTGTCCCAACTTGGTAATTTTTAGATTAAATTATTTATCTCATAATAATTACGCTAAGAAATTATTCAGTTGTCGCTCACAACCATAACGTACCTATATGTGTCACAACACTGTGTTTGTGAGCACTTCTCCTTTACTAAGATAATCCATCCCACCTCACAGGTGTGGCATATAAAGGTGCTGATTGGAAAGCATTAAGGTGTGCATTAGGCTGGCCACAATAAAAGGTCACTATGAAATTTGCAGTTTGATCACACTGCACAATGCCACATAAGACACAGACAGACAGACAGACAGACAGACAGACAGACACTCAGCACTTGAGCCCGTTACCCGTTACTCAATACGTTTTCACTCAAGAATCTTTTTCTGGATGACTACTGTTGCCTCTATTTGCATAAACGTTATCGAGTATTTGTGTAGTCAGAAACAGTTCTCGGTTCTCTACTTGGTACTACAGAATTGAAGTTCTATTGTATGAAAACATGAACAACCCCTCCCCCAACCCCTTAATGAAGGATCATGTTATCCATCTACATTACAGTCAGAAACACACAGAGACTCACCTGACATGAAATATTGTCGATAACGATATAAGAGACCTGCAGAAACTAGAAGAACCAGAACCAGGAGAACCAGGAGAGCTTGAGCCCAGGATGATAGTATTTCTGTGGAAAAACAAAGATGGCTTGACCTTCGGCCTGAATCAGTATCTCTGTACTCTAACCTGATGTTCAGTACCGACCTTTCTTGACATATTCCAGAACCACTTTCTGTCTCAGGATGTCCTCTCCTCTGTAGACAGTACAGATGTAACTTCCACTGTCTCTGTCTGTGGGGTACCTCAGGGTCAGACTGACGTCTCCAGTCCTCAGCAGGTCCTCGTTCATCTTGGTACGGCTGCAGTAAAGGTCATCCTGCTTCTGTTGGTATGTACTTGAGTTTGAAAACACATGAACCGTCCTAAATTCTGGTTCTGAACGGGTCCACACCACAGATGTGTCCTCAGGCAGGGTAGCTGATGTTCTGCAGGGCAGGATGATGGACTCTGCTGCTTCAGTCGCCTCCACCTCCTCCTGATCATCTGAGATGAAACCACAGAACAACACACAGCACCAGTCACTATTCTGGTATGTGTGAGATCATAACGTTTTTGTTTGCATGTATAGAAATCATTTCCTTTCTGCACAACATCAAAACATAAACTTTAACTTAATCATTAATGGTTCATCTCGCTAGTTTCATTTAATGCATCCAGACCTTCATAGAAATTAGTTTTCATCCTTTTATAATATAAACTGGGACCAGTTGACCAGAGTGGTGTGATAGTGCAGCCCTGACACAAGATCACAGCCACTTTTATTGTCCATTATTCCTTAATCTAATACCATCAGGCTGAGCTGTGACCCAGTTCTCCCACTGGCTGTCTGATGCTTTAACTGGTTCTTCTACCAGCAGGCTGTGGCCATCTGCTACATTAGAGGTGTAAAACTAATTTCTATTTTGTGTCACATCAAGATCATGAATGTCCTCAAAAGACCTGTCGAGGCAGAAAGTAGTGATACAACATATTTTAACAAAGGGTTAAAATATTAATAAATAAATATCTCTGTGACAGATTTTTTTTTATTAATGCTGGGACATTTAGAAAGGTTTAATCCTCTTACTGAGCTCTTAGACAGCTGTTCTGATTCTAAGGTACAAACAAGAACCAATTGTATGTAAACATATTATCTTGACTTATGACAAATCTTTTTATTATCTGGTGTTACACTTATGACAGATCCTGTGAAGGTCTTTCTCAGCATTATACAAAGTGTCCCTTATTGTTATCTATATTCTTATTGTCCAGGGAAACTATCTCCTGTTTAGTAGTTCCTCTTCTGTTTGATTATGTCTGAAGTCATCTGTTTCCCCAAAGTAAGAAATGAATCAAACAGCAACAGATATGATAGGGTGTGGCTGATTACTATATATAACCAGGCATCTGTGCTGAAGCTTCAGGGTTCTCAACAGGAGGCCCCCCGTGCACGTAAAATAATCTATGTACAAATATGGCTGACTGCTGAGGCCTCTGAAACTGGACCACTTATAATAAGGTTAGTCCTAAGTAGGGTAAAAAAAAAACATGTTCACACACACACACACACACACACACACACACACACACACACACACACACAAGGAGATATAATGTTAATGCTCATCCAGTCAGTAGCACAGTAAAACTATAACTAGGAGAAAAAGTAGTATAAAAAGTATAACTAGGAGAGCCTAGATCTCTGCTAAATACTTCAGCACAGTTTAGGTTAATAATACCGATCAAAAGGAGAAGACAGTAATGGAGTTTGGAGTTGTCCTGATGGATTATTGTGGAGCATCTTGGGTCTCTCAATTTGACTATTCAGACACTGAAAGAACTGGAAAAGAACTCTGAGTTCTCAGCCGGCTGGAAGGAAGATGACCCCTAATTCGGCTATTGGATTGGAAGGTAGACCACTGTGATCTGCCTGATTCATCTTTCCCAAGGATGTAAATAGCATTACAGACAACAGAATGTGGGATTGAAATGTGAGGAGTTCATGGATTCACTAACAACTCAGTCGCACACAAACCACAGACATGCATATTCTACCTGGATTTCAACACGCTCCCAGTACCACCCCCTTGGACAAAGGAATATGGTGCATGCTCTTTGGTTCCAAACCTGTTCCACTGTGCAGGAGGTTCCTCCCTTCTCCCCTCCCACATGTTTCCAGTATATGTCTAGTTTTTTGTTTGGTTTATTTGTTTTATGTGCTTCAGTGTGTCGAGGTGTTTTGTTTTTTCTGAGCTTCAGTTCTGTCTCCAGTTGATGGCCGGTCTGAGATGCAAATCCAGCTATGTTCATTTCCTCCCACCTAATGTGAACATTTCTCACCTGGTATGTTTTGGTAAGAGCGCTGAACCGTGACTGCCCCTCCCTGGGCTGCCATGTTATCATGGTGGAGGGGTTGGAGTGTCCCAGTGATTGTAGGAGCTAAGTTATCAGAGGCGTTCTGCCCGTGGTACATTCAGAAAAAAAAATTATTGGATGAACATAATCAAATTATGTAAATAATTTCCACCCAACTGATTTGGGTGGATTTAAAAGTAATTAATTTTGTTGAGTGAACTAAATGTAAACATGTTGGGTCCACCTAATTCATTTAGGTTGTTATACATTTCCAGTGTTAAGTAAATATGATTATAAAGATTTCAGTAATACAAGTTGTGATCGAAAAATTTATTATTATGATTAATCTTTTAGTATTATTAACACTGAGAGCAGAGGAGCCAGACAACAGGTGTTGAGTTCGAGGTTAGAGAAGACATCACTGCCTGAGAAAATATTGATTCTTCTTACATACTTAGTTTTGAGAGTTTCTCTTATTGTGTTACATATAACCCAAGCTATTGCCATTATTTTGTATATGTCAAAAGTCACTTATTCACAGCTAAAGAGCCAGATGTCTTCATCCGGAGATATCCCCACCCTGAGGTTAATAGTTTTGTCTTCAAAGTTATAGAGGCAAGGTTGCTGAACTTTATAAATACTTATTTTCATATGAGCTTGTTAGGTAGTGGGGTAGTAGGGAGTTAGGAGGGGGGCAGCATTCAGCATTCACTGTGATCTGTGCTGTTCTCCTGTATGATCAATTCAACTTTTATTAAAACCTCCAAACTCTTAAAGGAATCTCTCTCATCTTTATTAAGAGTCTTAAATGCCATTACATTCTTGGCGCCCAACGTGGGGCTTTATATAGTTCATAACTGTTAAATGATAATTCACCTTAAAAATTTATATTTTAGGTACTACATTACACTTCGATGTAACACGCAAATATTAGAGCAGCTGCTTGCTCCTGCAATAACATGCATTTTACATGTGATCCGATTAGTCGACTAATCGGCAGAATAATTAGTGATTAGTTGATTATGAAAAAAAATTTTTTGTGGCAGCCCTATAATAAATAACATAGATCTGTTCCCTTACAACTACTGCTAATACTGTATGTGTTTTTAGTTTAGCAACAATTGCTTAATGGTTCAGGAACTGGGCTTGCAAGTTTGATTTAAGCACTTTTGCTGTCACTAAGCTAGACAAAAATGGGGACTTGAGTCTGTGACTTGGACTAGACTCAAGGTCAGGGTCTCCAGTCGCATGACTAGTCTCTCCTTTGTCCTTTTGTTATGGGGGGTGAAATTAAGTGGTGAACTGTACATTTTTAGAGTAAATTAAGCATTTCCCCCCTACAAATTATTGTAGTAAATAAGGAACTTGTTAAAGTTAGGGATGCACCGATACTGGTATTGGGGATTAGGGCTGATACTGTTCTGACAGATACGTATCGGTTAGTTAACCGATACCATCAACTAATACTTAAAATGTGGATGCTCTGCAATAATTTAACAGAAAATGCTTATTTCTCTGTTAAAATTTTAGTTTATGGTCATTTTTATGAATGTTTTATCTTCTCTCTCTTAATCTAATTTCTTATAACAAGCAGAAAAAATAGAGCCTGTCTTCCAAATCGGTGCAATTTTTGTGTGTTGTAGAAGTATCGGCATTGGTACTTGGTATCCGCAAGTTATAAGATCTAATGATCAGTTTCGTATCTAAGGCTGCAGCGATTCGTCGAGTAACTCAATTTACTCGATTCCAAAAATTGCTCGAGGCAAAAACTCTGCCTCGAAGCCTCGTTAAAATCCTATAAAGCGCACTATACGCGCAGAGATCTGATAGTTCCACACGGACCGTTGTTTTGTTCGCACCTGTGCGGAGCACAACAGCAGTGCGTGATACAGTTTGAATTTAGTTGGCGCGATGGGAGTAAAGATGCCCATAACTGGCAGAAAATGTGTAAAGTTTGGGATCACTACATTTTGAAAAAAAGAAGAGAACAAAGTACAGTGTATTTACTGCTAGGTAGAGCTAGCATACCACAGCAATATGAGCTCAATTATCCAGCATCAGAAAAGATCCACGTGATTTTTCACCAAGCGTCACCGAAACAAGGTAACGTAACCTAAACCCTTATGCGTTGATGTTCACTAATTTTAATACTGTATTTGTAGCGATGTCATGATGCTGTTTGACAAGATATGATGTTTAGCTTTGATGTTTTTAAGTAGTAAACTTAAATGCATAAACAAAACGGAGATATTTTTCTACGGTTTGGTGTGTCATCCACACGTAAACGCAGAATTTCGGGACAAAAAATGAATCTCAAAAAAAAAAAAAAAAACTCTGGCCAAAGTGGAGAACTGCGTTTTCTCTATTTACTCTAAAACAGAGTTTTAAGTGCCGTAACGTCTCTATCTGCGACAAAAAATGCTCCAACATCAAAGTTACAGCATCAAAAATCTGCAAACTTCATGCTGCGCTGCAACCAAAGTAAGAGAAAAAAAATATTTTCTCAATGTCTCCTGACACAGAGACTCCTGTGAGTGTTCAGAATTATTAAGAATGCACGGTGGCGCAGTGGTTAGCACTGTTGCACTGTAGCTAGGTTGTGGGGTCTTTCTGCATGGAGTTTCCGGGTACTCCGGCTTCCTCCCACAGTCCAAAAACATGACTGTCAGGTTAATTGATCACTCTAAATTGTCCTTAGGTATGAGTGTGTGCGGGCATGGTTGTTTGTCCTGTCTGTCTCTACTTGGCCCTGTGATGGACTGGTGACCTGTCCAGGGTGTTCCCCGCCTCTTGCCCGTTGACAGCTGGTGATAGGCACCAACCCCCCCCCCCCCCCCTGCGACCCCTTGAGTATTAAACGGTTAAGAAAATGGATGGATGGATGGATGATTATTCCTAAACGTTCAGTACTGCTGAGCAGGGGTATATCCAGGAGCTGAATAAAAAGGGGCTAAAGGGGCCCAGGGTGGGTCTGGGACTCTAACATCAAAGTAAAAGCAGAGATTCTCTTCTAGTGGGGACCCAATCTGAGATGGTCACATTTTAGAATTTTCAACTGTTAAAAGGACATTTTGTCATTTTGTTTTGCTAAGGTTCATGTGACAATGTCGTCTCAAACTCTGCTTGCTTTTCAAACAATATAAGTGACTGGCAAAGAAGAAAACACAAAAACATTGCAACTTTTCACAAAAGCTTTTTCACAAAATAGTGGATGGACCATTTAGTTTATTAACTTACATTATTGCTGTTGACTGCTATTTTGTCAAGTAAATAAATAAATATATACTGTAAACGGGCTTAGTTTTGGAGCCAAATATTGGAGTTGGAGTTCTCTATCATTTTACAGCCACAAAATATTTCTGACAAGGATGCACCTATAAGGTTTGTCTGATTTGTTAGCCATGGCTATTTGTAGACTTTGGCTATGAAGGGTTCCGAAGAACCTGAGCTCTGGGTTTTGTCAGAACAAATCAGATTTAACTGACCTCCAACATCTCATTCTCTCTGCTAAACTCACCTCTCTAGAACTCTTTTCCGCTCTTAAAAATGAGCAATTCCTGTTTAATTTTCCAAAACATTCAAAATCAGTTAGTGTTAAACTATTTCTGCAAACTTTCTATGAACATGAGTTAATGATGTTGGGAAATAAATAAATATTGAAAACTGCATTTGCA
The DNA here is from genome assembly GCA_028564705.1 of Apricaphanius iberus. NCBI lineage: Eukaryota > Metazoa > Chordata > Actinopteri > Cyprinodontiformes > Aphaniidae > Apricaphanius > Apricaphanius iberus. The sequence goes on from JAPXFQ010001885.1 coordinate 18,671, forward strand.
CACTAACATGCTTTCTGAAAAAATAATTCAAGTTGCATTAAATACTTCACCAAATTCAGTTTTTGTAGTGCACATTTTACTCTGCAGAAAGCTTTGAAATATGAAATTGGTAAAAGAAGCTTTTAGGCATTAACTCATGTTTTATTGTGGAATGATTTTAAGCTTTTTTCTCTTTTTTGAATTTGTGCATTTCATTTTTGTCAGCATTCTTTGCAGATTTGTAAAATAATCACCTAGTTGAGTCCTGAGCTGAAATGCAAACAGGCATTAATCATTACCGAATCTCTCACCGGAATATTCTGGGGATTATTCATGGGTGTATGCATGTGTGTGTGCATGTGACTGAGTGGGTATGTGTGATTGTAAAATACAGAGGAGCTGCTTACTCAACACACTCACATGCACACTGGTTTCCCTTCAGCCCTCCTTCTGCAGGCCTTCTGGATTTTTTCGACACTTTTGTTTTGTATTCAGTGGTGAAATGCACTGATCTAGAGTAGAATGTAGGGAGAAAAAAAAGAGTGGTTGTTTCTGTTGAGTCTGATTCTCCTCACTGTTTAAACAAAGGTTACAGAGAAGGATTGAATTGTTTCCTGTCTACCAGCTGGCTAGAGAAAATATTAACCAGACGGCCTTTTCTTCCTTTCCAGCTGTAGAGATGCAGTTACTCCCATTTACCTGCTAAAATTTACACAGACACACACACACCTTATGCACTGGCTTTTTAGAATTGATCCAGCTCTTCTTTTGCAAGCATCTCAAGTCGTGTCTTTGAAAACACAGAGGGTTGTCTTTTGTTTAATGCCTGCTCACAGAAACGGTCCTCTTTGGATCGATGGCCTCCTGCAAAACGAGTCCTTAAAAGAATAGAGAAAGGTGAGCAGGAAAGGAGAAAAACAAAAGTGAAGTTCAGATAGCGTAATTTGGCGACCCCTAGCTGTTTTTTGGTGCAGCTGCCGCTCTTTTTCTCTCGAATCCCCCCCCTCCGTGCATGAGGAGGAGGAGGATGATGGTGAGCACAGCTGACAGGCTCTCAGAGGAGCCAGAAAGCATCAGAAAAGCTCCCACTACCCTCGCTGTCAGCGCGTGCAGTATTCTCTGCTGACAGGTGATGTATTCAGGGGCAACCCTAGGAAGGATTTTCTGTTTCCAGTGTGCCTGTGGTTGTCGTTGCCCTTTCTTTTCCTCTGTTTAGCGTAGACTCTTCTCCTGCCACTTTACCCCAACCCCCTGGCTAGCTTTGTTTGACGCCTTCGCAAACACCCACTCCATCTCACACATTTCTCTCCCTCTCTCTCACACATCTTTGAGTTTTTTCCGTTTGTCTTGCTCTCTTCTTGTAGAATCCCTCCGTTTTTCACTCCCTAAGAGTCCCTCTGCTCATTTACATGTTCTCAGGGTTTGTTTTCCTCTTTTCGATCTCTCCACTGTGGCTTCTTCTCCACAGCCATTCATCTGTTCTGTCTTTCTTGTTTTGTAAATCTCTCCTCTTGAATGTCTTCTTTAGAGTTAGTCAAATCATCAATCTTTCTAGCCTCTTACCCTTTCTTTCTGCTGTAATGCACTCAATGCCAACCCTGGTGCACTTTAATGACTTGTCCACTTTAGTGTGTCACCATTACTTAAATTAAACACTGCAACTTTGTACATATTCCGACCATCCATTTGTTCTTTACAGTTGAATTATTTTTTCCTCCTGTTGCACCTTAGAGAGAATGTTTGATGACTTCACTCCTACAGAACAACTCTTCTTCCAGGAAACTACACTGCCTGGCCATGGAAAAAAAAAAAAAAGGTCACACACTAATACTTTGTTGGACCACCTTTACCTCCGTGCAGTCAAATAATATACTGCATCCTTTGTAATTTGGATTTCGTCCACAATATTAAACTAAAATGGCTAATTGCTACTTCATTGAAAAGCTTAAATCAGCTATTGATAAAGGGGAATCAGTTGCTGCTGTCTTTTTAGATTTAAAAAAGGTTTTCAATCTGCTCAATCATAACATTCTCCTAAACAAACTGTCCAGTTTGAACTTTGAAAAAACAACCTTACAATGGTTTAGGACGTATCTGGAACAACGTGTGATAATTAACAACAAAAAATCATCATTTTTGTCGCTCAAAACAGGTGTGCCACAGGGATCAATACTTGGTCCATTACTTTTTACTGTTTATATGAATGACTTACCAAACAGCTTCCCTGGTGCTGATTTCCAGATGTTTGCAGATGATGTGGTTGTGTACTTGAGCGGGAGAAACGTTGAAGCCATGATTACACTGCTGCAGCACCACTTAGACATGGTTTCAGTGGGGTTTCAATCATCAGCACTTGTTGTTAATGTCAATTAAACCGTGTCGGTTTGCTTCACACCTAGGTCATGTCCACCAGAAGACCTGTATCTAAAAATACATGGTCAAGATATAATTCAACACAAAATAGTTAAATATTTAGGTTGTATCCTAGATTCTCATTTATCATTTGATAGTCATGTTAAAAATGTCACAAAAATAGCCAAAGTAAACTTGTACAATTTCAGAACAATAAGGGACAGTTTATCATTTCATGCCGCAAATGTATTTATGCACGCGATGATATTGTCACATCTACAACAATTAGGCCAGTAAGGATGATCTATAATAGATAATAAAAATACTTTGCAAAAAACCTATTAAAACACACCATTGTGTGGTATTGCAGAAGCTATATTTTTTAAAGTTAAAGTTTTTTTTAAAATATTGTCACCTAAAATTAATGCAGAGATGTTTACATTGTCAAGCTCCTGATGTCCTTAGACAGCTCATAGTACCACTCAGAGCATTAGGTTCAATCACTAAAGGAGCCACAAGTGGAAATGTGAAAGTGCCCTGGAGAGGAGCAACTTTTGGACAGCCGGCCTTTTCTGTCCAAGACTCTAAATTGTGGAACTCAGTGTCTCCTGAGCTAAAACAGGAAGACGATGTGAGAGTTTTTAAAAATGAGTTAAAGCATACCCTAAAAGACAATCAACTTTGCAGTCACTTTTAGATTGCATTCTTATGCATTTATTTTTTAGCTATGTTGATGTAAATGTCAATGAATATTTCAATATTATAGGTGTACGCATGTATGGGTGTAAGAGTGTATATATGTATGTGCATATGTGTGTGTCTGTACGTAGATGTATATGTGTATGCATGTGTATATATGTCATGTCTATCCTTTATTACACTGTTTCTTTTTTAGACCCTTCTATGGACAGACATTGGGAATTAGCCTCAGCTACAAATGTTGTAGTATGTCACAGGTTTAATGTACATACTTGCCCCTATTAAATAAACAATCAAATAAATAAATAGCTTTAATTACAGCACACATTCTCTGTGGCATTGCTTTGATAAGCTTCTGCAAAGTCCAAGACTGATTTCCATCCAGCTTTGTATTAATTTTTGCCAAGATCTTGCATTGATGATGGAAGAGTTTGACCACAGCACAAAACCTTCTTTAGCACATCCCAAAGATTCTCAGTGGGATTAAGTTCTGGACTCTGTGGTGGCCAATCCATGTGTGAAAATGATGTCTCATATTCCTAAAATCACTCTTTCACAATTCGAGCCCAGTGAATCATTGTCATCTTGGTATATGCCCGTCTCATCAGGGAAGAAAGAAGCCGTTGATGGAATAACCTAGTCATTCAGTTTATTCATTCTTGGAGCGCATACTCTTGCCGAACCTACACCTGACCAACTACAGCAACCCTCGATCATGGTACTGCCCCAACAGGCTAGTACAGTAGGCACTAGGCATGATGGGTGCATCACTTCATCTGCCTCTCTTCCTAACCTGATGCCCCCATCACTCTAGAACAGGGTAAATCTGGACTCATCAGACCACATGACCTCCCATTGATCCAGAATCCAATCTTTATGCTCCCTAGCAAATTGAAGCCTTTTTTTCCCAGTTTACTCCACTGATTATAGGTTTTCTTACAACTACACAGCTGTTCAGTCCCAATCCCTTAAATTCCCTTTGCATTGTGCGTGTGGAAATGCTCTCTCTTTCACTATTAAACATACCCCTGAATTCTACGTTTTTGTTTTTTTAATTTGATTTCACCAAACGTTTAAGTGATAGCTGATCACAATCATTTAGGATTTTTTTTTTCGGCCACAGTTCTTACTCAAAGATAGTGGCTCCCCACTATCCTTCCACTTTTTAACAATGCGTTGGACAGTGCTTAGCCCAGTTGTAATAGTTTCTGCAATCTCCTTACATGTTTTCTCTGCTTGATGCATGCCAATGATTTGACCCTTACTTAAAAACACATCATCTTTTCCATAACCACGAGATGTGTCTTTCAGTAGAGTTGTTTTTGAAATGAGAAGCACCTCATTGCACCAGTTGGGGTTAAATAAGTTGTTGCCAGCTGAATTATAATTGCCCATGCAATAGTTATCGAATTGGAGGCTCATACCTTTTTGCTTAGTTAAATCCAGGTGGTGACATTTTTTATTTAATTTTTTGTCCAGGCAGTGTACTTCATAAAGTGATGAACCCTTAATAAGTGTAATCTTGGGATGTAAGAAATATAGATGTGCCCATATATTGCAATATTTTATGCCACAATATTGTATCGATATTCAAGAGCGAAGTATCAATCTTTTTGTAAAGAATTTGAATTTAACCTGTAATGATTACATTAAAAGTATGAATGCTAGTTGGTGCCTGTTTTCACCTTCTTTGTTCTTGTGGATCAACATAAAGTGTTAATACTGTTGTGTATGAAGCAGGCTGGATTGTTTAGAATGCTGTTTTTCTACAGTTAAACTCAGTTTTAAAAATCACAATATATAGTCTTGCTCATAGAGTCATGATACATCGCGATATATAATGTCGTCCCCTTTGTATTGTGATACATATCGTATCGCCAGATTCTTGCCAATACACATCCCTAGAGTAATCAGATGAAAACATGCTGTCTACCTATATAAGACAATATGTTTTCAGTTAGCAACATCATTTCAAATCATCAACAAAAATAAAAGTTATAGACTTGAGAAAAAACAAGCAAAAGAGAAAAAACAAAACAAGAAGACAGAATTTTATGACTTTATAATAAAAACAAAAATGTTGTCCATGTGTTCCCGTTATTGAAACCATCAGAGTTCAGGGCTTGCTTCTTCCATAAAACAAAGTGTAAAGAGTTTGTTAGCATTCAGCAACACCCTGCAGATTGTTCTCTTTGTTTTTTTTTGCTTTAACTTGCTAATAGTCAAGAAATCCTCTCAACTGAAATTATTAACGTGAAAACATGCTGCAGGCTCAGCAGGTGCCTCTGAGTAACTTTTAGATCATTGACCTGCATGTGCAACGTGGAACTTCAAACCAGAGAGATGGAGAGAAAAACAACCTGCAGGGTTCCTCTTAAGACATCTGCTTTTAAATACCATTGTCTATATAAATAGTTGAACACATCTTTGATCGTGATTGTTTAAACCATCAATTACAGCAATCTGCTACAGTTTTAAACCACCACTGCCATTTCTTTATATCGTCTGTCCAAGCTTTTGGATTTAATTTGGTTGTTTTGAGCATTACTTAAGGCTCTCTGATGGCTTTTAAAGCCCCTTCTCAAACTACATTTACCTGCCTCTTTATTAAGTACACCTGCTAAGTAGCTTCTTAATACAAGTTGTGAATTTGCTAAACACATGTCAACTCAAAACATTTATGGAACTTGGAAATTTTCTGAGTTTGAATGTGGCATGATTGTTGGTCTGAATACTTCAGAAACGGTTTATCTACTCAGATTAGCATGGGCTACTTGCTAATTCTAACAATAGCAATTTATCATGTCGAAGTCCAAGTTTAGGTCATCGGTGTGCTGCTCAAGTCAAGTCACAAGTCCCTGAAAGTGACTCAAGTCAGGACTTGAGTACTCCATCTCTGTCTTAAAAGCCACATTTAAAGAAATGAGAAAAATACTCAAGCGTTTAGAACAGGTTCAGAATCAATTCAAACAACAGAAAAAGTGACTGCTGCAAAAAAAGCGAACACGTCAAAATACCATTTTCCCTTTGTTTTCATCCTGCTACTGATGATGTGTTTAATCCCCTGCCGGTGTTTGTCTTTGCTCTGTGGCAGAACTCTTGCAAATTATGATAAATGTGTCAGGCAGATGGTAAAGATGGTGCAGGGGTGAGATTAGGATGTACACAGCGGCCTCTGTCCTCTCGCCCTCCGTCTCTCAGTCCCTCCACAGCTGTTTTCCAGCTGTGTTCACTCACGTGTTGAAGCTCTTCAGTTCTTGGCTGCTCCGAGACTCTTCCACAGCAATTCGATACCCCCCTCACAGCCTTTCTAAATATATTCTTTCATTATTCTATCGCTTTTAGCGTGCCATTAGTTCAGCATACAATAGTGATGTTGCCAATCTTTAGAATAATATTAGCACAGTATTATGTCAATGCTCCAACTCTTTATTTACTGACTCATTTTGCTTGCCATTCAAGTGTAATGTGAAGGATTTCCTTTTTCGTGGTGATGGTTTATTGATGCGGCGAGCCCACGTCTATCGTTCCATCGATCTCACTGCCTCTCTGTGGGTTCAGAGTTTGAGGCCAGTCAGCTTTATTTTTAGATGCCTTTTAATGATTACAGCTAAATGCTTCATGGCGAGCGAAAGAGGGGAAAAAAAAAATAGCGACGGCACATTTCTGAACTTGTGGTTGGAGTTGGGTTATTAGATTTACTTGTCTTAGAGCTGTGTATTAGCTTTGGAAAGTCTGCACAAAAAATAAGATCATTATAAATATTTTTAAACTTTTTTCCACATATATTTTGACATGTATCATGGGCAATTCAGATAAAAAAAAAGAAAAAGATAACAAATAGATAAAAAACACGCAATAACCTAGTTGCTCAAAAGTGTACATACCCTTAAAGGTTTAATCACCTTTTGCCTCTTCCAGGCAAGATAAATGTATTTGTATTGCACACGTTCAGCAAGAAGGCAATACAAGGTGTTTTACATGATTTGGTGCGAAAAATTAAGCAACAATTAAACAATAAGAAAAGCAGGAACACAACCTCAAAGGCTTAAATAACATTAAAACATACTACCTTTATGACTTTCTAATTATTATTACTCAATAATTAAAGACAGCTTTAAACAGATGGGCTTTGATATAAATGAGTTTCAGCAGCTTTGCGATTTTCTTTTCCAGATAAGAGGAGCATAGAAACTGAAGAATTTAAAAATTTGTTCACAAGATTTTGTCCGCATCTTGATCTTACAATCTAATGCATATATTCCATAAAATGTTTCAGGACCATGGACAGTGCAGAATAGTGACGCAATAAGTTTATTTATCTAATGTCTACTCATATTTTTTGTGCGGGGCCCTATCTTCATCAGTCATTGGGCAGGCTACATGCTCGACAGGTTTCCGGTCCATCACTATGTCTGCGCACACTCGTGTCTGAGGACAATTTGGAGAGACAAATAAACCTAACATTCATGTTTTTGGGCTGTGGGAGAAAGCTGGAGTACCTGGAGAGAACCCAACATATGCACAAAATATGCTATCTCAATGCAGAAAGTCAAGATCTTCTAGATGCAAGGCAGCAGTGTTACCAACTGTGCCACTCTGCAGCCTGTTTGAAAAAATATTATGAGTATTATTGGCATAACAGATCAGGCATTATTTATGCTTACTGATTGATTCAAAACAGGAAAAGTAAAAAAAAAAAATTGCACAAAAGTGGATGCTTATTTGTTTGAAAATGCTGAAGGAGAGCTGCTTTAATTAAAAAAATGACAAACACATGCGTTTGTCCTTTTTTATGTGTTTTTATTCTTAATCCGTACGGAAAAAAAAAAAAAATAAATAAATCAGCCAGGAGATCAGAGCGCAATTAGATGATCATTTGTAGTTGAACGTCGATGTGTTCACATTCAGTTGGTGACTGAAAGTCTTGGCTCTTTGAGGTAATGCATCATCGCTGTGTTCAGCCCACTAAAGATCAACCTGTTGAGTGCTTAGGTTTTTTTCTGTTTAAAATGCTGCCATTATCATCTTGTACCTGGGAGTGTGAAGCATTCTTATTGTAGCTGTGCTGTTGAGGGAAAGGTGAAGCTGTGAAGTGAAATTAAGTCGAGTGTTTAATAGAAACATCAATAAATCATTGCAGATTGTGGTTAGAGGGCAGTTTAAGAGGAATGAACTAATTAGATCTCAGTGGAGGAGATAATCAGGCCTTTGTCTTTGTAATTAGAGTCCCTGTTAAACGTATTCAGTGTCTAATTATCCTGTTTCCATATTTCCAGCATTGTAAGTTTAACTTATCTCACTTTGTCAGAATAGTGCTAATTTTGAGATTTTATATCGCCAAATAAATCCCAGCAGCGTAAAACGGAGAATGAATCATTTTCCTGACCTTTGCTTGTCAAAAACAGTCAGTTTCATTTGACCGTTTTATAAAATCTCCTTCCTTCCTTTCCTCCAGACAAAGAGAAGCCACAGGAGTCTGAAGAGGAGTCGCTGGCAATCAACAATGGAGGCCCCGGAGGTGGAGGGGGAACCCCAGGGTCTGGTCCGCTGCGACCCAACTCCCAGTCGGCCTTCCTGGGCCCTCTGCTGTGGGAAAGGACCCTTCCTTGTGACGGAGGCCTTTTCCAGCTGCAGTATATGGACCTGGAGGAGTTCCTGACTGAGAACGGGATGGGGATGCATAATAATGGACCCAGCTCAACCAGCGCCCAGATCCCCTCCCAGGTAGGATTATGATGCAGGAAACCGCTGTAGATGGGTTCCAACTGGGGTTCCAGTTGCTTTTTGACATTGAAATAATCAGAACAGTAACCATTTTTTATAGGGAGCATTATTCTGACACTGAAAAGTTTTGCTAAAGGAGAACTTTAACTTTTGTATATTTATTCAAAGAAGAGAAAGTTCCACCTATACATTTCTGTTATAAAAAGAGTAACTGAAACATTTGGGAAATGTCTACTTTACACTTTAACATCATCAGAGTGTCAAGGGATGTGTAATATATAATCTGTCTTAGTGTTTCTATGTGATACAGGGGCTTGTTACACCTAGTAACTCCTCAAAACAGGAAATACAAGAGAGCAAATTATTCAAGTAAGGCACATGTGTTGATCTCCAATCTTACTGTAAAATAATTGCTGTAAATAGCTACATATTGGGGTCAGATCTACATAGCAACTGCTCTCTACATGCCGACTAGTTGTATGGGAGTCAGGCCAGGGAAAAAAGGGTTTTATTCACAAGTGAAAATGTGTAAAGTTTGATACTACTACTACTGGAACCATGTGCAATGATCAGATTAGATTGATATGGAATGTTTTTTTCTTTTAGCAAAACGGACAAATGGTTGCAAAACACACAACTGGCTTTGGTCGGGAATCTGTCATGCTGTGGGCCTGTTTCTCGACAACAGGCTGTAGTAACCTTGCTAGAGTGCCTTGTATCATGAACTCTTTGAAATACCAGGACATTTAGCATCCGTCAGTCTCTGCCAGAAAACTGTTTTTATTCAGCTTTTCAGTAGGATTAGTATCTAAAACAAGAGGCCATATCAGCAAAGACACAATTAACCCTCCATGGTATTTTTATCCTCCAATCCTACAGAAAACTATAGAATAAACTAAAGACAGGAGACTTATACGAACTATTTAAAGTGGATGTTTTATCCTTTTTGCTTTTACAAATCAATCGTTAATATAAGTTGTCTTTTTATCACCAAAAAATCCCCAAAACCAGTGACTGAAAGAAACCGATTTTTACAAAATAATGACAAGAGAGGACAAACAACTCTGAATGATCTAGAGAAATTATGCAGCGATGTATTGCACTGTTGAACCCTGCAACCAGTTAATAACATTACTATCCAACAAGACCATAGAGTTTTTGTTTCACAAAACAAAACTTGATCACAAACTGAAAGAATCCTTGCTGTTTGATCTAAACATTTAAATAATTTACTAATTGTGTTGATATGTTAGACACTTTAGATTTTTAATTGAATATTTGGTTGCCATTTAGCAAATAAAATGCAAATCTGCTGTTATAATAAAACAAGAAACAAAAAAACTATTTCAATTACATTGGTTATGAATCCGAATTTGGTGTATATTTCTGTGTGGGACAGCCTCACTTCTCTTATTCAAACATAAAACTGATCTAAACTTATTAGTTTAGATCAGTAAACTACTAAACTAACTACTATTAGTTTAGTAGTTCTTATTAGTTTTTACTGTAACTTTTGCTTTTGGGAGGCTGCAGTTCATCTGCTCTTCATCTGCATTCAGTGCAACGGTCGCTGTCCCCTCTCTCTTTATTCCAACAAACCAGCTTCTGATGTTTGCCGCTCAACGTTAGGTTTGATGTGTTGTGCTCCGAGTGGTGCATCGGATTCCCCCAGTGTGACAGTGACACTTCTGACGCATCTAAAGCACTGCAGGTTCAAATCCCAAGCGGTATGAATAATGATGTTAAAAAGGCTAATGTTTCCATATCGCAGCTACAGCTTTCCTCGTCACATGGAGGCAGAGCAGATGTTCACAGCCAACATCCTCTGCAGTGTCAGATCTTCCCACTTATCTGTCAAATCTGCAAAGTGTTTCCCTAAGTCACAGTGTGTCATAACAGGATCCAAACTTAAGCTATTTTGATCCAGAGTGGAAGTCTTAAGTCATTCCGAGGTTCTTCATATATATGATCATTTAAAGCCAAGTTCTCCAGATTTCTGTAGTTTTTTTACTGTTTTCTCTCTCTCTCACACACACATTATATATATGCCAGTTTGGCAGTCAGAAAACAAGGTGATTTCCATTGAGCTATAGGCTTAGAACTTGGCATGCAATGGACGATTAACAGTATGATGCATCTCTGAGCTCAGATCCTCCTGGACGTTGCCCCTTTCTTCCAACGGATGTGACTTTCAGAAAATGTTAGTGTTATTTACTTTTTTAGTCCTGGCCCTTCTTCTCTGTTCCGCAATTGGTCCACTTTCTAGCTTTAAAAAAATATATCTTTTTTTTTACAAAAACTGCAAAGCATGCTGCTGTGGTCAGATAAAAGGATTGCGGAGATAATGATTGAAAACTATCAATTGTTCTAAGAAAAGAAAAATCTTTTTGTTTTGGAAAGCTTTGATAAGTATCGATTAAGACTACTTTAAAAGATAAAAAAAATAGTTTGACTCTCAGAGTCAATGTGTTAAGAAGTTAGAACTAGTTCAAATGGGATTTTGAATAAACTAAAATGTAAAGATTATTATTAATATAATTTTTTTTTATGGAAACTTTTTTTAGGAATAAAAAAAATCTAATCGATTCCTCCATCATTTAATTTAAGTCTTAATCCAGGTTTTGGCTGATTCATTGTTTATCTGACATATTTAAGTGTCTTCAGTTAGAAATTATAATGAGTTTTGAGATAAAAGGGAACTGCTTCTTACAAACTCTGCCAGATTGTCCCTGTTGTTTACTGCAGTTTCATTTTAAGGTTATTGAGTTCCAGATACATCAGTGATTGAATACTGTGTGTAAGCTCCCTTTACGAGGTCGGATTTTGAGCAGCTTTTTCCTATTTTGAGTGATCTAGATGGAAATTTATAACCCTTAATCGTGTTTTTGGGAAGAACCTTACTTCCAAATTTGAAATGTTAGATATTGGCTTTTTTATCTATACCCGATATACCGATATAATCCCTGTTCGAAACTAATACCTGAAGATCTGATTATATTCTTCCTTCCTTTATCTTCCCAGAGCTCCCAGTCTGCAGTGCCGAACCAAAGCTCCCAGTGTCCTCCCACATCTCCTCCGCCTTGCTCCTCCTCTTCCTCCTCGATGTCCTCTTCATCCTCTTCCTCCTCACTCCTTGGATTGGAGAACGTTCAGCCACAGGCGCCGCTGCCGCCACCTCAACAGCAGCCGAGCATGATGGGAGGTCCAGAGTTAGTAAACGGTGAGTGATGGGGAATTTCATGATGCCACAAAAGTACAGTAATTTGATGAGGATTTGGTCAGTGGATCAATAATCATTAGTGGTGCAACGGTACATGTATTTGTTTTCTGATTTTCTGGTGCGAACCTGACGGTTTCGGTACGCATATGTTACGAACGCAGTTTTCTATCTGAACAAATGCTAAATGTTCATGTGAAGAAATTAGAGCAAGGTGCAACATTTCGCAGCTCAACTTTAAAAAGTGACACCAAAAAAAAACAGGAAGGACTCCCAGTTATCACTGAACTCTGGTATTTGGGAATATTAATGGTTTCTCATCCAGCTAAAGCAGAAAAAGAAAGATGGACTGAATCAAATAACACCGATAAGATACATAACTCACTCTGCAGTGAATTGAATGACTTACCTAAAACAATGTCAAGCTGAATATAAACATCACTGATACTAGAGAAAAAACAGCTTATGTCCACATGGCTACCAGTAGCATTTGCCCAAACTCCTCAATTTGTTCTAAAAAAGATCTGCTGAATCCTTGTTGATGAGAAGGGATTTTCCCCAACACCGGCCCATGCTGGATACAGCTAGGAAATTAGGCTGCTGAAATGTTGAAATAACTATATGGGTGATTTGAGCATGTTTTATTCTCAGATATGTGAAAAGTATTTAAAAATGTCTGAACATTAACACTGACAATTTAAAGTAGTTTTATTGTTTTCTACTCTGGCTACGTCTGCTTGTACTATTTTATATTTTAAAAAAAACAATCAAACCTTCAGTCACGTCCATACATAAAACTTTTTTATGTTATAGAGCATAATAAACTTCACGTTAATTTTAGGAATTCAAAGGAAGGAATTGAGGGGAAAAAAATGTCATTTGGTTTAATGCTGATAAAAGTAAAAAGAAAAAAAAGAAGAAAAAAACAAAAGGGATATATGCATATTTGTATATTTTTCTTTCTTGAACAATGACTTATCCATGTCCCAAAAACATACCAAAGCATATTTTTTGTGTATCATTACATCTCTGATAATTAGTCAATATTTTAACTACCTTTTGATTTTTTTTTTGGACATGGCTTTTTGTGTGATTCATAAATTATTATGAAAAAAAATGCTTTCTAGTTGTTTAAATAATATTCAAATAAAAATGCTCATGATTTAGGGGCTAAATTGTAGAACTTATCTATGCTCTCTGCACATTTACTAAATTTTGACCTGACAAATGGATACTTTGACTGGTGGAAACCATTGTTGTATACATACATTTTCATTTCCCTTTATCTGTACATGGAGAGCCTGTGAAGTTATCTGGCCAACATTACATTAACTAATGTAAATGCTTGTAGAACTTTTGTGCATCTTTGTAGGGTTTGATGTGAACCAGAGATACTAGAAACCGGATTTTCCTGTTTTTTTATTTATATAATTTGGAGTACACAACAGTTTCCAATTTTTACTAATTCAATCCACAAAGTTCTTCTTTATGAAGCTGCTGATTCTGGCTTTTGTTCATTCCTGGGAGACATAAAGACGATCATTGTCCCCCCACCCCTGTGAATAATTATAAAAGACAGATAGCTGTAGCCCTTTGTTCAAGTTCCCCAGATGAGTAGAAATTTAAAAGAAGGAAGGCAGAACGAGGGGACAAATGTTAAACGGAGAGAAACCAATACCCTTAGAGCTCTGTATGAGAATTGCTTTGACACATTCCAGGGATCTGACACCGTCTGGAAAATTATGGAAAGGTATGGGATTACGTTTCAAACTCAGAATGAGTTCAAAGAGGAGAGCAAAGTATGGAAAATGATTTCTCTTTTCAGACTTTATTCATTTTCCCATTCTGTAAAACCTTTTTCATTTCTGTGTCCATCCCTCCATCACCTACACAGATTTCCATTCCATCCTTCATACATAAATATAACTCCTTAGTTTCTGGTGCCTAAACTAAAGCAGCAAATAACTTATTGGTAAAATTTTGGCGCCAACAATCCCAGAATTTTTTTTATTTCGTGCAATGGTCTATCCTCTCAACAGACCATCGGTACTAATGTCTCCCAGTACACTGGATAAAAATTAAGGAGCTAATATGAACTTTTTTATGTTATAATATATATATATATATATATATATATATATATATATATATATATATATATGTGGTGTTACATGACATGCTATTTTCTTCTACAAACCAGATGCCCCTTCAAATGAAGTTTTATCCATTATTGAGATTTATGGCTGTTAAAGACATATGCAGTTGCTGAAAAAAGACAGTTAATAAAACATTAAAGTAGTTTAATGGGAAACCAAACATACACTGAGGAGATGCCTCGAAATGGGTTTAAAGTCACCAGATAGTCATGCAGAAGTGAGGATATATTTTATAATCAAAGAAGATCCAGATTAATGGAGCACAAGTAAAACAGTTTACCTCCATTTAAAGACACACTTGGTAACTTCGCGGCTATTTGCCATTGATCGCCCTTTTAAGACATGCAGTGTAACATCACTGGGTGAAGGAGATGGGTTTATAAACAAACCAGCCGTTTTACTTCGTGGTCTAACATTAACAACAGGATACAAGTTAAATTTCAGGATAAATTAATACTGTATAACGCCAACAGTAACATTGTATCATATACATGTCTATCCAAGAAGTTGAAAGCTGTAAAATAGCACGATACAGCCCCTTTAAGTGATTATTGGATGAAGCAAATGTTAGAGAGAACATTTTTAGCCTTAAAGCATATTAAAAGTTGATCAAATCAGAAGTTGTCCAACCGAATGAACTGTTTGCTGTGGTTTTAGCTAGACCACTTGGGATCGGTCAACCTGCTGAGACAATTTAATTTGTCGTTCTCTGTTTACATGCATATTCTAAAGGCCCAGCTGTAATTTGAAATATTTAATCTACAGCTACAGAAAAAATGGTGCAAAGTTTAAATTGAGCTCTTTTGTTCTTCTGTTTGTTCTGTTGCTATGATGGGAAGAAAATACCTCCCTGACCTTGTTCCTGAAAGGATTTTTCTTTGCTCAGTTTTTTTTAGAAGTGCTTGGCTTTTATTCTAAGTCTTAAACAATAGAAATGAGCTGCAGAGATCTTTAAAAAAATATTCTTTAGATAAAATGAGCTACAGAGAGAAAGAAGCAAAAGAAAAAGGAGCAGAGGTTCAGTCAGGATAGCGAAGGCTGCTACAGAGAGAATACCACTGCTGCAATTCAAATGTGCCTCCAGTGATTGTGTGAGAGTCTTTGAATATAGTGTGTCTGTGTGAGTTTGTGTGAATGTATACCTTTAGAAAACGGGCTCATTTTTTTGTGTGCACGGCGCTGAACTTTGCGCATCTGAGAGCACCTTTGTTTGTCTTTGTTTTGGCATTCGCATGCAGCGATGTTGGCTTTAATGGAAACAGACATTCATCCTTCTGTGTGTATGTGTGTGCTCTTTATTCTGAATTATAAACACGTGACTGAGCTGAGCTTGATGCATCCAGCCAGAAATCCCTCAGGTCGTCGTGGAGCTGAAGTGTTACTACAGAGCTGCAGAGAGAGGGAGAAGAAAAAAAGAGGAGCTAGAGAGTTAACCAGAGAGACTGATGGAAAATAGGCTGGAAATAATAATTTCATCCACATGCACATGTTTTACTTTGATTTTTAATTTGTGCTCAGCAGAAATGAAGAGCAGCTCAGAGGGAGGCAAAGTGTAAAAACATGGATGTAGCTGTGGTTTTGTAAAGCATCCTGATGATAGTTTTCATCTACTGTAAAACATGAATAATCACTCTGGGACTCTTTGTTGAAAGGGGATAAACTGAATGAAAAATTTTGGTCTTATAATGTAAGCTGGGTTTAATTGATTGTGAAGGTTCTGACAAAAATAGACATAAATCTGGATTTCCTTATAAATATTAACAAGAGTCTTTGGAGCCTCGGGCGAAAATGATGAGTTCTATTTTGCAGGGGTACTGCAGCCCTGTTATTGGAAGTTAGAGAATAATAAAGGTTTCTATCACTTTAAATTGCCTTTTTTTCTAGATGTCAGATAGATAATCAATTAAATACAATAAATAAATTCCCTGTGGAGTGAGGTGAGTGTAACTAAAATCCTCTTCAGCATTTTTCTCTGCTAATGGATTAACACAATTGCGACAATTTCACAGGTAACAGTTTACGAATAAATTCATTTAAACAATTTAATCCACAAAACCTGATTTTATCCAAAAAAAGCTATTACGTATTGAAATGAAACTTCATTGCATTAAATCTGATTGGGCGTCTGGTGAAACTGCAAATGCTGGTTTCATTCCAAAGCTCTAGCTGATGAGAAGAAGTGTTAGATGTTGAAGGTCTCCTGTTATATTGTGCATTATAACCTTATACCTGGTGCCTCACTCATTACCACAAATTGAATATATATTAAGATAAGATTAAATGCACTTTAATGAACTGAAAACTTAATATACATAAAGAAAAAAACAAGACAGACAGACAGAAATAAAGTAATCGTTGCAGAAAAGGCTTTAATTATGCATTTGAAAAAAATTTTTCAGACCGGAATGATTACATAGCAAACAACCTCGATGATTGAATGAGAAAATGTTTGGCAAACAAGATTAATTTATTGTAGATTTTCTCTAATAAGCAGAAGGACCCCTTCAAATAAATGTGCACACAAGTGCTTGGCTAAATATTTCTTAAGTTTCAGCTCAATCAGATGCTTTTTGCAACTATCTGCACTCTTCTGAGAGAATTCTGGCTGAATAATTTACAATACAGGTCCTGTCAATATTGGTAGAGTTCATTTAAACTGACCTGTTTCCTGTAAAAGAAATTGTATTTAGACATGGTTTACAATGTTTCACTTTCTTTACTTTCTATTAGGGATGTACCGATACTGGTATCGAGTATCAGGGCCAATACCACTCTTATGTACTGTATCGGTATCGGTTACAGTTACCCGATACCATGAACCGATACTTAAAATGTGGAAACTCTGCAATAACTTCACAGAAAATGTTAATTTTTGACTTTAAATATTAGTTTTCATGTCAGTGTTATTAATATTAATTTTTTAAAATCTAATTCACCATCTTTTATTGTAACAATCGAGAAAAAATTAAAACCTGTCTTCCAATTCATTGCATTATTTTGTGTAGTAGAAGTATCGGTATTACTACTCAGTATCGGCAAGTACTCAAATCCAAGGATCGGTATCGTATCGGTTTGAAAATAGTGGTATCGTTGCATCCCTACTTTCTATAACCTTCCTTATCCTTTTCAAAATAAGTTTTTATGTGTCTTTGAGATCACTGTACCAGTTAAAAAACCCAAGTGTTCAACTTTCAATCCTCAAGTTATTAAATAGAATAGAACAATTATTTTTTTATCTAACAAGGGAAAATTCAGGTTTAACAGTAGCACATTGTAGGAACAGCAGTCTACAATTGAAAAACAGTAAAAAAACACAAAGAAAACCTCAAAGAATATAGATTTCATGTGATTAATTTTGAGATAGTCCTTCATTTATCTAGCTGGAACTGTATATTGTACTGTATTTTAAAATTATCATTATTGTTTCATCGATATCAATATTAAAAAGAAGTGCTTCTACAGCAATGCATATGACCTTATTGAATAAAACTAACGCATTCATCCTCTGTATACTAGCTATGTATAACTATGGAGCCATGTAGCTTAGTTGTATAATTGGCAATCCTGGAGCTGTTGTTAGACAGAAAATTATTATTATTTATTTATTTTTACTTCCAGGTTACACTATTCATTATATGGGGTTTATGGTTGCATTGAACCAAAAGCAGAAAGTAGCTACCACTGTAGATTTTAGTATTTGTTTAGTTATTGCGTGTCATAATATCATCAGTACATCCATCCACCAACAGAAAAGCAAATGCTCAGCATGATGCTACTGCCACCATGTATGAGTCTTTTTTTTAAACTTTGTTCTTTAATTTTAATGCCTCACCTTGAATCCTCCAAACAAATTATTGCGTCCTAATAGGCTGATCTATGATTTCTCTGATCCTGAAGTTTTTCTCCAGAATAAAAGCAAGTGAATTTGACTTGAACACGTGGGAATCTGTAAAGTTCCGTTGCACTTAAAGGTGTCTTGTAGGCTGTTCCCTTTTTGTCAGGTCCCTCTCTGTCCATGATGCTATAAAAATGACTGAACTTTTAAATTTGTAGTCATATTGAGACCTTTATACCTAATAATGCCCCTTTTCCACTAGGGTCGCTTTAGACCCAAATGATACGGAATGGTACGGTCTAGAACGGGTTGGTTGTGTTTCCATTACCATCTCAGGAGAACAGTTGTGGATGAGGATATGGGTGGGCTTAGTTTAACAAAAGCTCCTGCAAAAAGGAGTCACAAAGTCATCTTGACAACAAGGATCCTCTCAAAAATTAATACTTTTGACTCACCTCACATCTCAGAGATTGATCTGTTCATGCCTCCACTCCTGATCTGTGTTCCTCACGCCAGTACTGCTCCACTCCTCTTGGCGACCTGATAAAAAACTGCCA
Organism: Apricaphanius iberus; assembly: GCA_028564705.1. NCBI lineage: Eukaryota > Metazoa > Chordata > Actinopteri > Cyprinodontiformes > Aphaniidae > Apricaphanius > Apricaphanius iberus. The sequence goes on from JAPXFQ010001885.1 coordinate 37,193, forward strand.
TCACTCAGTTTTCCGATGTCCTAGATACCGAAGCTACAGCCCATATCAAGCCATTTTCTCCCCTGCTACAAGTGAAGTTGAATCGCGTATCAATGTAGATACGCCCCTTTGCTTCAGCTTTATCAAAACCACAACCCTCTTCAAACGCTGTAAAACTGTAAAAAAGCACAGTTTTTTGTTGTGGTTTTTATGGAGCTACTTAAAGCAAAGAAAATAAAACCTTCTATGACACTTGAGACGCAAGAATCCGTTCCCTCGGTTTACTAAACTGTGCGCACGGATTACGAATCCGTACCCCCTGTTTACTAGACCGTGCGCACAGATTCATGAATCATATGTGACGGTATTGGGGATCCTTTCCAATTGATAATGGGCCCTGACTCTTTACGGTTTGAGTTGCTCCTTTGGTAGAGTGGTTATCACCCATGCTTAGCACGTGTGGAATCGTTGGATCGAATCCCGTCCTCAGAGCCTGCTTTAATCAGTAACGCTTTATTGATCCTACAGGGAACGTATGTATATCGTTTTGGGTCCCCGCAAGAAAGAAGGCTATAAATGTGTCATATTTATAGATAACAGTTTTGTAGCCACCTATGCATCCTGGCAGGGTCCATGTACATGTGTTTCATCGCTGAAAACGGCCTAGAAATCAGCCACAAATCATAAAGTGTACGCCCGCCTTGCCCACTGGAATACAGGCACAGTCCTGCGCTGTCTGCATAGATGCATGGAGCAGCTGGCGCAGCATTAAACACCTTGTGTTAAAGACATGAGTTAACCAGTTACTTTTTGATACAGTGCCCACTTAGAATGCAAGTCTTTTTTGGACGTAACATGAATCTCTGCTAAGAATGCTACAGCATTCGCACATAAGCTGTTTAAGATAGTGGAATATCAGTTTGTATACTGATTATATGAAACTAGCAATGGGAGCATAGGTGGAGGTTAGACCTGCACTGTAAAAAATAAATAAATCCACTACCGTTTTTTGTGTGGTGGGGACAAAACTATAATTCATAAATAATGCTGCGGAAATGTCCCGGTTTCAACAACGGTTATGTTCATAGCCTACTTTCCTGCGGGCATCCCATTAATTACTTGTATGATAAAACCCAAACAGATGACTTAACTGGGACTCGAACCAAAATATGCAGGAACCAGTCCTGTATGTTAACCACTCTGCCAAGGTAGCACTTTTCCTTTCTAACGACAACTTGGGAATATTATGAAGCGGACAGGACCCCCCAGACGGCCAGAGTTTGATAAACCGAGGGTACGGATTCGTAATCCGTGTGCACGGTTTAGTAAACCGAGGGTACGGATTTTTGCGTCTCAAAAAATATTTCTGCACCTGTCCCCTGCCAGGCTCCGTAGTCCTACAAGTAGAAACAGCTCAATCAAATTTGACATTTATTATCATTTAATTTGTCTAGGTCTTACTGTTCATCTGACATTCCCATCTGTTTTTTATGTTTAAATAAACAGAATATATAGTATTATTTTGCATTGTCTGACCTTAGAGATGGAGAAATAGCGGTATGTTTACTTAATTATTCAGTAATATAATCACAGTGAGACCATTGTTTTGATTTGTTTATCCTTGTTTAAAATTATTTGTGTTGTATAATTATGAAGAAAATTATGCAAATGAAGCAAACATATTTTCTTAAAATGAAAAAATTGACAAATAACAAATGACATCATATTAAAGAGGAGTCAGCTTACATCATTATCAGCTTTCTGCAACAGAATCTATCAGCTTCACATAAAACTGTCCTGCTGCTTAGAGCAGCCTCGGATATAATTTAATGTTGAAATTCAAATAATCAAGCCATAATACTTCCCCCTAAGGCATTGAGTTTCCTTCTACTTACTTTGGCCAAATCTCTTTTTTTTCTCCACTCATTTGTGTAAAAATCATTTCCAGGCTCATCCAAATGATTTCATTGTAGCAAACAGGCTTCAACGTTATTTTGAATAGCAGTGGCCTCTTCCTGGCAGGAATCCCAATCATAGCAATGGTGTTTCTTGTTTACTTGATGATAATTAATATTAACTGGAGGGAAAGTTCCTGAGAAATTACACACTTCCTGTTTGAGTTATTTGTCTTGGTTCCTCTTCAGCATTCTGATATTGCTCCTAAATTTACAAATTGGAAATGTTTTATTAGTTTTATAAACGTAATCAGTCTGTCAGGCACTACAATGGTGGTGTTGTAAATGACAGAATATGTTGTTTAAGGTCAGTCTTATTCAATCATAGCTTTAATACTCTTAATATCTTTGGTTATAGTTATGCAAAAGTTTCAGGATATCACAGATTTTATACAAGAATGTATTTGATTCAAAGACTGGTTGAAATGTACTTTTTTTTTAAATTTCCTAACGTTATTCTTAAGCCAAAGTATTTATTTTTTGTCTGAATTAAGCTGATGAGATCATATCTGTATGTCTCAAAGTTAGTTTGCAGAATTTATAAAAAATTAATAATCACATATCCAATATGTTAACAATAACAAAGTGATGTGGTATTTTAAAAAATAATAAGTTTCCATGTTTAGCATATTTAAATATGCATTTCCTTGATACATTTAAATATATTTTATCCTTGGTATGTTATTTATTTTCTCTAGCCTGCCTGTGTTGGAACAGCTCAGCAGTACAAACGATGCAGCTCTCATCAGTAAAATCACTTTCTCTGGACGACAGCCGACCTAAGCACTGATTAGACTATCCTTGACCTTTGAAGCATCACAAAACTAACTGATAAGATCAGTTTTAAGCCAAGAACCCAGTTCAATTTAAACGCATAACTGAGATTAAACTATACTGCAGCTGAACACAGTTTCAGCAACAACTCAGGTCTAAACCTTTTGCTATGAAAAGATGAAATCCTGAGCTGTTTGCACAGTAACTGAGCCGTGTGCCTGTCTCTTTAAAAGGATAATGCCGAGTTTAGGCAACCAGTGATTTAACATTCAAGGCTGTGATTAATCCAGGGAAACGAAGGGTTAAATGAGACACTGACTCTGCACTCTATAACAGAGCACAGCCAGAGAGAGAGAGAGAGAGCGATAGAGCGCTGCAGCGCTTAAGGGGGGGTAGAGAGTTCGCTCTGCATGTTCAGAAATCTCTCCCGCTCTCTGTCTCTCACACACCCGGGCCATGTGCAGCCGCCACATCACGTGCCGCTGCAGAGATCATCCAAGCTGCAGAGGCAGCATGCAAGCGAGAGCAGGAGACGGAGGGGAAGGGTAGGGAGGGGAGGGGAGGGGAGGGAGGAGGAGGAAATGGAGAGGAGAGCAGAGAAAGGAAGCCATGGAGATTACAGAGTAAATAAACACTGAAGGAAAAGGAAGATGAGCTTCAGACACAAATTTTTTACATTTTTCACATTTCAGAATGTATTTCCTTGTGTCACAGACAATTTACTTAAATAAACTCCCCTATAAAAGCATTCAGTGAAATCATTCAGATTCCCACGTGTATTGTACTTAGTCCTTTAACAATTCCATGATTTTAAACTAAACAATATGCTTACTAACCAAATAAAAGTGCTCTATGTGTAGGCATAACAATGTTTTTTTCTAAATCTGAAGAGATTTTCATTTAATTAGAGCATTTTCAATGTTCAATGGGCGAGAGGCGGGATACACCCGAAACAGGTCGCCATTACAGTAAATACACTTTTAAATTAAATACATCCCATGTTTAGAAATGTTTTTTCTTAACAAAATCTGCCATACACTTGGCATTCCTGCTATTTATGGTTTTTACATTCCCTTTTAGACAAAAGTGCAGCTATGAGGCTCCTGCTATAACATACTTATTGTAGGGGGAACCTGTTGACCAATCGTCTTTTCACACTCCCCATAGATCATCCTTGGTACGCTATTATGATATTCTCTGATCAGATGACCCTGATGGTTTTCTATTAGCTTTCATTATGGGGGTTGCCATGAAAATTAAATTGATTTTGTGTCTTGTGAACCATTTTTGTATTTATTATATTTTGGATCATTATCCCGCAGGAGTAGGGTTTAAGAATTCCATTCCTATGGTGTTTCGAAGAGAAACATTTTTATTTACCAAGACAGCGGTATAATAAACTGTCTGGAGTATCATGTCTAAATATTTTAAGACATGGCTACTTATTCTGTATTACATATGTAAGAAAGCAGACCCTAAATATTGTATTTTAAGCTAGTTATTTTGCACTTATGTACTTTAAGTAGTTGTTTTCAGTTAAGTGAGACGGTATCATTGTAAAACAGGGTACTACTATTATTTTGAAACTAACACAAATTATTACACATTTCACACTTTAGATAAGCTTTAAGATGTTACATTAGCTATAAGCACTGTAGGTATTAATTCTGAATCCGGATATTTGTGTTTATTATATGTCAATATTTTCTCAATTGGCTGTATTGGTATAATAAACTACACCAAACTCTCAAAAGGATAGAACAACAATTTTGTTGAATTCTGTTCAACCTTCCTGTGATCTGCTGAAAGTTTTGCTCTCTCCCATGCAGGCTTAATGAACCTCAGACATATTTGAATGTGTCATAGAAAATGGGCTTCCATCAAAATTATTATTTGTACATCTCAGATTGTTTTTTAAGCACCCCGCTGATAATGAAAATATCTGAGTCTTCACTCGATCCTTTTTTAAAAGCTTGCACTGACAAGTCGAAAGAATGCTGTTTTCAGAGTGAACCTGCAGGAGTTCCCTGATTAGTTCAATGATCAGGGTCGATCAAGCTAAACATCAGCAGAATCCAGGAACCAGACAATTTTTCAGTGCATCATAAATATTTTGACCCTTGTTATCTTCTTTTGACTTTATGCATAATTTTATTTCACACTTGAGTCTACAAAGTGTTTGAAATTTATGTGACAAGTAAATAGCTGAGATTTAAGAAGGTCTAAGCCTTCCAACGCTCAGTCTTTAATGTGTTTGTGCTTTCTAGAATGTTTGTTTAGAGTTGTTAATGTCTTTTTACTTAACAAGGAAGCCAAAATCCTCTTTTTATATAAAATGGGAGCAGGGGAAAAAACAACCTACTGCTGGCTTCAGTAAACAGCAGCATTTCACGGTTACGGTAAAGTTGCCATGTGGTATCTGCACGCTGTCATCAGTTGCATTCAGAGGCCCAGTCAGTGTGTCATAATCTGTTCTGACCATTGGCAGAGCTTCGGCAGTGATTTGGAGAGACGACGGCGACAGGAGGGGGAGGTCACTACGATCTCCATAATGCTGTGACATAACACGTGGTCGGTGTGTTGACACAGGGTGCAGCACTCCCGGGGTGTGTCACCTGGACTCAGCTGTTTCTGGTTGGCGTCTGTGTTCTGGTGTTGTTTTTTTTCTCATGTGAACATGCACGTGCCTGCTTGTGTTTGTTCAAGTGTGCAAGCCCAGGCCTGTCTTTATGATTGTGTTCAGTATGTCACCGTAAGGTTAAGAGACACATTTCAGAATTTTTTGTCTTTTTTTATTTTTTATAAATATACACTAATTGGATAAATCAGATCTCAAACTTAATTCTCAATTTTTTTAAATCCATTGTAAATCTTGCAGAAATCATGTTATTTGTATGTCTTCCTGTAGACACATACATACTACGTCATGAAATATAATTAAGTTCAATTTCAAATAGAAATAATAAAAATAGAATAATGTAATGGATTAGGAACAAGCCCTGCTGAAAAAAACAAATGTTTTTTTGGAAGCAGTAAATCAATGAATTTGCACAAAACTGAATGAATACATAAAGTTAACAAATTAAAAGTAAAAGGAGATAATAGCAATAATAATGCCCAGAGAAGTTTGTTGTTTGGAAAACATATTTTTAACTCATGTTATATTAATTGGTTGCATTAATATTTAATAGTTGAACAAATCAATTAGACAGATATTAGGATCAACAGCCCAGTTTGCTGTTGATTGACTCTGTAATCAGCAGAGTCAAAACAACCAACTCCCTGCAATTTCTGCCTATAAACAAATCAACCAACAGTGTGCACTTTGTACTTTTCTGAGTGTAATAATAAACAGATAAAGGTCAGGGACATAAACTTTGATGCATAAATGAGGATACTTGTGTAGTTAGGTTCTTTTCTGTTGAAACCCAAACTATTAGCTCTTTCAATAAACTTGAAGCACATATTTTATTTTTATTTTTTTTTCGGAATTGGCAGGTACGAGCTCAAAGACAATTGTAAATCAGTATTGACCTTGAAGTGCCTGATGGGTGCATTTCTAATAGTTATGGATTATTGGAGTCTGTAATAAACATATCTCTCTGAAAGCAGAGAGAGGCGGTAGAGAGGGGAGCCAACTCAGTGTTTACATTCCAGGGAGGAAAGCCCTATTTATGTAACACACTCCTTATATCATATTGTGTTGTGTTCCCAGCTTGTAAATGAAAAAAAGAAAAACAGCTGCTGGCAAAGTTCAAAGTTTGTCTTCATGTCTTCCGTGACAGAAACCAACTAAGAGGAAATGAAATGTGGTTCATCTGAAAACTAGCTGCTGACAACATCTAATGTGGCTATTAATATCATGCTATTGTAAATGTTACTAAAATTACTGCAAATCCCAAAGCTGTGTCTGATATTACTGTGCCATGTTGCCAACAATGAAAAAAGACCACTAAAATATTTTCTAAAACCCATTAGTCCTTACCTTGGTGCTCCATTCTTTTTGACTGCAGAAAATGGGTCTAAAACAAAGATATCTCTGTAGTTCCTTTGTCAGAAATGCGGTGTGATATATCTATGATTGCTTAAAGCGTTTTTAGCATTGATCATCTCAGTTTAATCTAACACCTACCAATAATTTACCTTTAAATTGCAGAACAGGTGTATATGCTCCAAAATTTCCTGGTACAAAACAAGGGACTGCTCATGATATCAGCATGTAAAGGTCAGGTTGTTTTAGAGCTGTTACTGAATATTTTGAAGCATTAGCAAAATCATTGACTTAAAGTGTAACAGGTATAACATCAATTGGGTGAAAAAACTGGATGTGAAACTCTTCCACCTCTTTTGTACTTCTATGAAAAAAAATATAAGACGTCTAAATATGAGAAGTCTGAGGTGAACAGAATTGTTTGATAAGTTTTAAATGAGGCGGTGTTGGCAGGTTTTAAGTATTTAATGACTTACCTGCAGTTGGAAATGTATTTATTTATCTTCATTTGATATAATTCCAGGCTAGTATTTTCCTAAGGCTTGAGGCTAAAGGCTTGGCCGAGCTGACTAAGTTCTAAATTGGGCCGACTTTTACCTTCTCAAATCCACTCCAATTTTCAATAAGATGAGAGCATTTTATTTAAATGTTATTATAAACCCGTGAACCATTGTCTTATTTGCACTACAGGGTTATCAGCAAAGAAATCTGCCATTATTCACATTGGAGAGGATGTAGCAACTTCTATGTGAACTGTAACGTGAAAGTCCTGCTAGTATTTGCACCAAAAAAGACCTAGAAATTCAACTATCTTACCCAGACACGATGGGCAGGATTTAAAAATTTTAAAAGCAACATTAGCATGACCCACAATGGCAGTTATTTGAATGTAAATGTTTTAAGATGATAGAAGAAGAATGATCTCAGTTGATGTTATCCATTAGCTTTAACCTTTGGGAAACACTTGTATGAATACTTTCTTTCTCAATTCAACCACACAAAAATCTCCGTCAGTTTAAAAGTTTTCTATCTAAGGAAACCCAGCAGATTGCATGAAGTCATTGACTTGCAACATTCAGTCCTCCTGGACAAACCTCTAGCAACAGTTGACAGTTGTTTGTGTTGTGTCATTAACGTAAAAGCAGTCCCTCATACTGAGAAAGCATATAGGGACAGTGGGGAGGAAAAAATCCCCTTAAAAGAGAAGAAAACTCAAGCAGAACCTGGCTCAGTAGGAGCTGCCTTCCGCTACTGCGATAGTGATATAGTTATTTTCTGATTTTATTTCTTTAAAACATTTTTTTCATGTTCCAAACTTGATTTATACTTCATTTGGAGAGTAAAGATTAACCCGTTTGTAGCAATGCATGGACATGTGTCTGTGATTATTGTACTTCATATGGTGTGATGTGGCTTTCTGCCCAGGGTGTACGTGAAACAGCAATGAGGGCACCACAAAGGAGAAACATTGAAATACTGAAAAAGTTAAAAGTTGCAGTCTACTAATTATTATTAGAATGTTTAGTCAGTGGGAATGGGTGTCCAGTACCATAAAAATGTTTTACTGTACTTCACATATACCTGATGTTGCTAAATTATATCTGACTTATAGTTAGCCTTGGACAGTGTATGTGTGTACATTGATGGTTGTTTGTCCTGTGATGGGATGGGGACCTGTCTGTACTGGTTGTAGCTTTCCTTTTGCCCAATGACGGCTTAAGGTGGGAACCAACCCCTCAAGTATTAGTAGGTATGGAGAATGGATGTATGGCTGGATGAGTTACCAAAAGACTGATAAACACATGGGTTTCTTAGTAGCTTTCTCATCATGTACTGGGAGCTCTACACAAAGCCTGATTCCCATGTATCATCCTAATTCATCATCTTGCTCTGCGTTGAATATTCTGTTTAATCCAAACAACGATTTAGAGTGAATCATTGCTGACATTTAAAATGGAAATGGTTGAAATCGATTTTGAGTACACATAAATCTGGAATTTGCCACAAAGCAGAGATGCCCAACCCTAGCGGAGATGTGAAAGAAAGGGGCTCAAATACTGCTGAAGGTACCTTGAAATAAGTCATAGTCTTCCCAGCTGAGTTTTATTTTCATTTGTAATCAATCAATAAGCGATTGTGTATTTCCAAAATGTAACAGTTGTTTTAAAAACAGTTCCATTTAACCTTTTGCATTATGTGGCATTTATTGGCTATAAACTATTGTGGGAACTATTTGGGGAACAGTGCAGTGATTGTAACTACATTTTTTAAAATGCTGCAATGAGAAATTGCTGAGGTGGAAAAGCCACTGAAAAAGATACACAAAATTACAGTCATTCCTGTATGTTAATTATCTTCATCCTTGTATAATTAGTATGATTACCATTCTTTTTGTAATGGCTTTGTTTCCTTTTATTGCGTAAGAGATGATTCAGGAAATCACAACCCAACGTTTTTTAAGGAATCAGAAAATGATCCGTGTGTAAATTTGAAATAAACCACCTTTTTTCCAACGTGTTTTGGGAGAACTTCCCTGCCAGCATTTTTTTCCCTGCAGCTGTGAGTTTGTTACATTCAGCTTTACATGTAGGTGGATCACGTGAGATTTTTTTAATGGATCAAACAAGAGGTTAGTCAAGAGGAAAAGCTGCACACCTGACTCTCAAACTGGAGGTTCTCTATTTTCTGCTGCTGTGGGCGTCTCTGCCCACGGCAGCTGATTTCTTCACATGTTGTTAGCAAACATCTGAGTGAAATGAAAGGAAAAAATATTAAATCCTAAAAATCAAGCTAAGGGAATTTTTTTGACGTCATCCCAATGCAGTACCCGAAGATAAGAATTGAGATTTTACATTTGGATTTCTTGACTTGTTGAAATCATACATAGAAATTAATCCAATAAATCATCTCATGAAATGGTCAAAGACCTCAAAAAGAATACATTTTCTTATTAAAAGTTGCAACATTGTTTAAATCTTAATCGCTTATCATTTACTCGCTGAAATACAAAAAATAAGAGCCTGCCGTGCAGAAATCAAGAAGCGCATAATCTCAGCTAAATGAATCCAAGCAGAGAGAATCAACGGCTGCTTCCTCCAAATGCCTCCTGCTCTCAGACAGGAAATGAAGCCAGACGGGCCCGTGTTAGGCGGCTGTTTCCACAGCGGCAGCAGAAGCAATGTTCTTGGATCAGCGTCAACTTTTCACCCAAAATGGCTTTTATTAGGACAGTGCTTTGGGCAGACTTATGAAGGATCAGCCCCGTCATCATCAGTTCTGTTCATGGACTTGAAGGCGGAACAAATAATGTATAGATTCATACATTTATAATATTTTGCAATCCATTCAAAGAGCCAAATACATGCAGAGCTTATAGTGTGCAGGGATTTAAAAAACTGCATCAAAGGACACAAATGTTTTTGTAATATTTTAGTGTTTTTTTTTAACAATAGCATACCAAGCTTTCTGTAGGCTTTTTATTATGTGCAAAAAAATACCTAAGGGAGTCATCAGGCATGTTCAACCATAGCCTGGGACACCTTCTTCCGATTTAGGTGTGAATTTTTGCAAAATACCAGGGGGACACGGGGGACTAAAGCTGATCTGTTGGTTTTAAGGTCCTGAGGTTCCTGTGAAGGCTATCAGAAAGCTAAAACATGAGCTTATGTCAGAAGATTGTCGTATTACAGTTAGGATATAATGTAGTGATAATGTATGGAAGTAATCTAAAACTCCGGTCCTTGAATACCACTCTGCTGCGACTTTTCGATGTATCCCTGCTCCAACACACCTTAATGGTTTGTGAAAAAGGCCTTTGTAAAACTTGTTGTTGTGCCAAGGATGTCATTCAGGTGTGTTTGGATACATCCAAAACTTGCTGGACATTAGCCCAAGAGGACTGGAGTTGCAAACTCCTGTCTTGTTGGTATGTGTAGCCACCCAGCGAAGCGATATGAAGAACGAAACAATTACACTGAATCCTTTCTGAGAAGCAGAAATAAATTATTTTGCCTATCATAAAAATATTGCCTATATTACTGATAACATATTACAGGATTGTCGCCTGGAGCTCATCCACCCTCATTGTTTAAGCATATTTGGCACAGATTTTAAGCAGGGATGTCCTGATTAGGATGTTTTTTACCCCGACACAAAGCAAGGTCATCTACGATTAGGCCTTTGTCTAATCAGCCAATTGCATGGCATAAACTCATCGACTGTGGGCATAGAGGCAAGGCAATTTTATTTATATAGCACACTTTGAACACGAAGGCGTTTCAAGGTCCTTTACATGATTCAGTGGTAATGAAACCAAATACATTATAAAAATAAGAAAATTAAAACGGATCATTACTAAAAGAAATGTATTTAGTAACTGAAGCATGAAAAATAAAATGTATGCAAAAGAATATAGATTAAAAACAAATAAAACACAATCAATTAATCCATCAATAAAAAGAGAAGGTGTAAAGAAAAAATTTATGCAAAATAAAATAATTTAAAAACAGATCAAACACAATCGGTTAAATAATAAGAATAAAAATCAGACACGAGAATCAAACAGTGGTCAAAAATGCAATTTATAGACATGGTGAAGATGATTTGCAGAAGTTCAAGCTGAGCAGAATGGGGAAGACGGGGGTCCAAGTGACTTTGAATGTGGTATGGTTGTTGGTGCCAGACAGACTTTTCTGTGAAAATGCCATCTTGATTTGAGAGAAAAAAATAACAGACTTGTTTGAATTGATAGAAAGGCATCAGAAACTTCAATAACCAACTATTACTTCCAGATTTAGCTGAATACTCTCTTTGAACACACGGCACCTCAAACCTTAAAGGTAATGGGCTACGAAAGCAGAAACAGTATCCCGACAATATCCTGACGGCTTAGATTCAAACAGGCTCACCTTAATTGAACAACAAAAGTGAAAAATCTTTGCTTGGGTCGATGAGTCTGTATTTTAGTTGCCAAATCTAGTTAGCAGGCTCAGAATTTGGTGTGAAAAATGTGAGGGTATGGCTTCATCCTGACTTTTATCAATAGTTCAATGGATAACATGTAGGAGTAAGGGCAGAAACGAGATTAATTCTTTGCAACTAGTTTTAAATTGCATATTTTTCTGTTTTTGTGAAATATCACTGTATAAAAGAGCAACAATAAGTTCAGTTTAGGATGTTTTTTGAGTTTGCCCTTGACTATAGGGTAAAGAAGAAAACTTTTCAAAGCTCAGAAAAAGAAGCACCAACATTTTTGGGGATTCAGAAGACAAAGCTGCAAGTCATTTAGGCTTTTCAACTTCAATCAACTATGTCCTACGTAAAGACGTAAGGTTATTCTATTTGCTGTTCCCTTTGCTGCATCCTGACTGATAAAAAAAGAACTTAATGTGCCTCTAGATATTTTGACTTCTCAGTGCAGACTTGTAAGCAATAAAGGGCTTGTTAACAAAAGTGACATAGACCTAAAATGCACTCAAATGTTTAGTAAAGAGTTTTAAGAACTAGCAAAGGAGAAATGTGTAATCATTCTCTACAAAGAAAGCTCCTATTTAAAAGTGGCACCAACACTGTTCTTTGCTAAATAAAGAACACCCACACATGTACTGAAAAATATATTGAAAAGCCAGCATGAGCAACTAGTTATTAATCAAAGTTTTAAAAGTTTATGTACGTATAAGGGGTAGACATTTATATATCAGCCAAAAGCCCCAACATTGGGAAAAAGAACATCTTATTGGTTGAATTGACATTATCTGGTCGAACAGGCTAAGTAACAGTGTAAACCATGTGTGCTTTCCTGTTCAAGGAAGTCATCAGTAAAGCCAAGGAGCCAAACTGAATGTGAACAGCATGAAGAAAATTTTATCTCTGAGTTCAGCCGGAGTTCAAATCTGAAAACCGCCACCGTTCACAAACTTCACATGTTTTCAGCTGAACTTCTTAGGGGAATGGGTTTGTGGGTTCTCTAACATGTCCTACACCTCAGATGTCCCACGTAGTTTCTGTCATGCATTGTCAGTCAGATGGTTCAAAGCTGGTGAGAGATTGTGTTGTTTTTTTCAGGCTCATCTACATAATAACATGACTGACAGCCAGGAGCAGCAGGTGGCCAGCGTCAAATCCATGTCAGTTATGCTTACTGACATATCAGTGTAAAAGAAATGCTTTGCATGCAGAAAAAAACGTAGTGGATGAAAGAAGATTTATATTTTTGTGTTTTACTAAAGAATTTCAGTGTCCTCAAGACAGCAAAGCAAGGTTTAAACACGCAGTTGATGCCAAACCTTTAAGTTCTAGAAAGATTTTAATTAAAATATGTTAATTAAAAGCAGTTATCCCTGATCATTGCTGTTACAAATAAGAAAAAGAAGCAGGAAACTATGTGTGATACTTCCAACCCTGTTTTGGGTGATATTGTACACCATCTAAACAGCTATTTATAAAAGGTGGCACGCAGCCTGGACCTCTGAAGTGTCTTACAAATGTTGCCACAGTACATCTCTGACTAATGCTGGGCGATTTCTGAGCTAACATTTGAGTTTCTTTATTTCCAAGCAGGAGTATTTCCTAAAAGGCTTTCTCCAGTTAGCACACATTGGAAAGAAATGTCATGATAACTAGCAAGTGGAATGATTTGGCTGAGAATGGACTTACTATTCCTGGGTGGTGGGTTATGTGGTGTTACTTTCAGTAAAGCAAAGATGGGCTGATGCAGAATAGCTGCAGGCTAAAAAGATTCATGGAAGGATTTCACATCCACTGGCACACAATGTACCACCAGGACCCACTGGCTGATTTAACCTTAAGTAGGCTTTGTATTCTGGGTAATTTGATACTCTCATTACATTATTTCAGACTTTAGGAATAAATTCAAGGCTGCTGTTGTGCTTTGCTCCACATTACATACATTATGCATCTTTGAATAAAGATTGATTTCATGCAAGTTTTGCCTGATGACCAAATTGTGTGTCTATATTTTGAAAATTGAAGATTTTTAATGTGTCAAACAACAGAAAGAACATTTCAACCTTGGTAAAAATGTAGGTTGATGTTTTGCTCTGGTGCGTTTTTCTGACTCAACCCTGACATCTGGTGGGTAAAGTGTGTCATTGTAATTGTTGCTTTGGATTAAAACATCAACTTTTAAAAGCAAAGAAAAATGATTTTAAATGCAAATATGACACATTAAACACAACTATAAGTAGCCAAGCTACAACAGAGCAAAAAGGTAAAAAAACAACCTGCATTTTTTCTTTACAGCTGCGATGAACTGTTTTTGAACATAATCTCCATGACATATGGGGTAATCCCCTTTATGGACATTTCTGACTCGTGATGAAGCCTGAGGGATAGAATGTGCAGCTACAATTTATGTAGCTCGAAAACATCAGATTACCCCGAGGGCTTCATTTTACCAATAATTTGTTACAGTAGAAAAGTATGTATTAATATCCTTTTTTTAATCAACAAGAAGATAGAAGCTTCAATTGTTACAGCATAGATGAGACAAATCTGAAAAATATTAGAAGTGTGTTTATATGTCAGTTAAAATAAAAATGAATCAAATACAGCTTACTTTCAGCTGGTATTCACTTAAATTTTTTGAACAAGTATGGAGTTTATTTTCTTGTGAGGAAAATAAGCAGTAAACACAATTATCGACACCCCTTGCAATTGATAGAATAAAATGTAAGCTTAGTATAATTATAATTTTTACTTTAGATTTCTTCAGTTGATCAAAGTATCTTGAAAAGATTAATGATTACTTTCTATTCATTGGGATGTAATAACGAGCCATTATTCACATTACTTTTTCAAAATGAGAAGGACAAGAAAACTTAAAATACAAGCAAGTGTGCTGATCTATGCCAGGAATTGGATTAAAGAAATTAAACATTACATACACATATGCTTCCACATTCAATAAGAGAAATATAATCAAAGTTTAAAGCAAAAACAAGGCTTACTGACCCTGCAATTTATGTAAGTTGCACAGTAAATAGCATCAACCAAATCTCCATAACAACCATTAGATGCTAACTGATTATCTGAGCGGCATGCCTGTTAAGTCTTTTCTGTCCTTCCATCACAAACATAACTGCTTTTGTCAGCTGATGAGAACAAATCAGAGCTTTTAGGCAAACATTTCTCCATGCAGATCCAATATTGAAGAAAATTATGAAAATGTTGAAAAGGACCTTGTATCCTCTTTTAAATAGGGTAAAAGATGCATCATGCTGTGGGCTTGCTTTTCTTTTGCTTTCTAATGTCTTTACATCATGAACTCTGAGGGCTTTTGAATGCTTTTCACTAGAGCTGGGCAATATGGCCTTAAATCTATATTGAAATATAATGTAAAGCATGTGTGGTAATGATATGCATTGCAATACATATGCATTGCATATATATTGTATGCGTATATAATATTATTTATGTATGCATTAATTTTTAAAATGAGTACTTATAAGCATTCTAAATTTCCAGTTACATCGCAGAAGCATTACCCTAAAAAAGGTTTACAATGCCATTAAAAGAAAATGTATTGTGCAAAATGCATTAAAAAAATATTGAAATCTTTTTTCCAAAATAATGCAAGACCAAAATACTCACCACATAAAGATGGTGATATTTTGATTAAAATAAAAGCTAGATGATATGAACATACATTTCAAAATTCTCTCTTTTTCTGGTTCCGTTTTTATGAATTTAATGTTGTACTACAAGAAACCAGCCTAATTTATATTTTATATATCTATATATATATATATATATATATATATATATATATATATATATATATATATACACTACCGTTCAAAAGTTTGGGGTCACCTTGAAATGTCCTTATTTTTGAAGGAAAAGCACTGTACTTTTCAATGAAGATAACTTTAAACTAGTCTTAACTTTAAAGAAACACACGCTATACATTGCTAATGTGGTAAATGACTATTCTAGCTGCAAATGTCTGGTTTTTGGTGCAATATCTACACAGGTGTATAGAGGCCCATTTCCAGCAACTATCACTCCAGTGTTCTAATGGTACAATGTTTTTGCTCATTGGCTCAGAAGGCTAATTGATGATTAGAAAACCCTTGTGCAATCATGTTCACACATCTGAAAACAGTTTAGCTCGGTACAGAAGCTACAAAACTGACCTTCCTTTGAGCAGATTGAGTTTCTGGAGCATCACATTTGTGGGGTCAATTAAACGCTCAAAATGGCCAGAAAAAGAGAACTTTCATCTGAAACTCGACAGTCTATTCTTGTTCTTAGAAATGAAGGCTATTCCATGCGAGAAATTGCTAAGAAATTGAAGATTTCCTACAACGGTGTGTACTGCTCCCTTCAGAGGACAGCACAAACAGGCTCTAACCAGAGTAGAAAAAGAAGTGGGAGGCCGCGTTGCACAACTGAGCAAGAAGATAAGTACATTAGAGTCTCTAGTTTGAGAAACAGACGCCTCACAGGTCCCCAACTGGCATCTTCATTAAATAGTACCCGCAAAACACCAGTGTCAACATCTACAGTGAAGAGGCGGCTGCGGGATTCTGGGCTTCAGGGCAGAGTGGCAAAGAAAAAGCCATATCTGAGACTGGCCAATAAAAGAAAAAGATTAAGATGGGCAAAAGAACACAGACATTGGACAGAGGAAGACTGGAAAAAAGTGCTGTGGACGGATGAATCCAAGTTTGAGGTGTTTGGATCACAAAGAAGAACGTTTGTGAGACGCAGAACAACTGAAAAGATGCTGGAAGAATGCCTGACGCCATCTGTTAAGCATGGTGGAGGTAATGTGATGGTCTGGGGTTGCTTTGGTGCTGGTAAGGTGGGAGATTTGTACAGGGTAAAAGGGATTCTGAATAAGGAAGGCTATCACTCCATTTTGCAACGCCATGCCATACCCAGTGGACAGCGCTTGATTGGAGCCAATTTCATCCTACAACAGGACAATGACCCAAAACACACCTCGAAATTGTGCAAGAACTATTTAGAGAAGAAGCAGGCAGCTGGTATTCTATCGGTAATGGAGTGGCCAGCGCAGTCACCAGATTTGAACCCCGTTGAGCTGTTGTGGGAGCAGCTTGACCGTATGGTACGCAAGAAGTGCCCATCCAACCAATCCAAATTGTGGGAACTGCTTCTAGAAGCGTGGGGTGCAATTTCTCCAGATTACCTCAACAAATTAACAGCTAGAATGCCAAAGGTCTGCAATGCTGTAATTGCTGCAAATGGAGGATTCTTTGATGAAAGCAAAGTTTGATGTAAAAACAATCTTATTTCAAATAAAAATCATTATTTCTAACCTTGTCAATGTCT
The DNA here is from genome assembly GCA_028564705.1 of Apricaphanius iberus. Taxonomy (NCBI): domain Eukaryota; kingdom Metazoa; phylum Chordata; class Actinopteri; order Cyprinodontiformes; family Aphaniidae; genus Apricaphanius; species Apricaphanius iberus. The sequence continues at coordinate 54,209 of JAPXFQ010001885.1, forward strand.
TGACTCTATTTTTTATTCATTTCACAACGTATGGTGGTGAATAAGTGTGACTTTTCATGGAAAACACAAAATTGTTTGGGTGACCCCAAACTTTTGAACGGTAGTGTGTATATATATATATATATATATATATATATATATATATATATATTTCCATTAACAAAAAACAAAATTCAACTTCCAATATCTAGTGTAAATACAAACATCAGTATTTATCCTCTTTGTGTACCTGGTACAATGTAGGCACACCTTGATTGCATCATCAAAATATGTAACTGCGATATGGCGGTATAGTCGAAATCTCTACCTTTGGCTACATTTATATAATTTCTACCTTATATTTTTTATATTGCCCACTAATACTTTTAATGAATTATTGTTGGGTCTTTCACTAGGATTATGATGAAAATTATGCCAAACATATGGCCAAGTAGACCCAGAAATGCTTCCTCAGACATAAAGTCAACCCTCATCCTTGATCATCTCATTCCATTTCTCTGTTTGGATCCTTTCTTTCTTTTTGGATCATCGTCATCCTGTTTGCCTACAGCTCTGCTGCTGCTGCTTTCGAACATGTGGAAGCAGCAGGCTGCAAGCAGATGGACTGTAATCTGCAGCTGAAACTAAAAGTCGATGATGATGATGAGTGGACAACCAAACGAGTAATTAAGCTGCGGTTTCTGTGTTGATTGCATCCCAATGGGCTGTAAAGCAGATCAAAAATAGCTTTTACTTAAGCAAAGATGAGACTGGAGTTGTTTAGGCGTTTTAGATACTTTACAACATGTTGGCCAGATAAACAAACCGTGCACCCAGAACTCTGCCATGCTCAAACTCTACCCACACCCTCCTATTCCTAATATGACATATTATATTGTAATTAGGGATGTTCGATATTGGCTTTTCTACCGATATCCGATATACTGATGTAGCCTAACTCATAATTTCTGATACCGATATAAACCGATACCGATATGTGGGGACCCTCCCTCATAAAAAACAAAAACTACTAAACCCTTTTAGGTAACCACAATGAAATATCTTGTATAATGCATACTTGAGTTTTAAACATTTATAAATTGTAATAAGTACTACAATTTTAGTTAGGCAATTAAAAAAAGGTGCCATTTTTATTTTGTCTTCAAAAGTAGCATTTAAACATTCTCTTACACAGTGAATACTGACAAAGGCCCACCACTCAGGACAAATTTCTTATTTTAGAAAATGTAAACAAAATTATACCTTTATAGCATTGAGGTAAAGTAGAAACAACTGAAACAAGAATAAAAAATAAAAAAAAGCAGCAAACATTTAAACAGGGCCAATAATTAACCTACTTTGGGTATTACAATCTTAAAAATAAAGTGGGCTTAAACACTGCTTTAATTTAGCTCTACATGTAACTGGCCAGTGGCCATAATTTAATACAATCAAACAACAACATTGACTTAATTAGCCATCTTTCAAGTAATCAAATGTGCAAATTAAAACAGTGTCACAAAGAGGAAACACTGACAGATTAGAGCCAAGTAAACAAAATTCAGTCCTTTTAAAGTTATCTTAAATTGAAAGTTGTCTCAAACAAATAATATCTCAAAAACTAAACCTCAAATCTGTCATATTTTTACATTATGAGAGAGTAAAGAAGTAGCTGAAGAGTTTGATATATAATATAATGTGTACTCATCTTATTGAAAAAATAAAGACCGATACTGATCATTTCCGATATTACATTTTTATGCCAATTTCGGCCGATAATGACTTTAGGCCGATAATATCGGACGTCCCTAATTGTAATCAACGATTATCTTAGTACTCAGATGATCTCTACATGACACATTCCCTAGATACATTTAATTTAATGTAACTAATCAAATAATTCTAATTATTAATATTCTCATCACAAATAGGAATATAGAGATGATTTGACTTAAATTATTCTTCATGCAAGAAAATATATTCACCAAGAATTTATATTTATTATTTAATTCGAACTTTAGAGCCATTTAACATGTAATTTAAGGTGTCTGATCATTTTTGGTGGAAAAGTACTCAATTCCAATTTCTTTTTAAAACCTTTAAAAAAACAATAAAAAAAACATGTAATTTATTTGTAAAAAAAAATAAATAATAACTAAAATGTTTACACTATGATATAGTTACCTCTATAAGAAACTTAATAAAAATCCCAAAAAACATATTTTGTTTCCTGTAGGTGGGCAGTCAGTGCCCCCGGACCCTTCACCTACTTCCACCTGCCCTCCGGGGCCACCTGGACCTCCAGCGGGTGCCAACGGCAGCAGTGACATCATGGTGAACTTTGACCCCGACCCCGCAGATCTGGCGCTGTCCAGCGTGCCGGGACAGGAGGCGTTTGACCCACGGCGGCATCGCTTCTCGGAGGACGAGCTTAAGCCTCAGCCGATGATCAAAAAAGCTCGCAAGATGCTGGTCCCTGATGAACAGAAGGTACTACATCTCCTACAATTCACTTCTGTCTGGTATATACATAAAAAAAATATCTCTAAACTACTCTCTTTACCACAAGAATGTGTTTTTTTATTCACACTGGATTTAACAAACTTCTTTCGCACACCATTCCAAAAGAATACCGATAAGAATACAAACGGTTTACCAACAGACTTAAAATACCAAATTTCTATTTATATTCAAGAGAGTTTAAATATCTTTGGTTGGTTGGTGCCAAGCGCTGTTGATCTGGATGTCAAACTATAATCCGGTGCTAAAACCAAACACAGATAAATATGGATGGTCTATTTAATGCGTCAATTTACAGTACAGTAGGTGTAACTCTGAGGAGAAAGACCGCTGATCCTTTAAAATTTGTTATTTTGAGTCTGAAAATTTTTTGTTATAGAACATTTAATATTTTACAGAAAAGGTGTTATACAATTATCTAACTTTGTCAGGGACTTCCCTTTTCTTCAAATGACAGTAGGATTAAAAAAATAAAATAACAGTAAGGCATTTGATTTCAGTGTTACAATTGATAAAGACCGCGTAGTGGCCTTTGTTTAAAAGGTTTCTGAAGATAAGAATCACCAGTCCCTGGAGCACCATCAGTCATATTACCTTCAGTTCCCAGTTAAAAGTGAGGGAGCAGCAGCTCCATTCAGATCTAAATCCTAAACTTCCTCATCACAAAGACCATTGCACTTTGATAGCAGTTAGTAAAAAACTAAAACGTAAAAATAAAAAAAATCCTTAGGGAGCCTGACACCTAACTGGTGTTGATGCATCCTGACAAAAATTCTAAAATATTTAGTCTTCAGCTCATTGCACGATAGGCAAAGCTGTGATCAATTGCTCATGCTTTCACAGTTCAGCGCAGAGCAGCTGCATCTCCTGAAGCGGTTATAATTTCTGGAGAGATGAAGGCACTCAGCTCGCCTGTTCAGTTGCGGTTAGTTTCATCAATCATGTGTGTGCAGCTATGAAAAAAAAAAGATCTCTGGTCAACGCTAAAGGTGAGATTTAGATTAGCGCAGCAGCTTCCCTTAAACAGAATCAGCACTGCAAAGAAAAAAATGCTAAATGCTTTCCAAATCGAATAGCTGATCAAATTATTTCACATGAACATTATTTTGCGCCAACAGAAACACCAGCAGGTAATGTTTTATGCTTAGTGAGGTTTAACCTTTTTAGGAAAATCTCCATGAAGAAACAAACAAGTATAGGACATATGTAGTAAAGCAAAAATAAAAGCAGCTGAGGTAAAGTGTAACTCTGATTCTCACAAGAATCTATCAAAAGTTTTCAAAAGTAGAAATATTTTTATTTTTTCTGGCTGTAGTTGTGGACTGATGATAGCCAGATGTGGATCGATCTTGAAAGGAAACAGTAACTCATTCATAGCCACGCTGATCCTCTCACCATAAATCGTTTAGGTAGAAATCTCTGGTTTTACTTTCTATTTCACCTTTTTTTTCCAACTCTGCCGGTCTCTTAAATTATGATTCTTCCCAATTATCTCCTTGTTTGATCATCTGTAACAATCAGGATTTTTTTTTTTTCATGTGACCTTCAAACTACAGTTTTACTGTGAGAGAGTTTATTGGTTCTATAAAGCAGCTCAGCAGGTCTGCTTTGTACAGCTGGATTGGGAAATTGTTGCGGGCTAACTCAAACGATGTGTTCCTAAATTTATTTTGCATCTTTAACAATGGAAACATGTACAGCCTTGGTAAGACAAATATTAAATAATTTCGAGCTCATAACTTGACTTGAAAGAACAGATACAGGCTACATGAAAACCATGTCCTGTGTTCCTTGTCTATAGATGTGTTTGCAATTTAACCATTAAGTCTGCAATTTAAAACAGCTAGTATGATAATTTAATACAAAATAATAACAGAAAAGGTAGAAAACTTTATTTCAACATCCTAACATAGAGTGGCCCCTGATAAATGAAAAAAAAAATCACTCTGTCACTTTTAGTTTCTTGGGCAAAGTCATTTGTGTCTGATGTGAAAATCTGCATCTATGAGACTGTCTGCCTAAAAAATACATTGAAATGAAGACTGCAAGTTCATAACTCTTGGAAAATTTTAGACAACAATTTTCACATTTTTATGAATATACATACATATATATGAATATTGCATACTGATATTTTGATGACGTTATATTTGCAATATATTAGCCTGTCTTACAGTCTTTCTTATGTTCCTGTCATAGTTTTAAATGTCCTGTCGTCGTAATTACTGAGCTGTTGCTGCCTGTTGTCCTTTCCTGCCATCTTTTTACTCATCACATGACTGACCCTTGTCATCCCACTCTCTCCTCTTTTTTCTTTTCTCTCCTCCCTTCGCCTTTTTCGCCCCACACACCCCCCCAACATACCACACCGGCGCTGCCGACAGGACGAGAAGTACTGGAGCCGGCGTTTAAAAAACAATGAGGCGGCCAAGCGCTCCCGGGACGCCCGGCGGCTGAAGGAGAACCAGATCACGGTGCGCGCCGCCTTCCTGGAGCGGGAGAACGCCGCCCTCCGGCAGGAAGTGGCCGACATGAGGAAGGAGCTCGGCCGCTGCAGAAACATCATCAACAAGTACGAGAGCCGGCACGGAGACTTGTGAGGAGGAGGAGGATGGAAGAGGAAGGATCCGGAGAGGAAGAGGAGTTGAGAGAAGGGTACAACCCAAGGACAGCAGCACTTTAGTTGAAGTGGCGAGGGGGCAAAGCTGGAGTAGACCTGCAGTAAGCGCTGTGGGACACCGGGCGCAAACACACCTAATTTGGTCGAGTGTGTTTAAGTGCGGGATGCCATGACAGAGAAGGACATCAATGCCACTCTCCAAAAGTTTGACTCTTCGTATTTGCTGGTTCCCTGAATCAACACTCTATACTGTACTGTCTCATCGCGTCCGTCTCATTCGACGCTGTGCTTGCGCCCGGTGTTGCGCTGCATTTTTTGCAGGTAGTGCATGCTGCCTGCTTCTCTGGCCAGTTCAAACAGGGTGTTGAGTTCACAGTATGCCAGTGAAATCTCACTTTTTAAGCTCAAGGCATGGACACAAACCAGTAGAGAGCAGATGTGTAATTGTGTTTTTTTTTGGGTTTTCTATAACAACTACAAAAATCGTATATTTTTGAACTGGGCAGGAAGGCAAAACTAGTCCAGCAAAAAGGTGGAGGAGGAGGAAGAGGAGGTAGACATGCAGGGTTTTCGTCCAGAACGCAAAGAGATTTTGACAAATGATTACTGTATATTTTTCTATTAGCGGAGATATTTAGGAGGAGGATTTTAGAGACAATCTTTTGTACATTTTATATATGGGGGAAGGGGTGGGGAATTCAGCTGGACAGTCACGGGGCCACGTATAACTTTTCCTCTCAGCTGATTACTGCTAGAAAACAAAAGATCTATTTTAAATGTTACGGAGCTGGTTAGTCAGAGGCAGAGGTGTAACAGAGAATGTATCCAGGTTGAATCAGGTATTTCACACGGACAAGGCGAGGTAATTCAGTAACATTCATTTGTTTTATTTTTATTTTTTCTGCGTGATGAAGAGAGATGGAAGCATGACCAGAGGAAGAAACAAAAACTGTATAGCATAACTAAATTTTGTGTTCGTTTTTCCTCCTGAGCTCGTTTTGAGAACTTGAGTTGTTTTCTTCTACTTGATTCCGTGTCTGACTTTTAACAATCACAGGGCTTTTATTTTTGAAGGTGAAGGAGAAAATAAAATAATAATAAAAACAACAACACAGGAAGTAATTAGCCATCCAAACAGCTGGATTTGAGCAGATGTTTGAGAGTAAAGAAAAAGAGAGCAGTGATTTTGCTGGCAGGTTTGCATTTAATTAGGAGAAGAACTGCTCACGTGTACTTTCTATTTACTCCTCAGTCATGTCCAGGAAGTGCGTGAACTGTTTCTAGGGTTGTGACTGAAAATATCAGCATGCAGACACAAACAAACACAGACACAGTCCTCTCCCTTATTTGAATCTTTATTGTTGTTGGTGATGTTGTTATGGACTTCTATGGTGCTGAACTGACCCTCCACCTGACCAACACAAGCACACACACACACACACACACACAATAGACAATAATCATATTTACATCGTATAGAAACACACATCTCAAACACATACTGAACTGCCTATACATTTTCTTTGTCTTTTATTCCTTTTTCAGTTTTCTTTTTCTTCTGTTTTTGTGTATCATAATGATAAATCCTATATAGATTTACACACAAACACTTTGTCTATACCTCTCCTTCAAACTTTACCCAATGAGAAAGAGAAATGCATCCTACTGCTACTGTACCATACAACTGTACTATTAAATATTAAAGTATTCACTAGATATATATATATATATATATATGTGTGTATAAAATATATGCTTGAATTATGTGACTATAGATGTAACATACATAATTGAATATATTACAGAAAGAAGCTTTTTCTCAGGTGTTTATTTTATTCTTTTTGTCTGAGGTATTAAAACTGTTTGACCATGACAATAAAAACACAGACACAACACGTGTTAGATCCAAAAACCTTTTTTTTTTTTTTTTTTTTTTTGGGGGGGGGGGGGGGGGTGTAATTGGAAGACAAAAAGTTGTAGTTTAATGTTTAGTTGTGAGTTTAGCCCAGTTAGCAATCAGCTCACTTCAGTGTTTCAGGAAACATTAAACTATGACCACTGACTATTCACTGAGCCCCACAGTTACTGTTGTTATGCCTGTCAAGCTCTGGATTCAGGGACTCGGACTCCATATCTAGATTTTTTTTAAGTGACACTGTAGCACCTGAATATACAATATCAAAGATGACCTCTAGGTGCGGCTATTCTTTATTACTAATTCTTAAAAAAACAAAAATTTGCTTTAATTTGTAAATTTTAATACTGAAAGATGCACACTTTTTACCAATGATATTCGGAGTGAGTACTTCTTAGCTCAACATTCTTGTAGAAGTAGATATTTCTACTTCCGAAAAGCTCAGTTAGGTTCTAGCTGAATGCCAACATGGAATCCCTTTCTGTATTTTCACCTGTCATTGACATGGAAACAGTCAGCATTTTCTCTTAAAAGATTTCTCCATATTAGTTACCACTATAGAATTGCTCAACTGCCAGACCTAAGAAATAAATTGAAGAGCAGTATCTCATTATAATGATAACATTTCTCACTTTAATGAGATATAAATATGTTATAAAAAGTTTTAAGCATTTATTTAAACAAGTTTTATATATAATTGAAACCGCAAAATATTCTTGTTTAAGCAAGAAAGTTAATAAAACATCAACAGCCTTTGAGGTGTTTGAGTGCTGTCTTAGATAAACTGGAGGGTGAAGATGGAGAGTTGGAGATAGAGAGTTATGCCTTCTTAAGAAGTTATATTCTGTTGGATAAATGTATGTTTATGTTGTTACAACAAGACTATTGTTTCCTATAGCTCTGGCAGGGAAAAGCTTCTGTAGTTTTTGACAATGAAAATCTTGACAAGTAAAAAAATAACGATGATGACGATGATTCCAAATTCACACATACCCTCTATTGCTTTAGCTACTGATTAGGCTTTAAAAACTACCAACAATTCCTATTATTCTCTCCATCACATTTTTCACAGATTGACAATATCAAACCGTAGCCATCTAATAAAAGTTTAAGTATTGAGAGAAAAATTGTAATCGATGTCAATAAAAAAATCAAGTTCGTGTTTTGGGAGAATCTCTTGCCATGCTTGTAATCTTCCTCACAATTTTGATGTGTTGTTAACAAATACGTTATCACCTAGAGTTATGGCATGGGTACTACAGTCTCTTTTGTTGTTTTGTGGTGATGGAGTGTGTGTGTGTGTGTGTGTGAGAGAGAATGGGGGGTCTATACAATATTGTAAATTTTAATGTATTAGTTTAAGAAAGGATTAGGATATTGTTTCACATTTTCATATTGATGATGCTTTATCTACAAACTATTTACCAGACGAGGTAAAAGTGACGACATTATTTACTTTTAAAGTAAATAAAAGTTACTATGGTGGAATTTTACTGAAGCAGAAGTAAAAATACTTGTGTAAAATTCTAACTTGATGACAATCAAAAATAGTTTGAAATAGACAGACATTTTTGACACTTTGTTTGTTTCAACACTGACATTCTAATTAAAATTTTGGAATTTTGAGTATACTGCAATGTATGTTGTGCATTAAATTCAAAGCTTGCCAGGCATCTCATTACAGTCCATGTCTGTCTGTTACACACAAACAGAGGCAGGGATGTTGTAAATCATTTTAGAACTGTCCAGTTTCTATTTACTGATACCAACTGTACCCTTTTCTACCTGCTATATAGTCACAGTTGTAATTATTAATTCTCTTGTATTTCTTTTAAATAGTTCCATGCCTGTTTTCTTTCGGAGATGTTGTGTTTTGATTTTGGGCATATCACCTTTGATTCCCAACAGCAGCTTCTATTTCAATCGCAGTGAGTGTGTGTAAGCCTTTTCCTTGTCCTCTTCTGAAGGTAATTTTTCTAGTTTGACAAAGACGTTTGACTATAAATCCCTATAAAACAAATCTCAGACCTCCTTCCAAATACATTTGAAGGTTTGTTTTCTTTTTTGAGATATCTGGGATTTATGATTTTCTTCACACACCTTTCGGAAACCTTTTGACAGTGCTATTTTTCTATGTAATTGTGTTGTTGAGCGTGATGCAATTTTCTCAGGTGGGTGTTTGAGGCCCACTCTTCACATGGAGGCAGCGTCAATTTGCTGCTGTCGACAGTGCGGGTAATACTGACAATAATGATAACAATAATGGACACAGCCTTGATATTTCTTCTTCAACTTTGTGGATTCTCAGCCAACTTCTCCTTGTCGTGATTGACTGTTATGAACTACAAGCGCAAGCCTAGCCGGACTCCTCACCAGTGTTGTGCGCAGTTCACAGCGTTGATGGCATATGTTGGTATTTTTTCTTTCCCCTTCAGACACAATAAAGGCTAATCCCTATTCACTGACGAACCTTCTCAAGTGTGTTAATGTGTAATCTAAATATGTTCTCAAACCTTGCGACAAACACGCCTGATTATTGTAGACAATGTGGAACGTGCGTAAATCACAAAGGAATTTAATGACCACTGAATTTACAAACTAAAATGATCAAGGGAAGACATCTGATTGGTTAACCTACCCAGGAAATCTATTTCCGATCAACACATTAACTTCAGTGTTAGTTAGGGTATGGGCAAACGTTATATAATCATATTTGAAAAATCTTCAACCCATGTGAAATTACATGTGAAGCCCATGTGAAGTCTGTGATTCCCAGTAAAACCAAACATGTTAAGTTTGTGTGCTAAAAATGTGGTTTACCATGTAGCACATCGGGTTAACATGTCTTCCCATGTGAAGAACATGTTCAAGCCCATGTGACTTTTCTGTTAGCGTTGCCTTGGTAGCGCTCAAGTTCTATACTAGCTCTACGGGTTTTATAGGTAAAACTGGGCAAAGAGGCTGTTTTTTAGGGGGCGCTGTGGAAAGAATTCTGGGTTGTGGAATGTAATTCTTTAAGCATGACTAAAGAGTGATAATGATCAGAATCTTCCTTTTTTTACATTCACTCAAATATAAAAAGATAAACTCTACAAAATACTGTGTTCTTCTATTTTTCTTTTAATAGGGTTAGAGGTAAGTACTGTTTTTGAAATTGTTGCTTTGGGGGAAATGTGTTCCAAAGTAGAAAGCCATCATTAATAATGTTAAAGAAGTAATTAATGCCACTCTCAATCTCAACTAGGATTTAAGGCCATTTCCAAACAAAAGGAAGTTAATAATTCTACGGTAAGAAAAATCATTCAGAATGAGAAAACTTTTAAAAGATCTGCCAGTTTTCCCAGGTGTGAACACCTGTGCAAAATGTATCCCAAGATCAGATAATGCATGAAAAAACTCATAAGAGCAGCTGAGTAAAAACAAAACTGTCAAGCACAGTCTTTGAGTGGTGATAATTTGGGCTTGTTTTGCAGCAAAAAACCTTATCGCCATGCAGTTATTGACTCAATCATAAACCCCTCTGTAAAGCAAAGTGTTCTATGGAAATTTACAAACAGGTTCATGTTGATAACACAATGGCTGAAAACGAATATTTAAGGTGTTACAATCGCTCAGACCTCAGCCTGATGAAGATGCTATGGTGGGATCTTAAGAACTGTGCAGAATTTTAGAAAAATAAACTTCAATGAGCTTAAGCAATATTGTTACAGAGAAGATCACAATTCCTTTGCAACAAAGTGAGAAACTGCAAGTTATGGCTGCTAAAAATGTTTCTAGAAGAGGTTTAATATACTTACCTGTTCAGCTTTTCTGTGTTTTCTTCAGTTTTGTTTAACAAATAATGGCAATTTGGAATATATTCTGTATTTCAGGATGGATTATGATAAATTTCATACCAGATAAAGTACTTTTTTAAATATCACATATAAAGTCCCAGAATAGAGGGAGCTTGCAGTTATTTTTTTATTACGCTTGTGTATTGGAGAGTTTTATTGAACCTAATATGACTATTTGCTTATTTAACTTTGTACTCAAAAACATGGTAAATGCAAAATGTAAAGCTATAATGCTACCTTATCTTACAAAGTGCCATGGATGTCTGTTGAATTGATGTTTGTGGCTTTTAGTGCTGTTTCTGAATTTTGTATTTTTTTTGTTGTTTCATTTAAAGATTACATCTTGAGCTCTTTTACCATATTCCATTAAATATAAAATTCCACTTAATAAGGTTTCATATGATTTTGCAACATTCAATTTAGAATAGTGAAGATTAAGCAATGCAAATGAATCTTACAGAAATCTTTTGCATTTATTTCAGAGTTGCAGGGATAATTCTGATGCACATATTTGTGTTTTTGGCTATATTGTACCTAACTGAAGTTTTCAAAGTTTAGTGTTAAAAAGTAGGGTACTAGATTCAGCCAAATCCTATTTAATATAATATAATTTGTGCTTCTTTTTGACTCTTTTAGATGCAGAACAATTAGTGAATATTTTTGGTAGTATACATCAGTAGACCATTAGGAGGCACTCCGACTCTTCTGACGGACTTCAGACCTGCAAAGACTCTGCAGAGAGTGTACATTTGATAGATTTGCTCCATCTCAGTGCTGAACCAACGTCTGAACTCACGTGTGCATTTTCACTCAGCGCGTGTGTCTCTTTGCATGCCTTAATGTGTGTTGCCATGGCTACTGCCATGAATTGCGGGTGTTTCTCAGTGAAACCCCTCAACTTAAGTTATGCAATGTACACCAGTCCAAATCATTTGTCGTTTGGGTGTGTGGGAGAGAGGATAGCGTCACCACCTGTACGTGGTGGGTTGTGTCAGCTGTTGGGTGATGTTGGTTTCACCAGCTCCCCCTCAGTATGTGGCCACCACCATCTGCCCAAACTGGTGTCGATATTCAGATCCAAATTCAGCTTTTTTCCCTGCATTGTGTTTGACCTCAACTCACTTGGATTAACCAGGGCTTTAGCCTCTGCCCAGTTAACCAGGAACAACATTATATGAGCATGCATCAGTTTTCACTTAGTTTTTCAATATATCTGACAGGGATTTTATGTTGAGAGAAAGCACAAATTAGCTTATAATTGCAAAGTGAAAGGAAAATTAAATTGGGTTTTCAATAACTTTTACCAGCAAAAATCTTAGCGTGGCATGTATTTCAAGAAATTATGTAAAAATGTCATATTGTCTTTGCCTGCTTCCCCCCTCATTTTAACCCAGTATTTCACCATTTTCAGATGGAATCAATGAATGAGTTATTTCAATATAAATATTTACAATTTTCATTTCCTTAGTAGAATCCATGTAAAGACACATGAAATTGTATCATAGCATGAATAACTTGATTACGAAGGATGATTAGCAAAAAACTTAGCATGATAGAGGATGCAGCTCTCAACTCCTGTCAAATTTTTGCTGGACTTTACTATTTTTAATGTCTGTCAGACACTACTCATCGTTCTACAACTGACACCTCTTTTCTCATTCACTTGTTGACGTATCTAGTTTTAAGAAAAAGGGTGCAAAATATGCTGGAAAGATGAGTTCAAAGAACTGAAGCCATTGCAGCAGTCAAGTTTGCAAATGGTGACTTCTTAAATGTTTAGTATATAGTCATAAAAGGTGGATTAAAACTAATATTAAAAAAAAAAAACAAGTTCTGCTAATGCATACTTTGCCAGAATGTATACATTTTTAACTATTGGAAATATTGTTTTTTTTAAATAAATTGGTACAATTTACTATGATCAAGTACTGTATATACTAATTTTTCACCAACTTTCCATCACCCAACGATCAAACTCTCAAAATTGACTAAAAGTTTTAACAGAAGGGGGCAGCAGATTACCAGGGAACTGTGGCTGTCAAGCTGAACACTCCAAACCAAAAATAGACAGACACAAACATTTGTTTATATAAACATATTTATATAATGTATGTGATTTCTTTTCACTTTCTGGTTTCGAATCTGACTTTTTTTTCCGATTTTCAGTTTAGGCTACCAAAATCAGTTCCAATAGTCAAATGATAGAACACGAGATAATTTATTTAACCTTCTATTTTTCCTTCCAATTTAAACTATATGATTTGGAGCAAGTGTTTGAAATCTTCAACATACTGTTCCAAATAAATTGCTGGAATTTTGGCCCAAACATCCAGTGAGAACTGGTATAAGAGATTCAGGTTTGTAGGTCACCTTGTTAACACATACATTTTCAGTTTTTATGTTGTTTAAACTAGGACATTGCTAACCACTCCAAAACTTTAACATCGTTGTCCATCGTTCACTTCGTGACTGATATGACAGATTAGGGTCGAAATCCATTTTGAAGACACATTTGTGCCCAGCTTCTGGCTGTCGTCTGAAAATGTCTCATTACTTTCAACATACTGCTCTTTCCCCACAATACCATCTATTTCGAGAGGTACACCCATCTGCAGCAAAAACTCTGGGAAAACATGATTAGCCTGACAACATCATGTACCCCCTCCAAATGTAATGATGGCAATTATTGCCAAAAACTTCAGTTTTTGTGTCAGCTGACCACAAATGTAACCTTTTCTCATTATTTTGACATTTAGTGAGTAGAAAACCATTTCTGAAACATTTCTGATATTTCTATCTGACCAAAAAAGTAAAATAGTCTGATCAAATGCTAGAAAGCGAGAAGAAATGTTATTTCACAGAACAGAAATTGTGAACATCCAGTTTATGTTTTAGTATCTGGTTAAAGTTCAGAATTTTATTTTGATTATGTTACCTTCCAGACTTTATAGATTCAGACTTATTAGAATAATAAAAACAGTCCTTACCTTGCAAATCTTCAAATTACTGTATCTTTGTTAATTCTCCATGACAGTACAGTTAAATTTTTCCACTATATTACAGCCTTTTAGTTGAGTTTTAAAATTGATTCAAAGATTTTGGCAAAAACTAGAGGCATGCAGCAACTTTTTCTGTTTGTTAGTGTAGCACTCGCCTTTTATCAATATAAAAATTGTTGTGCAAATAACCTAATTGAAATGCAGATAGCTAGAACGATCAGAAGACTAAATTCGCTCAGGGAGGATGTAGGTTGGGTTGTGCTTAATTAACCAAAAGAACCAGATTTCTGTGCAACCAAAAGTGTTGTATTTTGTGTCTTTCAGTGATTTACAATATTTACAGTAGCACACTTCAAAGTTCATTAAGTTAATTGGAAATACAGAGAGTCTTAAACCTGTAGTCATATCTGTCCAAGAAGTTCATTCCAGTTGAGCCAGTAACATTGGGCGTTACAAAGTTCATTAGATATGAAGTAGTCCAAAAAGATCAAACTGGTTCCATGTTCGGTCTCCAAAGCAGTTGGCTTGTAGCAACAGCTTGCAGTAGCTCCTACCACACCAGCAGGAGATGGTTAGGTTCTCTAGGCCTGGGCTCGGCCTACTGGTAGCTCGCCATCAAGTGGAAAAAGAGTCAACTTCTGGTCATCTAATCGATGATCGCAGCCAAAGGACCTGGCCTGCATAACAGGACCACATTTTAACATTCATGCTAACCTTTTCATACAGAAATCTACGTAGTCAAATAAATCCTAATCTAATTCAAACAATCTACATGTACATGATTAACTTTGTTCTCCTTAACTGATAAGGTAAAACAAATCCAAAAACCTAAAGAAATTAAACAAAACAGAAAAAATAGTAAACCAACAGAACTGTTAGCCAGCCTTAGCTTATGGCTAAGAGCTGAACAGCTACTCACCAGTTCCCAGATTACAATCACATATAAATCATGATCCTCTCCAAAGCACATCCCTCAGCTGCAAAACATATCAGCATATGAGATGGCAACAAAAGAAAGGAAGGAAGGAATGACATTGAAATACGCAAGATGAAAACTAAGACAAATACCTGCAGCAACCGTGAACTTCTTTGTTCACAAAGGCTTGTTTACAAACATTTGGGTTTTCCCCCCTTTTTATACTCACTCTTAAATCTCATGGGACTTCCCCAAATCTTCCGAGAGTTCCAAAGTCTCATGAGATTTACAAAACAGACATGAAACTAGGAGTAAAAATAACTGGGGAAAAACTACCCAGGGCAACTTATAAAGAGGAAAAAATGGTTAAAATAACCATGGGTTACATTAGACTGTTACTCGCTCAGGCTGACACAGAAGTTGGAGGTCACTTTTAAAACTTTCACAATGCTATTGCAGATTTCCAAGGTCTCAAGTCAAAACTCAAGTCTGTTTTAGTAAGAGACAGTTTAATGAGTATATATGTCATTCCTAATTTTATGGAATCTTTAAAAAGGATTGAAAAAGAAAATCTGTATGTTTTTAGAGTAACAGAACAAAGTCCAATTTATGCACACTGTGTATGCAACTATAAATATCTCTTAAGCTAATCAAGACAAAGTTACACAATAACCACTTACATAACAAGCAAAGATCAATTAATCAACCCAAATACAACCCATTCCTTCTGAAATGTATACTGTAAAGGCAGTGTGTGGTTATATATGAGTAAAGTGTCTACTTTGAACCAAAATAAATCACTTGTAGTGCACATTTCAATGTACATGTAGAGCACAAAAAAATGTCTATTCAGTCACAGATATTTTCTAAAACATCATGGGCATTTCTTTAACCTTGTGTGAACACCAGGATCACAGTTTAACTGTCCAATCTTTTGCTGCTTCACTCTGCAACTCGCTGTGAGGACCTTGGTCTAAATGTCCCTCTGAGGCCCCCTTTGCCTTCACAAACAATCAGCTGCTGCTCCAGCTGATCTAAACCAGCAGTCATTCATAAATCAACACCTGTGGTTCTGTCAGATCCAGACCCAAATCTTCCTTTGTCTAGCACCAGGGATACAGAATCTGAGCAGTCAAAATGACTTCGAATTATGAATACATGTACATTCTTTTTTGCTGGTTTGTTTGTTTTAAAGACATTATGTATGGTTTGTATGGTTTGTAATAATGTTATGAATCCTGAGCTGTGGTTTGCTCTGTTTCATGGTTATGGTCTTTACAGTGATGGAGTTCCAGATGCTTCATTCTCCATTTCTTGCATCTTACAGCACTCAAAGAAACTGAAATGTTGACTTTAATTACATTTATTTGGTCAACAGGTCAATGTGGACATTTTAGACTGACTTAACAGTTTGACTTTTAAGTAGCCTAAAATCAATTAGGTGGAACCTGTTGACCAAATAAATTTAATTAAAGTCAACATTTCAGTTTTTTGAGTGAGTGTTGGTTGTTTTGTAAACAACTTTTGAGATCTAAAAGGGAGCCAACAGCCATGGATCCATTTTATTCTGACAGAGGGTTAGTAAAAACATTTCTTACATCCTTCGACAACAGGTGACATCAATTATATCAACTTTTTCATTGTCTATTGTAAAGAAATGTGGTTATCCGACTCTAGCGTAATCTACCAGTAGGAGGTCATTTCTGGCTATTTCTGTTTAAGTGGTGGTGATATTTTCTGAGATTACTATAGGATCAACTTACTTAACAACTATCAACTCAAATCGTGTTTACTATAAATTATTCTGAAAATATTATACAATTATATTTAGCTTAGAGAACAGTTGGTAACTTCTGAAGGCAATTGGTTGCATTGGACTTTATTTTAATTAACTAAAATTAAAAAAAGACATAATACGGATGCAGGACAGATTTAAAAAAATAAAAAAAAATAAATGCACTATATGAAAAGTCCAGTGTTGCAATAAGCAAATCCATCCATCCATCTAGTATTGATCCTTGCAGGGGTGCTAGTGCCTATCTGTGGTGCTCACTGGGAGGTAGGCAGGGTAGACTCTGGACAGGTCACCAGTCCTTTCATGGGCAATTAAAATACACACAGGACAAAAAAAGAATTATACACACACACAAACTCCTATCTAAAGGAAATTTAGATTTCCAAATTAACCTAGCAGTCATGTTTTGTGACGGGGGAAAGCATAAAGAAAGCTGGAAACAATGAGGCTGTCAGAAAGAAAGAATAAAGAACAGATATCTAGGACTGCCCTGCATGTCTCCTCATTTCTCTGTGAACATCTCTTTAAATATCATCTTTAATCTCTTGCTTTGTATGTCCCACTATTCTTGCCCCACCCGCAGTTAGTTTCGTCTTCAAAGGGATTATTTTTAGTTTGTCCTCTAAAGTCCTCTATTGCTGTTTTTATTCTATATAATTCTGTCAACAGAACTTATTAAAAACACACTGCTTTCAAGCACTCAGATTTTTTGACTACACCCTACAAAGCATTTGCAATTAAATAAGTAGCATCAATGACGAGTGCAGGCTCATGCAGGGAATTGCAAAACATTAAACATTAGAGTGTTGGTCAAAATGGGACTAAATAATCCATTCGAGCACACACACACTTCTCCTTTAGCGCTTCCCAGTTCTAGTGGTGTGTTTGTGTGAGAATGAAGCGGCCAGTGAAATGTCAGCTGCAGAATACTGATGAGAGAATCAGGAGCTCTGATATAATTGTCTCTAGCTTGCTGCATTGTTGGAACTCGATCCTGAGATCTCAGAATGCCGGATTTTCATAGCAATTTCGCTGATGAATGCGGCCTTGTGGGCCAGGATTCAGCCTGATTATTGTAATACGGATGTTCATCTTCACATAGGGGACATGTATTGTGTTCCTTTGGATCTCCACTCTGTGCTAACAATGGAGTATTTCCACTTTGTTTTTATGTTGCATTAAAACAACGGTTTGAAGAAAAAATAATCGAGAATAACCTTTACGTTTTATTAATTTATTCAGCATTGATGTGTTAGAGTTTTTGTGTGGATTCTATCTTTTTAAGTAGTCTATACACTAAGATGAAGCTTTGGAAATACAGTCATGGTCAAAAATTTGAGTAGTGACACAAAGTTTATGCTTTGCAAGTTTTGCAGCATCATCTTTTTGATTACAGTGCATGGTTGTACTTTGAATTATTGATTTAATCCTGTGAATTGGGTTAGCTAACAGCAGGTTTTCAATAAACACTTCAAAGAACAGAAATGCAGTTTTACAAGCAGCTTCACCTGCTTGACAAAAATCTTAATATTTAGTAGAACACTCTTCCACTTTGATGACCTGCTACAGGTGTAATTCACAGTGAAAAAGGCTGCTAGTGGCATTCCTGTATAATCTTGGTCCCTTCCACATGGGCATCCACCTGATTATTATTCTTTGCTTTGTGTGCTCTGACCAACGTTTTAATATAATTTTCTTGAAAAGATCATTCACGGCTTTAGTAACTCACGCCTTGATTGATGCAATGCACTGTGTTTCTGGGTCAAACCTGCTGCAATTCTTTTGTTTTGAAATGTCTTCTTGGCCTTGTTTCACCTGTACTCTCCATCTTGGTGTCCAAGGTTAGCTGACCAGGTGCTCTTGGTATTTCCAATGATCAGGCTTTAGCGGTAGCTCCTAAGCCATGGAACAGCCTGCCTCTACTTGTTAGGCAGGCTCCTTTCCTGTCTTCTTTTAAATCGTTTTTGAAAACTCATCTTTCTTCCTAGCCATTTAACATAGTATGATTTATTTTCTCTTTTGTGTGAGTTGTCCAACATTGGTTTTGGCTGCTTTTACTTTATTACCTTAACCTTCAGTGTTTTGGCCAACTGTCATGATTTTGATTTCGGACTCTAGTGCAGACACACAAACGACTCAGTGAAACTGGAGGTAAAGTTTGCAAAAGTAATTTATTTTTCCTCTTTGCTCGAAGGATCCAGGAACACAGAAATCTCAGAACCACTGGGAACTTTGAGGACAACCACTGGAGACAAGAGATGGAGGTGAGTGATCTTTCAATGGTGCTTGGCAGGAGGAAAAAACAAAAGTTTGTGAATTCTTACTTTGCCATTGGTGCAGATTCCACTGAGGAGGAATTGGGGAGGATGTGATCCTTGGTGCGTGGAAGAGGGACCGACTCTGGGTTATTTGTCTCCAGGAAGCAGAGCGAGGGTGGACAGGCAGTGGGGAATCTTGAGCTCAGCCAGATACTTTGAGGAGGAAGCCCAGTATGCCGAGAAGAAACAGATGCCCAGGCTGCAGGCCGACCAGCAGGTCCGGGTCCGCAGAGTGACTGAAGGGAAAAAGGCAAGGAGGTAAGGATCTTCCGTGGAGTAAGTTGCTGACAGCAGAAAGGCAGATGAAGTGGCATGTTACCACACGACGCGGTTTAAACATCTGGCGTCTGCTCCAGGTTGGCACTCTCCTTTTGAGTGCTCCTCCTCAATCAGGCTGAGTGGCACCAGCTGCAGGACCACGATCACCAATCTGCACCCTTGGATGGAAAACAGCTGAGGCAAGCACACACACACCCTCACAGTACCCCACCCTCAACGGACGCCAGTGTCGCACTCCTTGAGAGCCAGTTTAATGGCTAGGAGCTCCCGGTCACCAATGTTATAGTTTCGCTCAGCTGAGGTGAAGCGTCTCGAAAAGAAAGCACAAGGGTGGAGTTTTTGGTCGGCAGGGGAGCGCTGGGAAAGAACCGCTCCGACCCCCCTGTCAGAGGCATCCACCTCCAAGATAAACTGGGAGTCAACATCTGGGTAAATCAGGGTGGGGGCTTCTACGAACTTTTCGCTTCAACTCATTGAAGGCCTGGTCGGCAGTCTGATCCCAGATAAAGTGCCGCTTTGTGGAGGTGAAGGCGGTCAGGGGAGCAGCAATGGTACTGAATCCTCGGATGAACCTCCTATAGAAGTTTGAGAAACCCAGGAAACGCTGCAGCTGCTTCCTGGATGTGGGATTGGGCCATTCTTGGACTGCTTTGATTTTATTTGGATCCGTCTTCACCTGTCCACCCTCGAAGACGTATCCAAGAAAGGAAACAGTTTAGGTGGAACTCACACTTCTCCCCCTTAACGAAGAGTGAGTTCTCTAGGAGAAGCTGGAGGACTTTACGGATGTGCTGGCGGTGTTGGGGAAGGTCCTTCGAGAAGATGAGGATGTCATCTAGGTAAACGAAGACAAAGATGTTAAGAAAGTCTCGGAGAACATCATCCACTAGATCCTGGAAAACGGCAGGGGCATTGCAGAGGCCAAAGGGCATAACAAGGTACTCGAAATGCCCAATATGAGTCTTAAAAGCAGTTTTCCATTCATCTCATTTGCGAATCCTGACGAGGTGGTTAGCGTTGTGTAAATCCAGCTTGGTGAAGACCGTGGCGCTCTGCACGGCTTCAAAAGCTGAGGTGATAAGTGGAAGGGAGTATTTGTTCTTAACGGTAATTGCGTTAAGGCCCCTGTAGTATATACATGGGCGTAACATCTTGTCCTTTTTCTCCACGAAGAAGAAACCTGCACCCACTGGGGAAGTAGATGGGCGAATTATGCCAGCTGCGAGGGAGTCGTTGATATACGTTTCCATAGCTGCCCTCTCCTTGGCTGACAGGTTAAAGAGGTAGCCCGAGGGCAGCGGAGCACCTGGGAGAAGGTGGATGGCACAATCATAGGGCCTATGAGGAGGGAGAGAGAGAGCCTGGGTCTTGCTAAAAACCTTTTAAAGGTCGTGGTACTCGGGAGGGACCTTTGACATGTCTGGGTGGTCAGGACCTGAGGGGGTGTTGACTGAGACAGGAGGAACAGCTGATCGGAGGCAACGTTGATGGCAGTAGCTGCTCCAGGCCTCAACTCGGGTTTCAGTCCAGTTAATAATGGGACTGTGTGTGGCCAACCATGGGTATCTCGGCGAAGGGCCGAGGGACTGATGACCCTTTCAAAGGGATATGGACCGAGGAACCAGGAAGCCGATATCCTGGGGACACTTTTGAGGGGAAATTCCTTGGCGGATAACCAGACCAACTGACCAGGTGTGTACTGGGGTGCCGGGAGACGTCGCCGATCGGCGTAGCGCTTATTCAGCGCAGAGGAACGTTGGAGGGCGGCTCTGGTCTGTTCCCAGACCCTTTTACAGGCTTTGATGTGTGAATGGACTGAAGGGAGTACTTTATCCGGGACTGAATTGGGAAGAAGTGATGGCTGGTAGCCGAGGGAGGCTTCGAAGGGTGAGATCCCTGTGGCTGCTGAGACATGGGAGTTGTGAGCGCACTCAGATGTACGCTCCAGGTGGAGGGGTTGGTAGCACAGACACAGGGGAGTGCCCCCTCAAGGTCCTGGTTGAGTCGCTCATATTGTCCATTTTTTTGGGGGCGAAAACCGGACGTTAGCTGGACTTTGGCGCCGAGAGATGAACAGAAGTTTTTCCAGACCTGGGATATGAATTTGGGCCCCCTGTCGGAAAAGATCTCACTGGGGATCCCATGGAGCCTGAAAACATGGAGGATGAGGAGTTTGGCGGTCTGGCCCGCGGTGGGCAGCCTTGAGAGGGCGATGAGGTGGAATGCCTTGGAGAAGCGATCAATGACTGACAGGATAACTTACTTGCCTCGGGAGATGGGGAGTCCATTGACGAAATCGACCGCTATATGGGACCAGGGAACGTGCCGGGCCTGGAAGGGGTTGGAGAAGGCCGGGTGACGGTTGGTGAGTGCACTTATTCTTATTACACGTCGGACAGGCCAGCACGTAGTCCCTGACATCCTTGTTCAGGCCCGGCCACCATAGATGGCGGCGAAGGAGGGCGATGGTCCGACTTATGCCAGGGAGGCACGAGAACTTGGATGCGTGGCCCCACTGGATGGCCCGGGAGCGAATGGTGGAGGGGACATAAAGGCGATTGGGTGGACCGTTGCCAGGATCAGGTTCGTCGACTTGTGCCTTCTTTATCTGTGCTTCTAGTTCCCAGGTGAGTGCCCCTATGGTGCATGACGGAGGGAGTATAGTGTCGGAAACCTCCGGCAAGACGTCTGGCGAGTACTGACGGGACAAGGCATTGGGTTTGGTGTTTTTGGAGCCGGGTTTGTAGGTAATGTTCAGATTGAAACGTGAAAAGAAAAGTTTTCAGTCGTCTTGCCGTCTGGAAGTACAAAAGGTTCTTATGATCGGTCCAAACTATGACTGGGAGCTCTGTGCCCTCCAGCCAGTGTCGCCACTCCTTGAGAGCCAGTTTAATGGCTAGGAGCTCCCGGTCACCAATGTTATAGTTTCGCTCAGCTGAGGTGAAGCGTCTCGAAAAGAAAGCACAAGGGTGGAGTTTTTGGTCGGCAGGGGAGCGCTGGGAAAGAACCGCTCCGACCCCCCTGTCAGAGGCATCCACCTCCAAGATAAACTGGGAGTCAACATCTGGGTAAATCAGGGTGGGGGCTTCTACGAACTTTTCGCTTCAACTCATTGAAGGCCTGGTCGGCAGTCTGATCCCAGATAAAGTGCCGCTTTGTGGAGGTGAAGGCGGTCAGGGGAGCAGCAATGGTACTGAATCCTCGGATGAACCTCCTATAGAAGTTTGAGAAACCCAGGAAACGCTGCAGCTGCTTGCTGGATGTGGGATTGGGCCTTTCTTGGACTGCTTTGATTTTATTTGGATCCGTCTTCACCTGTCCACCCTCGAAGACGTATCCAAGAAAGGAAACAGTTTAGGTGGAACTCACACTTCTCCCCCTTAACGAAGAGTGAGTTCTCTAGGAGAAGCTGGAGGACTTTACGGATGTGCTGGCGGTGTTGGGGAAGGTCCTTCGAGAAGATGAGGATGTCATCTAGGTAAACGAAGACAAAGATGTTAAGAAAGTCTCGGAGAACATCATCCACTAGATCCTGGAAAACGGCAGGGGCATTGCAGAGGCCAAAGGGCATAACAAGGTACTCGAAATGCCCGATATGAGTCTTAAAAGCAGTTTTCCATTCATCTCATTTGCGAATCCTGACGAGGTGGTTAGCGTTGTGTAAATCCAGCTTGGTGAAGACCGTGGCGCTCTGCACGGCTTCAAAAGCTGAGGTGATAAGTGGAAGGGAGTATTTGTTCTTAACGGTAATTGCGTTAAGGCCCCTGTAGTATATACATGGGCGTAACATCTTGTCCTTTTTCTCCACGAAGAAGAAACCTGCACCCACTGGGGAAGTAGATGGGCGAATTATGCCAGCTGCGAGGGAGTCGTTGATATACATTTCCATAGCTGCCCTCTCCTTGGCTGACAGGTTAAAGAGGTAGCCCGAGGGCAGCGGAGCACCTGGGAGAAGGTGGATGGCACAATCATAGGGCCTATGAGGAGGGAGAGAGAGAGCCTGGGTCTTGCATAAAAACCTTTTAAAGGTCGTGGTACTCGGGAGGGACCTTTGACATGTCTGGGTGGTCAGGACCTGAGGGGGTGTTGACTGAGACAGGAGGAACAGCTGATCGGAGGCAACGTTGATGGCAGTAGCTGCTCCAGGCCTCAACTCGGGTTTCAGTCCAGTTAATAATGGGATTGTGTGTGGCCAACCATGGGTATCCCAGCACAAGAGGAGCGTCCCGGGTGGGGAAAACATAAAACTGGG
This sequence comes from Apricaphanius iberus, assembly GCA_028564705.1. Taxonomy (NCBI): domain Eukaryota; kingdom Metazoa; phylum Chordata; class Actinopteri; order Cyprinodontiformes; family Aphaniidae; genus Apricaphanius; species Apricaphanius iberus. The sequence goes on from JAPXFQ010001885.1 coordinate 77,638, forward strand.
ACCGTTCCGGATGATTGCCTGAAAGCACCAAGTTCAGGGGTAGGGTCCGCTGTGTTATAACAGCCAGAGGGCTACCATCAAGGGCTGAAACTTCTAAAGGAACTAAAAGTGCTTCCACCGGAAGGTTGAATTTTTTAACTATGTCAGGGCTAATTAAATTTTGCTCTGACCCTGAATCAATCAGTGCATGGAGTTTGGAAATGTGCTCTCTTTGGTTTAAAATGACTGCTGGTAATGTTAACAGGGGTTGATTAAGAGAGGTAGCGCCCGACAGTATCCCCAGATTTACTGACGGGCCAGATCTTTTGGACGGACTGGACAGAAAGAAATAAAATGCCCAGGAGGGCCACAATACAGGCAGCAACCGCCTTCCATACGGCGCTGACGCTCGGCTGGAGAAAGCCGAGCCCTGCCGATCTGCTTCGGCTCCGGAGAGGGCGGACGCGGGGGAGAGTTTGAAGTAGACAAAACGGGACCAGCTGTGGCGAATGTCCGAGGGAATGGGGAAGCTGTTAACCTGGCTCTTGACCTCTCCCGGAGCCTATTATCAATTTTGATAGCCAGGTCTATCAGCTCATCCAGGGAATCGGGTTCGTCTCGGTAAGCGAGTTCATCTTTGATCTTCTCATTTAACGAATGTAGGAAGGCTGCTTTAAGCGCCGGGCTGTCCCAGCCAAATTCGGCTGCTAGTGTGTGGAACTCAATAGCAACGGCACGATTACCATGCTTTAGGCTCCAGAAAAGCTTAGCGGACTGTTCCTCACCGCGCTTTACGCAGAAGGTTTGTTTAAATTTCTCAATGAACTGAGTGAAGGTGCATTTATCTAGGGACTCCAAATCAAACAGAGCTTTCGCCCACCGCAGGGCCTTACCTCTGAAGAGCGCGATCATGTACGATATCTTATTTACGTCTTCCTGGAAGGTTTGGAACGCTCGAAGGCAAGTGTGCACTGCAGGAGAAATCCACCGCTCTTGGATAAGTCGCCCTTGAACGGCTCTGGAGGTGGGGTGGCGACCTTGCGAAAGGCTTGGGTCGCAGGAGCCCCCGTGAAGGATGAGGCGGAGGCCACGGGACGAGGCGGAGGCCACGGGACGAGGCGGAGGCCACGGGACGAGGCGTCTGAGAGGGGACCTTAGAGGCAAGATCATGGTATAACTAAGTTAATTGACTTAGACTTTGGAGGAGGGAGGTCTGCTGCTGCGTTATATTTTGGAGCGCTGCCTCGAAACAGCTGAGCGTAGGTGTGTCGCAGGGTCCGGGTGGCCAGATGGTTCTGTCATGATTTTAGCTTTCGGACTCTAGTGCAGACACACAAACGACTCAGTGAGACTGGAGGTAAAGTTTGCAAAAGTAATTTATTTTTTCTCTTTGCTCAAAGGATCCAAGAACACAGGAACTCAGAAAACTCAGAACCACGGGGAACTTGGAGGACAACCACTGGAGACAAGAGATGGAGGTGAGTGATCTTTCAATGGTGCTTGGCAGGAGGAAAAAACAAAAGTTTGTGAATTCTTACTTTGCCGTTGGTGCAGATTCCACTGAGGAAGAATTGGGGAGGATGTGATCCTTGGTGCATGGAATAGGGAACGACTCTGGGGTGTTTGTCTCCAGGAAGCAGAGCGAGGGTGGACAGGCAGTGGGGAACCTTGAGCTCAGCCAGATACTTTGAGGAGGAAGCCCAGTATGCCGAGAAGGAACAGACGCCCAGGCTGCAGGCCGACCAGCAGGTCCGGGACCGCAGAGTGACTGGAGGGAAAAAGGCAAGGAGGTAAGGATCTTACGTGGAGTAAGTTGCTGACAGCAGAAAGGCAGAGGAAGTGGCATGTTACCACACGACACAGTTTAACCATCTGGCGTCTGCTCCAGGTTGGCACTCTCCTTTTGAGTGCTCCTCCTCAATCAGGCTGAGTGGCACCAGCTGCAGGAGCACAATCACCAATCTGCACCCTTGGATGGAAAACAGGTGAGGCAAGCACACAGACACACACACCCTCACACCAACCATTTGTTGTTTTTTAATGTGAGGATTCAACCTACATATAAGATGTCATAAAATGTTCACATTCTTGTAAGAGTTTATTGTGGTTTAATGTGAATTTAACTTCTCACAAATAAAAACGTAACTTTAGGAGATTTAGAAACGTTTGAGACTTCACAAAAGTTATTCTGTATTTATAAAGTGTGATGAAGTTGTTCACTGATGACGGTGTCACAAACTTGTTTCTTGGTGGACACAATGTACCTATTTGATTGAAGTGGTCTGGAGCTTAGTTTCAAGCCACTGGGATAAAACCTGCACCTCCCAGACTGACATAGCCATCCTGAACAAAAGGGAGGGAATGACCTGTTGCTCAAGTTGAAGGTATTTATGTATTTTGGGGTATTGATCGAATAGCACGTTTAGAATTAATTAGGTTTGATTGGCTAGCGTCTGTAGTGAAGCTGAAGTTGTATTAGACCATGTGGTGAAGAAAAGAACAAAGCTAAAAGATAACACTTTTGCTTTGCTGTTTGACCCATTTTCTAGTTACTAATTGTAGTCATGTGTTGTTATATAGTCATGAGCATCACCATATCTTAAGTGAAGAGCTCAGCAATTCAGCAATAGCTTGGAGTATTTACTGATTCTCTGCTTTAAAACCAACCAATTGATCTAGTTCTGACATCTGGTAAAGATGTATTTTTGATGTTTCCCACTGAGGATTTTAATGACGAGGTCTTGGGTCAGACCCAGGACTCACTGGAGAGATACAATATCATAGTCTGGGAAACGTGGAGTACTTCCAGATGAGTTAGTGGAAACAGATTGGGAAAAGGATGAACGCATATCTCCACTTAATATGCTGCACAAATTCTTTCCAATTTAAGGAAGGGATGGATGGATGGATGGTGTTAGAGGAAAGGCAACCAGTTAAAAGAGAGAGCAGTGTTTTGCAGACCCAGATTAGGAAACAGGAGGATGAAGGCTGTGGCTCAAAAGTTGGGAATTCATCTAGTAATCAGAGGGTTGCCAGTTTGAGCCAAAGCTCAACTGTCATGGTTGTGTCCTTGGGCAAGACACTTCACCTGTTGCCTACTGGTGGTGGTCAGAGGGCCCGGTGGTGCCAGTGTCTTGCAGACTTCCCTCTGTCAGTGTGCTCCCAGGCAGCTGTGGCTACAACATAGCTTGCCATGACCAGTCTGTGAATGGGTGAATGATCGTATGTAGTGTAAAGCACTTTGGGGTCATAGAGACTACGTAAAGTGCTATAGAAATGCAGGCCATTTACCATGTTATACTCTAATATCAGGTTTGTCAATCTGTATGCAGGGTGCGATTTGCTGGGGAGGATTCCCCCCCTCCCACTTGTGATGTCACCCCCCTAAGCTCATTAATTTCTTATTTCTGGGGGGGGGTATGTTTTTTTTTTTTATCGTCATAGTTGTAGATTTCCCTTCTTTCTGCAACCCCTGTAAATCTCTTTAGTCAGTACAAGATACAAGACTGCGTAGGCGAACACCTTCAAAAATTGATGGGTGCAGTTTACACTCAACAATCTCTGTACGCAACCCAGCAGGAGTCAGGTGCAAAAATAATGTTGAGGTTAGAATCTGAACCCTCTGTTTGAGTTTTATTAAACCACGCACGCAGATTTGGGCATTGTGCTGGACCTTTCCAAAGCTATAAACAGAAAAAAATGAGTTTTATTCCTTTGAATAAAACTCATTATTAAGACGATTAAATATTATCTCATTATTTAAGACGTAAATAAGACGACTAAGCTATACTTTAACTCACTGGTGACCAATACAATATTTATTTTTATGCAGCTTTGAGGACAAACCGATCGCAAAATTTGTGGACATAGTCCAAAAATCGTGCATTGTATATGTCTGTCTTGCCCCTGGGATGTAGCATAATTATAAGACTTTGCATTAAGGAGATATAGTATGAGTTAATCAGTTACCTGTTGATATTGTACCCACTTCTGAAAGTTAATCTTTATTAAACGTAACATCGATCTCTACAAAGCATGCTGGAAGATTTGCACATAGAGAAATCATATAAGATACCAGTCAGTTCGGATACGGATTATAGGAAAATTGTGCTGGTGGATGTACTTTAAAAAGAAAATCCACATCAGGCTTTTAAGTCTTGAGGTCAAAACAGTAATTTATAAATATTGCCTGGGACATGTCCCAGGCTAAAATGACTCATTTGTCTATACTTTCCCGCAGGATCCCAAATCCGTGCTCATGGTTGAATAGGGCGTCAATCTGAGATGTCCCATCATGGTTGAAAAATAGTTCCAAAATTAACGTTGAACCGACGTCTTTGACATTGTCTGGCCGTGAATTCTACGTCTTTTCTGGCCGTGAATTCAACGTCTTTTTTGGCCGTTATTTCCACGTCTTTTCTGCGCATCCCTGGACGTCAGAATGAATCATCTTCTTGATGTTGAAAATGTGTTTTTCAACATTAAGTGCAGGCGTACAAGCCTGCATATAAAATAATCATACCTCCCATTGTCTTAAAAAATGACCGGCGATAAAAAAGGTCCAAAATCGGTCCAGACGTACCTGAATGTATATAGCACTTTATAATCACATATAGACCAAACATCACTTTACTTATACATTTAAAGACACTGTAAAATAAATTTTAGTTGTTCATTTGTAGATCAAAGATAACGGGATGGAATAAAGAGCCACAAAACTCCACATCACATTTATTTATTTTACAGATTATACAATACAGATTCACCCGGGAAACAGGAAAAACATGTTCATAACTTTCTCTGATGGAAGATCCCCCAATTTTGGAAACTTGCTGCACTTAAATGTGAAGACAATTGAAATAATGCTTGACATTAGCAATCTCAAGGTGCTACAAAGCATTTAATAATAAAAAACACCCACATAAAATTCTAATCCAGGTGATTTACTTCCTGAATGAACCTCTCAAAAGGTGAAATTAATAAGTTACTGTAATAACTTTGATTTTATAGTTCAACTCACTGGTAAACTGTTTTTTTCAAACTAATGTTTAGCCTACTAACGTTAGCTAATGTTAGCCAAATTCGATACATTTCAGTTGACAATGTCGGCATCATTTCTTTTGGTTCATTCATTTCAAACAAGTAAAAATCAAGCATGTTAATCTAATAATACAAAATATGCTTACCCTACAGTAGATTCTTTTTTTTTTTTAGAATCAAGAATAACAATATTGTGTTAAAAGCTTACTTTAGTTTACGTACACCCTGGGTGCTTTAGCCCAGATTTTTCTGCAAAACCTTAGTCTACTCACTTCTCTCAAATGTTTTTGATGTATAATACCTTTGTTAATGTATTTTTGACCATTTAGGTCAGTGGTGTGAAAACGTTTGTCACATTAGCCAAAATATTGTGAATTGTTTTACTTGATTACCAATAATCTAAGCATATCATTCATGTTTGCCTTGTTAACAGCAATGCCTGCATCTTATCCAGTTTTGCTGGGCTCCACTGAAATTATTGACTTATTTACCGAACCTGGCTCAGCTTTCATGTTGCTTTTGAGCATGTCTGCACAATGGGGTTGGATTATGAAATCAAAGAGAATACAGTGTGGGTATCAAAGTATCAATACTTTGTATCGTACCTAAAATTTTTTAGTGTAAGATTTTAATTAATCTGTAATAATTTCCCCCAATAATTAATATGTTTCCATCTGCATAGATCACCACTGCTGTCTGGTCATATTGATATAATTCTTGAACTGAAAAATTGCAATAACAAAAGAGTCCATTGTCTCCAAATGACCTCTGGAACACACCTTGGTCACCCCTTGCATAGGTATTTTTTTAAAGCGTGTTTTTAATTTATACACAAGACCATTCGCTGAACCATGATGTTCTTTTAATATATTTTAAGAGTTAATAAATGAAAATTTAATTGAAAAGTGAACTCATGAACTTGTAATAAAATCCCAATTATAAAAAAAATAAATAAATAAGCTTAATGTCCTGTGGTTCTGGCCCCAGTTGCCCTTGTCTCGAATACGCTGATGTGTCCTTGTTGAGGTCTGCTGACATTTCCAGGTTCCTCTGGGGGCTGTAAGAGGACGAGAGTTAACAGAAAGGTGAAGCATGATTAATGAGAAGATGGACAGAAGCAGACAGCAGGGGGGATGAGGGATGACGGGAAAGGATGGATCTGAAACGGTGAAGTGTTGAAGTCAAAGGAGACTAATGTGTTCTCCAAGGTTTCCTCTGACAGAGTGGCCTAAAGCAGAGTCATGTTCATCAGTACTATCCGTTCTTACTTGGTTAAATGAAAACATTTAGTGCTCAAGTTTGATTCCCAACTTGGTTTTTAAATTCTTCTGTTATCAGCAGCAAACATGGTTTTTAACAGAGAAAATAACATATCTATTTTATAAATTAAACAAATATTTTGTCTCCAGTGTGTTAGTGGCAACACTTATGAAGAAGGATCAAATCAGTTTATAGCAGCTGAGAAATGCAATAACAGTTATGGATTTTTTCTTTTTTTATTTGCTCAAATTGTCCACACTTGATCTGGACAAAGAAAGGCTGAAGCTCTGAAAACAATGGTCAGCTGAAAATCAAGTTTTTTGTAAATTAATTTTGAACTTACTTATCAAGGTCAGACGGCTATAATTAGGAATACAAGAAATTATTTTGTACCACAAACGGCTGGAGTGGTCCTAGAGGTTTTTCAGTTTCTCTGAAAGAGAAGCGCTCATATCACCCAGATTGTGGCTGATCCACTAGTAATCAATATTAATCTTGAACCAACTTCACATGCTTCTGCTCCTTCAAGTTTTAACGCTGGATGCTAAAAAATAATTGTAATTCTCAGGTACTGGAGTATTTAGTTTTTTTATCAAATCAAAATGTATTTATAAAGAGATTTTCGTACAAAAAAAAAAGAAATGCAGTTCAAAGTGCTTTACAGAATAAAATTACCCCCTATATATCCCATAGAGGAATAACTGGAACGATGTGTCTATTTATTTGTTATTTGTGTAAAATAACAGAATAACATGTTAGAATACATAAGTATATACATAAATAGGTAGTTAAATAAATAGGCTACATAAATAAATAAAATGTATGGGATTAATACAAGACCAAGTAGTTTTACTCATGTTAGATCCTAAAGAGAAGAAAACAGTTTTCTTATTAATGCTCCACACCCCTATCAAGACAGGAGCTTATCCTTTTTTTATGTTCCAAGTTCTTATTAAAAATAACTTAGCAGTTCATTATTTTCGTCTCTCTACTCTAAATAATCAGATTAGTAGGGATAGTTAAGTTCAATTGCAGTATATGTTTATTCCTACCCCTGAAGAAGAAAAAAAGAATCAGTTTTTACACATTTAGCTGCAGTCTAACATTCACTCTGGTTAACGTCGGGTGATTGTCAGGGGCTAACAATTATGATAAGTCATGAATTTCCATTCACATAGACACCATGGCTCTCAAGGCTTGACAAGTTAAAACTTTAAACAGGTCAATATTTTAGCTTTTTAGCCACATGTATTAAAATGGGTTCAGGTCATTTTCTCATTAACGTGAAAATACAACAATTGAAATCAAATCTTTACCTCACTTTGTGATTTACATTTAAAAAAACCTTTTCATTTGCCTAAGAAAGGTAAACACTCTAGAAGGTTTCTTAAAGTGTTTCAGATTCTGCATGTATCAGTGTTTTTGCTGAATATAACAAGGCTACAGGCATATCTCTCCTGAGTTAGCATGTTTGCATGAACATGCTGCAGTAGTTGCACATGCATATTTGAATACACGAAAAATGATGTTGAGCATTTCTGAACCACAGGTAGCTCTTGTTTTCATTCAGCCTGAATGGTGATGTGGTGAGCTAGCTGTGATGAATTCTGCAGGTTTCTGTTGGCACGTGAAAACAGTGCAATGGTAGACGTTCTATTGATGGTTCCAGTAAAGCTGCATGATGAATAGGAACATTATTGGACTGAACATCATGCTGTTTCCTGTTTTCTTGCTTTAGGAGTGTAAAAATAAATCAAAATACTCTAATAACATCTTTAACCTCCTAATATTTTGTTTACAAATAATTATTATGTAATTCCTTACGTGAAAACATTTTAAGTAATTTAATTCACCCATTATTTTTTTGGTGCAGCATTTGAATTAGGTCAATATAAATACTAATGGACACCAGAATCATTATGATTTTAATTTTGGGCAGGTAAAGCCAAATAAAACCTACTTTCATGGGTTAAAATACTGAAAATCACAAGGACACTTTATTATACTATACAACATTGTATCACACCCTCTACTTTTTTGAAAAATACCCAGGGAATCTGCTCTCAAATTCTGTACCACTTTCACACTTTTAGCTTCTGTCTTTGCAGCAACTATGACAGGATCAATTTATGTGCAATTCATGCTCAGCAAAGACTGTTCTGCATAACGAATTGGCAATTTGTACCTTCAAATTAAAAAGCCTTGTGCATAATTTATTTCCCCTGGTGCCGTATGTGTCTTCTTTGCTGTTTCAGATTCCCAACACAAAACGGTAGACTGCAGAGTGGAGAATGTTTCCTTCTAATTTAAAAAGCCACAACTAAGCTTCAACTATTGATCCAGACCCTTATTGGGATTTGCTTTTAGGATCAGAAGACACATCTTTTTATTGATAGTTTGTTTCAGGCAAGCTAACAGTGAAGACAACTGCTCAATAAAACTCCACCTTTGACAAATACAATCAATACCTCATATAAACTCTAAATTCTCATGGACTTCTTGATTCATCATAACAATCTCTCATGTGACCACAGATGATCCCTTTTGCCCCCAAGCCTTATCACCACATCGAGCTGATTTAACTCAAAGGCTGCTAACGACATTATAGAGTGCTCGCTTGTGTTTACCGCAGCTGTGAAATAAAGCAGTGTTTATGATTTATCCTCATTAGATTCAACAAGAATTATCATGCACAGGCAGTAAGGCTAAATGCATGTGGTCAAATAAGTATCAGAGCAGAGGTAAATCTGGATTTTATTAGATTGGCTTAAATGATTGTTAATTGTATTGCTAAGAACTGTTAGGATTCTGGGGCTGTGTGCAGGAGAGTGGGTGTGTTTGTGTTCTTCCTCAAAACTTATCTGCAGGGCATGGCAGGCAGGAGCCACCAGGTGTTCCTTATAGATCCTCATCACCATCCAGCTCAGAAGAGGAGCAACTCCTGCTGGCTGACGCCAGGTGGTTCTCGCTTCTAGCGTGGTACATGACCAAGTTACCTTCTGAGATTCCTTGTAAGAAACTCTGCTCAATCTTGAGAAACTTTGACTTACCTTCTGTTCTCCTTGTACATACTCCCTGTGGTTCCAGTGACCTTCCTGCGGAACCTTCCAAACCAAAGACAATCCATTAGTCTGGGTTCCAGCCTGGTCAGCGACTGCACTGCTTCCCTTATGATAGTCACCTCAACCTTCACCTTCTCCGTTGCTGTCATCAGGCCGCTCGCCTGTCTGCCCAGAAGCATCTTCGCCTGCAGAGAAAAGCAGAACTCAAAATCAATCCTGGAAATTCTCCAGACTCTTTCGTGTCACCCGACTGCAAAAACAACAAAATAATCAGACTTTACACGCCCACCTCCAGCCAACCAATTCAATTCACTTTTATTTATATGGCGCCAATTCACAACAAATGACATCTCAAGGCACTTTACAACAAAAGTCATATCAATACAATTATACAAACATTCCAATCAGTTAAAAGTTTTCTATGTAAGAAATCCCAGCAGATTGTGCGGAGTCATCGACGAAAGGTTGTGCCCGGATCATGCAGACTCCAACCACAACAATTCCTCTGTAATCCCTCATACTGAGCAAGCATGTAATGACAGTGGAGAGGAAAAACTCCCCTTTAACAGGAGGAAACCTCTGGCAGAACCTGGCAAAGTACAAGCGGGCATCTGTCTGGCCGTCTGGGGGTCTGAGGAGACAGAGAAGAGACAGCATGGAGGAACCACAGATCTCAGTTTCCAACTTATCTCCTCAAAGCCACACTTCTTTGGACATCAAGTAAGAGCCAAACCTCCAACTTTTTCCTGTATATTTACACATGAAGACCTAGTAACAAGATCCGGCTTGTCGCAATAGGAAATTCAGGAAAAGCTGGAGGTGTGTGTGTGGGGGGGTGGGTGGGTGGGGGGGTGTCAGTGCACACACTGATGACATGTATATGTATATATCAAAGGCTGCGTCATACTCCTTTCATTTGCTTTTTTCTGTTCAGCTTCGTATTTTAGGTATATGCTCATATACAGTGAGTTTTGCTGTTTTGTCGGCCCTCTTTGCAAGAATGACTTTGTGTGAGGAAATGACATGTACTCCCGCTACACTGTTTATGTCGTATCAAGATACAACCCACCCCAGACATTCATCAGTTTCCTGTGGTACATTTCTTGCGGTGTGAAACCAGCTGAAAGGCAATGTTCCGGTAAAAAAAGTGGTGTGTTTGAATAGACATCTACGGTTAAAGACCAGATGGAATTGTCCGCAAATATTCTATATTCGTCTATCTGAAAACGGCTATTAAGTGGCAAATATAGAGAAAAGACAAAGAGTGGTCCAATGTTTTCTTCCAAGGTAGGCTAAGTCTTTTTCAAGTTTGGGCAGAAAAGAAAAAATCATACAATACTTTTATGGAATTTTGAAGGTTATATTAATTAACATCATTAGAAAGATTAAAGAGTATGATTTATTTTAAGCCAATTTTAAAGAAATATGAGATAACTCAAGACTTTAGCCATTTTAATCTTTTTTTTTTACCAATTTAAATGTTAAACTGAACTTGACTGCATTGTTTGACCAATTTAGAAGAAATGCAAATTCTCCGTGTACGTATTGCCTAAGTATATTTTTTTTAAAGCGCCTTGAGTAGACATTGGTTCCGAACCTTTTGCTATATAAATAAGCTGTTATAAAATGTAACTAAATTGAATGTATTCTTTTCTCTCAGGCGAGCAGCATTAATATGCTGAAATAAATTACTTTCCTAAAAAACAAACATTGCTAGGTGGACATACAGTTATGTAAAAACAGCATTTTCCCCCTCACATCTTTTTTTCCCTTTTTAAATTGTCAAGCTAAGTTTAATATCTCAAAGATAACCTTAGTAAATACAGAAGCAATTTGTAGGTGGAAACCACTTTTCATGGACCATAATATTAGTGACTGAGAAAATATGATCATATTCTGTTTTTTTCTTCCTGATATCCACAGTTCATGACTGTAACATGACCTAATAACCATCAAATAGTCACCTGTTCACTGTGGTCTTCATGTCTGATTCTATTTCAGAACTTATACATTTTGTTTGTACTCTGTCAGAATTTTTGGTGCAAGCAAATATCCCTGCAGTGTTTAAACACTGCGAGACAATGCACATTTTGCTAAATGGAAATATAGCAATCAGCTTGTTTCGCCACACTTTGGGATGATTTAACTTCCCAAATGAGTTTTAAGATTTTCTGCTCCTTTAATCAAGTCACTCATTGAAGTGCAACAGTTCAACAAAGTCTGCAGGCACTGCTCATTGCTTTCTAAGATGTTTATTTTGGAAATCCAATTCACAAGGTCAATTTGTAATCATTTCAACACAGTTAAGTGATTCCTTTATTCTTCCATTTTATGTAAAACAGTGACATTGATTACAATTTTCTGAATAATATTTTTACCAAATTTTACACATTTCACATGAACATCCTAAATAAATACTGATTCTATTTATCTCCAGTGGTAATACTCTGAAATAGGCTCATATAATTTACACTTTCTTTACAGTAGATTTAAAACTAACTGCTAAATGTAAGTCATCTTCTTTATGTTGTTGCATTTCGTATGCTGTCTTTTTTATTAACTGTTTAATAATTTTTCAAAAATACTTTTATTATGATTTATGTTGTTAAGCACTTTATGACTTTTTTGTCAGTGAAAAGCTTTTTATAAATAAGCTTTACTGACTTATTTTCTAATGAACACCTCCTGCATTACATATGGTTTTAAACTACTGGAATACTGTTTTGTTTTATAGCTGAATGCAAATAAATCAAAACCTGCATGTGTAAAATTTCATATAAAAGCTCTCCTGGAAACATGTCGGCCTTGGGGGGATGTACTGCAGACAAGGAAAGTGAAGGTATTTGCTCTTAGTATAGGTTAGAGTAGGAATAGTTGCCAGGTCAGTTTAATTAGTCATTTGGGAGCAGTAAAGGGCACTCTACATGCAGCACAGGCCTTTAAATAAAGAAACCCAAATGCCCCATTAAAAACTCTAGTATGGATTTATAATTATGCTCTTGAGTTTGTTTTAAGAGCTGACATTCAAACATCACCACACTTATCTTTTTAATTTTTAATGACAACAGATCTAGTTGAGCTGCTAAGTCAAGCCTAAACACTTTGACCTCAAAAAGTGTATTTTACCCATGACAAAGTAGCTTTTTTCTCAAATAAGCAAAAATATTAAATGTGTAAAAATGTGTTATTCTAAATTATCTTCAGTCAGTTTTAAACATGTATAGTTAATGTTTTGGGTTCTTTGAAAGGTTTTCCTGTGATGGACTGGCGACCTGTCCAGGGTGTACCAAGCCTCTCGCCCGTTGACAGCTGGAGATAGGCACCAGCCCCCCCGCGACCCCTTAAGGACTAAGCGGTTCAGAAAATAGATGGATGGATGAACGTTTTTCCTGCTCCCTCAAGTTTTTCCATTACAAAAATAAATGGCAGCACATTTTAGCATGATTTGATGGACAGACCAACACAGTAACAAATAATTGGAACACTGAAATAATTAAGTCATTGTGTGTTGTGCACATGTATCCAACCCCCTTTCAATACTTTATGAACACCTTTTTGTTGCATTTTCAGCTGCAATTCTTTGTGGTATACTATATTTCTATACCAGGTTTGCACATCGTGAGACATATTCTTCTTGCAGAACTCCTGAAGCTCAGTCAGATGTGACATTGAGCATCTGGGAACATACTTGTAAAAGTCTTGGCACAGATTCTCTTTGTGTTTAGACCTAAATTTTGGTGAAGATAATGAAAACATGATCCTGATTGTAGCTCTGGCTGAGTGTTTGGAAGCTTGTCATACTTGAAAGTAAATCTCCACTCCTCAAGTCTTTTGCAGCTTCTAACCGATTTTCCTCCATGACTGCACTCCATTCATCTTCCCATGAACTCTGACAGGGTTCCATGACCTCCACAGCATAATGCTGCTGTGCTCACAATGATGTTCAATGAGGCGGATTTCTGCCTCCTATTGTGTTCTGAATGTAGACCAGCAAGTTTAACCTTGGTTATGTGTTGCCATAGCACATTCCCTTACTTGGTTGATTCTTCTGCATTGGTTTTACAACAATGTTGTCAATTATAACAATAAAACATTTTTTCCTCTGGCATAGATTTGCTGGATGATTCTAAAATCTTATTCACATTGTTTGGAATTCTAAAGGCAATGGCTTTTGACTTTGTCCGCTTTGTAAGGCTTAAAGTATGCTATTATGGCACTTCTTAAAACAATATGTGTTGCTTTGGTTAAAACATAAACAATCAATGATTTGATTAAACTATTTCGGTTGTTGGATTGTAAATTTTAATTTGAGGTCAAATGTTGCTGCATGGCTCTTTTAACTGGCCATAATTGACTTTTAATTAGACTCTAATTACGCTAAGCAGTTACAAACACCAATGCAACAAAATGAAAATTTCCTCCTTGTTAAATGCAGTCAGGGAAGGTTTATGAATGTACCTATAAAACAGGAGACTCTGCGTTGGCAAATAAGATGTTTGCAAACTCAGGCTGCACCACAGAGAGCAAAGTATTTATTTCACATAGAGCCTGATAGATTTTCAAATTAAACCGGTGACTTAGGAATAAGGTGGTGATGTGGAGTGTGAAGAAGCTCAGTGATCCGGCTTTACTGTAAATGTTCCTTCTCTAATGGTTGTTTATGGAAGACTGCCTGAGTGAATGAATGTTAATGACTTTCAGTGAAAAGCTTTTTGAAGGAGGTCTCGCCTTGTACAAATACAGGGGCTCTATCTTACTCAGCTTGGCTCTTACCTCATATTATAAGACTTTAGCTGTAGATAAACGGATATATTAAATGTAAATAGAGATAGATAAAGGAAAACATTTTGGATATTATGAACGTTTCTAAATCTAATGAACGATAAAGTATAAAATCAGACCCATGCATGGGGTAGAAATATATAAATTCAGACACATACAGGAAATTTCCCTCAAGCATAAACACACACATATGCACTGAAGATGCTCCCAATCCTCTTCGTTATGCCCCATTTACCATCTTATATCACGGCAGAACCATATCTCTTTGTGTATTCCAACAGATTTGTTTGTCATAGACTGTAATTAACAATGTGTTGCCCCTGAGAGTAGTTTGCCTCTACATCAGCACTGTGAATGCTCTTTGGCTAATTACAACACCGTCATGGCACACTGACATGAATGAGGAGCAAGGCAGGGCAACACATTGTTGTTAGGAAAAGCTCCAAATCTAATTTGCTCACTGCTGCAGTTGCAAGGTGAGAACATCTCATGGTCCGAAAATGTCACGTCATAGGCCCGAACATCCAGGCAAAGTCTTTTTTCCTTTTCACTGATATCAAAAGTGGGTTTCATTAACAATAACATGTTTTGTTTAAAAGATGCAAGAGAGAAAATACAAATTACAGTCATAGATAAAAACATATAGAGCACAGAAATAAATATAACCTCTTTAAAGTCATCGCTTTTCTCTCAAACCACAAAATCAGATGGTGTCTCACAATTGTCTCGGTTAGTGTACAATTTCTGCCTATTGTTTAGTTGAATTTGAGAATGGAACCTGTAGCAGCTTCTTTCAATAGGAATAAATTTAGGATAGCTGAAAAATGTCCGTTAGAGGAAACATGAGGAGGCAGACAACTCACTGAACTGTATAAGAGAGGACGCATGCAATGTGGTATGCTTGGAAGTGGAGGTTTTCCAGCAGAGTAATTACCTGAGCACTGGAGCTGACTGGCAGAGAACAATACTTCAGCTTTTTACAGTTTACTTGCAGCTACAAGAACACACGCACAAGAACAAGAGCCTGCTGTGTTTTTGTTTTCTAATGACTCCGTAGAAACATCTGAAGCCAACTGACAATGCTACAACTAATATCATTCTGACTGGTAGACAACAGCTTATGTGCCAGCAGACTACATCAAGTCATCAGTTGTGCCCTGTTGATGCAAACTCCATCCACAGCTATCCCGCACAGTAATTCCTCAAACTCATACAACCATGTAGTGAAAGTAGGAGAGAAAAACTCCCCTTTAACAGGAAGAAACCTCCAGCAGAACCTGGCTCAGGACAAGCGGCCATATAGCATGGACGTCTTGGGGTTTGAGAAGAAAGAGCAGAGACACAGGCAGAAAAAAAGTGAACTGAACTGATGTAAGAATACTTTCTATATTAAAGAAAGTAAAAAGATGATAATAGGACACAGAGGATGAACAGTCACTGGGAGCTTCATCCCACTGGACGTCCAACTCCAACAAGACACCAGCGCTGTGCATAAAGCCAGACCAAGTGTAGCTTCAATAGGGAGAAAAACACTGAGAAAAACAAAGTTAACACAATCAATCTGTTTGATAATTGGATTTATCAAAGAGGAAGGTTTTAAGCCTGGTTTTAAAGGTAGACAGGGTATGTGCACTGTAAAAACTGTCCATCTAACCAAGTCAAAAAATCTTGCTTCCAGCAAAAAGGTATTTTTGATCTTGTTTTGAGACATACTGTATATACTAAGCAAAAACAGAAGGTGTTTGATTATTATTATTATTTTGACTATATAAGTCTTATTTTGAGAATTGTTACCAAATGCAATTGGCCTTGCACTCACATCCCGTTCAATCAGTGATTTTTGTTTGCTGTGTGTGGTCTGAAAGTTTTGCAACAATTTTTAAATCCTGCCATGAAAACCAGAATGTACTCACTTGCTCTGAAGAAAAACTGATTTCCAAACCTCACAGACATGCTTTGATATTAGCATTTAATCCAATCTGACAAATGTTTTGCAGGAAAAAAAAAAGTAAAAGTAGTAGACAAGTTTTTGTGTCCTTTCCTCTGGATGTACATCTGTATACAAGAGAGCGTTGCTCGGTTGCTCCATGCCCTTCAGTAACTTGGATCTGTTTGTACTGTCTATTTTTATTTGTTATGATCTTGGATATGTTGTGCTGTAAACTTAATTTCAATTTATTGCTAGTTTCAATGACAAATAAAGCAATCTGAATCTGAGGAGTGGACACTTCATGAAAATAAGTTATGAAGGTGAATTAAGAGTGTAACAGGGTTTTCTTTTGAAAAACAAAAAAACAAAACAAAAAACACAAAAATGTGAGCTTGGAATGTTTTTAGGTAAAATTGGTTTGTGTATTGTGTCTCATAATTACTTTGTGGCTACACACCACACAATGTAGGACCAAAACAGGAATATCTGTGATTTTTGTATAGTTGTGTGTGGTCTGAAACTCTGGCAACAATTTTTAAATCCTGCCTTGATAACCAGGCTGTACTCATTAGTTAAATAAAAAAAATGAATGCCAAACCTCACAGACATGCTTTTGTATTTGCATTTAATCCAACGTGAAAAAGGTTTTGCAGGAAAAAAAATGTAAAAATAAAAAAAAAAATAATGGGAAAATTAAACAGTTGAAAAAGATGATAGACATAAAAGGAAAAGTCAGAATGTTGATTTTAAAAAAAGCTTTTGAGGGGATTGGTTAAAAAAGAGAATATTCAGAAGGAGTGTACTGCAGATTTGATGGGGAGAGAATGCTAACTGAAACTTGTCTGGATAAAAAACTAGCAGAAAAGGTTAGATAAGTACGGAAGCCCTAAAGCGTCATACATACATACACTTTATTTCCACCGTTTTCTTGTGATGACG
Source organism: Apricaphanius iberus (assembly GCA_028564705.1). NCBI lineage: Eukaryota > Metazoa > Chordata > Actinopteri > Cyprinodontiformes > Aphaniidae > Apricaphanius > Apricaphanius iberus. Next base: position 94,630 of record JAPXFQ010001885.1, read on the forward strand.
AAATAATTTTCCTCCGTTTTCTCATGAAAACGAATTGGAGACATAATGCATGCACTGCATACACTAGGTTTCTAGTGACTCGCAATCCTGCTACTCTGCATCTCTCAGTCATCTTCCGGTATCCATGGAGACGCTCGGGGCCTCGTAGCTGGTCAACTATGTAATTAATGACTACATCAGGGTCACTTAGATTGCGCCTCCGATTAAAATGAAGCCTTGCTAAATGTCTTCTTAGATGACGCACACTAATGTGTACATTATCTGTAATAGCAAGGCATAAAGCTATTTCAGCCTGTGTCAGGCCTTGATTGAAAAGATGTGTCATGCGGTGATCAATATTATCCTGTTCCTCTGAAATTGCTACACTGAATGATGTTTCCTGCAGTGATTCAAAAGACAACATCGTTATGTTTTCTTGAAATCTCAAATTAATTATTTCGATATCACGGAAAACGGAGGAAAATTATCTCCGTATACCGCTAAAAACAGATAGAAATGATCTAATTATCATGGGAAAACAAAGGAAAATTATCTCGTTATCACGAGAAAACGGAGGGAAATTATCTCGTTATCACAAGAAAACGAGGGAAATAAAATGTATGTATGTATGAACCTTTAGGGCTTCCGTAGATAAGAGACTCTTACATGGCGGTTCAATCTAATTACAGTTACATTCTGTACAGATAAAGTAAATAACGGGACTGTTTGTTAAATTTTGCAGAAATAAATTCTGAATAAAAGCAATTCATAATTGTTTTTTTACAGTCAGACCCAAAGAATTAATAGATGCCTAATAGTGAAAAAAGTTTAAACTTTCTGATCTTTTCTCCCTTATTTGGGGTGCATTAGCTACCAGCAGCAAGTTGTTTGTTCCAACCTGATGTTTACATGTTGTCACAGGAACAACTAATGCTTTGTTACTGTTGGGGATTCTGGGGATATCGTTTCAGCTTCTGTCCTGCAGATGTTCTTTAGGTGATTCTAAGTTGCATAAAAAAATAGTTTCTATTCATGTTTACCTAGATCTCTGTGTGTGAAGCATTGAAAGCGTTGCAATCTTTAAAAAGCTTCAGACACTTTTTCTGTATTTGAAAAGTCCATAGATGTGATTTTGGAATATGATTATAGGGATTTAAAACAGCTTTTCTTGTTGGAAAGGAGTTTTTTTTGAATAATGTTGAGAAATTGAGAAGTTATTTGCAGAATCACCTTGCTTGACTTGCTGGGAGCCTTTGCTGTACTTTTGAATGCTCCGGGGGAGGGTGTGCTCGGCTTCGTGCGTGTGCTGGGCCACGTCTGACAGCCATTTCCTTTTACATTAGTATTCTGTCCTACTGGTAGTCTGAGTATGCATGCTGCAGAGCTGTTTTAGGACATAACTGTGTTTTTGTGGTCCAGATATTACTTAGGCTGCAGGGACATAAATCTCTTTATACAGACATATTATGAAGATAAAAACTGATGCTCTTAGCATATATTGTTTAAATTCAAGGCTAAGCATGGTTTTAAACTCTAAATTTGGCAAATGATAGGTTCAAATTGGGTTCCAGGAGATGAATGGGAATTAGCTCAATGTTTTCTGAATTCACAAACACACATCTCTGTGTCTGCACACACGTCAGTGACGGCGCATATCACTGACAGTGAAGAATAATTTTTAAAATTCCACAAAATTATAGTCACTTCATGCTAAAATATGCATGTCTGTATATATGTGGGTGGCAATACCTAAAGAAAGATGAGCTTACACACACACACACACACACACATGCATACACAAACACACACTGATTTAAGCTGCTTCTCTACATCAGCAAGCAGCTCAGTGTAAGCTTTATAATGTGTGTGTTTGTTTGCTAAAGCATGCCCCAAGCTGCCAAAGAATGACCAGATTATGGATGAGGTGGTGATCTGAGAAAATAAAACAAGCATGGAGAGACATGAAAGGCAAATCTGCTGAAGAACAGGCTGTAAAGAATTAAAGAGAGCGAGAAAGTGCTGTTCTGCTTTTTGGTTGCACTGAAACCAAGGATTTAGAAGTTGAGGGTAAAAAGGGAAGAATCTTTATTTCCTAATCTATTTCTGCAAAACAAACAGAACAAGACCCTGGAAATGTTAATGGTAAGACTTTGAAATGAAAATGGCAAGACTGAACTGTTTTTTTTAAATATTTCAACCCATATTAAACATAACAAACGTATCAGGAACAGCTGTTCTATGGAGAACAGAACAAGGAGGCCTGGAGACAGAAGAAAGCCAAAACCTCCAAACATTGTGGAATATTAAGATTAGTGTTATTGTCCCCCTGAGGGAACATGTGGTCCATGCAGCCATATGGAGGAATAAACCAGCAAACAACATCTAATGGCCTAATTTCCATGTTGGTTGCCTGTAAATTTTCAAGTAACAAAAAAAGAAAAGAAAAAAGAAATCAGACAGTGATTCTTTCCGATTTCAACCAGCTGCAATGGCTTTATGGAATGTTGTAAAACAATTCAGGTAAATATGTTATTGGGTTACCTAAGCCAACAGACGAGTGACTTATATGTTTGCAAACAACCAACCAATAGTTAAGGTTGTTCTTTATGGTGGATGTAATACGTTCAAACACCTCTCGTCAGTGGCTGACCGTGTGTTTCAACACTAGACCTTCAGTGACATCCTACGTAGTCCAACTTAACCGTGCCTCGAGAATCCATCAAGAATCACACAAACATCAGAGGCAGGCCAAACGACACTCGATTTGCAGAGCATTTAAACTCAATAAGCCCGAATTTACAATTTAGAGTAGGAAACTAAGATCATGGATACTGTCAAATCTCAAAAATAAAAGCCAATTTAAAAATATTAGTCAACATAGCTTTAATAACTTCACCAAACTATATGACAGCTTAAACAAGTTTATCCAACAAAAGGCACATTGTTGCCATTTAATATAAGATACTAACAAGGCAATAACAAAACCAAGTAGAGTGCACCCTACCAACAGGTAGGGTGCACTCTAGAAAGGTCGCCAGTCCATCGCAGGGCAAAAAAACTTATCAAAAATACACATAAAAAATGTGTTTACTCATCAACATGGATGTTCTCCATATCCCCTGCTTATCTAAATATTTAATCGATCCTTTTTTCTTTTCTCAAGACCTCAATGTCTCTGTTGTACAGTTTTTATATCTGAGGTCCATGATAAGTCACGTCAGGCTGAATTCCTTGAAAGGTAAGTCTTGAAAATGGGATGGAAAATATACCTCCTACCAAATCTATCCCTTCTTCTCCTACAACCGTTGTGGGGTTACAAAAAAACCTCCCAAAACATTACCAGTAGCACTTTGAATCTAACTTAGCTAACTAATTTCCAGGTTTAGTTCAGATATTTTGCTAAATTCCGCTGTTTGGACAATCATGGGTGCTTATCCAATCAGAGGACACATAAATGCCAACTTCAGCATGATGCCTTCTCATTACACAATCTTGCTTGCTGTCACACAATCAAGAGCTGATTGGCTATTGCAACTGACTGTGTCCATTTACTCACAGCACAACCTGACAACATGCTAGGTGAAATATGATTGGATAAAAATGCTAATATAAAACAACACTGGAAGCATTGCAACCAAGAGGATATAGTATTAATTTAAGAAAAAAGACCAAATAAATTAATATACTTTTATGAATATGTTTAGGCCTACAGAGAAAGGCTTGCAGGCCATGATGCCTACCACTGCCTCTTAGTTGATTGATTGATGGGATGGATTACAAGATACTGTCAGCGGTTTTTATTGTATTTCCCAAGCTACTCTTACAATTCAGGGCTAAAGGCTTCCAAAGCCTTATATAGAGAAGTTGAATGTGGAATGTTCCACTTCAGTTGCCATACATAGGGATGTTTTTTTTTTTTTTTTGTCACACCATTTTTTTGAAGAAAACAAAAGCAGGTGTGTCCAACCAGACAATTTGATTATGTTATGGTTTTAGTTAATTACATTATATAGTGGTGCATATTAGATGTACTTTTTGTTATTCATAATATGCCCGTAGGAACCTGTAGGAAGAGCTTCCTGTATAAAGCCTGGGAAAGAAGGTATTCTGAGTTATTTTTTGTGGTTCTTTCTCTCTGGACTTGTGCTGACATTGTCAGCTGTGGAATTCGCTTAATTTACCAACATTTTACAATGATTGATAGAGCATCTAATTGCAGATCATAAAAAAATGAAGAAGCAAAATTTCTATTAAGCCTTTCAGCAATACTATCTCCTCCCTCCTTCCTCATGCATATAATTTTATCCCCTCTCTCTCTCTCTCTCTCTCTCTCTCTCTCTCTCTCTCTCTCTCTCTCTCTCTCTCTCTCTCTCCTTTTAGACACTGTGTGAAGCCAAAGAATGATTACTGGGAGGCAAAGCTTTGTATGTTTTCTGCTATCTGGCATGTAGGCTGAATCATCACCACCATCATCGTCATTATGAGCAGTAGTGGTGTAGCATGAGGCTGTAGGGGTTTAATTGGCTACTCTGCTGAATGAGGTTAGCCTCATTTGCAGACCTTGTTATCTAGCTGAGTCTGTGTGAACATGTTTGTATCTGTGTTTGTGTGTATTGTGGAACTGAGGTGATGCTTTAACAAGGTTAGCCATTAGAGAAATTGTCTGAAATCTGTTAAACTGGCTGGCTGGTTTGGCATCATGTGTGATAAATTAATCCACAGACTGACTCAGGGGTTAATTCAAGACCTTTAAAAATGAACATTCCAAGAGATTTTTGCAAAATTATGTATAAGGACCAGCAAATGTATCACATGTTACATTCCATCTAACTCTTCCCACTTTAAGCCAAGTTGGTTCAAACTTGCAGTGTTAGTCTGATGCCACGGAAATTGGGAAAGTTTATCAATTAAAAAAGTACAGGGTTTTGTGAGAAGACCAGCACTGGCTTATGAAAAGGCAAATATGCCAAGTAATTATCACATAATGTCACCGTTCAAAACAGGCTGGAAATATGAAAAATTCATAAAGCTTTCCTTAATGAGCGATGTAGTAAGTTAATGAGGGGAGTTAGCTTGTACATGTCTGAGAAAAAATAAACTTGTAAAAGGACCTCACTAAACAAAGTAATAGTGGGAAAAAACGGTACTAGAAAGTGGATTGTTGATCTTCTTCTATGTAACCTATACCATTTCACACTACTGACTGTGTTGCATTGTCTGAGGAAGATATGCAGCTTTAAGTGAAAAACGTTCCAGCGTCATGACGGTTTACTTTTCCTCTCTAAAGCTGCAATGACTCAATGTTAAATTTTCACAATTCTCATCCTTCATCATGCAGATGCTCTGTGTGCACTGATGAAGATATAGTATTCTTGCCTCTGCATACTACATAACTAGAGCAGCTCAAACAAATCTTCCTACTTTGTGATTAGTGCAACTTACAGTTTAATTAATTATTTGAAAAATTGGGGCATAGAGCACTAAACTTATATGCTATGATCATCTGTTTCTTAAATATGAAAAACTTCAGTGACATCTCTGGCACGATAATTTAGGCGGGTCAAAACAACGCAACACCTATTTGCAGCAACACATTATTCTGTGATAGATACAATCAGACATTAAACCATAATAAATGAACCACATAAATTAGCGCAAACCTACACACTACAAACACAATTTCATGTAAAGGTAATTTATATACACATGTGCATTGCAGTGGCTAATTACAACATGGAGCTTAAATGAAAAAAAACAAACTTGCAAAGAAATATCTATTATAGTAAGTCCCAACTTGTAAATAATTGTAATAAAAGCAATTTACCTTGATTGGCTTTGAATGGTCATCTAAAGATACAGTACTGAATATTCTTTTCTGTTCATTATATGTGTGTAAAAACTGGAAGACCCCAGTACTTCAGTCAGTGAAAAAAAGCAGGAAGCAGCATGCTTTATAATCCACTTTGTATTGAGTTGATTAAAAATGTAATGAATGTTAGAGACATATGTTGAGTCATACATGGGGATTGTGTAGTTTTAAGATTTCGTGTTTAAATCAAAACTGTAACTTCTATTAAAAAAAATGTTGATTGCATTTGTGTGAGGTAATATTATAATATTACTTAAATATTAAAATTGTCTGATTATGGCAACTTTAATCTATTATGACAAAGCATTACTACTGTGTTCATAGGGCTGCACCCTGTAGTAGCATTAGTACTTTTGTCTCAAGGCCCGAATATTCTGGGTTGGTAGGTTTTTTTTCTGTGCAGAGATTGCATGTTCTTCTACACGTTTTCGTGGATTCTCTCCAGGTGCTTCAGTTGTACATTCTCAATTGCCCTTAATTTGAAATGATTGTCTGGTCACTCAATTAATGTTTATCAAAGATATCCTGGAGGACTCAACCCATTATCTGACAATTCCCTCTGGTAGCAGAGATGGGTCAAGCAAATACCATCCCAACATGTGCACATCAACTGTTGAATGTTTTTTTCAGAATGATGAAATGTGACTTTGTGCTTGAGTCTTACTTCAGCACTTCATTGACTTTCCTATTCTCTTTCTCATTCCTATGAAGCTGGTTTATCAACAAAAGCACCATTTGAAAAATTACAATGACAATATTAGTTTAGGATAACTAAGACTTGAGGTTATGTTTTCACTGTGATTTTGTTATTGGGTATAAGATATCATCGGCTATCTCTCAGCCTGAAGTTTTAAGCAGTGTTTTAAAAGACCTTCCCGACAAAGAGTCGTCTAAATCCTGCAATTTGAGTTACTCAATCTGACAGGAGTCTTCATTTCTTTGTTTTAATGTCTAATAAATGTATTTGAGCTGCTCCAACTGCACCACATGTGTTAGAAGTGAGCTATACTGTATGCTAAGACAAGCCCGCGTGTTTGGCCTAGGCATGCATTCAATAACTAAACTATCGAAGGTGTTTAAATAGAGACCGGTTCAAAGTAGATTGTTTAAGAACAGAAACTATTCTTATTAGCTATGTTTGAACCCTTTGATGCATCAAAATAAAAAAGATAATATCCCTGTGGCCAAGCAGCCAGGGCACATGATCAATCGGGGTCATTTTGACGGGACCTCCACACTGTCACACATGTGCTAAACTATTAGGGACTGATATATGTATATTTGACTATTAATAGTCCTGGAAGACCAGGTGGTGCCCAATTTTTTATATTTATTTTCCATAAATTATTAATCTTATTGATTTCCATAAGCGATCCTTTAACAATTCATAGCAAAATAGCTGCATTTCCTCCAAATACCTAACAGATTGAATCTCCAGAACCTATAAACCCCCATGATAAGTCATCTGTCTGAGACAAAAATTCACAATCCCTTGACAATAACCTCTTCGGCAATCCCACTGTTTGATTACGCAAAAATGGATGTGCATTTCGGTTCCATGTGGAAAAGGAGCCGAAGCAGGTACTCATATTTTAAATGCAATGGTTTAATTTAATTTTCACATGTATTTCTCTGTTCAGCTTGTTTGTATTGAATATGTTTTAAATAAATAAGAAAATAAATAATATTGAATATATATTAACCACCTCATGAACACATGTTTAAACGTGAACACATTTATACCCCCTTCCCCCAAAATCCTATCCTCATATGGAGACACACACAGGAGCAACACTAAAATAGAATATAAAATGTACAATATGATTTTATTTTATTTCCGCATTTTACCCTCTATGAATCTAAGAGTTATATTACTAAATGCATCAACATCAGTTAATACTTTACTACTCATTGTTTACCTTTTTTTCATGTTGTGAGCATGTGAACATTTTTAACAAAACAGTGTAATCTCTCTTGAAATGGGGCAAGTACAAACATCCTTGGTGGAAGTTTAAATACCATTTCCGAGGACTGCTGGTGGTTGGCTGTTTGACAGAATGACTGGCTCTGTGTGCCTTCTTGTTTTGTTTCTGTTCAGAGCCGATTATGATAATAATACCATCATGGGGATTTGGGATATAGAGAGGGAACACGGTGGCTGTGAGCTGGGTTGTATTTCTGTCTCAGAGGGGATTTATCAGTCTGTACACTTTTAGAGCAAATATATGGTGCTTGTGTTAATTTTGGAGAAGATGGAGGTCCTGCAGCCTTCCCTTGATCTTATTTACCTTTCTCCTCTATGTGATCTTCAAAGGGCCACATATATTTAATTGTCCCTACTTCCATACATTTCACATAACGATTGTGGTATGTTATACGGTCTCCATCATCTTGATGACTCTTTGCTACTCCTTTGTGTGGCCTCATTAGTCTTCATCTTGAGCCTCCCAACCGACAAAAACTCGGGCACACATCTCTTTTTTTCCCCTTTGGCAACACATCTCTGGTCTGCCTGCATCTGTTTGCCGCAGAGACTCAGATGTGAGTTTCAGTGAGCAGGGCGGAGAATGATGAAGAGAAAAAATGCACAATACTTGTTGACTGCTAGAGGAAGAAGAGGAGTGAGGAGCAATAGATTCAGTTGTAAGGACCAGTTCCAAGTGTAAGGGGTAGAGTAGAAGTTTCTAGCTGTCACATATTTGCGAAAAATATTTCCTCCAGACAGACTGATATGTGGACATGCTCAAACATCCTCAGTTACTGCTGCACTGACAATGACTGGCTAAAATATTTATACCCCCTCAACCTTTTGCATATCCTGCTAGAATAATACAGTCAAAATCAAGTTCAACGAAAGCACACCCAGTTCTAAGATGAGACATATGTAGTGCAGCCCTTGGTAATCGGAGCACTCGGCACAGTGACCCCCAAACTGGAGGAAAGGCTTCAAAAGGAATGAAAAGTGCAGTACCTGCAACACCAACGACACAGACCCTCAAGCCATCAGGCCTGTGATGGAGGATGCAAGCTTGGATTGGATGAGAAACCGTCTGTGGCAGGAGAGAGGGGAATTTTCTTTATTTTATTTTTTTTAATTGTTTTTTTAATTTTATTTTAATATATATGCTGCAGTTTGTAAAAGTTGGTAGCCTTGCAGCAAGGGTCCTTCTGAATTTAGTTTGCATTGTTTTTTTGCATTGTCTGCATGGGTTCCCTCCTGATACTCCGGCTTCCTTCTACAGTCCAAAAACAGGATTGTCAGATTAATTGGTCTTTCTAAATTGCCCTTAGTTATGAGTGTGTGTATGCACATGACTGTTTGTCCTGTATGTCTCTGTGTTGCCCTTCAACGGCCTGGAGACCAAAGGTGTCAAGTAACAAAGTACAAACACTATGTTACCTTACTTAAGTAGACATTTTGGGGACTTCTACTTCATTGGAGTAATTATAGATTGGGCTACTTTTTATTTCTACTCTTTACTTTTTCACGAAATTATCTGCACTTTCTACTCCTTACATTTAAAAAAAATACCCTCATCACTTCTGTTTTCATTTTGGCTTTATTAAAATAAACACAGAAAAATTATCAAAAAATGTGCCAACTACATAGAATTTGACTGCAGTTTGATAATAATTTGATAATAATTTTCTTCGCCCTGTCACGGAAACTCACATCATATAGGCTACTGCGCACACAGGTGTCACGTTAAACAAATATTTTAAGTATTTGTTATTTAGAACCAAGGTTTTAATAGTTTTGAAATTTTAATTATTTTTAGTTTTTATTTATTTTTGACCTAAGATTTTCAATTCTATTTTAGCTTTAATTAGTTTTTAAAATTTGTTAGGTAATTTAAATTAGTTTGAGTTTTTTTTTTTAAATTCTTAGTTTCAGTTTAGTTTCTATTAGTTTCAGTTTTTAGTCTTTTCGTTAAACAATTTAAAGCGGGGCAAGACCAAAGAAAAACAGGACATATATGGCAAAATCTCACGAAATTATTGTTTTTTAAATTGACATGGGGCAAATGAGTAACCATACAAATCAGGCAGTAATAATCTGCTATTTCGATTCAACTTCATCCAGACTTAGTGTATATAAGCATTTAAAAGTTTGACTTAATATTGGCTAAGGGAATAATTGATTTTTCTTTTACTGCATGTAAATACACTGACTGTTTTTCTAGATTTTTTTTGAAGGTCAGGGCATGTTTTTTGTTTCCAGATCTTATATGCTTCTTCATGCAGAGGGACAGGTTTTATTCAAATGATTCAGGAATTCTAGATGTCTGACATTAATTTAGCTGTATCTCTAGTGAGATTGATCTGGTCTTTCAAATATATTGTCAATTACAGTAAATTTATGATTTACTAAGCGTTGATGTGATTTAATGTTACCGTTTGTCATAAAAAGAAAATGCAGGATTTATTTCATTGAGTTGTATAAACACCCTTTTCCTGTTTATTACATTTTAATTTGAGTAAAATGCAAATTAAATAGTCATAGTGATATTAAACAGCACTAATCAAAGTGTAGATAAAATATTTCAATTTATTAACACATACACCATTCTGGTTTGATTAAAGCTTCATTAAAGTAAAGACAGCAGCTATCTGTAGAATAAAAGGCCACAGTTCCAGTTTGATTTAAGCCACTCTATCAGAAGGTGTTTTAGAGAGGAAAGACATTACAAGTATGACCTATTTTTTATGTTTTATATAAATGAATAGTTTAAAATCAGTGTAATTCTTTATTCAAAGGCATTTCATTTTATAGTGCCTTGTAAAATGTATTGTATAACGCTGGATTCAAAATGTGTCCGTAAATCATAAAGTAGATTCCTGCTTGTTTTAGTATCCTGAGGATCTTCTTTTTTTGCCATTTCAGCTCATCATACGCTTTCAAATGATCTTTAACGAGTATCATTAAAAAACAGATTTAACTGTCCACATTCCACAGCATTTCTGTCACTTATTGTTAAGAGGACTCATCATTAGTTGATTGTGATGAGAGTGATTTGACTGCACTGGAGGGTCCTCCTCTCTTCACTGATCTTTTATACATTTCTTCTTTTTTCCCTCATCCATTCGCTTGAAATTCTAACTTGCAGATACTCATAATTGCACATATTTAGATTTTATACACACTAAGCTTTCTTTTACCCTTCCATCACTTGAGTGCCTCTACCCACAGGGGATACTTATTTCTGTGTGCTGTAAGAATCTTCGAGTCGACAAATGGGGAACATTTTAGCATGTAAATTATACCTCCTCCTCTGCCTCACAGGCTTCTGCTTACCTCCATATTTGCATAAGTAAGTATGGCTGAATAAACGTGTTATGAGAGGGTTGGTAAGGTTGTCATTTTGAAGCCATTAACTAGTCAATAACTGTGATTGAAATAGAGATGTGTCGGTATGTCTCCTGTCTTCTTTGGCTTTTCAAATTCAAATAGTTGTCACCTGTGCTAACACTGCTTTAGGTTAGATTAGAAAGTAGTTTTCATTTTAACAGAATCCCTCCCAGAACAAAAAGGACTGTCTTCTTACAAGTAGTTTTCAGGGTGGATACAAGGCATTGTATAGGGCTTGTTGTCCCCTAAGAATTGGAAACTGAGGCTAAACTTGAACAAAGGCTCGGAACTATAACAGATTTAATAATGTTACTAAGTTAGATGATTCCTCATACCAGCTGTGACAGTGTGGCTAAAATTTGTTGCAAATGACATAAAAATATTAAACGATCTATTCCTGTATCAAAAGTTAAACAACGTGTGGTGTCAAAGTGTGGAGATATTTTCTTTGTACTTGTTGGGCATCTTGTATCAACTCAGCAGTATTCAACCAGTGCAAGCTTTCTGAGTTCAGGCACTTTTTCACTACTGGAACTTCAGAGTAATTTTACCGGACCATCTCGGTATGCCTGTGTCTCCACTTCACCATGCTGGCCTGATAGGGCTATTTTAGGAGCCATTTCGGGAACCAATCGAATACCAGACTTATTCGTACGTATTCATAAATTGTACAGTAAAGTCGCTGGGTGGGAGCTTTGGTTAACTCCTGCTGATTGGTTGTAACTCAGATGGAAATTATATCAGAATATATCTCCAAAATACTGATATTTTGAAAACGTAAGAGTTCCTGGCGAAGCAGTGCATAACAACATATAGCAAACAGAAAAACGGCAACCACCACTGCTTCTTTCATTGTTCATGTCTTGTTATTTTCTGCTGCTGTGGGCGCCTTTTGGCGCTTATCAGTGATGCCACTCAATGCTGAAACGATTGTGATATGCGGATGTGTTTGCTAATTCTTTAAAGGTCCAATTTTGTATGGAGATAGAATGACTGAGAGGGCCAGGCCTCTTTCCTGTCTCTAACCTCATTTGTTATTCACTTTGAATAAAGATGTCTACGAAATGACAAAATATAAATTGTTATTGCTCTACAGGTCCTTCCCTATATGATCACAGCTGCGATCTTTAGATAGCTTCTTCCAGCAGGAATATGTACCATGTCATAAAGCTTAAATCATCCCAAACTGAGTTCTTGAATACAATAATATCTCAAAATGAATCCAATAAACATCTGTTGGGTTGTGGTGGAAAAGGAAATACTCACCATGAATGAGCAGCTAGTATATATCTCTAGCTATATTGATCATGTCAGTGTACCACAAAAAAATATGTGCGGAAGGTGTCAACATATTGTTGAAGCTTGACCAAGAAGATTTAGGGCGGTTTTAAAATATTATTGAATCCAATGTAATAGGTCGAGAGCACATAATAAGGTGACCAATTAGTTTACATGCACTGATTGAATATAAAAAACTAGATCTTTTTGCATTTGAAATACTGCTTTATTGTCAGATCCATCTATTGTTTATCTACTCCTGCTAATGAGTAAGCACTAATTCAAGTCCGAAAAAGTAACTTTAACTGACTAATGCACATTTTTAACTCAATGTAACTCACTGTAAAATGTACTGAAGCAATAAAGTGAACCAACAGGCATAGATCAACAAATACAACGCATTTATACTCTGCACCATACACAGCAAGCTGACATTCGAAGCAAACTGTAGGGAACATTTCCACAGACAACTTAAGAACTTATAATCATATCAACCCAATATGCCATAATAATATACTCAATTACGCGCACACACACGCTTCACAACAATCCATCTTTTGGCTGGTTAGGAAGAACTGATATGTTGCGGGCTGAATTAAAAAAAGGATGGTGTTCTGTGTATGCGTTAATTGCATTAAAAAATGTAGTTAAAATCCACCCGAGTTAATACCTTAATTTGGACAGACCTAACTTTGAGCAGTTTTTTGCAGAAACATAGCCATATTTACCTTTTCTTGTGATACAGGGCATCACTCTTGGCTGATGGCATGCCCAGAATCTATAGTGCTTGACATCTCTGAAAAAAAAAAAAAGGAACAAAATAAGGCAACGAAATGTGTGTTGCTTTTCGGTCTGGTTACTACTGTTCATGTCAGAATGGCAACTGACATAGGTACCCATCCCTATGTCTCAAAGGACTACTTCATGCCACACCCTCCGAGCTCCACTAAATTCTAGAAGTTTTGACATACTGTATGGCTTATGATTTCAGTGGGTCTAACGACACAATGTCTCACTCTCACAACAGGGTGTATTTTCATTGGTCAATGGCAGACCGGCACGTTGAATTTCTGACACTGCTTGAAGCTTGCTAAGGGCTGGTTTTGGTGGTACAAGCGCTAAATAAGCTATCAGGGAGCATGTCGCACTGCACTGCTGTAGACCTGCGAATTAGGATGGCTAAAATCACACAGTGTGATCCCAGCTTTAGGTTAAATAAAAGTCAAACTCTTATGGTTGACTGTATGTATTAGTGATTGTCTTTGTCTCTATGTAGACCCTGGTTTGAATCTGTAATGGATGAAACTTTTCTCAACATTTTTCACAACTTTCTACATTCAGTTAATTCAATGAAAAACTCATGGAGAAAAAAGAAAAGTTCTTGAAACAGCCCCCTTTTATGACAGACAGACAGACAGACAGACAGACAGACAGACAGACAGACAGACAGACAGACAGACAGATAGATAGATAGATAGATAGATAGATAGATAGATAGATAGATAGATAGATAGATAGATAGATAGATAGATATAGTCTTTAATATTCCTGAGGAAAATGTAGTTTTGGCCAGCTGCTTGCATTCACATGTGAGAACAATAAATTTGTGAAACAAAAACTGTCAAAACAGTTCATGAATAATACAATAATTAAAAGTCAATGGGTTTGTTGCCTCTCAGTCAGGGAGAAATTACAAGTATAAGTACTAATTACCTCTTCAAGACAGAAAAAAGTTGTAACATGTAATTAGGCTACAATTCTATTCACTTTTTAATATATTAAAGTAAAATAAAACATTAAGTACGCTGGTAATCAAAGTGTGAAAAGCTCACCAGAGATTTTAGGACTCCATATGGCGTAAAAAGGATATATTGTTCTTTACTGTTTCTGCTTTTTCAAAATTTCCTTTTCCTCTTTGACTTTTCTTCCTCTCTCACACCTGCTACTTTCTTTGTTTTCGTCATCTTCACAACCTAAACAGGGCCACCTAGACTCTCCGCGCTGGCAGAAAACATCAAACAATATCCGATGTCTTCTATAACTTATAACTTCTTATTTTTCCCCTGCCTCCACCCCCCTCTGCTTTAACAACTCCAGCAGTTCCTATGAAAATCCACATACTATTGTAACAACCTTAAAAAGTAGTTTTAGACACTAATATTGTCCGTTGAGACATTTGCTAACAGCAAAAGAATGAATGAGAAATAGCAATTGAAAGATTTTTTAATTTTTGGTGCTCTTCATCTAATAAATCACGCAGGTTTGTTTTGTAGTTTAAGCATTTTTGCAACCTCCTATGTCCTCAATCAATCCAAGCCAAGACTTTTTACACAGCCATGTAACCCATTTTAAATTGGACATATTTTCTCAAAGTTAAACCAATGTTTGGAATAGAGTTAATATGATATAGTATTTGATACAACTAAAATTTCTTCAACATGTCTAGTTTACAGCTATTTACATTTCAGTGTGAGTCATTTAGGATCCTTATATTTAAAGCCTGTTTAAAAAGACACACTGTGGCAGCATATCTAAGTGATACTGCACTCGCGGTATGGCGTTTAAAAAGGGCTGTGGCAGTACGGCAAGGCTAAAATATTACAGCATTTATTCCACCAAGCTTGATAACAATAATACCTGACTGGCAGACTGGACAGGCAGACTGTACAAAGTATGAATGACCAAAAGCTCACTGATTCTGCCTGTGTTTTGCGCCAAAATAGTGCCATTATTTTTTGGAACAAGCTAATGAGGTTTTTCAACCTCATTACACTTCCTGTTGTCCTGAACTTAACATACAGCTCACCAGGAACAGAGACGGGAATGTTTATGAGAATCATTTCTAAATAATCGGTGTGAGATAATGTAAAGTTTCATAAATCTGTCTCCCTTATAGTAAATAGATACATAATGCAGTTTGTGCAAGATCTTTCAATTTCTTTAACCAATCTTACTTGGTGGAAACCCAAAGAGTTGCAAGTGTAACAGTTTTGCTGGAGGCTGCTGCAAGCAACTGGTCAGAATAAAATAACTCAAGTTGGACCCTTTTTTATAATATCTTTTTAATTCTATTAAATAACATTTGATCCTTTTAGTAACGTTGGATTATCCCTTTCTCATTGTTTTACGTTGCTTTTATGTCCTATATTGCTAGATTTTAGAAACTATCATGGAACCTGAATGTGAAGATGGCCTTATTCCCTCTTTCTATCTGATAGAGGAACAGGAGCAAACATAAAAAGAGAAAGTATACCTTCTATGAAAAACCCCTGCCAGAGTTCATATTCATTTCACATGTTTTATACAAATAAAATCAGTTGGGATTGCAAGTCCGGAACGAAAAACACACATATAGAATATTGGTGTAGTTGAGTGTTGATGAGAAATTCCTTTGTCATAATTCAGCTGTATGGCTCTTTGAATTATGCTTTATAACAAAGGGGCATATGTGGAGCTCTCTTTTTACAACCGCAAATACACCATCTTCAAGTAATAATATCTCAGTAGAGGACTACTGCTGCTGTGCATCCTGAATTTTATGGCTTTGCAGCACAGTGCTGCCACCATCTGGCACCTTCCCCCTTCTGCAGAATAACTGTGCAATAAAGAAAAAAATAAATAAAAAAGAACTCTTTTTTAAAACTGTCAGATTAATAGTTAAGCTCTTAGATTATCAGTTACTGAACTATAATATTACTTCTAAATTAGGTATTTTAAATATAAACACATTAGGAAACTAGCTTTAAATAAGGGAGAAGAATACATTAGTGGAAGTAAAATGATTTAATTTTATAGTAAGCATTTTGGTTTGTGGGCATCATTTGTGTCTCTAAACTCTGTAATAAATATACCTCTCACATCTTAAGTTTTGCTTATTGAAGATTTTAAAGACCTAGAATGCATAAATATAGCATATTGTAAGACAGTAACATGTAGATTATTAACAGCATTGCTGAATAACTGGAAATTATTTATATATTTCTTACAAGTATTATTATCAAAGCTTGAAACACTCAACCTTTTTTTTCTAACTTTTTTCTTTTCCTCAGGTAATGTAATATTTATATGTGGTACTAATCTTCAGCATCTCAAAGAAAAAAGGTGAACAGAAACTGTAGTTGGCCTGTTTTTCACCAAAGCTTCATGGCAGCCTTGGGCTTAGAGTATGAGTTTTTAACTTTGTTCTGCAGCAAATACTGCTGAGTTAGTGTGGACCCTTGCAGGTTGTTTCTCTTTCTTAGTTTCTCTTTGAATGTAAGTCTCTTGAACAACACCAGTCTGCAAAAAAAAAAAAAAAAGAAAAAAAAAAGTTTTTTTAAGGTAGGCTACTGTTATTTTGTTATTAATCCTGGAAAAGGAAAAAAGAATGTTTTGGGGAAATATGCAACATGCCTCTTATGGGGAATTCTATTGAATTTGAGTTTGACCACGGAGTCTTAGGGAAGACTTATTGTCTGACTTTTTGTTCAATCATGAACTCTGAACTTATCTTAGACAAGGGAGGAATGTGGTGCTTTGTGTGTTGTTCTAGGTTATTTTAAGACATCCTAGATACATTTTCAAGGTGCTGGAGCATAGAGAAAAAAAAAAATCAACAAAAGAAAAAAAAAGACAAGCCTTGCTTTAGAGGCATCTACGTAAAGAAAAAGTTATAGACAGTCTTGATCAGCTCCGCCTTTCTCAAATGTTCGTGTATTTCGTTAGATCGGGGCATTTTGTACTACTACTTGAGATTTTAAGCATACTTCCTGTTTTTCGACTGATTCTAGCATTTTACAGGTCTGACAGTGTTTAGGTGTGGGTGTGCCAAGTGAAACTGAACCAAAACAAAGTTTACAATGAGTTTCCAGGGAGCATATTTACATCTTCACCCATATCTGAGTTGTTATGAACAGCATTTTTTCCTTTTATAAATTGAATCGTTAGCTGCTTTGGGTATTCCTCTGGATATTTTTGTCTAATATCAACATTTGCTCAGGGATTTAAAAACAAGTATGTTTGACTTGGAAAAAGAGAATCATATACATTCTGTGAGAGGACACATTAAGGTCTCTATATGCCTCTCTGTATTCTCAAAATCTGACTGCTTAGATCTTCGCAACACACCTAAACAAAGCATTCCACAGATAGATTGGCCTCACAAAGGGCAAAGGTTTATCAACTATCTGCTGAGAAGAGAAGAGCGTAAAGATGACTAACTGTATGTCACACAGGCTTTATTGTTGATTTGACTGCATAGCAGACTGGGGGTTATTTGCCATCATGCAGAGCCTGAATGAAATGGGAACAAATTCCTAAACCCTCATTTCACCACCCATGCTACCAGACCGACAAAGTAACAATGTCTTCATATAGATGTAAGGAATGAATTCTTAGAGTTTTGTATCAGATGTATTACCAATATTTTCTGTTCTAGGCTGACCCTTGACACTGTATAGTGGGATATCCTTTTTCATGTTGTGTTTAGCTGTTAAATGGTCTCAGCTTAAATAACACTTTTCTAGTTATACTGACCACTCAAAGCTCTTTACGCTGAAGCCACATTCCCCCAGTTGCACTCAAAAATGTCCACACATTCATATACTGATAGGCAGATTGGTAGGCAATTGAGAGTTAAGTACCTTGCCCAAAGGTACATCAACACGTGACTGCTGCAAGCTAGAATCAAACCTCCAACCCTTCAATTACAAGCCAACTATTCTACCCAACTAGCCGCAGTTACCCTATGTTGCATGCACACCTTTTGTTCACATCAAAAATACAACATAGTATGAATATTACTCATTCTCAGTTTCAGCTTTCTGTCTGTCATCTCATTCTAAGTCTAGTATTGAGGAACACTGGCCAAAACCTCTAGTGTCTCAGCTGAGACAACTGATTATTTCTTACAGCATGGGATTTCATTCTTATTTGTTCAGGAGATTGGCTAAAACTTGGAGACTCAGCAGCTTTGCACTCTACTGAAATCTTGTCCAGTTAGTTCTAAAATGTCCACCTCATCTGCAAAAAGCAAAGCTGCATTCTTTGAATGAAATGGAAATCAGTTACCTGTGACTACCGGATTATAAGGCGGACCTGAATATAAGCCACACCAGACAATTTTGAGGAAATGTCTTATTGCATTGAGACAGTTCTACACAGTGACATCTACGTCTCACCATTGATTCACTGATGTCAAGGGTACATGAAGCAGCTCTGTTTACTTCTTTAAAAGCCAGATCAGCTGCCTTTAACATAAAAGCTGCATCATATGCATTTCTTAATTTACTATCCATAATGAGGGTTTGTGCATGAAAATGTTATTTTTGCATACTGTGTCACTCTCGTAATGTCTGTTCCACTTTTGCTTTCATTGTTCGCGCAAACTGCCTCTCTCACTCTTTTCCGGTCTCCACCATTTTCTGATAAATTGTATAACTGATTCTATAATAGCACTATCTAAATTTCAATATTTTTTGTATTTTAGTAGTGCCCCAAATGGTTAAACAATTACACTGCACTGGAATGAACTAGAATTGGAATCCTGCATTGCTAACGGCTCAGCTCGGGTTTCTGATGTTGGCTTTGATTACCAACGACAGCAGTCTGGCCGTGGTGGGGTAAATAGCACGTGTGGTCTTTGCCACATCTCCGTGGCAAGGTGCCATGAACTGCCTGCTGCACAATTGGCCCAAAACCTGTGTGCTCCGTTATGCAAGTGGTTAGCCTTACTTGCAATTTTCTCATCATGCTTGGATACTTTATTCATACCTTGGGCAATCTTTTTGCAACACACATTTTCTGATATGGACAATGACATACATTGGCCGCAGGGGCACCTGTCGAGGCAAAGTCACACGAAATGACTGGAGCTAATCTATATTTAGCATTAGATTTGGAAAACAAAAATATACCACTCAGAGACGGCGCCCATTCTATGCCACGATGCCACCATAGAACAAGACAACGGCCCAAAACGATATGGATCAGAGCCACTCGCGTCCTCCACAGAAGCTATCTCCCTGTAATGGTTGGAGGAAGCTGAGATACCTGGAGAGAACTTTATCATGTACTGCAAGAGTATGCCAACTCCAGAAAGAAATGTCCTGATAGAATATACATCTAGGGTGTACTTGATTTGGGTCGACTGTTAAAAGAAAAGTTATTTTGTTTTCAACCTGGACCTTTATTTTTAGCAAATATTATGTTCATTGACTAACCCAGACAAGTTTGGAGCCACTTGGAGCCGTTCAGCTTCAGCATGATTATTATATTGAGTCACGATCAGCCATATAATGAGAGTCAATAAGGGCAGAAGTTTCCTGCCTGTAATAAGACATTATCTGCCCTTGAACGCCTTCATTCAGCCATGTTTTGTTATTAAACATTAGCATTCCCATGCAAGTTTAGAACGTCTCAGAAAGGTTTATTTGTTTGGTTTCGGCGTGATTTGGAGGTTATAATATAACTACAATTTAGCAGAACAACAATTACGTCACTGCTGTGCTCCATCCAGGTTGTTTGAGCAGGACATTCGTTAAGGAATCTATGGCGGTTGCCTAGACAGAACTTGCTACTGCAGACATCAACATGGTTTGCATTAGGATTTTTCCAAATTGCACTAGCTAAATGATCAATTGGACTAAGTTCAGCTTCTACAGGCTCCCTTTCTGCAACCTACGCAGACTACAGCTGTAATGCCGGCGGGTGCAACGTGTTAGTTGGAATCGGTTACATTGATAGCTTGTACAAACCTCAGCACCTCCTAGACGTCCTGAACTCACAAGAGAATATCGCTAACTATTCATAACGAAACATTGTTAAATGTAGAAGTTTTGGGGCTGATAATGCCTTATTACAGGGGGCGAACTCCTGCCCTGATTGACTCTCATTATATGGATATAAACTGATCAGGACTCAAAATAAACTCACGTTGAATGCCTCCAACTAGCTCCAAACTTATCTGGGTGAGTACATTAACGTAATATTTGCTAAAAAATAAGGTCCAGGTGGAAAAACAACGAACTCTCCCTTTAACAATTGATCTTCTAACCTGCTCATTCTAACAACACCTTTAAATATCTATGTATTAGAAACTGATGAAGATCAGCAGATGCCATGGTTGCATCACTTGAGGTGATATGATTTTTTGATTATTATTATTATTCTATAATACAACAAACAAGTTTATTTGTAAACTTTATGAAATAATCAATCCCAGCTACTTATCACCATCAGGGGATCAAGAGCAGATCTTTACTTTCTATGATGAGTTGTGGTATATCTGTAAGACTACTGCTTTAGGGAAATTTCTGCTTTTCAACATGTAGACAAGTATTTCTCTATAAATAAAAGCACAACTGGATGCTGAAGAATCAAATGAAATTACAAATGGCTGTATGATGTAAAATCAAATAATGTTCTGAATAGAGAATCTCAAAATACTACAAAGTTATTTTCCTACTCTTTCAACTTGATCACATAATTACCACCTTACTAGTTTCTAATTTTATCCATGAGCAGGTCAACAGGATGCTAATGGGAGATGATAACTTTGTTTACCAAAAGACCACACTGTGGGAGTCTGTATGTGTGTGAGATAGAAGGTGGGTGTTTTTTAGAACATGACTGCTGCTCATGTATGTGGAGATGCACGTAACTTTCAATCTAAATAATTGAGATAAACGTTCTCACTGATTGCTGCATGCGGACTACATGCAATCAAACAAGCGTTGATAACATCACAGCTCTAGATTAGATTCTCAGTTTATTTTCGCATTTTGCTATACATCACCACACCATGCCTTTTGGCTAAATGTTTTCTGTTTTGTAATAAATCTTTGAAAGTACACTTAGACAAAGTGCACTATTGTCATCAATACACCAGCCTATTAGGATTTCTTTTTTAGGCACAATTATCCCATAGAATGGCTATTCTGTCAGCTTAGCTCACAGCTTTGCCAAACTTAGACGGAGATCGATGAGTTGTGTAAACAAGTGAATAAATAAATAAATTCAACCCAGGGATAGAAATTCTGTCAGATGCCACTGTTCTCTATCAAATTGGTCCAAACATATCATCATCTCTTGTCAACTCAAATACCTATATGGTCTACAAAAATATACCTAGAATCCAGAGGGTATTTTAAGAGAATAGTTGATTGTAAAAATCTACTCTTAGTTTACTTATACTGTGGTAATAGCAGTTCTAGCCACATGACGACAAGTGAAACTAGTCGACTTAAAATAATTTTCATGACAGAAGGACCTTTTCTTCAGTAAGAGGTTCCATTGCGGTGAAGTCTGCTATGGAAAATCAATCTTCTGGTTCGCTTAAATTGAAAAGTGCCTGCCAGGCTACCAGATTGAGACCATTAGCTGAGTTGCAGAAATTAATTTCACAATCATTTCATATGTGACACCCGTAGAGTGCTCAGTGAAAGTTTTCCAATCTCCCAGGCATGACCATGCATACACAGATCTCGATCAAATAAATTACAGTTATACTTCAGCCGCTGAAGGTTGAAACCTGTATTCTAGGAGTGCTTCTGTGTTTGCTTCACCTGCTTGCCTTCAAAGGACACCTTGATAAATTGTCCCTGAAATAATCTCTTGAAAGCCATCATGACATGCTGTCAGCAAACAATCACCAGAGCTCATTAGCGATGTGTATTGACATCTGTGTAAATTGCAACTGAGAACATTAGCATTCAGTGGAGTATTGATGTCCCTGACAGCAGTGGTAGTAAATACAGCAGGTAAGACAAGGTCTGATCGTGATTCACCTCTACAGGTGTTCAGGGAAATATAACTGAAAGAAACCAAGCTTTTCCCGGCTTTTCTTTTTTTTATTTCCCTATGCTACTGCAAGGTGACTGATTCAGTTTAATTCAGTGTGTTGGAGGCTGTCCACTTGGATCTGCTGGTGGACCATTGTGTGAGGTATTACATTGTTAGACATGGTGAGGGCTGCTCAGCAGTAATTAGTTTTTAAGGTGTTAGCCGTATGTGACCAAATGGTTACCTGTCAATAGGTTAAAAAGAAACAGACTAAGAGAAGAGACTTCCACACTGTTAGCGTGAAGGAAATGTGCTTGGCAAGAAGAAAAGGAAAAATGCCTCTTTTTTACCGTACAATTTGGATGCAAAAAAAGCAAAAAATTCGTTCTCTTTCTCACAGCTCAATAATAATCACAAAAAAGGTACGCTTCTGAGTTTAACTTTTGCAAACTTTTATTGATCTTTCAAACCAAATTCTGTCTCAAAGGCTCAGATATTGCATCGAGTCATTGACTTCCTGAGGAATTCCTCAGCCAGAGCAAGCATGGGGAGAAAATACCTCCAACGGGCAAGAAATGAACTATCATTTGTCAGCGTTGTCTCGGGTGCCAACTACAGTAGACACATTGTAAATCCCAGAGATGCAGTGAAATTTGATAAAATAGCAGTTTACTTTGCTGCACAAAACGTCTGCACATTTAAGCTGCCAAAAGTTCCCCTTAGCTGTTTTTTCAGTGCCAGAGGTGTGTGTACTTACTAAAAGGAGATTAACAAGGATTTAAGGTAATTCTTTAAAAAGATTTCTGCAGTGTGGTGCATTATTTAACACATCTAACCAAAAATATTTTGGATAGGTTATGCAGCAGTGTAGAGAGAAAAAAGATCCCTGGAATTTTAGGGATGATTAGTCAGTTCATTCAAAATGGACCAAAACTTATAAGGGTGAAGATTTTTGGAGTGCTATTGAAACAACCCCAGTTGTGTTAAGAAATATTTCAGCAGAATCTTCCGATAGCAATGCCATCAAAAGTTTTTTCACAATTGGAGGTGTCCAGGACAATTGATCTTAATGCTGTTTAGAGGAAGCTGGAAGGTCCAAGGTTTAAATTCCAGAAAATGAGAAGCTTTTCATGAATTTTACTGGTTCTTTTTGCTTTGTTCTTCAATTACATTTATATAAACAGGTGTTTGTAATGTGTACATTTGTGCAATCTTTTGTGGATTATTTAATATAAGTTTACATCAGATCAGGTGCATCAGAAGATTTAGTTGCTCCTAATAGCTGTTGAGTTGTGCCTCAATTAGCTTATCATGCCAAAGATCCCACTCTTCATGGGGAAGACAGATGGGCCTGATAGACAAGTGGGCGGGCCCAGGCCCACTCAGGCCTGCCCGTGGCTACGCCACAGTCCCCATTGCAGCTGTAGTCTGCATTGGTTGCAGAAAAGGAGCCTGTGAAAACTGAACTTAGTCCAATTGGTCATTCAGCTAGTGCAATTTTGAAACACACTAACACAAACCATGTTTTTTGTAGTAGCACGTTCCGTCTAACAGACCGCTTTAGAGTACAGAATGATAGTTCTGCTAGTACAGAACTTCACCCCAGTTCTAAAGTCATTACACTGGCTCCGTGCAGCTCGGAAAATAGACTTTAAAATACTCCTACTAGTGTATAAATCACTAAATGGCTTAGCAGCAAAGTATTTTGAAGACCTATTGTCACCATACCAACCCAGCAAACCACTCAGGTCCTCCAATAGTCTACTAATCATCCCTAGAATCAGAACCAAACATAGAGAAGCAGCTTTCAGCTTCTATGCTCCACAAATCTGGAACAAACTTCCAGACGACTGCAGATCTGCTGAATCGCTAGGCTCTTTTAAATCAAAGCTCAAAACTCTGTTTACAGCTGCCTTTGAGTAATGTTCAAATATACATTTTTGACATGAATTTTCTTTTTATACTTTTCCTAAATTGTAGTTTTTCATTCAAATGTTAAATGTATTATTATATTGATCCACATGTTTGATCTGTCTTTAAATAATTTTTCTTTTTATGCTTTTCCTAAATTGCTGTTTTTAATCAAATGCTAAATGTTTTCTTTTATTGATTTTCATGTTTTCTTTTTATTTATTTGGTATTAATTTAGCTGATTTTATTTTCCATGCTTTTATCA
Source organism: Apricaphanius iberus (assembly GCA_028564705.1). NCBI lineage: Eukaryota > Metazoa > Chordata > Actinopteri > Cyprinodontiformes > Aphaniidae > Apricaphanius > Apricaphanius iberus. The sequence goes on from JAPXFQ010001885.1 coordinate 119,041, forward strand.
CAAGTTTGGTTTCTTTACCACTGAATCAAGGCACCTTGTAAAGCACCTTGAATTACCTTTTGTTGAAAGTATGTCATACAAATAAAATTGCTGTGCCTTGCCTGTGTGCAAAAGTCAAATCAACAGAGGCAGAGGTATCAAAAATCTGTCAACATCTGCTCCTGGTATCCTCCACAAGGACCAAATCATCCTCACAACCATATTTTGGCCCTCCTGGTCTCTTTTCAAAGACATTTGTGTTACACGTCCATCGCTGGATTTATGTAAAAACAACAATCAATATTGCATATCCATAATTAATATAACGGATAATTAAATACAATTAAATTATAAGTGTAAGGCAAATTTTAATGAATACATTTTTTTTATGTTTATTTCCCCCCCTAAACAAATACAGATACAAATACCAGCTGTTTTGCACACACCTAGTTTAAGCATATGAGATCAAGTTGGCCAAATGTGTTAATTCATGGGGTGAATGACAAGAATACTCATCAATACATTCAGATCTGATTGTTGCATAAAACCTTATTTATGCTTTTTTAATATTTTTTTTTGTGCCATTTTTAGTCTCATGTTCCTAATGGGGCCACACAGGCAATGAGTGTAAAGGGCCCAGAATTTTTTGCTACGCCCCTGGATGTGCTTCTCCCCTTCACCCCTCCTGAGGTTTTGCAATGCCAGTTTATTGTAGGCAAAGCCTCCATGCATTCAAAAGAAGGGTCTTATCTTTGCAGCCAAATGACAGACCAGTTTAGTAATACACAACAGTGAGTAGCCATAACTAACCGCAGCAAAAACTCAGTCATTAATTCATTTAAAGAAAGAGAGAAGTAAAAAAAGAAGAAGCAAGGACCCAAGAGAACTTTCTATGAAAACAAATTACAGCCTGCAAATGTAATGGCAGCAATAGTCCAGAAAAAGGAAACACAACAACAGAACCACTGAACCAGGAGTTCTCTCTCAGTTTTTTTTTTTCTTTTATTTTAAAGGAGTACTTGCAGCAGTATTTAAGTTATCACCATTTTTTTATATTTATTAAGACAAGTGTCTGTGCTTCTTATTTAAACCTTGTCTGGTTTTCTATCTAATAAAAAATATCAATTTACCTGTTTACTAATACTTATTTTCACATGAAACTCTGGTGGTTACATAATTCAACTTTTAAGTTCTTCCTAAGTATGAAATTAACAGTTTAAGGAAACTGGATTGTCTAGTCTTAACCTCTGCTTCAGTGACAACACTGGCCTGTGAAATGTTTAGTTTTGCTTGGCTCCGATTCATTTTAGACTTTACTTTTTTAGAACAATATATTTTCTTGAGTTTAGTTGCAGTTTTATAGCGTTTTTTGGTTATGCCTGAAGTTGCACGTGTAAGGCCTGAAGGTACATTATATTTTTGCTTTTAGCTTCTCTAAAGCATTTTTGTCTAAATGCCTGTTGGAAAAGTGTTATATAGATAATGTGATCAGAATGAAAAAAGAAAAGCCTTCTTGTAGTAATATGGTGTACAGTACCTAACTTGAGTATTTGATAATTATTAAAAGAGACTATATGCATTTAGTATGTTTTAATTCAATCAGAGAATTGTGGAGGCAGTAAAAGGGAGAACAATTAGATCGGACGATGCTGAACATGTACGCAAGCAGAAACATGTCTGAAGCTGAAAACATCATCAGCACAGTCGTGAATTTTCTGAACAATCAGCTGCTGTACTTCACACAATGAGTTTGATGTGACATTAGCCACAGAACACCAGGCAGCCGACAAGTCTGCCCCATGTTCTATCTGGCTGATTACGACATTTGCATTCAAATGTACAACTCCTCTGGAATACTAGAATAACATAATTTTTCAAGGCTTCTGTAATCATAGAACATTTTTACAGAAATCATTTTGAACAGATTTTAATGGTTCCGCCTACACACTTAAGGGACACTTTAATATCACACATCTCAGAAAACATTAAAAAACATTATTTAAAAGCAATATATTTTTCATATTTTAAAAACACAAAGATTTGTCGTAATTGTTTTATCTCCAAGTTTTTAAAGATTCTGTTTCAATGAGTTTCTATGAATCAATGCATACGACTAATACATTTTTCTAAAAGGAGTGAATGATGCAAGTCATTGACTTGATGCAGTCTGCTGGGTTTTCTTAGATAGGACATTTTTAAACAGATTGGAATGTATGTATGATTTAATTGAAACAACTTGAAAAGTGCCTATATATTACATGTAGTGTTTGCGCAACATAAATAAACTAGATTGAATTGAACTAAGCTACTAACAAAAAACTCATCTAATTGAAAAATGTACATGCCTTGAACAGTAACCAAGAATAATGTTCGGTTAATTATATATCTTTGGGAACTAATGGATGGCCAATTTCAGCCATTTTTTATATCCATAAAAAATGGAGCTTAATTTTGAGCATGGGATAGAAGGATTAAATAGCATTAGTCCTCTCAACCTAACCCCAGAGGCGATATTCTTTCATCCAATCCTGTTATATCTGCTGTGGCAAACTGAAAAATGTGAATAAAAACTCCAATCAAGGTTTCACAAATTTGCTTTACATTAATAATGTTAAAATTTTAATAACATTTTTATTGCCTTTAGGGTTCTTGCAGTTTTAAGGGAAGAATAAAGCATTCCATGCTGAATTTTTGTGCTTGTTTAACACACTTATAAATGAGCATAGAATGAACAAGATGCTTCTACTAGTACAAATGGCAGATGCCATCTTTCGCTGTGAAACTGTTGATTAGGGTGTCCTATGAAGTGATGCTAATTGTGTGTTGCTGGATCTGGGCTTAGGGCCCGGGGCAGCTGCAGTGATCACAACAAACAGATACACACTCACACACATATGTCCACCTTGCTGTACATTCAAGTGCAGGCATAATATCTTCTCATTTGGTGGGGGGGAAATTACTCTAAGACATAGTCTCCTAATCTAAATTATAGTCACATGGCTTTTTTTTAACAGAACAACCAAATAAGGTGAAAGAAAATCCTAATTCATTAATTTGTTTTATTTTGAGAATCATGTGAGGTTATTCTCGAACAACTTTGGTCAAACACCTTTATCTTCCCAGAGTTTAAATCATAATTGGAAAACTGCAAAGATACCATTAAAAAGTTAATTGTGGAAGATTTTGACAGTTCAGATATCAATATTGGATCTTTGCAGTGTCAACGTTCTGGGATCATTGTATGGTTTTTCTGTCCTCCCATCTGATAGTCATCAGCTCACCTACTTAAAAGGCTTGGAGAGACGCTTTTCCTTCACTGGATGATCAATAATAGCCAGGGTGTTTAACTTTGAGTCTCTGAATTCTCCCAGAAACTCCAGAACTGAACTCAACATGGTGAACCTCAAAAGGGAACTGAAGCTTTACGTCAGTTTGCTCACTCATGAGCCGAAGCTTCATGGTGCTTCGTTTACTCCACCATGCCAACTGGTGGGATCTAAATTTCAAACATATTTAACTTGATTACGATTCTAATCCAGTTTTACTTGGTTTTGTATTTTATATTTAATCTAGTTGACAATATGAATCTGAAATAAAATATTGCTAATTATTGAAGCTCATCTTCTCTTTTCCAAACTACATGGTTATTTGAATACCAACTAAATAGTCCCAATAATAAAAGCCACATTGATTGGAACATGCAGATGATTTGATCCTTAAAGTAATAAATATAGGATAGAACATCAAGTCACACATATGGGACTGGGAGGTTTATTCCAAACAGCTCTTTTTAATCAAAGGTTTAGTTCCTGACACATAATTTGTGAATCCTCTGAGATCACACAACTGTTATGTGTAGGATTCATTTAGTTTGGCACTTCAGCACTTTTTTATTTCTCTTTTCCAGCTCAAATGGAGCTATATACAGGAATGTCTCACTTGGTTTAATTTTGCCAGAAAAATAAATAATGGGTTCAAGGGTGTGCAACAACTGACAAATTTGATCTCTTCAAGGAGTTTTATGAACACAGACTGATGTGTCTCATGCTTACTTTTTTTAAAAGGAACAAAGAAAAATGCGGAAGTATTTTTGGGTTATTTGAGTGATGTAAACTTCTGTGCAACCTGTGATTTTCTCTTTTGGATGGTGTTGCCATGTTTTGTCTTAATATTGGATTATGTATTAGGTAGGAGCAGCAGGGGGAACTCGGCTTACCTTCATACAACTGCGACCATAACCCAGGCATAAAGGATTAATAATAGATTAAAGATGGATGGATCCAAACACAGGTGTATGTATAATGCAAGAAAAAGACCTGTCATTATTTGCTTGTCAGCCCCAATCCCATTACTCCGCTACAGCCCCGAAATGTATGTTTTACTTACATAAAATCAGGTCATATCAAACTTTTCCAGGCTTCTGCTAAATCTGATCTGAACATCAAAAGTAAGCTAATAACTGTTATCTTTTTGCCAGTGTGTTAACAGGAACATTGTTGCAATCAATCACTCTGTGAGAAGGTGTCAAATTGTATCTCTCCTCATTGAGAGAAAAAGCTAAAACACACCCCGCTGTTGATTAGACTGACCCAGATTTTTAGGTTCTTGGGTTACTACAAAATTCAAAGGGACAAATAGGGAATACTAGAGAACATATATACTCTATTTTTTTAAATGTCTGTTTATGGTAAAGTAGATTAAAGGGTCTGTTATAACATTGAAACTGAATATAGAATTGGGATTTGAGTAAGTGGGATTCACAAATGTGTTTTGATATCAATAATATGATGAAATTATTATGCAATAATATTTGGAGAAATATGTTTGCCCGATTAAAGTACTCTGCATCATTTATATTAAAAGACTTTGTGCATAATTTTTCCAACTTATCTTCAGGCTTGTAGCTCATCATAGTAATATTTCCATATCTGAAGTAAAAGAAAGAAAGCAAACTCAATGCATCTACGGACAATGCATAATATGAATAATAATGTGAACAGAAGATAAAATCTGGGCACTAATTCATAACAAAATTGACACTGTTGGAAATCATTTTCAACAAATGAACTTAACTGACTGAATTTTCCAGCATTACTAAAAGGAGAAAAGCTTTCAAAGCAGCAGTAGTTTAGATACCTAATAGTGTAGCACTCCACCGAGATTTAAAAAGGTCTTGTAATTTACCTGACTGGTGAATGACTGCCTGTGACAAAAAAAAAAAGAAGAAGAAACATCAGACATAAAATTCTGGCAGATTTTGGGCATGGGGGTGCAATCTTTTCTCCTGCTCTGACCACCAGTGTTACTCTGATGTACTTTTCTTAGAAAAGTAGAAAAAAAGTAGAAAAAGTTACAAAAGTGTTTTAAATTAGAGATGTGTGTAGTGACTGTGTAGAATAGGCTGCAGTGAAAGATGCAGAAATTCCAATTTCTTTTCTTTCCATATCCAGTGCATTTAAATCATAAGATTTAATTAACAAAGCAGTCAGAAACACCATTAAACATTGAGGTCTGTCTCCAGTGATTTTCTCTCAATAACATTTAAATTAACTATAAAATGTAGCTTCAAAATAATGCTAACCATGGGGTTGTAAGAAGTCAAAACACTTATATAAAATCAATTTTTCCTTTGGCATAGACGGCTATAAAATTAGGAGTCACTGCTACAGCTAATTATTGTCAGTAAACATACACATGGAGTGTTTGGAGAGTTATTGATCTAAATAACAAACTGGACATAAGCAGATATTTTTTTGTGACAAAGGACAGATAAAAATTATTTGAAAAAATAATTCACAATAAAACAATTCATTTTACTACCTCAAGTACTTTTGGCTCACAGTCGACCTTGATCAGGTTGTTAGTAGTTAACCTGATCCTGAACCTGTAGAGAGCTATTTATCAGCATGAGCTTTGTGATGTGTTTGTTTCCCAGCTTTATGTCATTCCTACCCAAGAATAATTGTTTGATGAAGAAGGGATTAAAAGTGTTTTGAGCAGACACTATTTTTGTTATGAAAAGGGAAATGTGCTTGTTTCATCTATTTACTCACTCCCTTATTTTCTCTGTTGCCAGTATGCAGTCAAACATGTCATACTCCTGTTTTGTTTTTAGAAAACAAATTCTGTTGAAGAGAACTAGCTGTCCGACTCTGCTGTTACCTAAACTGTAGACTGCATCATCATCTTTACATTGTAATAATGATTCGATCTGTTTTTGTACCAAAAGCTCATTTTAATTATGTTTATGAATCTTTACCTTCTATATTCTAAATATAAAAATCCACATAGTGATTCTAATCTGTGGACAACATTGTATGTATTTCACAACCAGCATAATCCATACTCTCTACTTTTTAACTATTTTTGGGGAAAATAAAGCATTGCAAAAAATATACAAGTACAGATTTTTCTCATCTTTTAATTTGGAAGTTAATGCTTCTCTAGATGTCTCCTAATTTTAAAAGTCTCACATTATTGAATGTCACTGCACTTTTTCTTGTCTGTCGCACTGCAGCTGTTTTGTGACCAATAACTGCTCACAGTAGACAAAAAAAGCAAACTGGATTAATTTTCCAAACAGTCAGTGTATTCGCTACCGCTGACTGCCAAGTCACTAAATGAACCTTCAGCAATCAATCCAGTCCCCTGATGCTGAAGGTCTGTTTGTTTGCCAGTGCTGTGGTTCGCTATGTTGCCAGTAACTCGACCTGTTTACCAGCCTGTCTGGCTAAATATCAGTCTCTTTGGGTTGAAAGTATACGTCCCTGGACTGAAGGAATCTGAGGAATCTGTTCGTCTCATCAATGGTGAAGAGTTTTGATTCTAAAATTATCAGTCAAAATATGATGAAATGATAACCTAAAAGCCTGAAATTGAAGCACATTCTTAAAACCTTTTACTTTTACTCTGCAGCCCTGAAGTTTCTTCAAAAAAAGGCTCTATAGAGTGGTTTGTCTGATAGAAGTTGCTGAAAAAAAACAATGAATTCTTACAACATGTGTACCTCATCAAATTAAACACAAGGTGTAAAACTGAAAAAAAGAAGCTGCATTAAATCATCTAGCATTCCAAGTATGACAACACTATTTTTTGGAATTTATAGTTTTTAACTTCTTTTAAAATGTACCTCTAATCTGTTCCTCCTTTTTACCCTGTCTGATGGCTAGAAGGAATTGATTGAGTTGTGTCAAGGGTCTGTGACCACAGGTGTTAGGAGGTAGCTAGTAATGAATGGCTTCCAGCAGTATGTTAATCATGATTAACGAGCAAGAGTGTCCAGAAGGCAGTGAAGCCAGACAATGGAGAGAGTCGCAGGGTGCCGCAAACAGCCGAGCAGCTCAGCGGGGGACTCTCAACCAGACAAGGTCGCCCATTTGAAAACCTCAGAATTTTCAGAATCTCTTGCTTTTGAAAAAAAACCCAAAAAAAACAAACATTGTACCATGGTAGCCTTCATCATTTGCCCCCATCATCTGGAATGAACAATAAGATGAGGAAATAAACATGTAACTTTGACTCAGCTGTAAGCTGTTAAAAAACAGCTAATTCTGCATGGCAAGTTAGGGTTAAAAACGTTCAGTTGCTTAACATCCCCGTGCTAGCTATTTATATGGTACCAATGCAACTAATCTTTTAGGCATCTAGATGTGGCAATGACAAGGACCAAAATAAGTATCAAAAGAGATTTAAGTAACTTTGAATATGGCACATATGTTAGTACCAGTCATGCTTTTGAGTATTGAATATCAAAATGTTGTTGATCTCCCTGGACATTAATGTATAAGCCTCTCTCAAGTTCAAAGAAAATGTAATAAAATAATATTAATAAAAACAATTTGGTTGTAAATTGCAGGACTGTTAAGGGGTTTAAAACATCAAACTCTTCAGCTATTTCTTTCACTTTAATTGTCAAAACATGACAGATGAGATGTATCATTTTTTTAGATATTTTTAGCAAATTTTAGCAAAATGCTTTTGCATTTCTAAACTAACCTTGAACGTTTAGGTAGACCTTTATCAGCGATATCGGTTATATCAGTATTGGGAATTAATGTTTATCCCTTACAACCCGAAGTCCCCCAGTTGGGGGACCGCGTGACCTAGAAACCCGGAACTTACTTTAAAAAAAATGTTGATCTAAGATTAAAATCAATTTGTGATACCTCTGAAGAAACTTTAAAGCCTGGTCTACAACGCCATCTAAACGTTTTTTATGTGCACCAAACATAATAATTGACCTAAAGTAATCAAACAAACCTTTTGGTTAAAAAAAAATACTCAATTAATTACGGCATGTTATTTTCAAGCAGATCTCTAATTATGCTATATCAGTATATCCAATATCAGTAAAAAAGCCGGTATTGAACATCCATAATAGTAACTTTATGAAGTTAGTCAATTAGGATTGTCAACTGTCCCTTATTAGCCGGAACATCCTGTGTAATTATCTCAATTTGAATGCCCCGTACAGGATGTCTGTCATCCCTTACATTGAGTGCTGATTGATGTGTTTGCACCAAATGTTACAATGCTGTTAGACTAAGACCTCTAGATGGAAATAAGACTTCATACAAAAACAGATTTCATGTGTCAGCTTAGTGACATCAATCAAAAGTTTGAGGGAATCAGTTTGTGGAGTGGATTTGCGACTGTTTTGGAAATGTTAATAAGGTTTGACCTATGAAAAAGAAAGACAGTGGAGCTCTAAGAAAAAGTGGGAAGCTAAAATGACGTGGTTAAAGCATTTTAGCGGTGATGTTAGCCCACCTGGAGAGACCGACACATGCACAAGGAGAATGTGGACGACAACCTTCATCCCCAGTTTTTCTCTGGTGAGTAATTTACTGTATTTCATTTATTTGGGTAACCTTTAGGAGTAGTTTTACTTCACTGTACTTTTCACTTTTACTTGAGTAAAATTATTATGAAGTGTCACTACTTTTAGTGTAGTAAACTTTCTGGATATTCTACCATTTTTAAGTAACTTCACTAAAATTAGAAATGTGGTGGAAAGAATTTAATGCTATGATTTATTTGTACTTTGTGATCAACTATGACCTGGTTTACTTAACGTTGTAGTATCAGTTTGAATGATTAGTCTTGTTGAGTGATGCATTTACCCAAGACAGGGTCAGAGAGTTTTGATAATGATAATCCATATCCTGTGTTACCATGGAGATGGTTTTTCGACCGGACATCCTTAAAGATATACAAAGTTCTCAGCTTTCTAATCTAAGAGAAAGGCACCACTAAGTCTCTGATTTTCATCCTGAGAGTTGTACTTTATTGAGTAGAATACATAAACCAAGATTGCTAGTAATATAAGCTTGTTGTTGTAAGACCGAGACAGGTCGATATTCTACATTTACTGTGATGTGTTACTGTTCTCCTGTACTATCAATTCAAATCATATTAAAACCTCCAAACGTTTAAAGGAATCTCTCTCTCATTTATTAAGAGTCTCAAAATCCGGCCAGAGGAACAAACATGTTTTAACCAAAAATGTACCATAAAGAGAACTGCAGTTTATGTTGCAGTGACACTTCTTGTTTGTACGCAAACTTTTTTTTTTTTTTTCTATCTGCTGAGCATTATTGGCGTTTTAGAATCCAGATTTAGCAAACCATCACTGAAAGTACCTTGCCCTGTTCTAACAAATAATAGATTACTGTTAGTGTTCCTTTCATGAATTTCAAATGGTAAAACGTTGTTCAGGTCAGTCAATCTTTTGATATTAAATATCCTAAAAAAATTATGCCTTCAATATTTTTGCAGAAAGAGTGAGCTAAGTAAAAAGTAACCTCACTTGACGGAACACAGAATTACATGGCATTGGTTTACAAAGACTAATCATTTTCAAATTCAGATTATTTATCCACATGTAGTACTGAACAACAATGATCAAAGGGACAGCGCTGTTTATTTTCAAGGTTTACAGATTCAGATTTAATTTTCATAGCTATCGTTTCTTCTGCTAGGTGGTATTTGAGGAGACAATTAGAGGTCAATTTTGAATAGAACTTTGAGAGGATGTTTCTTATAGGCTCTCTGGGTGTGGATAGGACAGGGGGAGGTCTGCTCATACTGACTACAATATGTGGTAAAAGCAGATGTACTTGTGGCGACTTGGATTTTCTCCAAGGGTTTCAGGCAAAGACATAGAATAATGCGGGAGAGAGGACAGCTGCAGAAAGATATTGGAAACAGATTTTCACATCAGATGAAGTGAGTTAAGGAACATTTCAGAAGGGAAATATTTTAAATGACGTGAAGCCATGAAGAACATAGTACAGGCCAGGTGATTTCCGAGATAAGTATTCTGTTGACTATATCATAATGGTTTATGGTAAGAGTAGTCATCTGGCTGCTCCTTTTATCACCAGCTGCATGTTGAGAAGATCAAAATTATGTGAGAACACTGCAGCCTCCCTGGCTATGCCCGCCAGTAGAAACCTGGAGTTACTTTAAGTTTCTACTAGTGGGCTCAAACACATTCTGGAATTATGACAGGTCTTTTCAGAATTATACTGCATCAAAACCAACAAGCATACTTCAGAACCTTTAAAAAATGGTACAGGACTTGCTGTCTTACCTCACATTTAGTAAATGGAAAGCTTATTTTTCAAAATGAAAGTATAATATGCGATAAGATAGGAAATCGGGTGGGAGCAACTTTATTGTTCAAAGCAGGGCGATGAAAAAAAAAAATCAGTCAAAGGCAGATTACACAGGTGTGTGTCTTGTATGCACTTTACTCAAATAAATGGTCCCTGGCAATGCAGTTGGTGGTTCCTCAGTCTTCAGGCACATGTAATAACCAGATGTAGTATTAGAAGCGTCTTTGATAACATATATGTTTAATCAGTAAAGGAAGAAATAAAATCTTTACAAAAGATGAACATGTTTATAAACATCTCTGAAACCTTCTTAGGTGAGCCAGATGAGAAACATGGTAGAAATTTGACGTAATAACCGAATTCAGGCTTTGTGAATTCCATAGCCATATTGTCAAGGTATTTGAGTAGCAAGTCAAATATCAAGGGATGCTTGACAATCATTAACTATACAGCTTCATATCTGCCTTGCAAGTCTACATCATATCCAATACCATAATATACAGTGCATTTTGGGGTTTTCCTTCAAGCTAGATTGTCACGGGGGTTTTTGTGGGCTAGACATAGAAATATCACACTATCTGAGTTTTGCTTAAAGAGCACATACGGAAGCCAAAACTTTGAAACCTATCAAAGTGCTATGCAAAGATCACAGTAGTACTCCAATAATTGTTTTTCTCCACATTATTTTCCTCTATTTTACTTTTTTCAGTGCAACATCTTAATAGTTGAGACCTCCTCTGGAGAAACTCTACAACCTGAGTTCCATTACTCAATCATCCTCAACTTAAGGTTTACATTTCCTCTCCACTTGTTGCTATATAATCCTTTTTGTATTTAGTTAATCACATTGTCCCTGTGAGCTCATGATATCCTGCATTACTTTTCATATCCTGAATTCTCCTCCTCAAAACAATACTAAGGTGGATTACCGGTGTAGTGGTAAACGGCAGTAAAAATGTTGACAATATTAATTACTGTCTCGTTTAAAAAAAAACAAAAACATTATCTTGGTGAATTAGTGCATGTAAGGATGGTGAGCCTTACCAGCACCGTCTCATCTGAAGGAGTTGCCGCACATGCGCACTTTGTAGTTTACGAGCAAAAATTTTCTCTAAACTGAAATGATAGGCAAATGAGTTTTTGCAGAACGTGCAAGAAAAAAAGTGTCTGCAATAGGCAGCAACACTTCAAACCTCATGACACATCTGCATGAATATCAGCCACAACTCTACAGTCAATGCAAGGTACGTTAACATCAGCATATTAGCTGAAATGCATCATGTGAGGACTTTGGGTTGAGGGAGAATGCAACGAGTCGCCATATATTGCAGCCGTAGCACCCACTACTAGCATATAAGCCGTGTCGCGGATACTTCCATATTGAAATGACGCCATGCATTACGCAGCTCTCAGGGGGCAGATAAGAGTTGTTCGCCAATGCAATAGATTGACTCTCGCAGCATTATTATGAATTCAACAATGATTACCGACTGCCTTTTTTGCAAATCTGCAAAACTCACTGGAAGGACACAAAAAGACGGTGATATTTTCCTGATATAGAGGGTTTATGTAGTTGTCCAAAAATATAACACGTTTCTGGTGCTATAATTAGTACATGTAATACCCTTGAAATGATCAACAACACATAGTTATTACGAAATATTGGAATCACTAACAAATATACCTTGAACTTCTTATAATATGCCCTGCAAGATATGAATTTCTAGCCGGTCGTTTTCTTTTGATTCAGCAAAAAAAAAAAAAAGTACTGTATAGGCAAACTCATATGTGTATTGACAAGTAGAATAATGACAGTAGAATAATGACAATAATGATTTGCATGTGTAAATCTTGTTCCTTTACTTTGATGTCAAAAGTTGCACTTTTTATAAGGCTTTGTCTGTAATATTTGAAATAATTGATGTTACACTTTTCCAAAACTATTTTTTAGTTTGTGTAGGACTATCAATGCTTTCTAAACATATTCAACACTTTAAAAAAGTACAGCTGTAATACCGAAAACCATGATAGTTTTGGTCAAAATAACCGGGAGCTTATGTTTTCACACTGGACAACCCTATGGTGGATACCTACCTATATAAGAGGAAACACTTCAGACTCAAATACTCCACCATGTCTGCTGCCCAGCTCATTGAATCCTTAGTAGAGCTTCTCCACCTCCAAGTAAGATTTATATTTAATCCATACTTACCAGGAATACCTACCTGTCTGCTCTTCAACTCTAAATCTCCAGCTTAGTCAGCTAACTGCCCCTACTTGCTATCTATCTCCGATTCTCCACATCATTAGTTCTCCTCCACTCCTGCAGTTTGGAGAGAATCCATATTGATGCCACTCAAATACTTCCTTGCTCTCTACCTCAATTTACAGGGGGAGCTTCAGGTAACCTCTGTAACTTGTAAGCCACAAACAAATTTGTTGAGGAAATAAAAGTTCTTAAAGAAGTCCGACTTGAGCTAAACAAGTCTAATTTTCTCTCCATTCAAATTCTAACATAGCACCACTTTATGGCTTCAAGTTCTGCCAAGAACTAGACCACAATGGGCACAAACTGTTAACTTTTAGCCCAAGATGTTAAGAAAGTTGTTTATAATGAAAAATGGGAAAAAAGTACACAAGATCCAAGAGTAAATTGCTCTGTGGAAACAAACTATAAATATTATCCCTTTGCACCCAATGCCTACATGCAATATACCAAGTGGTGCATCTTAAACAGTATCCATACTTCATTTGCACAACATGCGTTGATGTGTCACAAAAAGTGCCTAATTTCTTCATGTCAAACCCATACAAAATGTATCCTCAGATATGTAAACAGCGGCCATGTCAACAAATAACAATATTGTTAAAAAGTTCATTTATTTCAGTAACTCAATTCACAAAGTTTAATATATTACACAAATTAGTTACAGAAAGACTGTTTTTAAATATTTATTTGTATTATGATTTCCAGAAAAGCTCATTAAAGCATGACATTTAAATTAAAATATTAAATCAGAAAAATAGAAAAAAACAACTTTCAAATACAGAAATACAGAAAATACAGAAAGCTAAATTAAAAGTATGTTTAATACCTGTTTTAAAGGTTATTACCAAAAGGTAATGACAAATGTCAAATGAGCCTCATCTTATATCATATTCTAATTCATTGACTGAATTGATGAAGAACCTAAGTAAGAGAAACATAATGACATCAGCTCAAGGTTGTGAGATTGAATATCTTAATTAAATTCTTGCGGCATTGTGCTATATCTCTTTCTGATGGCAGTGTTTATAGTTAACTATCTTGCTCAACCAACAAATAAGCCTAAATCATAACTACAAAATATATTTCCAGGTAGACGTCTGTTATCTTTGGGTTGACACAAGAAAAATCCCGACTTTGATTTGTTCTATCAAAGTATTATATTTGGTGTCCTCTCAACATAAGTTTGCTTTGCAAAATTAAATCAGTTACATAGACTGTCACAAATATAACACCAGTAAAAACAATACTGTTTATCAGATACAAATTCTAAAACATTTGAGAGAAAAAAGTATTTTTAATTAAATCCACTTTTTCCTTTTTTTTTCTTGTGATGATAGATCCTGAACATACTGTATAAACAGCTCCTGTCTTGGAGAAAAAGGCTACTCTAAATAGAAAGACCCCCATTTGCTCTCTTCAAAGTTGTTTACATGACAATAAAACCTCTTCAGAGGAATAAAGATCAATAACAAAACATTCTCTGTAAGGGGAGGGGTATGTATGACAAGTGGAGGAGCTGCCACTGAAGATGAAGGCTCATGTGATATGGAGTAGATATTTTGATGAGTGCTGAGTGGGCGCAACTTGGATGAAGGTCCTGCATCACACAGAGGAAGATGAACCACACTGATATAAAACCTTCAAGAGGAGATAATGGATTAGTATCAAAGAACTAGAGCAATAACTTTGCAGGCTCATAGAAGATATATTAAAGCTGTACTGCATACATTTAAATTAAAGAATGACATCCTTTGATATACAGTGACGTGTAAAGCTTTAGGCAGATGTGAAAGAATGTTATAAATAAAGAATGCCTTCAGAAATATAAATAATTGTTTATTTTTTATCAATAAACAAAATTCCAAGTTATGAATCAAAAGGAAAATCTAAATCAAATCAGAATTAGGTGTTACTACGTTTTACCTTCAAACCAGCATAAATTCTTATAGGTACAATTGCACAAAGTCAGGGATTTTGCAGGATTATAGTCAGATTTATGATCAACCAGTTATCCCAAAAGCTACTAATGACCATCAATCTCATAGGTAGCTTTAAACACTGTCATTAACTGAAACAGAAACAGCTGTACAGGAGGCCTAAAACTGGTTGAGGAACAGCCATACACTGCTACCACAGTGAAGATGAGGAAGATAGTTAGATGTCATGGCAAGTTTCAGAACAGCAAGGAGACACAAGCTAGTTATACTTCCTCAGACTAAGATTTAAAAGCAGACTGGGGTTTCAAGATGTGCTGTTCAGGGTCTTTTCAAGAAGCACAAAGAAACGGGCAACGTTGAGGATTCTAGATGCAGTGGTCAGCCAAGGAAACTTAGAACAGCAGATTAAACTTTTCTTCACCCTTCTACTTTTCTCTTTTACTACTCTCCAGATGTATTTTCCTGCTGTTAACCTTGTTTTATTAGTGTATTTCTCTCCATATAATCTGACTTCATCCCACAGTCCCAAACATGACTGTCAGGTTAAATTGGTCTATCTAAATTGTTGACAGGCAGACTTTGACATTTCCATTTCACATTTATTTGGATAGCACCAATTCACAACAGATGTGATCTCAAGGTACTTAACAAGAAAAGTAATTCCAATACGATTATACAAACATCCCAATCAGTTAAAAGATTTATATGTAAGGAATCCCAGCAGATTGCATTAAGTCATCAATGTGAGATTGTGCCTGGAACATGCAGACTTCAACCACAGCAATTCCTACCAATCCTTCATGCAGAGCAAGCATGTAGCGACCGTGGAGAGGAAAAACTCCCCTTTAACCGGAAGAAACCTTCAATAGAACCTGGCTCAGTAGAAGCGATGCCAAAATCATCTAGGGGTTTGAGAAGACAGAGAAGAGACATAAATAACGAACTGATGTAAGAGAATACATTAACGAAAATAAAAAATGTATAGCAGGACATGGAGGATGCTAGGTCACAGGGAGCATTATCTGAGCTGATGCTCCCTATCCAGCAGGGCGTTGTAGCTGAGCAGGATACTAGACCAGGGGGAGCTTCTATGGAGGAAACCCACACATACGCAGTGAGAACATGCAAACTCCGTGCAGAAAGATGCTGGGTCAGGATACAAATCCAGGAACTTCTTTCTGCAAAGCAACAGTGCTACCCACTGCGCCGCCATTCAGCCCTCCCCAGCTCTCCATCACTTCCTAATCACTCCTCCCAATATGTATATGTTTTGCCCTGTCCTCATGGCTTCACTTGCTCGTTGTCGGATGTTCCTCCGTCAAAGTCTCAGTTCGTCATGTTCCGCTGTCATGTCCTACTACTGTCCTTTTAGAGATTTTGATAAATATGAGCATGCATTGGTCTAAACACAGCCCCGCATTTGGGTCCTCCTTTGAACGCCTCATGACAGAACAAACCAGTCAACTGGACCCAGTGGAATATGGACACACAGAGGAGGAATGGATAGAACTGACAGAGTGGAGCGTTAGCGATGGACTTTATTCCGACTCACCTTATGTTGGAACTCAGTTTGCCCTCTGTGCTACTGGCTCCGGGCCATGGAGGTATGAGTCGGTCCTTCCCATTGCTCCTCAATCTTCCCACCATTGTTTTAGAATTGCTCCTACAACTTTGCAGGAGGACTTTACTCCTTGAATCCCCTAAGCAAAGGTCCAGCTTTGTTTCTTGTCCCCCAGAAGGCAGAGCCTAATCTTCTAGGCTAGAAACCACATGCAAAGACTGACGGCCTGAAGCTCAGTCCATCTTCTTCGTTCCACCAGCCCTTCCAGGGTCCACTACTTACCCTGAGTCAGAGTGAGCTCCACCAGGGGAGCCTCATCCAGAGCTCCATCTGCTGATGTTGCTGCCTGCAAGTCCGGCCCGCAGTCCACTTCTTGGCATTGGTGAAGGAAACCCTGACCACTCTGCCGATGCTCCAGGAGGGTCCCACTGCCACCTTTGCCAACATCATAGATACTGCTTCATGCTGCAACCTACACACCATAGCCACTTCCTGCTGCCAGCAATCAGCTCCAGGATTACCTTCCTGTACTCTTCAGCCCTGCGGGTCTCCGGCTTTAGCTCCTGGTGAGCCGGACCTGTTTTCCAGTCACAGCAGTTGTCCTCCATTGTCTCACTGCTTCACAGACTACTTCTTCAGCTTCAACCAGCCCAGTTATGAACAGCGCCTCCTGGTGGTCAGTTACTGAATCTGAGTTTAATGATCTCATCCATTCATTTCATGATGACCCCACTTTGTAGAATATATTATGAACACTACTATGAGTCTCTTTGGAGAAAAGGAAGCCCCACAGATTCTTCCTCTGCTAAGGATGTCCTGAAAAATATATCACAGACTTTAGTATCGAGTACTGAGCCTTTTGAGTGTACTCAGCAATCTTAGTCTTCAGAGTCTGCCCCGAGACGAGTCCGCAGAGAGTGTTCCTGAGACAGAGTCTAAGTCTTCATTGTATGTTGCAGACTCCAAGTCAGCAGAGTATGTTGCAGAGTCCAAGTCTCCAGAGCATTTTCCTGAGTCCAAGTCTCCAGAGAGTTTTTGTTTGTGTCCAACTGTGCCATCAGCTCTGGCAGAAACCAGTGGGACCCAGGTACATCCATTTACTCTCTGGAGAAGTTTGACCAAAGGTGGTCTTCATAAAAGCGCTGCAGCCAAAAGCCATACCTCCAACATGGGAACAAGGCCAAGCATTTCAAGTAAGCACAAAAACATAAGAACTGAGGAGCAGAAAAATGGCACCAGGTGCTCTGGACTATTTGGCTGTAGCAAAAGGCAGTTTGTTATTGAAAGCAGTACAATAATGAAGGTCTGCAGGTAAAAGTGAAGCATGGTGGAGGTTCATTGAACATTTGGGGCAATGTTTTTGTAAAGGAAGTTGGAGATAACTTTGTTTTTTCTACTTCAAGAAAAAGTAACATTTTCTGTCACGCTGTTGTTACTTGCCTGATCGCTATTAATAGAGAATATTTTCATAAATATACGATTTTCAGATAATGTAATGGACTTTAGATTGTGGTTTTAAAGATAGGCTTAACACTATTCCCTAGAATTCCTGTTTGTCTTTCAGTAATACTTCTATGTAAATCATTTAGCTCATATGAAGGTAGTATATTATTGCAGGCACACACAATTGAATATTAATTTGTGTGGCTCTTACTTGCTACAAGAAAACAATCTGGCCTCAGTTAAAAGCTTAACAAACCTGCTTTTTCTAAAACACAAATGACACAATTGACACAATTATAAAAAAAAAATCATAAATTCACAAAACCGCTGCACTCTGGAGAATTTGAGTGAGACAGTTTTCTTTTAATCGAACGTACACAAAGTCCCCTTCTTAAACATCCCTCCCCACCACCTTCCAGCCCCCTCTATCCCCACTTTTACAATTAGGCACACACATCACCTGTGATTTCACAGCATGTCATTGACTCCTTTATTATTGAAACATTGTATTGATTTGCTTTAGTGAATACATGATTGTCTTACCTGTTAAACAGACTTTTAAATAGACTTTTCCTGTACAGTAAAATGTAAACAAACATGGAGGGGCAGCTGAGTTTTGCGGTCTTAGGATTTGTGGTGTTTTGCAAATGTGCCAGAGCAATACTGCTGCAGCAATTCATTTAGAAAAGAGAATGAGGCGGAGGACTATGGAGAATACTGTTTGTTTACACAAGACGGCTGAAACGGCTCTATATGAGTCAGTAAACTCTAAGTAAGGGTGCACATAACTTACATATATATGTCCTCCTTATACAGATTTTGAGCAAGGTTTGCACAAGGTACAGCATATATCTATCCAGCATGTACGTTTGTTTAGATTATATTTCCCAGGATGCCCTGCACAATAGTCTGCTTCCTGCTTTTGGTGCGGTCCCGGTTCACTTGCCATTCTCACATGCAATCAAACCGCAGTATTAGTTTCAATCGAACCCAGACCTCCGTATTTAGGCAGACTAGGGATCGTTTTTTTGTCTGAATCAGAGTTCGATTGCCCATTCACACCTCCCCAAACCATCTGGGCTGTCTGGGCAAACAAACTAGAGTTCAATTCAAGTGGACCAAAAAGGACTGGTGTAAAGGCACCCTTAGAATACTTTGATACATAGATAAATTCTCCGGAATGCAGTTTTAGGGGTGCAAAGATTTGTTTTCCTCAAGTGCGTCTTGTGCCCTTCTAGGGCCATTAGCCCTGAATAAGTAAGATGGAGGAAATGTAACCATTCAAATACATGCAACGCATTCAAAAGCACAGATAGATTTTTTGTTAGCAGCCTTGGCTTTGGTACTGCCTGTGGCAATTGCAGGACTTACTCTTATAGACCTCGGATTTTTGGTAGATTTGTGAGACTATTTCATGTTTTATTTAGTTCATTTTGGATGGCCAAAGGCAAAATCAGTATTTGCTTCATTTTTGCTAAAAAAAATATTGCCCCTCTCACACTGTAAACCCTGTTTTTACTTACTGGATCTAAGGGATACAGTAGTCTCCATTTGAAAAAAAAATCCATACTTTTTTCTGTCTTTCTGTCCATCTATCCATCTCCCCAGTGAAACACTCAACCTTGCCATTTCTGGGAGTTCCCAAAGCATTCTCACACCATAATGGATATACAGACCTTCAAACAAGTTCAGGTTCTGCTCGCAGTGGGACATGCCTGAAAAACCTTCAAAGGATGACTCCCAGGGTTCAGATTGATTTAATCATAGAACCAACTCTATTGGCTCCTTTTCCACTCTCTTCAAAACAGGCTTTGTTCAACGTGAGATTCAAACCATATGGGTAAAATATGTCTTATTGGCGATTTTCTGCATCCATCTGAGTTAATCGACCCCGCTGCACTTCACTGCTCAGTTGGAGATTGTTTGCCTGTTGTGTTTCACTGCTGTAATCACGTGCTCTAATGGAGTGTACTATTGGTTAAAAAGAGCCTGATAGTTGCAGCCCTTTCTGACGTAGGTTAACTAATTTCTGTATCAGATTGTGCCCATTTATGAATAGGTTATTATCTTGCAGACTGGATAAAATGAGCTGACAGACTGGATGTGGTCCATGGGCCACAAACTAACGATCTCTGGAGTAAATGAGCTGTCATTACACTCTGCATATGGATGACTTCTTAATGTTATTGTTTTATCTTCAGTGATATCTAACTTTCTTTTACATTTTTTTTTGGCTACCATATCATAAAAATGTTGATGCAGATTTTGATTTCAGTTGTTATGACAACATCAGCATCACATGCTGCATTGCTTCAGTAGTAGCAGTGTGTGTTGAGTGTCCAATATTGCATTGAGTTAATGTTTCTGTGCAAGCCTGTCTGTCTGTCCCTGTCAACCCATGGGCCCTGTCTGTCTCTCTGCTCATGTGTCTACCTGTTAACCCTTCCTAATTGTCCCCTGGGGACAATAAAGATTGACTGAACTGAACTCTGCAGTCTGTGAATGACAGGGTTGCCATGGTAACACAGTCTCACTGTATCCAAACCTACTGACCTTCGCGACTTTCTGTCTGCCTGTCCGTCAAACTGTCTGCCTTCCTCAGGCGGCTCCATCGTTTAGTTGTCCTTCTGCTAGTTTTCCTTCCTCCCTGCTAATGTCCTATTGTCTCTCCTTTCTGCCTGGTTGCCTATATTCATCTTCAACTAAATCTATAACTTGTCAGGCACCTGTATTTTTATATGGCATTTTTTTGCTTAAAAATGCCACCAATTTTTAAACCTTAGACTTGAATTTCAATGGGCTTTTTTCAATCACGGGCCATATAAGAAAGAGTGAGAGAGTAGAAAGTGATTAATCAGGAGCCAGAAGTTCTTCTACTGAGTGGGGATCCTAGAAAACGGCTTTCCAGCTTATTGTTGGCTGATAGCATATCTGAGATTGGGAGGTCTGGAAAATTACTTTTCACTGGCAGCATTGCCAGCTGGAAGATATCTGAATGAAAATAAATGATGTTTCCACACAGGACGTGGTGTACAAGCTGCCACAATAAGGTGTCAAACACTCTTTAAGTCATGGATGCTGGCATGAGATGATTCTGTTATTATTATTCAATTTCTGAAAGGTTTTACCAGTTTATACATGATGTGTCAATAAAATGTTGGCACACCCCTATTGAAATTAGGATTACTTGATAAATCATTTCAGTACTTTTATCAAATAAGAAAAATCCCCTAAACAGTTCAAGTAATAAATAAAATATACAAAAAACGTGTAAAAAAACAATAGTTGAAATAGCCTTTTTGAATAAACATACACACTAATACTAATTCTTTGTCGAAGCAGTCTTTACATCAGTTCATTTAGTCTCATTCAAATTAGATGTCTAGTAAAATTGGCTCATGTGTTTGCCCCCTCAAGGCTCCAGAACCAGCAAAACCACATTTACTCTCAGTAACTTTGATAAATATATTTTCATTATTTGCACAAAGGTTCCATAGAACAATGGCAGTACTAACGCAAAGATATATAGTTTTTTTACTGTATTTTTAGATACATTTTAATGAATATGAAATGTTTAAAAAATAATCATTTCTCACTTAGTAAAGACCAAAAAGGTCAATAAAGTTATTGACTATAAAGACAATCATGATATATTTATTTGAACTTTTTCAAAGGGCCATAGCTGTGGCTCTAATCAAATTTTATTCAGCTCAGTCTTTATATGTTTTATATGTTTTATGGTCTCTTTCAGCTCCTAACACAGTTTGGAAATAAGTCATCATTGACCAAAACAATCTCTTTGTAAAGGTATCAGTCAGGAGGAGGACGATGCAAAGACATTTTACTGCAATATATTGTCACCACATAAATGTAGAAATATATTTTTAGATTGGACTTAAACCCAGGACCTTCTTGCTGGAAGGCAATATTGCTACAAACTCTGTCACTGTGCAGCCTGCGTTCAAGATGACAATCATCACTAAGTGGGCTTAATGCACAGCCCACTTAGTAGAACTTTCAGTTTGTAAGCCAGTAAAATCGTTTCTATGTACATCTGTGGGAAGCTGTGGCAGTAGAGGTAAATAGAGGGATTAGATATTACTTTTATTCATTATGTAAAGTATAGTATAGTAGAGTAGTAACAGATGCAGCCAACGTTCAAGTTTCAGCAGCAGGAAGCTGACAGCTGAAAATTGCTATGTTCCTTTGTGTACCTCATCAGTTTTTACACGTTTCCATCGGACCATTGGATTGTGAATATTTAAAGAGAAAACTTCTTTATCTCTAACCAAACCAATGTCTACAGTAGAAATTTTGCAGCAAAAAGATGTGCAAGAGCCGTTTAAGGAAGGAGGGAGGAGGCGGCTAAAGCTAGCGCCATACCGGTTTTATTTCACTCAAACAACTATTCCCTTGTTTGTAAATGTGGGTAGGGGCAGGGCTGTGCACTAGATTGCTTTTTCTTTTTTTTTCTTTTCTTTTTCTCTATTTTCTTTCTCACATTTGTACCACCAAATCTCTTTATCACCTTTTTTTCCTTTTTCTCTCTCACACACACACAGACTTTTATCATGGCATATTCATGTTTTTCCTTCATACTTTCATTCTGTACACACCTGTATGGTGCATTATTTGCCTCGCTTTATCTCTGCTTCTGGTTTTTTTCAATCTGGCAACCCCATGGACAAACCAAAATTACACCTATATTCATCCTTGGCGATAGTACATGTCTAAGGTTTATCTTAGCTCCATGAATCCTGTAAAATTTATAACATGGAATATTCGCGGCGCTAGCTCCAGACATAAAACCATTAAGATTTTCAACCATCTTACAAGATTGAAGGCAGATGTCGTCTTACTACAGGAGACTCATAAATCAAGTTCAACAGCTAATGATTTAAAAACACCAGAGTATCCTAATATATTTTCTTCATGCTATAACTCTAGACAACGAGGAGTAGCAATATTAATAAATAGAAATACTAATTTTAAAGTAATAGACACTGCTACAGATCCAGAAGGTAGATTTATAATATTAAAAATATTTATAAATAACAAGTTATGTATAGTTAGTATAAATGGTCCAAATGTTGACGACCCCTCATTCTTTCATACTTTCTTCTCGGTTCTGGCTAATCACATGGATTGCTCACTTGTTCTTGGGGGAGATTTCAACTTTGGACTAAATGAAGAAATAGACAGGCTCAGTACAGCAGGGACTCAGCGCAGATGGCAATCCATAGATATAGTTAAACAGTACATGAGCGATTATGGACTCTGCGATGCATGGCGATCGCTTCATCCCAACGACAGAAAATACACTTTTTACTCAAACGTACATTATTCTTATTCTAGATTGGACTATTTGTTAGTCAGCAGCTCACTGTTGAATGACATTTCAGACACTGAGATACATCCTATAGTGATCAGCGATCACGCTCCTGTTTCTTTAAATTTAGCAAATAAAATTGCAACCCTTCAATATAAAAATTGGAGATTTAATACATCATTACTTAAGGATGAAGAATTTATTAAATATATTGAAAAAGAATGGGCTTCATACATGGAATTTAATGATCTCCCTGGTATGTCGCCATCCACTCTATGGGAAGCAGGGAAAGCTGTGATTAGAGGTAAAATAATTTCATTCTCCTCAAATAAAAAGATAAAAAGAGAACAGAAAATAAACATGGTCAGGAATAAGAAGAAACTATTAAATCATTAGAACCTTCCCTGGATAAAGAGCGCTTAAGTAAAATAAGGAAAATTAGAATTAAATGAAATTATTAATAAAAGGACGCAGTTTTTAATCCAAAGACTTAGAATAGAAAACTTTGAACATAGTAATAAATCAGGTAGCTTCTTAGCTAATCAATTAAAAAGTAAATAAAGAAAAAACAACTATTTCTGCAATCAAAGACAAAATTGGGAATATAATATATGATCCTGAAAAAATAAAGAACACTTTCAAAGAATTTTATGAGACTTTATACACACCAGAGATAAACCCTTCAAATAATAAAATTGTACCATTTTTGGATAAAATAACTCTTCCTAAACTTTCAGAGAGTCAAGCAAAGGCCCTGGATTCACCACTAACAGTGTCTGAACTCCAGGAGGCCCTCCAATCCATGCCTAATAATAAAGCTCCATGTCCAGATGGATTTCCAGTAGAGTTCTATAAAAAATTCTGGAATATTCTGGCACCAACATTTTACAAAATGTTGCAGGAAACAAAGGGAAATGGTCAATTACCACCAAACATGAATTCTGCCTACATCAATCTTCTATTAAAACCAGGGAACGACCCTATGTCTCCTACCAGTTATCGTCCCGTTTCTCTTATCAATGTGGATCTGAAAATAATTTGCAAAGCTCTTGCAAGAAGGATTGAGAAAATAACACCTCTAATAATCCACCCTGATCAAACAGGTTTTATAAAAGGTAGGCTCTCTTCAACAAATTCACGTAGATTAATAGATTTAATAGATTATTCCCACTGTAAAAACGTCCAAACCAATATATTATCTTTAGATGCAGAAAAAGCATTTGATAGAGTTAACTGGAAATTTTTATTTGCAGCCTTAAATAAATTCGGAGTCAGTAATTCTTTTGTAAACTGGTTAAAAATATTATACAGCTCACCAACAGCATGTATTAGGACCAATAATCAAACATCATCAAGGTTCTTTCTTCAGAGAGGTACCAGGCAGGGATGTCCACTTTCTCCCTCCCTCTTTGCTATTTTTATTGAACCATTAGCAGCAGCAATCAGGCAAAATAATAATATTAACGGTATACAATGCAACAAAATAGAACATAAAATCAGTTTATACGCAGATGATGTACTAATATTTCGACAGCATTCACAAACTTCCTTGTATCAGGTAATTGAGTTAATAAAATCTTACTCAAGAGTTTCAGACTATTCCATAAATGTTTTAGAGGTATTTTGCAGAGTCAGCTCTTGTTTGGGTCACAGAAAAACAGGACATTGAGCAGGAAAGCACAGGCAGATTTATGGCTTGACAATGGAAGGATGCAGATAAAAACCACATAAGATAAGATACCACACTCTTTGTCAGCAGAAAATCTAGTTAGAGCTGGTTTGTAAAGTCAGAATAACAGGAAGGTCATTAGTTATGCATGCATGGTTGTAAGGAGGCTGGTCTTGGCAAAAGTTTGAATGAACCAATCATGTTTCGTGTCCCATATGTAAAGCTATAGGGGAGTTTCTCTAACTTTGTGTTAAAATATAAAACTTTATGTTTCTGTTATATACGTTGTCATTCCTCCTAGGTAGGGTGACCCAGAGTGTGAATAATTTATACCACTCTGTAAGCTAAATATTTGATTTGTTTTAAGCAACCCTGTGAACCAGTATTTGATTTCTTGTATTAAAATCTAAAGAAAATTAAATTACTCTCGTCTCCTCTCTGATAAAAATGAACACGCATGGAATTTATAGAGTTAAGGTTTAAATTGAATATAGAATAAAATCCTTCATAAAACACAGTTATGTCGATGTCGCTGGGTAGATGTTATATATATAAATATATATAAAACAAAATTAATGTTTTAAAAGTATTAATATCAGCTCCTCTCTGACAGCTTGGTGGGAATTTCTTAAAATGACAGAGACCTCACTAGTCCCATGCAGGCGTACACCCATCTGGAATAACCCGGATATCTTACAAAAGAAATGAATGATCAACTTTCCAAGCTGGAGTTGTAAAGGAATTGAATACCTGGAGCATATATTTGATGGAACAGACTTTATCCAATTTAATACATTGGTTACACAATTCGGAATTAACAAGAATAAATTCTTAGAATACCAACAAATTAAATCAATTATAAAAAATAAATTTAGGCTCAATACAGTTGATTTACAAATTCCAGGAAAAGTTTTAGACTTCCTTAATCTTAACCCTCCCAAACTGCTATCTAAAATATACAAAACATTAAATAGAATAGATGAATCAATAGCCCTTCCTATTTCAAAATGGGAGATGGACTTGTCCATCTCAATTGACCAAAACCTCTGGTCTCAAATTTCATTAAGAACCTTTAAATTTCTTAAAAATCCTAATCTACGATTAATACAATATAAAATCCTTCATAGAGTGCATTATACAGGGCAACGGATGTTCAAGATGGGTTATACGCCGTCTGATACCTGTTTACAATGTACAAGCAATCTACCAGACAATTATATTCATGCTCTTTGGTTCTGCCCACCTGTTAAGAAATATTGGTACCAGATATGTGAAGACCTATCAAAGTGTCTGAAATGTAATATCACACCTGCTCCCACAGTTTGCTTGCTGGGAAATTGAGATGAAGTTACCATGGATACAAAGTCTATGCAATTATTTCACATCGCCTTATGCATCGCTAAGAAAAATATCCTCTTGAACAGGACTCGGCTGGTCCCTGGTTGGGGCCCCGCTGGGGGGCAGGGTGCCCCTGGTCCCCGTGGCCTCGGGGTCCTGATCCGGGCCCGCTCTGGCATAGCCGGTTTCCGGCGGAGCCCATGGGCTCGTCACTGCGATCTCTTGGGCCCCACCATTGCGGCTGCTTGGTGTTCCCCTGGGGCTTCAATCTGTTCCTCTCTTGGTGGGTGATCGACCCTGCGCTGATCTGCCTGTGGCCTCTGTACTCTGTGGGACCCTGGATGCATACATCTCTTGCCTCCTCCATGTCTGTGTCGATTCCTGTAGGACGGATTGACGGTTCCCTACACCAGCTATCAATCACCTGCATGGGGAAACCTCACACCTGCATGCTCGCACACACACATAGGTGTGGGGACATTAGTGTGGACGGACATATTTTGAGCTGAGGTTATCAGTTTTAGTTAGCTTTTACCAGGAGCTTAACAGAAACATTTGTATTATGTTCATTAATCCATGCTTGTGTATAGTGAATGTGTAATTCTTAGTTTATTCTACTAGATCCGAACTATTGGTTTGGTTCTGTACAGTTTGTTGTTTTTGTTTTGTATTACTGTTTCTCTGCCGTCCGGCAGAGGTGGAGGACTGGGATGTTTCCTTGTGTTCTTTATTTGCCTCCCTGTCTTGTGTCGTCGGTTCGCGCCTCTGCTGGTCCGGTTTCTTTTCTTCACCTTCTTCCTTTCTCCCTTCCTGTCTCGGTTTAGTGTCCATGACGTCAGGAGAAAAAATACAGAAAATAAATGAATAAATAAATAAATAAATAAATATAATTGTCATGCAAAGCAAACTCAAAACCAACCAGAGGTCTAGAGACGGAGTGTGCTTTCCTAAAAAAATCAGTACTGTCAAACCACGTAGATTAGATAATCAAACACATTTAATCCATATCCCTTGCAAAAAGATTCCATCTACTCAAACACAGATAAATCTCAAACATGCTGTTCTCAATGTCAGATCATTAAAAAACAAGTCATTTTTGATAAATAGATTAATTTCCTCTTATAATTAGAATTTTATGTTTTTAACTGAACCTTGGCTCAACAAAATCACTAGCAATGCAGTTTTGATTGAGTGTAGTCCACCCCTCTTCAATTTTGTGTCTGAAACACACCAAAACCAGAGGGGGGGGGGTGTTTGTGCAATTTTCAGTGGCAATATATTGACCCTCAAACTGTCATTCGGGGTTTTTCCATCATTTGAGTATGTGTCATTCAAAATGGAGATTAAACAATCTTCCATACTTTATACGATAATTTTCAAACCACCGCAGAATTATTTTATTGAGGTTTTACTGAATTGCTTACATTTGTTTGCGCTGCATTTGATTGTTTAGTGATTTCAGGTGATTTTAATGTACATGTGGATGTAACCAATGATAGGCATGCCAAAGAACTTATCGCTGTCCTTGAAATATTTGGTTTAACTTAACACGTGAGTGATACGACTCACAACAAAGGCCACACTCTAGATCTAGTCATTACAAAAGGTGTTAATATATCAAATGTCAATGTTGTTGATGTTGCTTTATCTGATCATCATCTGTTGCACCCAAACCAGTAGTGGGGCCTGGAGTTATTCAGAGAAGACACATAAATGATACAACAAGGACACAGTTTATGGAACTGATCAAATTTGCAATTCCCCATGTTCAAATGTTGATAATCTATTGGACTCTTACACCTCAAGGGTTGTAAACGTTTTAGATACTATTGCTCCTGTCAAGGTTAAAAGGGTTAACCTTAAGCAAAAGGCACCTTGGAGAAATGAAGTTGCCGTCAGGGCACAAAAAAAGGGAGTGCTGGAAAGCCGAACGGAAATGACACAAGTCAAAGCTTCAGCTTCATAATGAGGTTTACAAAAAATTTCTTTGTGTTTAACTAGATTTTATGTGGAACAAGGGAGAAGTATTTCTCTAAAATAATTGCAAACTGCAAAAACAATTCTCGTTTTCTGTTTGCCACAGTGAACAGATTAACTAATCCTCAAGTTTCATTGCCCTTAGAACTAACTTCCACATCTAAGGGCAATAAATTTGCAATATTTTTTAATGACAAAGTCCAAGTCATTAAAAATGCCATAATTATCACAAAACAAATAGCAAGACTGTTTCCAGAAAAACACCTTGAGCTGACACATTTTACACCTGTCAGTGACAAAACAATTGAAGAGGTTATCTCTGGTCTGAGTTCATGTACATGCTGCCTTGATGAATTACCCACTCGATTTCTAAAGTCTGTGCTGAGCAGCTTGTTACCACAACTTAGTCAGTTAGTTTAACATTTCACTTGAGACTGGAACATTCCCAAATGCCTTAAAAACTGCGGTCATTAAGCCTCTTCTAAAGAAGAGCAGCCTTGATGCCACAGTACTAAGCAACTACCGGCCCATATCAAACCTACAATTCTTAGGAAAAGTCCTAGAGAAAGTAGTATATCAACAGCTCACTTACTTTCTCCTATCTAAAAATGTGTTTGATACTTTCCAGTCAGGCTTTAGGCCCCAACACAGCACTGAGACAGTTCTGATCAAAATGACAAATGATATCCGCATGAACACCAACGCAGGCAAAGTCTCAGTTTTAGTTCCGCTGGACCTGAGCGCTGCCTTTGACACAGTGGACCATGGGATCTTAGTTCATAGGTTAGAAAACTGGATGGGAATCTCTGGTACTGCTCTAAACTGGTTCAAGTCCTATCTCGAGGACAGGACGTACTTTGTCCAAATCGGCAACTGTGTCTCAGACAAAATTCCCATGACCTGTGCTGTGGAGTCCCCCAGGGGTCAATCTTGGGACCACTTCTATTCAACTTTTACATGCTTCCATCAGGTCAGCTAGTTAACAGCAATAATGTGTCTTGTCATAACTACGCAGATGACAATCAGATCTACGTGTCACTGACGACAGGTGAACATGGGCCTATAGATACACTCTGTCACTGTATTGAAAACTGTTCTTTTTACCCGTGCTTATGACAATTGAAAGTATTTCATCTGCACTCTTTTTTTTTATTGTAATTAATTATTTTTATCTTTTTTCTAAGTTGGTGTTTTTATGTCAATTTGTGTTCTTAATTTATGTAACTTTGAAGCACTTTGAATTGCCTTGTGTATGAATTGTGCTCTATAAATAAACTTGCTTGCTTGCTTTATCAACCATCAATAACCTGATTGCTCATGTTCAATATTTACGAATTAAATCGGCCAATGGTGCATCCATGCAAAAAAAAAAAGGTGGTTTTGTCACCCTGCTGGTATATGGACACCAGGACTGAGAAGATAAAAAAGCAAAGAAAACCTGTAACCCCATCTCCAGGCTGGAGCAGGGGTGGGGATAAAGGGGGGCTGCATGAAACAACGAAGCCACTTAAGTGAGTTTCATTATCTCCATAGAAATAAATAAGAAAGTGTACTCTGTTTTCTTTTATTTAATAATAAAGTTTACTATTTCAAATGTGTTGTGCATTGTATTTATAAAAAAAACAGAACATATATCAATAATCAAAATTAAAACATATAACACTCTCGGTACATCTGTAGATAACAAGTGTTTTGTGTAAAATTAGCTGATTTTCTAACACAGGTCTGGTATTCACTAACAAACTCGGAAACCATCGAATCTTTCTTGTAAACATCTTCAGAATATTTGGAAATTATGTCTTGCAATTATAAACCACAGGCTCGATTGCACAGATAGAAAACGCAGTGGTGTCCACACACAATTGGATGTCTTGAAATTGATGATCGTGGTACAATATTTTGGACCATCTCTGTTTTAAAAAATCCATTATACTGTTGGGGTAATGAATAAAGTCGGGTGGAAATGCTTATGACTCGAAAAAATTTGCAGAATTGCCTTCGTCTAACGTTAATGCCAACCAGAGTTCTCCAGGCATGTAAGAAGGATAGGTCCCACTGAGCAAGCAAAGTCCATGGACGTTGTAAAAAAAGTTGATATCACGTTAGTCCGTTCAGAACCTAATCTGAACGTCAACATAACGTTGCTAGTTAGCTGAAACATAACGTAAATGATCTTGTTCAGCCTGGCCCAATCCCTAACGTCTACAGACAGCCAGAACTAATCAAGAATAAACGTTCAGACCGATCATAATAAATACGTTGATATAACGTCGACATTTAGTTGAAACATAACATAAATGATCTTGTTCAGCGTGGCCCAATTCTGAACGTCTACAGACAGCCAGAACTAATCCAGAATAAACGTTCAGATTGATCATAATAAAAACGTTGATATACCATCTTGCTGAATTTACAAAGTTTGACAGAAGGCCTGCTCCTTAGTTACGGTTGCTGAGGTAGGATTGGACAATAGCCATTCGGGGGCGGAGTTTTTCTATTGGTCCAAGCAGAGTCCTTATACGGCTATGAGTCCAAGCAAGCGGTGATGACATCATCAACCCTTCGAGACAGCTCTGGACCAGACCAATCGGATCACACGCAGACTGTATGGCAAACTTTTGGATGGCTAATGTATTTCGATCATATACATGAATATATCGAAGGCTGATATCTGCTAAGGACCCAACGTTTCACCCGATCAGTTGAACTGTCCATGATGCGGGAGGCTGTGAACAGTTGGGAGGTAAACGGAAAAATCCTGTTCCGCTTAACTACTTAATTACAGGGCAATTTCTGTGGCTCAGTGGTAGAGTAGTTGTCTTGCAATCAGAGGGTCATAGGTTCAATTCCAGCTTCCTCCAGTCACATGTCAATGTGCCCCTGGGTAAGGCACTTAACCCCAAAAAAACATCATCCTACCAAGCCATGTTGGCGCAGTGTAAAGCGCTTTGAGTGGTCAGTATGACTAGAAAAGCTCTATATAAATTCAGTCCATTTAATTAATTTTGTTGCGCTGTGACTGTTAGCAGCCAAGTTTGTAAGGGTGGTAAGATTAGATTAGAAAGTTTAAAATGACACAACTACTTTTAATATTCGTGACAGAATTTTGTTTATCTTCATACAGAAAAGAAAAAGGACTGAAAACAAGTCTGCTACCATGGTGAGTTAGCATATCAGGGTTTCCCCCCGAAAACTGGCTATGAATGGCGGTAGAGAACTTCAACAGGCGGATGCCCATGAGGGGAGGGGGGGCAGCTTGCAAAAGGTTGAGAACCCCTGTGCTAGGGTATAATGACATCAAAAGGTGTTCTATTCTATTATAATTAGGGCTGGGTATCAATCATACATTTTCGGTACCGATACCTCACTTCAATACCGGTTCCTGTATGATACTTTTTACTAAACCAATTTTATAAGATTATAAGATAACAAAAAGCTAATTTTACAAATCTTCAGTTTTATTTTTCATCTTTGACCTAACCCTAACCCTCCACTCCAAGCAGTTTTCTTACAGAAAAACTAAACAACAAATAATTTCCAGTGCAAAAGACTAATTACAAATAAGTTACAAATCAATCTAATATCCTGCTACATACAGGACCTTTTCATTTAGCAGTTTTTCTTCAGAAAAATAAAAGTTCGATTCTGAAAAATATTTCGATACTCTGTACTACCGACGTTCGGAACCCAGTCCTAATTATAATAACCTTGAGCGAAATTTTTCATACCTCCCTAATTCTAGCAAAACTTTGATGTGGCTTACAGGCTTATTTTAAAATGTGGAGAAAAAGGAAGGCTGATATCAATGAGCTCCTCGAAGCTTGTAATGATGACCACCAACCAACCAACAGCAGTGACCTGACTTTGCCAACCACAGCTGACAGGGGATACAGTGAAAATACAGACAATACAGATACAGACAACACCAGCAATTATTTAGACTTTGTCATAGACATTGAAACTTCAGACTCCGACATTGAAATGTTAAATATTGAGACAGAGGCTGAGGATAGAAATTTGGGACATGACTTGCGAGAGTGGAGTACCCGAAATGGAATCACCCATAGGTCCCTAAATGAGTTGTTGCATATTCTTGGGGAACATGGACATGTGCTCTGCAAGGATGCATGAACATTGCTTGCCACTCCACATGCCATTGACAGCCAGTCCATTTGCAATTGACAATATGTTTATTATGGTTTAGAGAGGGGCATTTCCAGTGCATTGAGGCAAAATGCCTATTTCAGACAACAATATAAAACTATTCATCTGGATGTTAACATTGATGGCCTACCCATCTTTAAAAGCAGCAGGCTCTAGTTTTGGCCTATACTGGTGAAATTCTGCCAATTTACATCCTTTGTTGTGGCATTGTATTGTGGAAACAGTAAACCTCAGCCTCTTAATGATTACCTGAAAAACTTTTTAGAAGAGTTAAAGGATCTTCAACAGAATGGCTTGGTGTGTGATGGCAGGACATTTCCTGTAAAACTCTGCACCTTTTTGTGTGAAGCACCTGCGAGGGCATATTTGAAATGCATCAAGGGGCATACTGTTTATGAGAGTTGTGTTGAGAGGGGCCAGTATGTTGAAAGAAGAGTGGTGTTCAATCATCCAACATCCAATTTGCGCACAGATCATGGATTTAGTCAGCTAGAGTACTCCTCCCATCAAACATGGCGTAGCCCTTTAATTGATGCAGGTCTTCCATGTGTTAGTGCCTTTATTTTAGATTGCATGCATACAGTTTGCTTGGGTGTTTTAAGGCGCATGCTGATGTACCTTACCAGAGGCCCGAAACTTTGTCGACTGTCTGTAAGACAGAAAGAGGAAATCTCACAAAAGCTTACCATGCTGAGAGGCCGCATGCTGAGTGAGTTTGTGCGACAGCCCCGTGGTCTGGATGAGCTAGAGAGGTGGAAGGCCACTGAGTTTCACCAATTTTTACTGTACACAGGAGCTATAGTGCTGAAACGCACTGTTTCCTCACAGTTGTAGAAGCATTTTCTGGCATTGACTGTGGCACTATCAATCCTGTTAGAATGGGATGACAGGCGAAGAGCTGCCTATCTGGATTATGCTTCTGATCTGATCAGGCACTTTGTGTCTAACTGCCCTGTTCTCTATGGGAAAACATTCAATGTCTACAATGTGCATGCGCTGTTGCAAATCCACGAAGATGTTTCTCACTTCGGGTGTTCTCTGAATGACATTTCATGTTTCCCCTTCAAAAATCACCTACAGAAAATAAAAAAACTTTTCAAGTCAGGCACAAGTTTGGGGGGAAGTTGGGACAGTTGTTGGCGATGTGTTAAAACAGATCCACACAGCTAACTTCTTTGACACGCCCTGTCAGTCAGAACTGTTGAACATGGTGTACATGAGGGATAGTCAAGTATTAAAAAGAACACAAGTACAGGAAAAAAGACCTTATACGCAAAGTTGCCTGCCTGCCCTACAGAAATGCGTGCTGACTCCTCTACGGCATGGCATTGAACATTTAAACTGAAGGTTGGTAATAGATCTATCTCAATTCAGTTGCTTTTAATTGACAATCGACTTTTAGTCTGTGGTTTTGCTCAAAAATAAGCGTTAAGGGTTGAAGGTAGGGCCAAAGGGTGACTTTGGGATTAGCTCGTACTCTATTGACCCATTTTTGAATGTAGATGTTATAATCACTTCGATTGCTGCAGGTGTAAAATATCTTGCTCCTAGGCATTTGTGAAATGTGAAATAAAATGAAAATTGTTTTTCGATGAAGTGCTCTTTAAAGAGGCTATATAGTAGGCTGGTTCAGCATAACAATATTACCGTATACCACAGTGGTAAGGATCTTGACATTTTACAGCAATGACATGTCAGTTAATCAAACACACTCATAGAAACTTCTCAGGGAATTTGCTCAGCCATTTTGGTGCCAGGTCTATATTTAGACAGTCAATCCGCTAATGGAAAGATGTTTGAGTCTTTAAATGGTCAAATAAAAATATTGTCATTTTCATGGGGTAAAAACTCACATATAACCTCTAAATTTGAGTTGAACAAAGTGTAGCTGTAGATTACCATGACATTTCTACTTCTCTATTTTTCAGGGCAAACTTTTTTGCAGAGCTGTTGGGCTGGAGAATGAGAAAGAAATGGAGGGGACCATCTATGGAAGTAAATCTGTGCCATCGGATTTTGAATTTCGAATTTTTAGCACCGAATTTTTAGCACTGAATTTTTTTGCACCGAATTTTTAACACTGAATTTTTTTTGCATCTAAATTAGACTTTGAATTTTAAAAGCCATTTAATTGTTAGCACTGATTTTTTTTGCTTATGGCATTTTTTCAATGTTTCAAAAAATTCAATGTAACAAAATTCAATGTCTAAAAAAATTCAATGTCAAAAAATTCGATGTCTCAAAAAATTCTGTGTAAAAATATTCAGTCAACATCTGGGGTAACCAAGTAGGAGCAATCGATCCCTGTATAAAATCGTCCACCGTCCAGCCAATCAAGTTACGCTCCATTGGTCACGTGACGCCGAAACAGGAAGGTGGTGAACTTTTTTTTTTTTATTATACTTTATTTAGAACAATAGCAATAACAATGACAATCTCAAATAGACAGTTGAGATGTAAATCAATCATAACAAATTCACCACCTTTCCTTTTATCTCAGTAAACAAAAAGTAACATATATTTATACAAGTAGTAAAGTTTGAGGATGAGATCTCAAAAAGAAAATATTAGAAAGAAATATAACACAGAACAAAAAAAAATGACAAGGGGACTCATAAACTCTATAAAAGTAAGGATCCACAAAAAAGACATATACTTAAATGAGGGACTAATCTAACTCAAATTTTTCTAACCATGTATGCAGTTTAATTGCAAGGGGCTTGTTAATTAGCTTCAAAGATTTACACAACAAAGATAGTTCATTTTTTAAAGCTGGCCATGAAGGGGGGGATTTAGCATATCGGCATTTATGAATATAATATTTAGTTATAATAATAAGATTGTTAAATAAGAACTCCTTATATTTATCCTTAAGAATTACTCCAAATTGAGTATTTTGAAAAGTCCAAAAATCTATATTTCCGAATCGAGAGGATATTTGGTCATGAAGAGATTTCCATAGATCTTGGACTGTCACACACCCATAAAACACATGCTCTGTTGTTTCCAAAGATGTTTTACATATATAACAATTCTCTGATTCAAATTTAAATCGTTCACTCATGAATTCATTAGAGGGGTAAATATTATTTGTAGTTTTAAAGTGAACTTCTTTGAATCTGCGGGAGATTGGGAATTTTAAATATTTGGTTCTTATTGATCAAATTTCAGATTTGTTATAATCTATAAGGATAAGTGTGTGTTTGGTTTAACCGGGATAAAATGTCTTAACCAAATACTTTCTCAAAAACTGATTATTACATTTTTCATTAACAAGGTCAAGGCCATCTAAATTAATCATATGTAAATTTGGAGACACTAAATTTGAAATATTGTTCTTTATTAAATTAATTAAGGCTACTGGGATATTTTGGCTAACTTTTTTATAGAGCTCAACTGAGCAGCTCATACCATATTTCTCATTAAACCTGTTTAATTCAAGTATGTCTCCATTCTCATCTAATATATGTGTGATAGACCAAATTAGTTTTGTCATCCATTCTTCCACAAACATAGACTTCCCCCGACTCAAAATGACCCTATTATTCCACAATGGAACGTTATGGGGACTAAAATCATGTTTAAACATTAATTTCCAATTTAGCAAGACTTGTTGATGAAATTTTGATAGTTTTATGGGCAATTTAGAAATTTCAAAGTCACAAACTAATAAAAGTTTGATTCCCCCAACTTTATTGAAAATAAGTCAAGAACCATCGTGATCATTTTTAAGGAAGGATCGGAGCCAATTAATTTGTAACATTCCATTCATTATTTCAAAATCGATTGCTTTTAAACCCCCCTCTTCATAATCTTTTATCAAATCCCTGTTTCTAATATAGTGATGTTTATACGTCCAGATGAAATTAAAATTAACCTTATTTGTTTCTTTTATAATTCTTGGTGAGATGGCTAGGGAATAAGCTGGATATATTAATCTGGACAAGGAATCAATTTTAGATAATATTGTCCTGCCGAACAATGTTAGATCTCTTTGTAGCCAATGGTTTAAAGTTTTTTTGCAATTGTCAAGTGTGTTCTGAATATTCTTTTCTTCACTATCAGCTATGCATTTAGTTAACCAAATTCCGAGATATTTGATTTCATTTTTGACAGGTATATTGTACAAAGAAGAGTAAGGACAATTTTGGATGCTCATAATTTCACATTTATCCAAGTTTAGGCGTAAACCAGAAGCATCAGAAAAAGTCTTTATTGTGTTTAAGGCCACTGGAATTTGTTCTTTATTCTTTAGAAAGATTGTCGTATCATCAGCAAACTGACTTATAATAATTAATTTGTGATCATTTATATCTATTCCTTTGATGTTTGAATTTATGATCGTAATAGCAAGTAATTCAGTGGCTACAATAAATAGAAGAGGTGAGATGCTACAGCCCTGCCTTATTCCTCTTTCCACCTTGAACCTGGGACATGTGCCTTCTGAAAGAGAAACACAACTATTAATATCAGTATATAATATACTGATCAAATCCAGAAATGCATCACCAAACCCGAAATGTTTAAATGTCCTAATAATGAAAGTGTGTTCGATAGAATCAAATGCTTTTTCGAAGTCCAAGAATAACATAAAACCATGGTCTTTAATTAGATAATTGTAATCAATAAGGTCCAAAACCAAGCGGATATTATTTTGGATCGATCGTCCTTTGAGAAAACCTGATTGTGTAGGGCTAATTATTTTAGAAAAGCCTGTTTTCAATCTTGTTGCTAAAACTTTTGTAAAAATCTTGTAGTCTGTGTTTAAAAGTGTGATGGGTCTTAAATTACTTAGTTTTTTCTTATCTTTGCCAGGTTTTGGGATCAGCTTTATAACTCCTTGTTTCAGTGTTGGCATAAACTCCTTTTGATTGATACATTTGTTTAACGCTCTAAATAATAGAAATTTTAAATCTTCCCAAAAGTGTTTATAGAAATTAGTTGTTATTCCATCTGGTCCCGGTGAGCAATTAGATGCCATATTTTTAATAGCCAAGTCAAATTCTGCTATAATTATATCTTCATCACAAATCTCTTTAAAATTTTCATCAATTAATGGAATGCAGTTACTAATTTTATCAAAGAACGAAGTGACATTTTCTTCTGAATATGAAGATTTATAAAGGTTACTATAAAAAACAAATACTTAATTTGAAATGCCTTTAGGGTCAGTGCATTCCTCTTCATTGATTAGTAGATTACATATGGAATTATATTCTTG
This sequence comes from Apricaphanius iberus, assembly GCA_028564705.1. Taxonomy (NCBI): domain Eukaryota; kingdom Metazoa; phylum Chordata; class Actinopteri; order Cyprinodontiformes; family Aphaniidae; genus Apricaphanius; species Apricaphanius iberus. Next base: position 156,547 of record JAPXFQ010001885.1, read on the forward strand.
TCTACGTTTTTCTAGATTGCAAAAATAGGCAGTGTTTTTTTCACCCTCTTCTATCCATTTAGCTTTGGATTTCAAATAAGCGCCTTTGGCTCTATAAAGGTATAAATTATCCAATTTAGATTGCAAGTTGTTAATTTTTCGTTTTTCTTCATCAGTCCAGTTCAATTTGCTATAAAGGTTCATAAGATATTTTACTACATTTATTTCCTCTTCTTTCCTTTGTTTATTTTTTTTTTCCAAATGCATTGGAGGATTTTTTAATTCTAAGTTTAAGATATTCCCATTTAACTATCTGTGTATTGATAGCATCATCATTTTGAATATCTAAAATTAATTTCTTAATAGACTTGCAATACTCCTCATTTTTCAGCAGCTGAGAATTACATTTCCAATAATCTTTAAATGTGTTTTTCTGGATTTTTCTTTGTAGTCTTAGAATAATGAAGCAATGGTTACTTAAGGGACCGTTTGAGATAATTGATTCCTTGACATATTGTAAAATTGAATTAGATACCAACCAATAATCAATACGTGACATGTGTTGACCATTAGGTTTGTGCCAGGTAAACTGTTTAACATCTTTGTTTAACAATCTCCATACATCTATTAATTTGTTATCATTAGCAAAACTTTCAAATATTGGGTTTTTATGTTCACTTGAAAATTTTGAAGGCCACCTATCCATCCAATCATCAGGAGTCACATTGAAATCACCTCCTACTACTATATAATCAGTGGGAAATTTGGAGTGAAGTTCCTTTATAACTGTAGAAATTTGGTGCAGTAGAATCTTATTCATTTGAGCATTGTTGTATCCATAAATGTTAATTAAAATAATCAGACTATTATCAATATTCAGCAAACAGGCAACCCAGTGTCCATCTTTGTCCGCCATGTTGCACAAAAACTTACCAGGACATCTGTTCAAACAAATAGCAACCCCAGGTGACCTGTTTGTACCATGACTAAAAATTATCTTATCTCCCCATTGCTGTGACCAAAACTTCACATCAGAGAAAAAAAGTATTTGCCTGTTGCCCCTTGCAGAAAAAAAAAACAGCTTTTCGCTTAACTGAATCTTTAAGTCCCCTTGTGTTAAAAGAAAAAAAAGAAATGTTAGTTTTCAGTTGAAACACAGAACCCATGAACAACGTTAAAGAGAACGTTCTTAGGAGTTTGAGTAGGAAAGACTTGAGATAAGAGTCCCATTATACAAAATGATCCACTGCTTATTCCTTTCATATTCAAATGTCAGCCCAATCCTAGCGTCTCCTCCCTGATGCGTTTGCCTTCTATGAAGCCGAATGGGCCCCTGAAGCCCGCCGCCTTGCCTGCCTTACGAGCTTGGTCGATTTTTGGCCACAATGCTTGTCTGGTTCTCCAGTCCTCTGGAGTCAGGTCCTCTTCGAAGCGGATGCCGTCTTCTTTGCAGACGGGAGAAGCCTTCGTTCGCCTCCAGATGTCATTTCTCATGGCACGTCTCGCAAACAGAATAATGATTTGTCGATGTTTATTCTCCGCCGCTCTTCCCACTCTGTGGACAACATCAACCGCTTCTTCCATTTTCAACTTTAGATCGGAAGCAATCCTTCCTAGGAGTTCCACCACTTCTGCTCTGATGTTTTCATTTATTTTCTCCTTTTTCCCCTTAATGCGGAGACACCATCTTCTTTTGTACCTTTCTTGGTTCCTAACATGCTCTTTAATTTCATCATTATCTTTCTTGAGTGAACCAATCTCTTTTTCCAGAAGTTGTATTTTCTTTTTGCACTCTTGCAGTTCCTCTGAATTAAACTGCACCGACTTAGCATTGGCAGCTAGCATGGTGCTATGCTGTTGAATTTGTTTGCTAACTTCGTCCATGCGGTCATCGACACGTTTTCCAAGAGACTCAATAGCTTATAAAATAGTGTCAGTGGATATGTTGATATCAGTATCACCAGGCGTACCTTTGGCTTTTTTCTCCATGTGTGGTTTTTCGGGGGTGTTACCAGGGGTTGTTAACTGTCTGTCCCTCTTGTTGCTGCATGAATCAGCCATGTCCATCAGCGTTGAGTAGTCATGCTCGCTGTTCCTCTGGGTTGTAAGCGGGAGGTTCTTCGCTACCGGAGGTTTCGTGTTATTGTTTTTCTTCATATTCGGACTGAAACGTTATCAATATAACTTTCAAGAGTGGAATATAAAAAGTTCAAAATCACAAAATCGGGACATCAGTTAGGAGCTCAAACAAATGCGACCGCTCAGTCCGCCATCTTCCTGAGCTCTCCGAAGGTGGTGAACTTCAAGTGAGCTCCCGGTCGCTCCCCTTAAGCTCAGCATGGCCCAGAACACGAATGACGGCGCTTCGGTGAGTGTAATCTTTATTTACCTTTTGTGTTCGTAAAGTCAGCATTAATTATCTGATACGTTAACAGAATTGTTGAACAATGTCCACAGATCATTTTTAATGAGATGGCGTTCCTTAAGTGTTATTAGCTAGCGTTAGCATGTTAGCATGGCTTATGATGTGGCTGGCAAGACATATCTGACTATGGCAGTTTGATTAACACACTGGTTGTCAATCGGGGAGGCGCAAAAACTGTTTGGGAAGCGCGAGGACGGGAGTTAAAAAAAGAAAGATAACTCTAATAAAGAAATACTACAGACCCCCATCCGTAATGCAAAGCATATGGACTGTTATAACACTTAAACAAAAAACCAAATGAGTTAATCCCCTTGTTTCACTTAAAATCTAAATATGAATGTTTTCGTGACTCGAGGATGTGACATCAGTGCTACTATATAAACGTCTGCACACATGTACAGTGGCGAAAAAAGTGGATATCTGCTATATGCGGCAGACCAAGGGGGCATCAGAGCGGGATTAGTCATTGTTGCTAGGCAACCGGGCTTTGGCGCCGTGCCGCGCATGAATGACAGATAGACTTTAGCTTATTTGATTTCCCTTTTTGTATTACTAGCAAACCCAGAGAAAGACAAAATTATCGCTGCACTGAATGTGTGAATCCTCTACCTGAGCGGTACCAGTGCCAGAATACCCTTGTCAACCTTTCAATAACTATTTGTATAACGTTTCAATCACAAATACAATGCTCTATAAATATGGATTAATACTACACCAGGAATCGACCATCTCTGCCAGGCCAAAAAGGCGCAGGTCTCCCATTAACGCTCTGTAAACTGCAGGAATAAATACAGATTATATGCCAAGTATACAACTAGCTGGCCTATGAGGAACAACTATAAAACACAATATAATGATGATGAAGATGATGGTAATAGGAATAATACATATTCTGGGATACAATCCTGCAGAGAACAGAGGCAGACGGAGAGACCATCACTTCAAATGGAAATGACCAGGTAAAGACTTGGGGATGATTGGGGGGTAGGGATGAATGACGGCATCTCCCCACAGCAACAGAGAGGCTCGGCTGAGCGAAAAAACACTGAACTGCAATTTGTTGAGTAGATTCTTGTACATTAACTGGGTTCTGGAGGCAGTTTCTAACTTTGTGGAAGCAGAGTTTGATCAGGAGATGATTCTGTTACGCTGCCTTCGTCTTGACGTGTGCAGTCACTGCTCTCATGTTTACATAGCTTTGTTAGCTCAGTCTTTTACTAGTGATGTGCGATACGCCTATTTTGAATGTTACTCGGAATATTCTTACAAATACCTTCCCTCCCTCAACAAATACAAATAACGCCTGCCTTGCACAGTTCTAGTATACACATTTGACATGCTGCTGATTTGTACAGGCAAAATTCCACTTGGAAGTTCAAATCAGTGTTAGTAAACTCTGGAAGAAAGCATTTGATGTTTTGTGAATGTTCAGTAAAATATACAAAGGCTTGTTTCACTTAAAGGCACCATTTTTTTAAATACTGGGAGAAATGCTCTTCATATACCGATGGCAACCAATAAGTTTGGATTTATTTAACATGACAGAGTAATCATTATGCCCTGTACAGGGAAAAACCTTTGGAAAACCTCATCCAATCCAATGTCATGGTCCGTTCAGGATAATTGGGTCGTAAGCCAAACCTCCGTGTCCAGCACTCCCCCTCTGCCCGTCCCCCTGTTTGCGCACGCATTCTCTGTAAACAGGGAAGTGAGGTCGCGCTAAAATCGTCCAAAAGTTTGTTTTTTTACATTCATCCCATTTTATGTTGAATACAATGTCAACATTTTCTTACCTGTGAATGCGCCATGTGCTCGATGGAAACCGAAGAACGCGAATCTCCACAAGAACCAACACGCGTGCTTGTGTCATTGAGGCGTGGCTTAGGGAGAAACCCTAAAGAAAGCTGCTCTGGAAGAAAGGGGCGGGATTTTTATTTTGAAATAACGCCCTCTTGAACAGCTCTACTAGAAACATATACCCTGCCTTTAAGGCTAATATGAATTTTTTTTGCGAAAAGAACAAAAATATAAAATTAGATTTTAAGGTCTTATGGTTCATTCACACCGCAGGCTTTATCAGCGTCAGCAACGTCAAGATTACATGTTAAGTCTATGGCGGAGGCCATTGGAGGAGCGTTTCGGTCTCTGCAGCACTTTGTGAGCTTTGGCTCCGTCAACTTTTCAAGCTTCAAAGCTCATAAAGCCAGCAACGCAGTGTTCAGCTAGTTTAACTTTTGACGCTGCTGACTGCTCTGAAGCGGAGGGTTAACCAATCAGAGGGTTTCATTTTAGTGATGTCACTACACGTATCTCAAAAATGGAAGACAAGCTCATCGTTGTCTGCAATCACAGAAAGCTTTATGATCCGTCCTCGCAGATTTTAAAACTCATAAATAACACCTACTTGTTTTGGTAGGCGATCTGAGCGCAGATGCAGTTCAGGAGGTTGTAAAGCTGGGCGTGGGACAGAAAAAAGTAGCGCTGGGAGCAAACCTCATCCATACGTAGCTCTGGAGCAAATGGTTAAAATCCCCAAACTCATCTGAAGAATCGGGTGTATCCACAAATAGCGCTAATGCAGCAGAAGTCGATGTTGTCTAGCTTTAAGCAAATAAAGCCAAACCACTCTCTCAATAAGATCCATCATAGTTCAGAATGTCCGTTAACAGCAGATGCGCTCTTTTCTTTTTTTCTCTCCTAGGAAATACTGCTTAATCATCTTTTAGAAAGACTTCGCTCTCGATTGGAGCATAAACTGGGACGCATGCCTCTGGATCTGGATTACTTAGAGTTCACTTGCACACAAGAACCTGTGTTTTTAAATGAATGGTCATTTCCCCAGAGTACCTTTGCAAACTTCTGGAACTGAATCTGTCTGTTCCATGTATTGCTAAACTCTTGGTGATGTCCAGGCGCACAGTATACCGACGCATGGCTGAGTCTGATCTCCCAGTTAAGGCATTATACAGCACTATGACAGATGAAGAGTTAGATCAGTGTGTGAGAGAGATTTAAGTCAAGGCAGCCTCACTCTGGATATCGGATGATGAAGGCCCTTCTGCAAGCCAGAGGACTGAGGGTGCAGTATAACCGTGTCAGAGCCTCCATGCATCGTGTTGACACCACTGGTGTCATAAGCCGCATGGTCCATGTTGGATGTATCGCTCGACGGACCTACTAAGTTCCAGGACCCCAGTCTTTGATGCACATCGATACCAACCATAAATTGATTCTGTAAATTCTGATTGAGCAATGTTTTTGACAAAATGCATCCATTCAAAGTGGGTTTTGTTAATTATGTGGTAGTGATTAGTATGTACCATAACTTTTTAATACTATTTCTTTTAATGTTACTTTACATGGACCATCACAGCTAACCTCTTAAAATAGTATACACCTGGTCTATTACATTTAGGAACTGTGTGTAGAACTTTTTTTTTTCTCTTATTTGCAGCATGTTACATACAGCTCACAAATTATTTTCTCTTTCAGCTACAACATTGTTGTCTTTGGTGGTATTGATGGTTTTTCCTGTAAGGTAAGCACAGTTGTTTGGACTAGAGTACACATTACTGTAATCATTAAATACTGTCTAATAGACGTATAATTGCATTTGTGCTGCAGATAATGTATCTTGGTGCAGCCTCTAACAACCTTGCATCAACCACCCTGGCTTTCTTCCTAGAATCTGTTGAGAAGTTAGGTTTTCCTCACAGGTAAATGCATATTTTAAACATTTTTTACACTACCCCAGTACAAGCAGTGGTGGAAAGTAACTGAGGACAGTGTACAGTAGATTACTATTTCCATGTGATGCTACTTCCACTCCCCTAATTCTCCGAGGAAGTATTATACTTTCTACACCCCTACATTTATCTGATAGCTTTAGTTCCTTTTAGGGATGCACCGATACTGGTATCGGGTATTGGCCCCAATGTCATCTATTTTACTCGTATCTGTTAAAATTGACAGATACCATGAACCGATACTTAGAATGCAGAAACTCTGAAATAATTTCACAATAAATGTACACTTTAAATAATTTATTTTGCTTTGTGGTCATTTTTATAGAAAAAATGTTTTATCTAATTCACTCATTTGTTGTAAAAAGCAAAGGAGAAAATAAAACCTACCTTCCGATCCATTTCATTTTTACGTGTTGTAGAAGTATCTGTATTAGTACTCTGTATCGGTAAGTACTCTGATCCAAGTATTGGTATTGTATCGGTTTGAAAAAAAGAGTAATCGTTACATCCTTAGTTCCTTTTCTGAAGATTTGACACAAACGATTATATAACAAGCTTTTAAAATACATAAAAATGTTAGGTATGAAACCAGTGGTTTCCATGTGAGAAGTTTAGACATAAATTCCAAAAACTGAAAACACATTTGTGTAGCAGACCTTTGTTTTTTGCCAAGAGCACAACAGTAACCTGCTGCTGATCCTTCACTATTAATAATCTGTCATATATATCAGTCAGAGGAAGCAAACTACTTTTAACTATATAATTATTTTATAATTGAATACTTACATACTACCTCTGAGTACAATACAGTGCCCAACACATACAAGTATCATTTGATACATATCACACATTTTTTGAATTTTCAGCCACTTCCATTGCACTGTGTAAATAAGCGACCAATAAACGTAACCAAAATTACCAATATTTGATCTTTGAAAGTGTTGTGTGTTTACTATAGGGTTCGTGCTGATCAGGGAGTTGAAAATGTCAACGTTGCACGCTGCATGTTTACAGTCCGTGGCACTGGAAAGAGCAGCTTTATATCCGGGAAGAGTGTTCACAACCAAAGGTTGGTCAATGGAATACTAAAGCAATTAAAGTTGCTACCTCACTGATGCCATGCAGCAGTAGTACTATAATTAACACAGGCGTAATGACATGCAGTACAGTTTGTAACAACATCTATAGATAGTGGGTTATGCATAAAAATAAATAAAAATAAATTAAGACCTGGATTTAACTAATAAATCAGTTGCATATCTGAAATTCTTATTTTTGTGCATTTATGGATAGAATCTTATAAAATAGAATTTTTTTTTTTTATTAAAAATGTGAAGGATTGAGCGGCTGTGGAGAGACCTGTGGGCAGCTGTAACATGCATCTACTATGATGTTCTCCACTACCTGGAAGAGGAGGGCTTCCTAAGCATTGCCAATGAAACACACCTGTTCTGCTGTCATTTTGTGTTTCTCCCACGCTTGCAGGATGACCTAGGTACTATTCGCAATGGCTGGGACAATCATCCACTGAGAACCGAAAGCCACATGACCCCTAACCAGGTGTGGGAGGAGAAAGAGTCAAATATTGCTGGCCAAGTCTGAATATTATTGTCCAGTCAACACCCTGAATGTCACTTTCCAATCTAAACCCCCCACCCCCACCCCCATTGGGGCGATATCAGTCAGAGTGAAAATCGCCCCTGGCGCTCATAGTTGCATTTGAGTAGGGATGCACCGATACTGGTATTGACCCCGATACTGCCTAATGTACTCGTATCAGCTGATGTTAACAGATACCATAGCCGATAATTAAGATATAATAATGCACCAATAATTTCACAGAAAATATTAGTTTTTACATTTTAAATTTAAGTTCTGTGGTCATTTTAATTAATATTTTATTTCTTTATCTAATTTAACATAATTTCTTGTAACAAGCAGAGAAGAAAATAAAGCCTGACTCCCAATTGATAGCACTTTTTTTGTGTGGTACAAGCGTCGGCATTGATACACAGTATCGGTAAGAACTCTGATCCAAGTATCGGTATGGTATCGGTTTTGAAAAAAAGTGTTATTGTTGCATACCTAATTGTCAGATTCTTTTTTTCAAAGTTTGGACCCTACAACGCAATTCAGTGGGCACCGGGACGGCTCGCCCCAACGTGATTTTTTTTTTTTTTAAATACACAATGATGCTTGCTCGGAGAAGTCTATGGTAGTGACAAACCACGGGAGTTGGAGACTAACAAAAAGAGACACAAAATGCAGAAATAAAATAAGAAAAATTCATTTATATCACTCAAAACAATACAGTCTGAGAGAAAAAACAAACTTGAGATGAAATAGCTCAGACCTGACTATCAGCTAAATAGCAGATCAATCAGCAGTAAAACAAGAGCAAAAGCACCATATTTATGTGGCATTATGCATGTTGGATCACTATATAGCTTGAGCACATTTCATAGCAAGGTATTTTGTTTACAAATGTGCATTATTCAGTTAATGTAATATTTTCGGGTTTAAATTAGTGCTAATCATTAGCGGAAGTAGCGCTACTTCACAATAAGGGCATGTATTCCTAACGTTTAGATTGATAAATTGGAGTTGTCTGCTGATATCCAAATATTCAGTTTATTCATATATTTTGTTATTTCTACCTTACCTTGCATTTATTTTTTCAGATCACACTTATCTCTCATATTTATATCTCCCAAACCTGTATCAGCAGCTGTGTGGAAATATACTGCTCACAAAAAATTAAAGGAACACTTTAAAGAAATACATCAGATCTCATTTTGAGGTTTGATATCTATACAAATAACGACAGGGTAATGTCTTAGGAACAAAAGGATGCCAAATCTTTTAATGGAAATAAAAGTTTTCAGCCTATAGAGGGCTCAATTGTGTAGACACCCTAAAATCAGAGTGAAATGAGTGGGCGACTGTGGCTCAGTGGTAGAGTAGTTGGCTTGCAATCGAGGGTTGTAGGTTCAATTCCAGGCACTTAACCCCCAAATTCTACATTGTCCTACAGAGCCATGTTGGGTGTCGGTGTATGAATGCGAGTGTGAATGGGTGAATGTGGCTTCAATGTAAAGCGCTTTGAGTGGACAGTAAGACTAGAAAAGCACTATATAAGTTCAGTCCATTTATGAAGATGTGGCAGGCGAGTCCATTTTTTCAAAAACTTAATTTCTGCAACTCAAAATGCTTTTCAGTAAGCTTGTTTGCATCCTTGACAACATCAGGGCATGCTCCAAATGAGACGACGGATGGTGTCTTGTGGCATTTCCTCCCAGATCTGTGTGAGGGCATCCCTGAGCTGTTGTACAGTCTGTGGAGCAACCTGGTGGCGCCTAATGGACCGAAACATAAAGTCCCATAGATGTTCTATCGGGTTTAAGTCAGAGGATGGTGAAGGCCATTCAATTGTTTCAATTCCTTCATCCTCCAGGTACTGCATGCCTACTCTTGCCACATGAGGCTGGGCATTGTCGTGCATTAGGAGGAAACCAGGACCTACTGCACCAGCGTATGGTTTTTTTCTGACATCTCGATACCTTATGGCAGTCAGAGCACCATTTTATAGGCAGCAGAGGTCTGTGCGTCCCTCCATGGATATGCCTCCCCAGACCATGACTGACCCACCACCAAACCTGTCATGTGTAATAAACGTTGCAGGCAGCATAACGTTCTCCTTGTCTTCTCCAGACTCTTTCACGTCTATCACAGGTGCTCAGGGTGAACCTGCTCTCGTCTGTAAAAAGTACAGGGCGCCAGTGGCAGACTTGCCAATTCTGGTGTTCTTGAGCAAATGCCAGTCGAGCTCCACGGTGCTGGGCAGTGAGCACAGGGCCCACTACAGGACGTGGGGCCCTCAGGCCATCTTCATGAAGTCGGTTCCCGATTGTTTGGGTAGAGACATTCACACCAGGGCTCAGCCTGTTTTACCTTGCACGAAGGAGCAGGTATCGGTCCTGCTGATGGGTTGAGGACCTTCTACGGCCCTGTACAGCTCTCCAAGAATAACCACCAGTCTCCTGAAATCTCCTCCATGTTATGGAGATTGTGCTGGGATACACATTAAACCTTCTTGCTCCAGCACGTGTGGATGTGCCATCCTGGAGAAGTTGGACAACCTGTGCAACTTCTGTAGGGTTAAGGAATCGCCTTATAATGCCAGGAGAGATACAGTGGGGCAAAAAAGTATTTAGTCAGCCACCGATTGTGCAAGTTCTCCCACTTAAAATAATGATAGAGGTCAGTAATTTTCATCATAAGTACACTTCAACTGTGAGAGACAGAATGTGGAAAACAAATCCAGGAATTCACATTGTAGGATTTTTAAAGAATTTATTTGTAAATTATGGTGGAAAATAAGTATTTGGTCGCTTCAAACAAGGAAGATCTCTGGCTCTCACAGACCTGTAACTTCTTCTTTAAGAAGCTCTTCTGTCCTCCACTCATTACCTGTATTAATGGCACCTGTTCTGGGATACAATCCTGCAGATTGTATCCCAGAACCACACGGGGGGGACTTGGTGAATGACCTGCAGAGAGCTGGGACCAAAGTAACAAAGGTTACCATCAGTAACACACTACAACGACAGGGAATCAAATCCTGCAGTGCCAGACGTGTCCCCCTGCTTAAGCCAGCGCATGTCCAGGCCCGTCTGAAGTTTGCCAGAGAGCACATGGATGATGCAGCAGAGGATTGGGAGAATGTCATGTGGTCAGATGAAACCAAAGTAGAACTTTTTGGTATAAACTCAACTCGTCCTGTTTGGAGTATGAAGAATACTGAGTTGCTTCCCAAGAACACCATAACTACTGTGAAGCATGGGGGTGGAAACATCATGCTTTGGGGCTGTTTTTCTGCTAAGGGGATAGGACGACTGATCCGTGTTAAGGAAAGAATGAATGAGGCCATGTATCGTGAGATTTTGAGCCAAAACCTCCTTCCATCAGTGAGAGCTTTGAAGATGAAACGTGGCTGGGTCTTCCAACATAACAATGATTCCAAACACATCGCCCGGGCAACGAAGGAGTGGCTCCGTAAGAAGCATTTGAAAGTCCTGGAATGGCCTAGCCAGTCTCCAGACCTCAAAATATGTGGAGGGAGTTGATAGTCCGTGTTGCTCGGCGACAGCCCCAAAACATCACTGCTCTCGAGAAGATCTGCATGGAGGAATGGGCCAAAATACCAGCTACTGTGTGTGCAAACCTGGTAAAGACCTATAGTAATAGTTTGAGCTCTGTTATTGCCAACAAAGGTTATATTACAAAGTATTGAGTTGAATTTTTGTTATTGAACAAATACTTATTTTCCACCATAATTTACAAATCAATTCTTTAAAAATCCTACAATGTGAATTCCTGGATTTTTTTTTTCAAATTCTGTCTCTCACAGTTGAAGTGCACCTATGATGAAAATGACTGACCTCTATCATTATTTTAAGTGGGAGAACTTGCACAATCGGTGGCTGACTAAATACTTTTTTGCCCCACTGTAATTACTCAAGCCAAAACCAGCCAAAAAAGATCAGGAGGGAGAAACTTGCAATGACCTCCACATGTAAAACCAGTCATGTTTTGAGGGTTTTCTAATTGTTGCCACCGTAGTGCACCTTTTGTTAATTCCATGAACACCAATACAACTGAAAGTGATTAACGATGCCCTCAGATGCTTAACCAACCAGAAAATTATCAGACAGGTTTAATTGATTTTATGTCAGGTCAAATAAAAGAAGTGTTCCTTTAAATTTTTTGAGCAGTTTATTAATAAACAGAAGAAATATAACAGCATTTTGTTCAACTCATATCCTCTCGTACTCTGGCTTTAAGTGGAGCTCTGGCAGGTTCTCCCAGTATGAACAGAGTGATCCCAGTCTGAACCAGAACCTCTATAGACAGCTCAGTGTTTCCTCCTCTACAGTAGCAGTCTTTTCTAGAGAAACTGTTGATGCCTTTGACTGAAATCCTTCTTTTTTCATTCTTTTAAACATTGTATTTAAATCAGTTTTCTTGTAAAGTGCCTTGAGATGACATCTGTTGTGAAATGGCGTTATATAAATAAACTGAATTGAATTAAATTTTGTCATAGGATAGTCCCATTTAGGGATGATCAGGGTTGTCCAACATCATTGAGAAACAGTCAGCTTTACATACAGAAAATTTTAGTCAGTTAGTGCTAGCAATTGGCTGAAGGATTAAAATCTATTCATCTCTCGTTTATTTACTGACAGGAGCTATAAAAATGGGAGTTGTCCCTTTACACCGCAAACTGTTTTTTTTGGGGTCATATTTAGGAATGTGAATTATTCAGGAGTAATTCAGCTACTCTAATTGGGTATAAAAAAAATCATTGTTTGACAATCCTAACATTTAAGCATCATAGTCACTGGATTTGAAGGAATAGTGTGGTTCACATTCTTAAGAAATGTAATTAGAATACAAGAGCCCATTCTGTAGTAGTTGAAACTACTACTTTTACTGCATACAACTCAAAATGCTCTCTTTTTTTAGGGCATGGATATTCCTGAGATTGAGTGGGAAAATAGCGGACTTCCACTTGGTGACCGGTCGAGCATCATTGTTCCACAATAGACTAATGACAGCTTTAAGAGATGCAGTCAACCCAAGAGCTGCATCCCAGTCCTTTGGCTGTGATACTTACATTGCTGCTGTGCAATTTTGTGAGCAGTTTCTTAGTCTTTAAAATATTTGATCAGAATGATTTGTTAAGCGAGACCATTTTTTTAAATCTGATTTGTATTATTCCATTGGAAAGAGAAAAAGATCTGTTACTTTTTTCTCAGTAACTCCCCCTATTGCATGTAATGATTATGGATGCAGTTATAAGGACATTGTGTTTATGTATTTGCCAAATTATAACTTCTATAAAGATATTTTGTTTTAGTGTTTTACTATATCCTTTTTTTATAATATAAAATGAGCTATGAAGTGATACATGAACAAAATATTTTTCTGACATGGGTAAAACAATTGTGTTTATCACATTTTTCTTCTCACTGGTTTGAAGTAGGGTGATCGCAGTTTCAAAAAACCTGGACCTAAACAATCATGAAATAATGACAAATGTTATGTTAACATATTAAAATAACATGAATGAAAAGACGTTGTAATGAAAAGGTATATCAATTTTTAACATGGTCTAGATCAGTATTTGTCAACGTTTTTTTGCAATAATGACGATGACCTCAGCTTAGGATATGCCCGTCCACACCAATGTCCCCACACCTACGTGTGTGCGAGCATGCAGGTCGGAATAAGGTTTCCCCATGTAAGTGATTGATAGCTGGTGTAAGGAACCGTCAATCCGTCCTACAGGAATCGACACAGACATGAAGGAGGCAGGAGACGCATTAATCCAGAGTCCCACAGAGCACAGGAGCCGCAGGCAGACCAACGCAGGGCCGATCACCCACCAAGAGAGGAACAGATGGAAGCCCCAGGGGAACACCAAGCAGCCGCAATGCTGGGGCCCGAGAGATCGCAGGGACGATCACCTTTTATGAAATCAGTTTGATTGCGGCGTTGTGTGGTGCAGTGGTTAGAGCAAGTGCCCCATGTACTGAGGCTTTTGTCCTCAACACGGCAACTCCTGGTTCGAGTCCTGTCCTAGGCGTCCTTTGCCGCATGTCCACCTCTCTCATCTATCTCCCCTTCACAATCTACCTGCTGTTAATAAAGGCCACCTTGGCCCAAAAAACCTTTAAAAAAAACAGTTTGATCAGGATGTATTATAGGAAGAGTTACTTATCCTTTTTGAAAATTATTTACAGATCAACATTGATAAGAGAGATGGGATGATAGCTGGGTCTTTATTTTAATAGAAGATTTATGAAGGCAGAGTTCATATTTGGCAGAAGTCTGCCATTTTCCTTTGTTTGCTGCAACATTTTGTAGAATGTTGGTGCCAGATTATTCTAGAATTCTTTACAGAATTCTGTTGGAAATCCATCTGGGCCTGGAGCTTTTTTATTGAGCATGCTTTGGAGGACCTCCTGGAGTTCAGCTGCTGTTAATGGTGAATCCAGGGCCATTGCTTGACTATCTGATAGTTTTGGAAGTGTCATTCTCTGTTAATTTTGATGAGTATCTCTCTGGTGAGTATTAAGCCTCGTGAAATTATTTGAAAGTGTTGCTTAGTCTTTCAGGATCATATACTGTATTCCCAGTCTGGTGTTTAATTGCAGACATAGTTTTTTTAGTTGTTTTTTTTAGATGGTTAGCCAAAAAGCTACCTGATTTAGTACCATGTTCACAGTTTTCTATTTGAACTCTATGAATTAAGAAATGGGTCCGTGTATTAATACTTTTATTTAATTCCAGCTTCACTTTACAGATGTTTGTCCGTTCTTTCCTCATCCAGGGAAGCTCCTTATGATTTAATTGCTTCTTCTAATTCCTGAATATGTTTCTTTTCTATTTTCTTTTTTTTTTTTATCAGAATGAGATTATTTTACCTCTAATCACAGCTATTCCTGCCTCCCAGAATGGATGGCAACATACCAGGAAGGGCATTAAGTTTCAAGTATGAGGCCCATTCTTTTTGAAATATTAAATACATTCTTTATCATTAAGTAATCATATATCAACTCTCCAATTTTTACTTTGAGGAGTTTTGTTTTTTATTTACTAGAGTTAAAGAAATAGAAGCATGGTCGCTGACAGCTATAGGGTGTATCTCAATGTTTGATATGTCAGTCAGCAGTGAGCTACTGACTAAAAAATAATCCAGTTGAGAATAAGAATGGTGGAAATTTGAGAAAAAAGTATATTTTGAGTCATCCCAAAGATGTGACAAAAATAAGACTCGTGAGACTGAACAGTCTTTCAACAGGTGTCTATGGGGAAATAAGGCCACCGTGTAAATGTACAGTCAGTCTTTTCCACAGCTATCCTTATTCTCTGATGTTTTAGTTTGGATCAACAAAAAGTGCCTTGTGAATTTTTTAAGGCACAGCTGTCAAACTCAAGGCCAGAGAGCCAAATCCAGCCTGCCATAACACTTTATGTGGCCTTCTAAACACGACCATAAAAATAGAACATTTAAGTTCTATTTGCATGCTACTATATAATATTGTAAATTACTTATTTATCTGTCAAATTAAATCAGAGTTTATATGACTAGTCCTCAATCAGATTATTGTGAAAAGACGTTCAGTATTGTTGCGGAATTTTTTGAGGAATTCCCGTCTGGCTAATAATGATTTAACACAACTACACCAGTAACCTAATACTGGGATAATTGTTAATGTAACCCAAATTATTATTGATAAATTGAGCAAAACAGGGCACCAGCTTCTTAATATCTAATTAAGAAACAATACTAATTATTAAACCATCAATCTATCTGAAAGGTGAGTTATTTTGCACTGTGTATTCAGCCACAAACATGAAAGAAGCTCAAGGATTTATCTCAAGTTTAAGGAATTTATTAACAAATTGCTCGCACAAACAAATTAAATCTAGTTTAAGTGAACTATGCTACTCTATGCTAACTGTAAAACGACAGAGAAATGGCAGAAGGCAGAAACCAAACAATGTAACGTCACCGGAAGGTTCAACTCAAGTGTTTATGTCGTAAGCGTGCGTGAGGGAGAGGGGGGAAGAGAGGGCTAAAGGAAGATGCTTATCAAACAGGTGTGAATTTAACCGGAGCAAGCGGTCAGCTCTGGACAGACACCTGCTCTCTCTCCAGAACAACCATGTTATGTAGAGTCCAGTTCGGGGAATTAACACAGCAACAAACACAAACAAACACACTGCTTTTGCTTACAAATCAAAGAAAACAGAGTAACCTTGACACAAACACAATCAGCCAGTTCTAGCAGAAGAGCCACACAGTCTTTCTAGATAAAAGAATCTTGCTCCACCCAGATTAAAGAAAACAGAGAATTCCCTACTTTGAGTCCTTTTGTCTGCGGTCATAGGCTGGGCGCTAAAGGGAAATTGTCCTGCATCCAAGGAAAAGTTTTACTCAGCTCACGTCAGTTGCGCTACGGGATAAGCGAATCAAGTTTTAACCAGAGTGGCTCTAAACACTACTGTGTGGGTTAGAGGTTAGCTACATGCTAAGGTTGGTCCATGTGTGGTTTAGGCCTACATTTCATAAATAAACTGCTATCGACGGTGTACAAAATAGAGATCGGTTTAAAGTAAATTGTTTAAGAACAGAAAACTAATCTTATTAGCTGTGTTTGAACCCGCCTTAATGCATCAGAATACTGGATTTAGATTGTTTACTGCCATGATCAATCTATGAATATAAGTAATTTTCCAAAGGATAATGACTTCTTATCCAGATAATTTGTAAAAAAACATTACTTAATCCAAAGATTGTTTAATTTTTCCTTACATTGTTTATTGGTTTAGAGATAAATCAATGGTGCTAATTAGTTTAACTAATCACAATTAGTAAACTAATTTAGCTTTTATTCCAGCATTTGAGATAAGCCTTGGTCTTTATTGTGTCTTTTACAAATGTTCGTTTATGCTTTCTTTTAGTGATTGTATCTTTTAATTTTCACTTTTTTATAATCAGGTAAAGCACCTTGAATTGCCTTGTCTTGAAAGTGTGCTATATAAATACAATTGCCTTGCATATGCATCTAGATTCCTATCGAACTGTGACATCAGAATTTATGGTTTCATTGCATATTTATCTATTCATTGTTCTTTTATTTTGGTAGTTAATCGTTTATTTTAATCAGTAGTGGGTTTATTTCTAGGTTAGGTCATTAAAATGTTTAGTATTTTTCTTTAGTAAATACAGTTTTGTATTTTGGAAAGTCGTTTGTCAGCTATTCCACCCATGTGTAGAGATTGCTGATTCAAAGAATGTCTAGAGCTCCTTCCTTCATCTTGTTTATTCACCTAAGCCTCATCTAGGCAGGGTTACACCATTAGAGACTAAAATAATATATTTATATATTACTATATATATTATATTACTGTTTATTGAGTTCCTGACTTGTCGGGTGGTACACCGTTTATATAACTTTTTTATAAACTATTAATTGCCATAGGCAATAAATATTAACAGCCAAAAAGTTGCATTTCTTAAAAACCACAACAGTATTTAATGTTAAGAAATACCTGTCAAATGGGGAGACAAATTTGATATTTATTTATAATTTAATGCTTTGTTAAAGACAGTTTTTATCAATGCTTTCTTCCACAACCAGCCCTTTGAGAACATTAATCATCTTATTGTGACCCAAAATGGAAATGAGTTTGACACCTCTGTTTTAGGGTATTGTAAAAGAGAATGGCCTTTTACCATAATGGTGCCAGAAAATATTTTTTATAGTAAATAGGCTTATTTCTGCTTTATACTTGTGCAGTGCTGTAAAAACTTTAAACCTCTAAGTATTTTTTATTTATAATCATTTCATTTATGATCATATTTATTACATATTTACTACATATATTTTTTTGATTTACAGTGATTTCACTTATATATTACAATCATTTACCTTTTTCACTATAATAGTATTTTACGGTAGCCATTTTACAGTTATTTACTGTAATTTGTACATAAATCTTTTACAGTGTAATGAACCTGGAATTACTGCCAGTTTCTCTCAGTTTGGTCACGCTCCCTTGTTTTACCACATACCAGTGGATCGCTAGTCCATGGGGACTTCTTTCTATTAGAAACTATTTTAACTTTAGGTAGACCAATAGTATCAATGATTTCTGGAACTTTAGAGAAAAAGTAATCTACCAGCTTGTTTACTGAGTTTGTGTTGGAGGATTAAGGGGATGAAGGTAAGGGAGAGCAGCAAATTTGTTTAAAGGTTTCAATCGTATTAAGGTTTCAACTGAGGGTTACCATGCAGACAGAAACATGTTTCACAAGGAGCTGGGCGATCTGGAAGGCAGTGCTAAGTTTCCTGAGCGGGATGAGATGGCAGGCTTTAGAGAAACAGTCTGAGATGGTAAAGATTGTGACCATACCCTACGAGGTGGGAAGTCCAGTGATGAAATCAATGTTGATTTTGGACCAGGGGCATTTTGGCATTAAAAGTGGTTGTAGAAGACCATCTGGTGGTCCCAGATTTTGTTGCGATCTCAGATAGGACAGGCCAGGATCTAGTCTTTGACATTTTTGTGTACGGAGGGCCACTAGAATCTACAGTTGATTAGTGAGATGGTGTGACTGATACCTAGGTGACAAGAAGATCAGGTGGTGTGGATCCAATGAATGAGATGAGATCGAGCCGTGGGGGGGACGTAGATTCTGTTTGGGAGGACTGTTACCGCCTCAGGCTCATTCTGTCAGGCTTATTTTACGATGTCTTCAGTCTCCCATGTGAGAGAACCAACAGTACAACTTGGTGGAAGGATGATGACAGGAGTCTTGCTGTCATTGTCTGGGGCACACTGGCAAGAAAGGGCACCTGATTTATGGTCTTAGAACATTGGTGACAGCGGAGATTCTAGGATCAGAGGTTTAGGGGGGCTGAGCACCCAGAGAGATGCTCGGCCAGCTAAAATAACATGTTACTGTTTTGTACACACCTGCACACACAGCAGCAGATATAATGGGCATCCATTTCTGACATTTCCCTGATATTGCAGCTGAATCTGAAGACTTTGAGTTATTTTGTTAAAGGATACTTATTTCTATTTTATTTTATATTTTACTTTCAATACCAAGGGCTCAGAGAGGAGCTAGAGAAGGCTTGGAAGGTGAAGGTGACAGTAGTACCCATGGTAATTGGAGCACTCAGGGCATTGACCCCCAAACTGGAGGAATGTCTCTAGCAGATTCTTGGAAGAACCTCATACATCTCAGTCCAGAAAAGTGGAGTACTTGGAACAGCAAAGATACTGCTGCTATATATATATATATATATATATATATATAAACTTAATACAGAAAAAAATAGGTGTTCTTTTTTCATCATTGGTAAAAAAATCTTCTTGGCCACATTTCACATTGCTACAGCACCCCCAAAAATTAGCTAGAAATGCCTATGCTTGGCAATAGGAAATGTAAATATGAACTGGGAGAAAAACAGGAACCAACAAGACTGGCGAGAATTAAGACATTTAGCCAACTATGAGAGCTATGAGAGATTTTTGCGATCTGTCCAAACCAAAAGGACATCCAGCACCCTTTAAGCAATGACGCCACTCCTTCACGGCAAGTTTTATGGCAAGTACTTCCTGATCCCCCTCAACATAATGTACTCTGTGGACATAGGATGGCAGGAGAAAAAGGAACAAAGGTGAAGTTAAAGTCTGAATGTTGGTTGACAAAGCTGTTGAGGTAATTACAGAGATTATGTTTATAGAGCTAGTCACAACCAAGGACAAAGGGTGAGTCTGGAGATTAAAAAACAATAAAGGAAATGACTTCTTAGTGATTATGTGAGAGAAGTAACTTAATGGGTTTGGGGTTTTTCGGTAATCTGTTGTAAAATATTTCTGTTCTGAGCTGAGATGTTGAGGGGAGACAAAACTGGGGGAGACAAAGTTGTCCGCATTTCCTCTGTATATAAAAATCTAAATATATAATAAAAAATGTTTTTATTCACTTATCACTTAGTGTAACTTGCAAACCCATGTACTATACATAAATACAATTGTTAAAATAAGTAGTCTACATGACGGTTTTAAATAAATTCACTTCAATGCAGGCAAACAAATGTACTGTCCAGAAACAGATTAAATGAAGGACCCAAAAACCTCTCCCCTCCTTTCATTCCCTAAGCATACTACTGGGTTATTTCTCCTCTGTTCAAATTGTCCACCCTCTGCTACCTGTTAGAGCTCCACTTAAAGCCATTCAGAGTATGGTAAGATTTGGGTCAGAGAAAAGGCTGTCATATTTCTTCTGCTCTTTATTATTTCCAAACAGCTGCTGATACAGGTTTGGATGGTATAAATGTTAGGAGGGAGATGAATATATGTGTGGTCTCCTATGAAAAATAATAACTAATACCACTAAGGTAGAACAAACCAAAATAAATGGATAACCTTGACATTTGGATATCACAGGTCTATGTTAAACATCACATAAATGAGATTTGTCATTTAGACTTAGTAATCAAATGTCACAATTTACCATTTTCCCATAAGTAAACCCTCAGCAGATAAAACTCTCTGGTTCATCAATGTTGACATTACGAATGAATGCTCTCTTTGTGAAGATCTACATAGCTACTCCATGTGCTAGCACTAATTTAGGTTAGAAAACATCAATTTAACTGAATAATACACACTTTAACACAGCAGTAACCCACTATGAAATATGCTGAAACTATACATTGATCCAACATGCACAAACAAACATAAATACGCTGTTTTATAATCTTTGCATCGCGACAGGGGGCTGCTGGCTATTAGCAAGACCGAGCTGACAGCCAAAGCAGATTTGGAAATCTCTATGGCGCGCATCTGAATAATGTGTACTAACGCTCGCTAACCAAAACAACAAAACATTAAACTAAGGCCGTGTCAGTTGGTAAACCGTCAAACAGTTTCATTGGCACTGTATCGCATCATCATGCCCGAATAACCCTGGAGCAAGCATTTATTACTTACCAATCCAGTAGTAACACGGCTAGTTCACCATCCAAACATCCTGCTGTATCTCCAACATCTCGTTCACAGCGGCTGACCACACAAAGCTTAAAAGTTGTAACACTGTGTTTTAAAAGCTAGTCCTACTTTGCCATAAACTGAGTAACCGTTTGACAGAAAAGATCTTTCACAGCAGTGGAGGAAAGGAAATGTTCTCTGGCCTGTGTTTTCTGCTGTGAATCAGGGGTTAACAAGCCTCCAGCGGTGAAGCTCCAGCAGCTGTCAGCAGCTCTTGCAGCCCAGTTTCTTTTCCTCACTTCTTGTTATAGCCTCATCTTTATTAAATTATTATTGCTGTTTTTACTTTTCATGTTTTTATAATATGTTTGTTTGGTTTATCTGTTTGTACTTTAAAAAACCTTTACATACATTTTCTTTCTTATGCTTTTCCTAAATCGCTGTTAATCAAAGGCTAAATGTTTTCTTTTATCGATTCTCTGTTGAATCATGTAAAGCACATCGAATTGCCTTGAGTTGAAAGTGTGCTATACGAATAAAATAGCCTTGCCTTGCTTTCTTTGGAGAATCTGCCACGGCTCAACTCTCATAACCGCGGTTTTGTTTATATCTTTAGGTAGCACATAACATACTGCCATAAAGGGATTCAGGCTCAGATTGAAATCCCAGGATGTCTCACAGTTCATCTGCAAAGCATCTCAGGAGCCTGGAGATGATGCAATCTGGGCCTGGAGCCTTCCGGACCTTGATCTTTTGCAGCTCATTTCTCACCTGAAGTGCTGAAAGGGACAAGTTGGGTGTTTGGGGGGGAGGTGTATGTTGGAGCCCTCAGAAGGACGGGGTGCGTGTAAAGCCTGGAAGCTGAGAGTTGTGTTTGTTTACATGCATTTTTAGAGAAATCTATGAGCTGCATTTCTATTAAAAAGCTTTCTAGCTAAAAACAAAAAATACTGGAATGGACAACTTAAAGGAATAGACAAACTATCATCATGGAGAAAACGTACTTCATTTAATAACTTGATTTTCTGACTGACATGTATACTGGGACTCGGCTCGCCACAGGGAGCAAGCCCTTAGTCCGATTACTCCAAAAAGCTCAATTTAGATGTGCATGTATACATGTATACAGGCCACTTCCCCCAATGGGATGCAGAGGCTGTCCCTCAGAGCCCCTTAAGTCTCCTTTTACCATTTCCTCCCTTTGCATTTCACAACTGGTTCTCTGGGTTTATACACAGGCTGGAGATGAACCACGTTATGATCTGAGCTGCCAAGAGGAGGAAAAGGTGTTGAGCTGTATGCTTCGTTGGTGTTGGCATAACTATAAGTCTAGTGTTTTATTGTCTGTGTTGTGGCAGGTGACATACTGGATGAATTTGGGGAGAGTGGAGTACACCATCTATTGTTCACTAACACAGCCAAACCCCCTACTCTCTTTTTACCACTCTCCATGGTTCTGTCGGCCCGGAACAGATGAATTAGTGCGTATAGCCACAACTCTGTGAAACACTTTTGGCTGCACTCCCTGTAGGTCCTCTGATGGCAGGTTAGAGCCACCAACTTGTCCACTTTATTGGGAATATATCTCACATTCTCCATTATAATAGAGGGAATTGCTGGCCGGTACCTCCTAACTTGCACTGACTTGCAGGTCTGAGTTCCGTGTCTCTTCCCCTTTAGCTTGCCAGGGAATGTTGGCCGACATGCTATTAGGAAGTACAGCAGAGCTACTGAGAGCTAACAACTGGTCCCTGGTGTAAACAAGGGAGAGTCGGGTATCCACAAGTTCTCTGGACACAAACGGTTAAAAAAATGTG
Organism: Apricaphanius iberus; assembly: GCA_028564705.1. Lineage (NCBI taxonomy): Eukaryota > Metazoa > Chordata > Actinopteri > Cyprinodontiformes > Aphaniidae > Apricaphanius > Apricaphanius iberus. Next base: position 179,094 of record JAPXFQ010001885.1, read on the forward strand.
ATATTGAACACAATTGTCTAAAACAATGATTGTTCCATTGTGGGGACAACAGTCCACAATAGAAAAACAATAACAAGAGATGCAAAATCATCCTTGTTTATAGAAGGAAGGCATTGTTTCTCACATGAATCCGAGTGGACAGGTAAACATCAAACCAGGAGATTTAATACAAAATGGTTAGCTGAAGAGAACCCCACCTTTGGGTGAGGCTCAGTCTGTGCTGGATCCTCAGAAAATTGACTTTTATCACTATTTATGTTTTTCGCCTTTTTTATTCTTTCCGATCATGTCTATTTTGAAAGGGAGAGATTTTTTTTCTCTCCTCTCTGAGCTGGCCTGGGAAGGAGCTAGCAGCTTATAATTTACAGCTAGAGAGCAAGCAAGTGAGAGATGGAGCAATCATGTGCACACGAACTATGGACCGAATGTTTCTCTCCAGCTGTTGCATTCATCCTCCATACAACCCTGAACAGCAGATTAAACTCTGATGTGATCAGCAAACTGACTTTGACCTTCGAACAACAATTTCAATTCAGTTTCTTTATATAGCACCAATTCACAACAGATGTCATCTCAAGGCACTTTACAAGAAAAATGATTTCAGTACAATCATGCAAACATTCATACAAACGTCTGCAGATCACATTGAGTCATTGAAGTCAGTCTGAACATGCAGACTCCAACCACAGCAATCCTTTCAGGAATCCCTCATACTGAGTAATCATGTAGCCACAACAGAGAGGAAAATCTCCCCTTTAACAGCCACAACTATCTGTGGGTTTAATAAGACAGAGCAGAGACACAGAAGAACCAAAGGAACTGATGTAAGAGTTAGGCCTGGGCGGTATACCAGCTCATACTAAAAACCGGCATTTATTTTCGTTATGATATGAATTTTTAAAATACCGCTATACCAGTAGATAGCTCAGACAACTTCTGGAACGTTAAATGTGGGGAAGTGTTTCAGCAGAGACTGATTTCACTGCTACGCACTCTTCATACAGTGTGAAAAGTACAGCTGCTGGCAGGAGCTGTCAGAGTGAACACACAATGCTGAGGAAGTAATTCCAAAAGAGGAGTCACCTCCGTAGTTTAGACGTTTATCGGCTTTAAAAGGTCAGACGAGATCTTTTACTAGCACTATTGCGAGTAACCAGTAGGGGGGAGTGTCTAGTGCTATTTTACCGTCTGTAGGTCAACAGCGGCAAAACTAGTAGGAAAGAAATCAAAAATAGCGGTAAATATATTTGACTTACCATCTACAATACTCCTGTTGTCTTTTTTGCTTTTATTATCTGAAAATTAACCAGCTAATAATCTCCTATGGTCGCCATGTTTATTTTACTTTTTTACTCTTTTTTGGCAAAATCCGAACTGAGTGTGTACTCTGCCCCCTAGCAGGATTCTTCAGTACTACATGCATAGCCAGTACAAGATGCAATTTGCTGCTTGTGCCAACATGAGGTTAAAAAACTAGTATAGACACGTTGAATATTATTGTTTTCATTCAGGTATTTTCGTGCATCTGTACAACAACGGAGGGCAAAAAGCTTCCACACCGCTATGCAAAGTCACGTGGTTGTGTTTGAACAATTAGACAAATAAAATAAAACCTAAAAACTATCTTTGTGCAGATAATCAAAAAAAGTCACATCAGAAAGCTAACTGTATGTACACAGCAGAACTAAGAAGGCATACAATCGTTAGGAAAACCCCAGTGCTCGACTCTTCTAACACATTTTTATAACGATCGATCATCAACACGGCAGTTTGATGAGTCACAACAACCGAGTTACCATTCATGCAGCTTAACCCCCGACAGGCCACTATTTATAACTTCACCAGATACTAACACGTCATAGACATATTCACAACCAAGAGACAACAACACTTTACGGCGAACTGACATCTTCTACTGTGCAGGCTGCTTTAGCCTAACAGCCGCCCACAAAGAAATTAAATAATAAGCGTACAACCTACATGTAATCAGGCAGTCGTTTGTACTTTAAGTTTTAATTTTCTAGGTTTTGTTGTGATGGATTATTATTGTTATTGTTGATTACTACTGCTCTGTGGTTTTTGTGTAACCTCTTTAATGGTCACTGTATGGTTCACACTGTGCATGCCTCATTTAAAGGGAAGAGTACATGTTTCAAATTTGCTAATAATTTTTGACTTTTCAGTGGGTACTTGACTGATACTGCCTAACATTGTGCTATCTCTCTGTTTTGCAGTTATTTTTAGGCATCCTGACTGATGAGGAGCCACACAGACGTACCACCTAGGGGGCATAGGGGCCAGTGCATTCTTTTAATAAAATGGGCACTGCATTTTAACTGAATTCAGTTTTTCATAATTTCATTGTCACATTCTATTTTTATTTAATATTAATACATGCTGATATTTATTCCATGTTTTATTTATTTTTTTAATTTTGAACACTTCAGAATTCCATAACTTTATAGCTTGAGTACATTTCATAGAAAGGTATCGCTGCATTAAAAATGCGGATTATTCAGTTAAAGTAATGTTTTTGGACTTAAATTAGTGCTAATCATTAGCTGAAGTAGCTGGGCAGACACCGCTACTTCACAATAAGAGCATGCATTCCTATTGTTAGATTGATTAATTGGATAGTTTATCTGCTGAGTGTTTACATTTAAGAAAAAGATAAATTGTGACATTTGATTACTAAGTATATATCACATTAAATTTTTATATTTAACACAGCTGCTGATATCCAAATATTAAGTTTATTCATATATTTTGGTTATTTCTACCTTACCTTGCAGTTACTTATTATTCATATGAGATCACACCTTTCATCTCCCTCCTCAAATTTATATCACCCAAACCTGTATCAGCAGCTGTGTGGAAATAATAAAGAACATAAGAAACATAACAGCCTTTTCTCCAACTCACATCTTCTCATACTCTGAATGGCTTTAAAAAGAGCTCTGTCAGGTTTCTCCAGTATGAACAGAGTGATCCCAGTCTGAACCAGAACCTCTATAGACAGCTCAGTGTTTCCTCCTCTACAGTAACAGTCTGTTCTAGCAAAACTGTTGAAGCCTCAGACTGAAATCATTCTGTTTTCGTAGGAAAGTCCTATTAAGAGGATGCTTAGTGTTGTCCAACATTAATAAGAAAAAGACAACTTTACATTCAGAAAATTTTAACCAGTTAGTTTGCCTTAGCAACTGGCTAAAAAATCAATATTTTAAAAGGGTCGTGTGTGAATGTGATTGTGGAGTTAAAAAAAAATATTAATCTCTCCTTTATTTCATGAAAAAGGATTGTGGATTTGTGCCTTTACACTAACAATTGTAGTTTTTCTGTCATATTTAGGAATGTTAATTAGTCAGGATTAATTCACAGCTAGCCTGTAATTAATTAGATACAAAATATATATTGTTTGACAACCCTAATATCTAGACATCATCATAGGCACCCCTGGAGAATAAAACATTATCAACTCAAGTACCCTGTAAATGGGTACTTGAGTTGATAATGTATGCTGATCAGATTTTTCTGTTTCAGAAATAACACAGTACATGAATGACTTTTAGCCTGCCAGGTGATGCTGGAGCTAATCCTGGTAATCCTTGACAGCAACATGATACATTTCGCACAAAAGACATGCCCATTTATGCCATTGCTCCCTTCAACTTAAGTAACCTGAGCAACATGCTAAAGTCTTCTGACACATACACCAAAAACGTGTCCCATGCAGAAGGGCATGATGGTGTAGGAGTGTGACAGAGTGCTAGCTAATCAGTTTGTACAATTTTCTCAGACTGGACAGATATAAAACAGAAAATAATAATAATAATAATAATAATAATAATAATAATAATAATAATAATAATAATAATAATAATAAGGCCTTTCGGGACACACAAGTTTGCTTCACAAGATAAAAACAGTAAAATACAGTATCAAATCAAACTATTTATAAAGCTCTTTTCAAACTACATAGCTTCTCAAAGTGCTTTACAGATTAAAATTACCCCACAAACCCCACCCTTCCCAAACCCAAAATAAAGACATCCTCACAACTACACTCCCCCCCCCCATCACCCCCCATCCCAACCCATGTCCCATGCACGCACACACATAAAAGCAAAAATAAAAGCAACAACTAGCTAAGAACAGGTGAGCCAGGAAACGGCATCATGGGAGGCATCTGCAGCAGCAGATCAAAAGCAGCAGCCAAGGCACTGACCCAGGGCGCCCAGAAGAGGGATGGCTGGTACCCCCACCTCCACCCGAGCACTACCTGGAGAGCACCCAGGCAGCTACAGCCGACCATCGTCCGTGAGGCAGAGGGCTCCCACAGAGGAAACACTGGAAGGAAGATTAAAATAAACAGTAGAAAATTTGATTATGTAGTAAAATACTGATAAAGATGTTAAGACTGGTAGCATTTTAAATTACAGTATAAAGTGTAAAATAATGATAAGATATGATCAAATAAAAATGGAAAGCATTACAATATATAAATAATAACCAGTTAAAAGCTAAACTAAAAATTTAATCAAATTATCCATGCAGAACAGATAGTAATAAATAATCATCAATTAGCTTGGCTAAAAAGGTGAGTCTATAGCCTGCTCTTAAAAGCATGAACGTTCTCCTTGGCCCTGAGGTCCCCCGGCAGCCTATTCCAGAGGTGAGGGCCATAACAATGGAAAGACGCTTCAACATGACTCCATGTCCTGACTTCAGGAATGATAACGGAGACAGCTGCCAGGGGAGCGCAGAGACCGCAAGGGTTCATATGGTAAAAGTATTTCTGAAAGATAAGAAGGCCCAAGACGATTAAGACACTTAAAAAGCATTTACAGAACCTTAAAATCGATCCTAAAACATACGGGGAGCCAATGCAGTGATTCTAAGACCGGTGTAATGTGCTCCCTCCTCCTGGTCTTCATCAGAAAACGTGCTAATGAATTATGTGAAAACTTTAAGTTGATATAGTCTTTTTGGGAAGACCAGAAAGCAAAGCATTACAGTAATTGATTCTACTGGTGGTAAAAGCATGCATTAGGGTCTGCCTATTGGCCTGAGAGAGAATGGGGCGGACTCTAGCGATGTTCTTTAGGTGATAAAAACCTATTTTAGTATTGATTTTAATGTGAGGAATAAAAGTCAGCTCGGAGTCACAAATCACGCTCGGGTTCTTCACTTGTAAAGAAGGGTTAAAAGACAATGATTCTGGTTTTGGTAAGAGTTTCTCTCACTGAGCCTCAGGACAACAAATAAAACCTCAGTTTTGTCCTGGTTCAGCTGGAGAAAGTTTTCTGCCATCCAGGATTTAATGTCTAAAATGCAGTTAAAAAGTGCATCCATTGGCCGTGTGTCATCAGGACATATGGAAATTTACAACTGCGTATCATCAGCTTTAACAGCTTTAATAGTTATGCTGATGATACACAGTTGTACATTTCCATGTCTTCCCGATGACACTCCCAAGAGAGAGTATATACTGTACAGGTTAAAAAGCAATGGGCCTAAAATTGAACACTGGGGCACACCACATGTGATCTTATGGACCTTAGAGGAACAGGTATCTAACCTTACCATAAAAGTTATTTCAGTAAAATGCCAACTGAACCATTTATGAACAGCACCAGAGCACCCTGGTGAGGTCTTCCGGGCACGTCCCACCGGGAGGAGGCCAAGGAAAAGACCCAGGACTTGCTGGAGGGACTATGTTTCCCGGGTTGGGAACGCTTCAGGATTCCTCCCGAGGAGCTGGCCCAAGATACTGCCCCCGCAACCCGACCCCAGATAAGCGAAAGAAGATGGATGGATGAGGGACCAGCTGCACATCAGGATGTGGTGGAATAGGGCAGAGAGGACAGCAGCTTTTGGGGTTGGTGTGGTAGACAGGGGTGGGCAAGGGTATGCCAGGCTTAATGCCAGCATGCGCGTGCCTTGTCTGTTTAAATGTTGTTCATCTGCCCCAAACAATTTACTCCTGCCCCAGAAGATGTTAAAATTGTCTATAAAACCAATGTTATGCATCATGGTGGCAAAGGAAAGCCAAGTGTTCAGAGATAAGATCCTACTGAAACGACCTATTGCTCTGCCGACAGCGGGAGTGGGGCCAGAAATATAAACAGAAATGTTTTTGTCCTTTAAAAATTAAACAGATAAATAAAATCCTTCTTTAGAAGCTCAGACTGCTGTTTACGTGTATCATTGGTTCCAGCGTGGATTATGACTTTACTTACAGTTGGGTGATGTTGGATGGAGTCCAGGATCTGATCAGTGATGGCCTTTACTGTGGCTGGCCCTGTACTGATGCTGGAGCTAGGCAGAGGTTCCTTCACTGTCCAGGGCTTGCTGGATGTTGGGCAGTTGAGCCACCACATGACCGCAGTGATGTTTATTCGGCAACAAGGTAGTATAAATACAATAAATCAAAACAACAGGGAAAAACCAAATCACAAGTTATAGGCATTTTTAATAAGATGAGTCTTGAGTCTTGATTTGAAAAGGGTGACGTTTTCGGTGTTTCTGGTGTCCAGGGGGAGTGAGTTCCACAGACAAGGAGAGTGATTAAAAGCTCTGCTCCCCATGGTGCTGAGGCAGGCGGTAGGAAGAGTGAGGGGAGGGATGAAGAGGACCTGAGAGATCCTGAGGGGGTGGCAATATAAATGAGATCGCATAGACATGGGGGAGAGAGATTGTGGATGGCTTTTGACAGTATGAAGGAGGATCTTGAAGGGGATCTAAATTTAACCAGAAGCCAGTGGAGCTGCTTGAGGATAGAGGTTATGTGATGAGGATTGAGGTTGTGGTGATAAATCGGGCGGCTGAGTTCTGGATCAGTTGAAGTTTATAGGGGACACCAAAAAGAAGTGAGTAGCAGTAGTCAAGACAGGAAGTGACAAGCCTGTGGACAAGAATGGCAGGAGCGTGAGTGGTGAGAGAGGGGTGGAGGGGATTAATGGATCGACGATGGAAGTAGGCAGACTGAATTATGTTACTGATATGAGCATTAAGAGAAAGTGATCTGTCAAGGATGACATCCAGACTCTTTACCTGAGGGGAAGGGCAAACAGTGGCGCTGTCGATGTGTTAAGGAGAAGCTGTTAGTTTTGAAAATAGTGGCTTTGGTGCCAACAAGAAGTTCAGTTTTATTGCTGTTAAGTATTAGAAGGTTTGAAATGAACCAAGATTTGATTTCTGAGAGGCAGTGGGTGAGGGAGGAGGGAGGGAGAGTGAAGTTTGGTTTACTGGACATGTACAGCTGTGTGTCGTCCAAAAAAACAGTGGAACGGGATGCCAGAATTACGGAAGATATTGCAGAGTGGGAGGAGATAAATTATGAAGAGAAGGGGCCCCAGGACAGAGCCCTGGGGCACACTTTAAGTGACGGGGGAGGGTTGTGAGGTGAAGAATTTTAGCTGAATGAACTGAGTATGGCCGATGTGGTAGGAGCAAAACCAATGTACAGGGGTGTGGATCATACCTAAAGAAGAGAGTCTATTCAGGAGAACTCAAGGAAATTTCAATCAAACGCAACTGGACTTGGTAATTTGTCTTGGAAGACGTTTCACCTCTTATCCAAGAGGCTTCATCAGTTCATGCTCGCTGCTGACATGAACTGCAGCGAGCATGAACTGATGAAGCCTCTTGGATAAGAGGTGAAACGTCTTCCAAGACAAATTACCAAGTCCAGTTGCGTTTGATTGAAATTTCCTTGAGATAACCATGACCTGGATGAATGAGAATATTCACAAGCTTAATCAGGAGAATGGGGTGAGAAATGGTGTTGAAGGCCACAATAGGATCGAGTAGGATGATGATACAAATTAAACCAGAATCAGCAGCCATGAGGAGTTAATTCGGGATTTTGATGATGGCTGTTTTAGTGTTGTGGTGGGGATGGAAACCAGGCTGGAATTTTTCAAACAGAGTGTTATGGGTGAGATGCCAATGGAGCTGGATCGCTACGTTTTTTTCTAGAATTTGGAAATGAAGGGAATATAAGAGATGGGACATAGGTTATTAAAGTCATTTGGATCTAAACCAGTTTTTTTAAGTATAGGACTGACCGCTGCAGATTTGAAGAGGGTTGGAACAATTCCAGAAGACAGTGAGGAGTGAACACTGGCAGTTATATGGGGGGCAGAGAGGAATGACATGATCTGACCAAAACTGTATAAGGGGGTCTAACTGACAGGTGGAAGGTCTGGACTTATGGGATCGTTGGAAGAAATCAGCGGGGGGAACTGAAGTAGGGGAACCGAGGTGTTGATGGATTCTATTGACCTTTTCATTAAAAAACTGAGGGAGAGAGTTGCAGTTGCAAGAGAAATAAAGGTTAGTAGGTAGGGAGTCAGGGGGTTGAATGATGCTGTCAAAAATGGAGAATAATGTCTTAGTATTGCCAGACTTTGAGCAGATGAGACCAGAGTAGTACTTAGATTTTGCGTGAGAAACGGAGTCTTTATAGAGAGATAACTGAGCTCTTTATGGATAGTGAGACAGGTTTTCTTAAACAGGCTTTCAAGCCTTCAATTTTGGATTTCGTGGAGTGTAGGGCAGGGGTGAACCAGGGAGCAGACAGAGTAAAAAAAAGACAGAACGGAATATGACAGGAGCAAATGGATTAAGAATGGTAACCAGGCCGTTAGTGTATTGCATGAAAAGATCGTCAGGGTTAGCGGAGGAGTTAGGGATCAAGTTGGCTATACTGGAAGAGAGGGAAGTAAAAACTTCAAGACATTATGTTGGCTGATACAATGGTGGTTCCCTTAGACTTCCACTTTTATGCATTTTGTCACAGTTAAATGTTTCCGATCGACAAACAAAATATAATATTAGACAAAGATAACCTGAATACACACAAAAAGAAGTTTTCAAATGTTGATTTTAGTGACTAAGAAAGAAGGCTTTCCAAGCCAACCACACCCTAAATAATAAAGTAATTACCCTCAGGCGTGTATGGCCTATTTAAGGTGCTTCTACAAGATTGTATTTACATCCATACTTAGACCAGGTTATTCCTTGTTTCCTTTCAGAGGTGAACTTCCTGATGTGCTTTGGATCCTTGTCTTGCTTCAAGACCCCATTGCGCTGGAGTCGAATTTATGGTTCCTTCAAATAAAGTAGGTCATCTAGGTCTTGGATGCATCACAGCCTATTATACTACCAGCACCATATATACTGTAGCTGTAAATATAATGTTCCTTTTTCAGACATGCAGTGTTAGTTTTACACCAGAACTCTTAGGAGTTATTTATTCTAGAAACTTCTGCTTTTGTGTCAAAACTCTTGGGTTCTGTTTTTTTGGCATATGTGAGACAGGTTTTGGAGTTCCTTTTGGTCAACAGTGCTTTGACTTTGGGACTCTGCTATGGAGGCCTGTATTTCCGAGTCTTAGAATGAAACTGTAAATGGAACCTCAAATTAGTAAAAATATAGCATACAGTGCTTTATGTCTAGTTTATACTTCTCCATGTGCTTAGGTGTGTAGACGCGCAGCACCATTATCCATTGATACAAGGGCTATCTGTCACTAATGCAAGTACGCATAGAGCCCAATTTTTTAAACTACTAGTAGAACACAATGGAGAGCATACATCTGTGAATGGTCAGCCCAGCTTCAACCCAAGATCATTTTACCAAAACGGTGCTATATAGTCAGTGTAATCAGTAATTGATGCAGCTTTGGTGCACTAGATAATTTGTATTGCTAAGTCAGTTTATCTAATCTGGTCTTTTGTTGATTTTAAACAGCAGGAGGTGTAGAGAACTGTAAAACTCACCTCTGGGTTTGTTACCATTCGTTTTTAGAGTATTCCCTGAGCTGTACTTCTTGGTAAAAAGCTTTCCAGTATGATCAAAACTTTCTATTGTGCCTTGCTTCCTGATTTGAAATGTGTTTAGAAGCTGTAGTAAATAAAGCATAGACGTTATTACAGTGGAAGGCAGGCCAGCATTCCCTGCTGGCCTGTTGAGGAATTGCTTTGCAACACTGACACACCAACCAAAAAATATAAAAGAAAAACGTGTCCTTCAGTAGGTGCTAACTTGCTAGCAGAGAAGTATAAACTATGCTTTAGATTTTCATCTGGGTTCTTTTGTAATGGCTCTGATGAGGATAAGTTATTTTTGGTAGGGCTGCCACTCCTAAGAAGGTTCCATATATTGTTCCATATTTTCTCCATTAGTGAAATAAATGGTTCTCCCTGTCGTTCCCTGGTGTCTCAAACCCTAAGAAACAGCTTTCTAACCCATTCCAGACTGACAGAGTTCAATACATTTGTTTGTCTTCTGTTTTTTTTTCTCCATAGAATGTGGCACTTGTTCTAGTCAATTTATTTTTCCTTCTAATGAAATTAAAACAAAATTTGAAAACAATGTTTTGCATTTACTCTGGTTAATTTAATATTACAATTTGTTTGGTAAGCTGAAACATTTCAAATTAGTATTTCGTTATTGTGCAGTATCTGCCAAAGGAGTTTGAAGTGTTAAAAAAAGTTTGTTTTTTGTTAGCATACTAAAAGACAAAAATACAGTTCAAAAAAGGAACTTTGAATTAAAAAAAAGTTCAACAGCACGATCTAACATGTCTTTATTTTTTGTGTAATATTGGAACTTGAAGTCCTTGAAATCTATTTCAGTTTATTCAGCATTAGTTACAGACAAGGCTATCATTGGAAGCAGAAAACAGGCTGTCTAGAGGAGGAACTCCGTCCACCTGACAGAGGAATGATCCATCACCCAAAGTGTTTAGAAGGACCAATTGTGAACAGCTTTGTCTTATAGCTTTTTTCTGTGTGCTGCTGCTTTCGAGTCCTCCTCTTAGATTAATCAGATCAGTTCCATAGGCTCAGCAGTCCAGGCTGATGTGGTCTGTAAACATTCCAGACCCATGGGTGATAAGGCCATTTTGGGCTAGAGATGACAATATTAGGCAGAGTCTCAATAGTCAAAGTCATAGTCAAAGTCGGTATGTCTTCCACTGGGTCGATAGTGGACCTCATCATCAGAGTCTTCAGGCGGAGGTTCGAAGCAGCGGTCAAATTTGCGCCTCAGGCGTTTCCGGAGCTGGAATGTGCGCTCTGTGTTGGAAAATGTGTATTCCTGCTCCTTTAGTTTGGCATAGTAGTCAGAGAACTTGTTGAACAGAATGGAGATGGGCATTCCATTGAGAATGATGCCAAAAGAGATGCAGCCAAACGCCACGCAGCGGCCTAGATAGGAGACTGGAACAACATCTCCATAACCAACAGTAGAGATGCTCACCTACAAGGAGAAGACAGCAGCATCAGCTTTTATATACTCCATGCTCTTTTTACCTTTGGTACCTTTTACCTTCCACCAACATGCTATCTCTCTATCAACTTCTGAGTCACTATAATAAATATGATTTACTTTTAGTTCCTGCAACAAAATATACTAGGTTAGGCCAACTGATTTTTTCCAAAAAGTTGAGACAACTAAAAAATGTTGTTCTTTACCCTTCCAACTAATATAAAATCTGTTAATAGGTACCACCCACTCTATGTTGATTTGGCCAACTTGTACAATGCGGGAATGTGTTTGGCACATGCTCAGAAGACCGCCCGTTCATAGTCCCCCTTGTCAGCCTGTGCCTGTTAGATGTGCTCACAAAGCACACGCTGGCAACCATTATTACTTATGCCATGGACGTGCCGTGGTGGACAGCAATTAAAAAAAAATGTTTAGGTCTTTTTGGGCCAGAGTGCCCCCCACCGACAACGGAGTTCCCGAAGGGGGAGAGAAACGGGGGAAGACATGCGGAAAAGGTTGTCTGGAACGGGACCCAACACATGGGGCGCCCCGCTCCAACCACCACGCAACACGCCTCTCCAGCAATCCAAATTTTAAGGAAATTAACACTGTAACCCCATATTTTGTTTGTACTTAAAATTTTGAGAAATCATTACTTATAATGTCATGTTTTGTAAAAACTGGTTATCATTACTTGGTGTGAATGGAAATTACATTAAATAATTTGTTAACCTGAATCAAAGGTTACACTGTATAAAAAGAAAAGTTGACTGAACTTAATTTCACTTCGATCCATTCAAATAATCAATAATTAAAATCTTAAATCATATTACATCATAGTCTGTCTCTGCCCATTTCTCCTGCTAATTAAAAAATCATTGGATAGACCAGTATGATGAATACTTATATTGTATGGCTTTGATTTTTTCACTTTTGTCCTAGTCTGTTCAAAAATTCATATTTTTCGATATCTATAGTGCGTGGAAACAAAAAGTTGAAACCCACCAAACACAAAGAAAAAAAAACAGATGTGTCAAAAATGACAAATGTCCTGAGTGGGATCAGGGACTACATGTGTAGATTTTAGCACACAGTGTGTAATCTCCAATCAATTGATTGACACAGTAAAATTGTTATCTTCTGTGCCATTAAGCAACAAAAATTTAAATTTTTTATTAACAATTTAACAGAGCAATTATTTCAAATGTCTCACACATACAATGTGTCACTAATCACACTCAGGAAATGACATTTGTATCGGTTTTGGCAGTGTAATGATTGAAAGATATACAAAGAAATAAAAAAATACATATTAATATCAAATATTGTGTAACTATCATTAAATAAAGTGATGGTGTAGCTGAGTATTTGTGGTTTATTCTAGAATGTGGCTTATCAGATAATTTTTAGAAAGCTCAGAGGCCTAGTGCTTTAGATTGTGTTTAAGCAACTGTTCAGAGTATTTTCACTCTACATCTTCCAGCTTGGTTTGGTCTTTTAGGCTCCAGATCTAAGGGCAAACTTTAAAAAAGTGTTTCATAGACAGACCACAAAAAACTATCTCCCAATTCGCTGCTGAAAGGACGAGGAACATAGCATGGAACATTGTAGCAGACAGCAGCCATCCACTTTTTATTCACTACAGATCCCATGAGCTCTGGAGGCATTATAGGGTGCCTTTGGCAATGTAAAACGTATTTAAAGGTTGAATATGGAACATTTTCATAAAAAGCTACAATGAAAAAAATGACACTACCTCCTTGGGCCTTTTACAGAGGTGCAGAATGAAACTACAAAATTTCTATAAGAATTAAATTTGAACTAAGGTATAATAAAATGTACATTTAAAACGGGCATGACACTGACATTATGTTTCCATCTATCAGCCAGTAGCGACCGTGGGTTACGGGTTGATACATACGGTCTCTATTATCCAACTATATGGCTCGTACAGGGAAGAATGATGGAATTAGCAAGTCCAGCAGCTGCTTCAGAGCCCCGTAGATATTGTTATCCGTCTGAGGAGAGGAGTGACCGCAGAAGAACAGAAACTAGAGTAGTTTTAGGTGAAGCCTACACTAGATGGACCCAAATAAAATATTTCTACAGCATCAAACACACGCAGAAACTGTGACTTACCTCCTGGATCGCTAAGCTAACTCACTTGGTAACTTTGGTAACGTAAGCTGTCAGGTAAACTCCTTCAGATGTTAAATGGTCTGTATTTGTATAGCGCTTTACTTGGTCCTTATAGGACCCCAAAACGCTTTACACTACATTCAGTCATTCACCCATACTGGTGAAGGTCAGCTACGTTGTAGGATATAACTATATTAGTAGATATTGCAGATCATGATTCAGGAGGAAGGACAAAGGGTTGCCGTTTTGAAAACCCGCTACGCCTATCTCAGTCGTTATATCCTTGGGCAAGTTAGTAAAACTGGGGCGCACTGACAGAGGCGAGGCTGTCAGACACTGGCGCCTCCAGGCCTACTGACCACCACCATTAGGCAACGGGTTTAGTGTCTTGCCTAGGAACACAACAACCGGCAACCTTCCAATTACAAGATGAACGTCCAACTCCTAAGCCATGGTCGCCCCACTAAAATACATTCCTCACTGGACACGCTTCAGGTTGGTCTTTGGGCGTATCGACACCTATAACCTTGATAACCTAGATGTCTCCATCATGCTCATTTTCCATATCCAACCTTTAAGCAGTCAATTCCAATTATTCCAGTAGAAAATTCCAGTTCCAAGTACTGTAACGATTCTTAATCAATGTAAAATAATGAGATCAAATCGAAGTAAATAGTGTCACAATGTGTGTATGTAAAAATGTTGGTACAAATGTTTTTGTTCTGGAGAGCCAAATGAAAATTTCCACTATGGTGGACAAGAAAGTTCTTTTCTGTTCTGTTCCATTGTATTCTGTTCTAGATAATTGTGCTTGTCATTAAGAAGAAACACCAATAACTTCAGCATAATAACAGCATTATTAGTATTTTTTTTTATTAAGAACATGGCAGTAGGCTAGTTTATGTCATGTCCACATGAGAGATTGGAGTAAGATAATGTTTATTTTAAAAGTTGACTTACTTACCAGAGTTAGCCATGGAGTCCCACTAGGTTCAATACTTGCACCGGTTCTATTTACTGTACATTTGCTATGCAAACTAACCTTACCAAACTAACCCTAACCACCTTTTTTAGGTGGTCTCGGTCCGGTTCCAAACAGACAGAGGTTTGCTTCGCTTCAGGTGTGAATACAAACCAGTCTCAATCCGAACAAACTCCACAATACGTGTTCCTTTTTGTAAAATTATTCAAATTGTTTAACCCACACGTTTGACTCGCAGAGCCAGAAATCAATATCCAGTATGCTGTAGTGAATGTTGTTAATTCCTGATCTTCCGTCTTCAGTTTAATCATGTTGCCAGCATGTCAGGGGTCAGGGCGCGCAGAGCACATTGTCCCCTTTGGGTTACTGCATGCATTCGCTGTCCTAAATTTTCAAACATAGCATCGCAAAACTTGCATTTAATGAGCTGCTCAGACACGCAATTGTTGGGAGACCATGACACAGACAGGACAGTTTTCTCAGATTAAACAACAGCTGAGCGTAGGTAAACAGAAAAGAACATTAGCTTCAGTCTGAAGACTTCTGCACTTACCTCTCATCGCTCAGTCATTGTTCCAACCTTGCCTCTGATCATAGCCACGCATCAATTCAACAAACCACGTCACCACACATCTCTAAAACTCTGGTCCAGTCCGCCTGCTCTATCACTCTCCAGCTTCATTCTTACCTCAGTTCTCGCTGTTGGCTGTCTCTTTCAGCAGCTCTGCTCCAATTCCTCTCAGTTCTCATCTGCAGTTTGGCCCCATAGCTCGGCCCGGTGCTCGCTTACCTCCCTGGCTCGTCAACTCCTTTTTATCTTGCTCCGGCTGTCCTCCACATTTCTTCGCCCTCGCATCCATCGCTGCAGCTCTGATATCCATATGATTTTTCTGCTGTTTACATCCATGTCCGCGTCTTTGCGCTTAGTTACACCCACGTCATTTCTGTCCAATAGCAGCACCGAACGTCACACAGGTGGATGTGTTTACAAAATATAGTCCAATTGCAAAAATTAACAGTCTGAATACAAACCGCACCAAAGAAAGAAAAAAAAAACATGTTTATCTTTGGTCCAAAAAACCAGACCGAAGCACTTTTCTGGTCTGATTCTAACTGAATAATGCGCACTTTAACTCAGCGGCGACTTATCCCCAATTCAGGTGCAGAAGGGATGGCCCCCACAGTATGAATCATCATAACGAGCCTTCTGCAGCGGTGAGGCTCCCGCATCTGCTCTTGCAGCCCAGTTTCTTTTCCTCGCTTCTTCTGATAGCATCTTCTTTGGGGTTGAGAAGCTGGCTCAGCTTAGCATCCAACTCTGCGGCTAACAAAGGGCGCAACCCTTCGCCCGGTATGATCAGAGGTTACTACGTTTTCTCCATTGGGCTGAAGTCTCAAAACATTTAGAGTTTGTAGGAATGCTAAAAAGCATAAATTAGTCACCCAGGTGTTAAGGAGATGTTTTTGTATACCAGTTTTGTTTTTGTCATCTGTCCGTCCGGTCTAAGTTCCTTTAAGCTGGACGCCGATTGAGGTTGAACTCGCCAGTTGTTTCCCCAACATCAGAGGGGGCTTCGCTGCTGAACATCTTTCTTTCGGTTCCAGAAGCGTTCACCTTCCGTGGTCCGGTTCCATAACGTTTTCAAGTTTCCTGTCCTGGCTCCTCGGTGTTTTAGCCGGTCTGCCTGCGTCGCCCAAGAGGTTATGGGCCACCTAACCGGCCTAGGGGGCCCTTAGGGCCTTATGGTGGATAGGTGGAATAGACTTATCCTCCTGGACTTGTTTGGGACTTTTTTAAAAGGGATTCTTCAGCATTTAGCATTAAGCTTTGTTTCAGTAGAAAACCAGCAGTATTTTTCGAATGACCGTGCACCCCCCCATATCCCCCTGACAGGAGAGATTTGTGCATTTTTAGGCTTTTTAGGCATTTTTAGGCTTTTTACATTTTTAGGCTTGAAAAAAGTCCTCCGATTAAGCAAAAATCGTAATTTTGCGTCATCTGAGGATTTCTTGGCCAGAGGCATAAGACTACAGCCAGTATTGAGTGCTAGTTCCGCATGTTTTCACCACGCCCATATGGACAGTTGCGGATGATGGAGGAAGAAGAGGCCGTCAGAGCAGCTGCTGCAC
Organism: Apricaphanius iberus; assembly: GCA_028564705.1. Lineage (NCBI taxonomy): Eukaryota > Metazoa > Chordata > Actinopteri > Cyprinodontiformes > Aphaniidae > Apricaphanius > Apricaphanius iberus. The sequence continues at coordinate 195,622 of JAPXFQ010001885.1, forward strand.
CTGAGGAGCAAGACCGGCTCGGTGGTCAGTGGGAAGAGCCCGTGCAGACTCGAGCTGGGGCGGATTGGTGGTGTCAGTGCTCTCACTGTGTGCCACAGAGTTTTTATGGTGTGACGAAATTCAGCGATGCCAATTTCTCCTGGACGAGATCGCTGAATCCGCTGATGAAACAGCACCGCTACCATGAGCGATTTATAGAGTCAAGATCAATGTAAGAAAGCAAGCCTTCTTCTTCTTCTTCTTTTTCATCTTCTTCTTCTTCTTCTTTTAGTGTTTAATGGCGTTGCAAACTACTTAGCGCATTAGCCTACCCCCACTATCCTGTGAAAGCAAGCCTGTAGGCGTGGTTTGTGAGTGGCCTCAGGGCAGCAAGGCAAGTGCATTCTTGGAGTTGTTGTATTTCAGCCACATGAGTAAAAAATACATTTTCTGGCTTTTCTCAGTCTAGAATGTTCCAAATTAGAAAAGAATTTCACATTTCTACTACATATCTGACCCACTTTAAAAACACATTCATCTTTCCAGGGGTGAAGTATTCCTTTAAGGACCTCATTTGTGTTTTTGGACTCTGCACGAGTCGTTTCTGATGCTGGATTATTAACTCGCAACATTCCTTACACCATCCTCCAGCACCAGAACCATGGCAAAATCCCTGGTTAAGTTTTATTTTTCATGGTAGTTAACTCTCCTCTGTGTGGAAAGTATTTTTTGTTTGTGGGAAGGACGAGAGATTCAGTAACCTCCACCATCCACACAGCAAAGTGGTAAACTCCAAATAACACTGAAATGATGGCAAACTTCAGTTTAGATAATGATTTATTGCCTCTTAGCCATTGTTTTGATAGCATTGGCATCTGGCCTTCTGCTTATCTTAGCACTACATGCTTGGTATTTTAGCTCACAGATGACATACGTCTTTTAATAGTACTATCACAGAAACAATATTGGATTATTTTTCCGTTTTTAGTCGTGGAGAATGTATAATCCTAATACAATCAACTATGTCAGCTTGATGCTAGCTTTAGCACACTGGGCAACAACCTCAAGGTCTCGTGTGGAACATCTGTTCTACTGATGGAACATCAGTGCCATACAAATTAATTGATTTAAACATGATTGTCATTTAGTATAATCTTTTTCTTTATATTTTAAGAAACACCTCTTTTTTATAGCTTTTATGGTGTTTCAGATGCATTGCTAAACATCACATAACTATATTTTCAATGAGGTTTTGAGCCATTAAACAGTCGTCTTATCTATAGTTAGTGTGTATGTTAGGTAAAAATTTGTAGCTGGATGGAAGACTCTCCTGACATCTTGTAAGTATAAAGTTTTTGATTGATTAGATTGTCGTATCTCTATCAAACTCTGTGACCTTGAGGGGGGAGCAGTATGCAGTGCCCCCAAATGGATTTAAAGAGACAGCACCAAAATGACATATAATCTAGTCTCCTCAAAACAGGGGTGGAAGAGGAGCTTATAGAGCTACAAAAATAAGAATTTAGATCAAAGAATTGCAGTTCCACTCTATATAGAACATAACTGAATAATTTAGATGTAAAAAGGAATTATTTAAAAGAATGATATGTCCACTTTAAACTCTTTTTCTGGGTTACACAGAGAGCCAATGAAGGTAAACACAGGAGAAATGTGATCTCTCAGGTAAGAATTGGGGAAAGACAAATTCTGCAAATGCCTGCAGGCTGGAATCAAACCCTGAAACAACGGCTTTGGGGACTGAGTCCTCTGAACATGGAGACCCTGTCTTAACCACTAAGGTACGTAACACCCCTGATCTCTCTTTTTAATAATCAGAACTCTTGTTGCAGCATTTTGGATCAACTGAAGGCTTTTAATTTCCTTTTATCAGCTTGAAGTGAAGTGAAAAGTTATTTCCTTTAAATGATTACCAAGAAGTTGTTGTAAATGTTTATTTTAGTGATGCACTCACCGCAGCCCACCACCAGGCATCTGGTATGCTGCTGAATGGAGTCCCAGGCTGATCCACCTCCACAGAATGCATGAGAGCAGAGAATGTGAAAATGCCCATGGCGATGAATAGAAACAGACAGCACACCTGTGGTTTTATAAGAAACACGTTACCAGTTATGCTTGCTTCTACTTTAGATATATTTCCAGGATATATTTTATGATCTGTAAGGTCGTACTGAAATGTCCTACACATTATCAATTCCCTGAGATATTTTAACAGAAATTTGGCTATTTAGTGTTTCATTTATGTGTGAAGCTGTATACAACTTGATCAGCCATAAACCTTTACAAAGATTATAATCAGGTCCCACTTTGGCAAAGCACAAACCAATTAGAACACCTCAAAGAACTTCTACAAATGCTCTACCCAAAGTGACTGATAACAGGATGTTAGTTGAGTTTCTTGTCCATGTTCAGATGATCTCAGTGTTGGTAGGGTTTACTGTCAATGGATGCAGTTAAATCCCATCAGCTTGCTTTCTGAGAGGTTTGAACGGACAGTGAAATATGACTTTGTTGTGTTACGTCTTTGTTGTGGTCTTTGAGCCACGCCATCTGCTGGAGGTTGCTAATACAGCACCCTGCTAAAGTATTTATAACCTTTGTTCTTTTTCACATGTCATCTTAATAAAAACCACAAATACAGGTTTAGCCTTATTGTGCTTTCACAGCAGTAAGTTCAATTTTCAGGGAGAAAAATGGCCCTAGACATACAACTGGAGCTACAAAGAGATGGTTTTACATTAAAGCACATTGGCACAGTCAAAGTTAAGACTTTAATCCAATTTAGAATCTGTGGCAGGACTTAACCATGGATTTACTCAGATGCTTTTCATCTAACCTGACTGACAGTGTGGTGTTTTGCAACAATTCAAAAAGCAGCTGTTAAATCTGATTCTTCTGATCGACACACCAGAACACTCTAAGATATCAGTGGCAAGACATGAAAACTGATGATCACAGATGTTTTCCAGGAAACCTGACTAAAAGTGTGGTTAAGTTTCTACATATCCTTTCACAGTACTGAAAAAGTTCACACAAATCCTCCACTTGTCTGTCACAATCTTTTCTTCTAGTACCTAAAGAACTGGAAAATATCCGCAACTTCCAAAGTTTCACATAGTAGTTTTCCTCTTGGTTGAAGGCCCAACGTCTCAGATTTTGCAATATTTGTTGACTAAATCTGTACTTTAGTATCAAACCATGGTAATGATGACCTTGTGTTTTTTTTTCTGCACTTTGTACTACCATTCTAGTTTCCCCTCATTTTAAAATTTAACACTATTAAAAGCTACAAATGATGACTAAGTATACATGTGCTTGTAAGACATAAGTCCATACCTGCTCAGAGCACTGGCGGATGGTGAAACCAAATGCCCTCATGCCAGTGGAGTGGCGAGCGAGTTTCAGGATACGGAAGATGCGCATCAGCTTAACCACTTTGAGCACTTTGCTGACCTTGCTTACTCGTGACATGGCTTTCAGATCTTCTTGTGCACTAACATCTTCTGTATCTATAACAAATGTCTCAAAGATGATCTGGAGAAAGTAGGGCATGACAGCCACCACATCAACAAAATTTAGGGCACTCTTCAAAAAATGTTTGATGTTGGATGTAGTGATTAGACGCAAAAAGTATTCTAGAGTGAAAAAGAGAATGGAAGAAATCTCCACCCATTCCATGAAGGTTTTGCCTCCAACTTTGTATTCTCTAAGTTCACGTACTGTATTCATTGTCATGGCAACAATGGAAATGAGAACAAAAAGACTGGAGAACACAGCAAAGGCTTTGGCTGGTAGGGAGGAGTATGGGTTTTCCATCAAATCCCAGAGAACCTTTCGCACACCTCCAAGAAACATGGTCTTGTAGCATTCGTCATCCTGGTGAGGTTTAATCTCATCAATCAGCTCCTGATTAACCTTCAGTTGGTCTCTGATGTCATCCAACTTCTCCTCAAACAATATCCGACAGCACCTGAGAAAGACATTTTCTCAAGTTGAGACATTTCTTAACTCTTCTTAAAATATGCAATAGTAATAAGTAACAAGAAAGATTTTAAATGCAAAGCTTGTGAAAAATACCTTGGAGTGTCTTTCAGCTTCAGCCCCCAGAATGACATCTCTTCCTCAAAGTTGACAGGACAGAGACTGTCCATCACCCAGAGGACATTGCTGCAGTAAAAGTGAAATATGTAATGAAAAAACATAGGGTCCCTGTCAAAGAAGAACTCGTTGCTCACAACATTGTAATCATCACAGAGAGTGAGCCGCTTCACTGGATCATCACACAGGGCAAGGGTTCCAATCCTGGTCTTTGGATATCGGAGAGCCAGGTGCCTTGGGATGTGGAATACCTTTCCACCTATATTTAGGTTGACAATGTTTGATCTTCTTGGGTTTGGCAAATCTTCGCCCTTTACCTTTTTTCCATCCGGACTGTCAAGGTTGTCCATTGAGGTCCATGGTTTTACCGAGCTGTCTTGTGAAAAGGGAAATACATACTCTTCTTCTTCTACACTCTGTGAAAAGCTCAAATCCCGCTTCACACTGGCAAAAAGACTGGAGCGACGCTTTTTCAGTGCCTTCAGCTTGGGCTTTATGGCTGCCATTGAGCCCACTCCTTAGCAGTACAACCAGTCGAAGGCTTTTTTCCAAGCTGTGATCAAATCAATAAAAAAGAACCATCCATGAGAACTACATCAGCAAAACATTATACCTCAAAATCGTCCTGCCTTTGGGTGAAATACAGATGAAGAAAGTGATACAAATCTTTTCAGTCCGAGAGAATAAAGATCAGCACCATATGTTGAGGATTCAGTGCTTTCTCTGATTCTCTAATCCTATTGCTGTTCTCTCTGTCCCAGAGCAAGTTAAAAATACTGTTCACTAGGATTAGTACTGTGATTTAGGGCTTAGAGTTCTCAGCGCGCAGGAAGGCTGAAAGAGTGATGTGATGACAGTACTGTATAGCTAATAAGGCCATGTACTGTACATGCTAATACAAAATATACTAACTAATACCACTGTCTAATTTAAATCTTTTGCTAAACTGGTAATATGTTGTATGTATACTTAAGTGTAAATGAAGAAACATATTTTTTAAAGAACGTTTTCAAAGCATTTTCTCTTTATATTCTAAAGTCTTGGTTGGACATGATTGTAGCCTTTTAACCCAAACAAGAGACAGTTGGCTGAAGTAGTCACCACTATCATCCAACTGGAGCCAGTGAAGATAGTGAAGGTTTACAAATACCCGGGAACGTCCTTTGATAACCTGCTAAGGTTCTCCTCTAACATAGAGGAAATCCTTAAAAAGTGCCATCAGAGAAAATATCTACTCAGGAAGCTGAAGTCATTTGGGATTAACAAAGATGTTCTCACCACATTCTACTATTCTTTAACTGAAAATGTAATCACTTTTGTAGAAGGGAGATTCATATTATATCATACTGTTAGGATGAATGTTTATATAACTAGATTCCAGATTGTAAGATCTCCCCCATTAGCAAGGAATTTTTTATGCAGCCAAAGGATTGTTTGTACAAAAGAACTTGGCAGAACATCGACTTGAGTGTATATTCCTCAAGAATAGGGTCAACATGACCTGGCTCCAGTCTAGTAAAGCACAGCTGGAATCCATCACTTAGGCACCGCACTTGTGTGTATGCAAGATGCACACGCTTCCCTGTGCGCAGAGAAGTATTTAAGAATCTGTACACTCCATTTTAGAGGAAAGAGTCCCCGGTACGATCGTTTGATGCTGTATTAAGGTACGATCGTTTGTCATAATTTTGTGACGTTTGATTCAACCTGACCCAAGGCTGCATATCCATTCTCTAAAGTTGTGCCTGTGTTTTTTAATACTTGATGATACTCTGAGAACCAACACCTTGTCTTTCACCAACTTGTTTCACTCCATCACTCTGCAAAACAGAAACCACCTGTTGAGTGGGGTTAACCTCCAATTCTCACTGCCCCATGTGACCAACAAACTTAAAGGTACAAAGCAGGATTATGCAGGACTCCTCTCACATCCTGTTTTCTGAGTTTGAGTGGCTCCCCTCAAGACGCAGACTCCGCTGTCCGCTCTGCCGGAAACAGAGGAGGAAGGCAACCTTTATCCCGAGGGCTGTCCAGCTTTTGAATGATAACAGACTCATTATATATACTTATATACACCGGCACCGCTCCGAGCAGAAAGCCAGTATCAGCTCCGACCTGACTGAGTCTTTTTTTTGTCTTTAATGTATGTTTTTTGTAGTTTTTTTTTTTCTTTCTTGTTTTTGTTTTTCTATTGTGAACTGCTTTCACACAAAATGGAGCTCAGAATTCTGTGAATACTTGTGTTATTTTTCACAGTTTTTACCGCATCTGTGTCTGGAGAGCGCATGGAGTTTCGCTCTCCCATTGTTTATAGCAGGGATTAGCTGTTAGCCTTCGAGCCTCTACTGTTTTGCCCACCACCGAGTGAACCACACTTTCCCCGCGAGGTGAGGAGGAAGAGACACGGTACTCGGGCCAGGATCGGTCGACTCAGTAAGGTTAGGAGGTACCGGCCAGCGATTCCATATGGTATTATGGGAAACCTGAGATCGCTCTCCAACAAAGTGGACGAGCTGGCGGCTCCAACCCGACATCAGAGGACCTACAGGGAGAGCAGCCTGATGTGCTTCACAGACTCATTGCTAACGGCGCTAACTCCGGACTCACACATAAACATGGATGGTTTTCATCTGATCCGGTCTGACAGAACAATGGAGAGTGATAAGAAGAGAGGAAGGGGTATGGCTGTGTTTGTGAACGATAGGTGGTGTAACTCTGGACATTTATCTATCAAAAAGATGCTATACTGTAAGGACATTGAGCTGCTAGCTGTTAGCCTGAGACCATACTATCTATCGCAGGAGTTTACACACATTATCATGATAACTGTGTATGTACCGCCCTCTGCTAATGCTGCTGCAGCCTGCAATGTCCTACACTCTGTACCCAGCAGACTCCAGGAACAGCACCTTCAGGCCCTTTTTCTGACCTATGGGGACTTTAATCACATCTCCCTGTCCTCCACTCTCCCCACCTTCACCCAGCATGTCACCTGCCATACCAGAGACAATAAAACATTGGACCTATTGTATGCCAACATCAAGGAGGCATACAGCTCATCACCTCTCCCTCTCGTGGGGGGCTCAGATCCCAACCTGGTTCATCTCCAGCCTGTGTATAAACCTCTAGTACACAGAGAATCAGTATTGAAACGCACAGTAAGGAAACAGTCGGTAAGGGCTGAAGAGGCTCTGAGAGAATTTCCATTCTACTGTGTGGGACAACTTTGCAGTCTTTTGGAGGATGACCTCAAAAGCATTACAGACTGTATTACTATGTCATCTTCTGTGTGGACAAACCCGTACCCATCATAAAGGTACAATGTTTGTCTAACAACAAGCCATGGATAAATCCTGAAATAAAGGCTCTCCTCAAGGAGGACAAGGGAGTCTTTACATCTGGAGAAAAACAGGAGCTGAAAGTTGTCCAGAAGAAACTGAAACGGAAAATAAGGCAAGGGACAGACAACTACAGGAAGGAAATGGAGGATCAGCCACAGCAGGACATCAGAGGTGTTTGGAGCAGCCTGAAGATAATCTCAGGACAAAAATCAACCCCCCAGGTTGCAGGAGACTTGGGCCCTGTCCACATGTAGCCGGGTATCTCACAAAACAAAGATATTTTTCTACGGTTTGGCCTGTCATCCACAACGTAACCTGAGATTTTCGGCACCAAAAACGAATCTTTTTAAATCTCCGGTCAAAGTGGAGATTTGCATTTTCTCCATTTTCAGTATGTGTGTGTGGACGGTTGAAAACTGAGTTTTAAGAGCCGTAACGTCCATATCTGCAACAAACAATGCTCCAACACCACTTGTGCGACCTGCGTTTACTTTCAAATGAATGTGCTGAAAAACGCAATCATACGGTTATGTGTGGATGGAGATTTTTTTTTTAAAGGAGCATATGAAAATTTTCGTTTAAAAAAAACCCCCAGCTACGTATGGACATGGCATTGGGGTGGGTGAAGTACCTGAATAAATATTTCAATAGGTTTGATCAACCACCGACCCCTCCCCCAGCATCGTCCCCCCTTCTGCAATCTCCCTCTTCTTCAGGGACTGCCTTTCTTTTATCTCAAATCAAACTTTATTTATAAAGCATTTTTCAAACTACATAGCTTCTCAGGACATCTCGGGACTTCTCACCTCTCAGCTCCCAGCCATCACGCTCAGCCCCGGCTTCTGAGGACTCCAACATACACCCCCCTCCAACGACCACCATATTGTACTTTTCAGCACTTTAAGTAAGGAACCAGCTTCGTAAGATCAAAGTAAGAAAGGCTGCAGGTCCAGATGGCATCATCTCAAGGCTCCTGATGTGCTGCGCTGATGAACTGTGTGGCATTTTAGGATAGCTGTTGAACCTGAGCCTGTTGGTGGGGAAGGTACCATAGCTGTGTAAGACCTCCTGTGTGGTACCGGTACTAAAGAACTCCCATCCAAAGGACCTCAGCAGCTACAGGCCGGTAGCCCTGACATCACATCTGATGAAGACCCTGGAGAGGTTGGTTCTAAACCATCTTCGCCCCCTGGTGGGTTTCTTCATTACATCTTCTGCAGTTTGCTTCCCAGTCTGTTATCGGGGTGGAGGAGCTCTGACTCACCTGGAGAAGCCCGGAAGCTCTGTGAAGATCATGTTCTTTGATTTCTCCAGTGCTTTCAGCACCATCCAGCTACAACTTCTTAGGGACAAGCTGGAGCTGTTAGGAGTGGACCACCACATATCCCAGTGGATACTGGACTACCTCACAGGACGCCCACAGTATGTGAGGAATCAGGGGTGTGTCTGATACGGTGGTCTGCAGTACCGGCGCCCCAAAGGGAATTTAGCTGGCACCGTTCTTCTTCACCGTCTACACTGCAGACTTCTCCATGAACTCCCCACGCTGACACCTACAGAAGTTATCTGACGACTCTGCCATTGTCTGTCTCATCACAGCTGAGGATGACACAGAGCAGAGGCAGTGGACTCTGGACTTTGTGGACTGGTGCCAACAGAACCAGCTGCTGATCAATGCTGAGAAAACCAAGGAGTTGGTGGTGGACTGCTGGAGACACAGACCTACCTACACGGCTCGACACCGGTACGACTCGTTTTGTGTTGCTTCACAGTTGCAGGTGCATCATATGGTGGGTGGGAGCTTTTTGCTCAGTCTGTGGCTTTCTGTAGTCGCACGTCAAAGAGAAAGCCTCTCTCATCGAAGAATAAAGACCCCAGAAAAGCTACAGGCTGCAAGGAAAAACAGGGTGGAGTAGTACAAAGGAGTGTGATAAGCCCTGCAGGAGTATGATGCTACAGACAGGACCCGGTGGCTTGTGTGGGTAAGCCAATGCAAATACTACCCCGGTGTGGTGGGCTATAAATACGCTCTGGGTATTTATTTATTCGCTAAAGCCCAGCGTAAAAACCTATGTTGACAAGTTTGCTTTAGAAATAAGAATTCTGTGTGTGCGTGTTTCAGATGACTGCTCTGTGAAGTTGTTACAGCCGACCGTCGGTTTGGTCGTTTAACTGGGCCTTGCAGTGATGAGACGTTCTTCTGGGTCTCACCGAAGCTCAGTGGCTACAGAACTTCAGGATGTTGAAACAAATTCATCTACATGTGCAGCGAACTACGTCCAGCGCTGGAGCGACGCAGCTTTTCGCCTCTGTGTCCCCTTAAAGAAAGGAATTTCCATTGCTCTGTGGAAGCTAGACATGACAGAAGCAACACTGTTTTTTAGAGTTGATATTCCATATTTCAATAGTATCAATTCATATGCATAATGTAGCAAAACCTCAGACTGCTACAGTTTAAATTATGTGGTTTAACTGTGCAAAATCTTTTTTGTGGTCTCATTGCTGTTAAAGCTGTGGAACTATGCTACATATTATCCCGTCCTGAAGGCTGTACTGTGCATGTAATTCTCTTGATTTACGATGTTTCACTTAACCAGATCTACTCTAATCTATACATGCCACGAATTGTATGAATTACAAACCACAACTTTATCTGTTTTGTAATAAAGCTGTGTGCTTTCAAAATATTTTCAGATTTTTTTTAAAATCAGGACCAAAACAATGTGTTTTACAAATAATATCCCATCTTTGAGTAGGCTTAGGCTTTTCATCAGCTTTTCAAATGTGTGCAATTTACTTCTTTAGCAGAGCAAGACTTTTTTACTTTTAACATTTGTTAGCAAATGTTGCTAACAAATGTTAAAAATGTTGCTGAACCCTAATGCCAGACATAATATTGTAAAATGATTCCACCAACCAGCATGTAATGAAACTGCAAATGATAATACAAGTGTATAGCTTGGACATTTTTATTGGATAGGTATAGAAAAAGTTCAGAAAAAAAAGTCCAGTTGCACATGTCTGTGGGTCATGGTTTAGTATGCAGCATCCCAGGAAGGTTTGATTAAAGGCAGATTGTCATCTCCACCCTCCGTAAACCAGTTTCCTGCTCCCGATGATCGCAACTGATCGCAGATATTTTTTTTAAAGTATTATGCTTACAGTGCATTTAAAAACATACAATAAGAATTCAAACTAAGGAATAGAAACAAATATGTCTCACTGTGCTTCAGAAAACTTAAGTAGGTCATTCATATTTACAAAAACAAAAAGTAGTATCAGAACTAATTTGGATAACCGGTAATAAAAAAACTGTCATACTGAAGATAATATGCAGCTGAATAGGTTAATACTGTGAATAAAATATACAAGCGGCATGAAATTTGCTTCTTACCAAGAGTACAAGGCAGCGAGTTCAGGACTTCGGCGTTTTCAGTTTCTCTGCTTCGGCCTGCAGGTGAGAGCCATCGGCTATGAACCACGATCAGCTCTGAGTCCTCCTTGATAACCTCTCACAGCGAGCAGCTCCATCAAGCTCAGACTGAATCTTCTCTTCAGCCAACAAGCTCAGAAATGATGAAACTCCGTTTGGATCACAGTGCTGGTTTTTAACATCGTCATTGTTCTTCAGCAAACACTGAACACATTCACTCGCTGTAGTGAGGTTTCAAAATGGCGGTCGGTTTGTTGTTAAAAGATGCTGTCAAGTTACTCTCCAGTGACTCTGCCCCGCAGCCAATCAGTGACCAGTTCAGTACCAGTTCAGCACGGATGGAAACACAGCTGAGCTGGTACGAAAAATAGTATCGGCTCGGTGCGACTTGGAGCGGCTCAGTCAAACTTCTGCCAATGGAGCGTTAAAGGTACTGAGGCTGAGTCGATCCGAGTCGAGTCGTACCGGTGGAGAGACGCCTTAATGCTCTTTACAGAAAGGGTCAGAGGTCAGAGCAGACTCTACCTGCTGAGGAATCTGAGATCATTTGGAGTCAGGGGGGTGTTGTTAAAGACATTATATGACTCTGTGGTGGCTTCCGTCATCTTTTACAGTGTTGTATGCTGGAGCAGCAGTTTATCTCCAGCTGAGAGAAACAGGTTGGATAAACTCATCAGGAAGACCAGCTCTGTTTTAGAGCGCCCCCTGGATCCAGTGCAGGTGGTGGGAGACAGAAGGTCTCTAGTTAAAATAACGTCTCTGATGGACAGAGTCTCCCACCCCATGCATGCAGATGTTAATGAACTGCAGAGCTCCTTCAGTGACAGACTGCTGCATCCTAGATGTATAAAGGAGTGTTTCCACAGCTCCATCCTCCCTGCAGCTGTTAGACTCTACAACCAAGACTGCTCCCAACAAACATAGATGTTTACATAAACACTGTATAATGCACTAATCAACCCAACAACACCACTAGTGCTATAACTTGCACATTATTTTTTCACAGACTATATACAGTATATTAGTTTATTGGATGTTATACAATTAATTTTCCGTACTTTTCAAACTTTCTAAATACTTTAATTACACTGTTTTTGTAACTATGGTACATGATGTAAATATTTGTTTTATTTTTTCTTTTGTAAAAATGTTGTTTTTCTGTTCTGTTTGTACATCTGCGTTTCTTTTTTTGCTGCTGTTATGACCAAATTTCCCCTTGCGGGACAATTAAATGATTATTCTATTCTTTTCTATGAACATATGATTTTAACTGTCTCTTATGCACCTTGTTTTAATTGCAGCACTAAGGAAGCACTTTAAGACCTTTTATCATTTTAGATTACTATTATGTGATGAATGATGATATGGTAAATGGTAATGGTAAATGGCCTGCATTTGTATAGCGCTTTACTCAGTCCCTACAGACCCCAAAGCGCTTTACACTACATTCAGTCATCCACCCATTCATGCACACATTCACACACTGATGATGGCAAGCTACGTTGTAGCCACAGCTGCCCTGGGGCGCACTGACAGAGGCGAGGCTGCCGGACAATGGCGCCACCGGGCCCTCTGACCACCACCAGTAGGCTAGGGTGAAGTGTCTTGCCCAAGGACACAACGACTGAGACAGTCAGAGCCGGGGCTTGAACTGGCAACCTTCCGATTACAAGGCAAACACCCAACTCCTGAGCCACAGTCGCTCCCTGATATGTGGTATGTAGTGTGTGATTGTGCAACGTGCCTGTTAAATATGTGTGTTTGTTAATTGTACAGTATGTGTGATGCTTATGTTGTTGACTGTGTCTTTTGTCTTTAAATTTTTTTATAAACAAGCTACTACATTGGACCCTTTTAAATTGCTCCTTGGGGACAAATAAAGTGCTTTGAATTGAATTGAACTAAATTGAATTGGATGCCCTACTTCTTTTTTAAAGAAAGTTGTAGATTGACGTGGAAATTTTTAAATATATGCATTTAGAAATTTTGAAAATATATTGTGGCCATTTGCATGCATGAAAATCAATATATAATTTTAAAAACATTGTTCCAGAAAATATGGAAATTGCATTTTGCGCTACTAAAACACCCTAAATAATTTAACAGCTGCAGGGTCATGGGCCCATCTCCAGCAGTCAATCAGACCAGAGGCAGGGTAAACCCACTCATGTTTTTGGACTGTGGAAGGAAGCCAGAGTACCCTGAGGGAACCCGTGCATACAGTGGGAGAAAATGTGAACTCCATTCACACAGACCTCAGGGAAGGAATCGAACCCAGGACTTTTTTGCTGCAAGGCAACAGTGCATCACTGCACAGCCCCTTAAACACCATAGATATGTAAGCATATAAATACCTATGATATGCTGTAAAACTACAAAAGCTCACATATTCTGATTTTAAAATTGGATGTCGCTTGCCAGAAACGACATATTCCAGCTCCCTCCTCCAGATATAGTAGCAAACATAACTGTTAAACAATTCAAAAGTTTGTCTCAATTAATATATTATATAATTTGCCATTGATATGAAATGTACAATAGGTATTAGCAAAACTCAAGTAATCCAAACATACGAAGAAATCTTGGGGCTGGCCAAGGACAGCTCCGCCCTTATTTAGTGCATTTCCATTGGCTTTGTTTGTGCCAAGCCAACTTAATATTTCTGACTACATACCCACATACCCACCTATGGATTGATTGGTCTGGTAAAGTGATGTCACTCTCACATCTACCTACATAGAGGTAGCCACTGATTGGCCTGACAGTGTGCATGGCAAGTGATGTCACAGAATAGCTCATGACTGACCGCAAATAAACCGTCAGCAACAATGACATCTAATTACTTTTCACTCCCCAAAAAAAATCAGACATCACTGACTTTTTTCTAATACTTTGCTCCACTGAACCCATCTATATACTTGCTGTCATCAGTGATATGGCAATGGAAGCACACCCAGGTCCTGCTGGGCCAGCCTCATAACTATTGGCCTCAGGTAATAACATAAAGAACCTTTGTGTAATTTTTGAATAAGAAAGGACATTCAAATCACATATTAAACAGATTTCTAGGATTTCCTTATTGCACCTCTGGAATATAGCTAAAATTGGAAACATCTTTTCCAGGAGTGATGCAAAAAAACTCGTCGATGCATTTGGTACTTTTATTGCTGGTGGGCCAGTTGGATGTTTTTCTGGGTGCACATTTTGTAACAGTAATCTGTTTATGTCGTCTTTACCTCAAATGAACCTCAACACTATACAAATCCTAGTTCACAGAACAGGGATAGATGAAGGCAAAATTATTATTAACCCTATTGATATTTCAATGTTATGTATAGTTATATATATATGAATTAGGGTGATACTTCAACTACTGTAAAATACAATTAAATGTGTTGTATGATTGTGGGTGTTGCTATCTGATTAATATTTATGAAAAGACCATCGTTTAAAATATGCATTTGGTATGCAGGAACATAGAATACATCTCAAAGCATAAACTTTAAAACGATCATGTATTTTTAATAGGTGTATGGGAAATTGACAGACTAAAGGAAGACAGCGGGAAAGTGGAGTGAAACGAGAGCTTCCCGACCCAAACAGACATATTTCACAGCCTCGTCTCTGTTGTTTATAATAAATCGACTGTTTGAAAATTGGTTGAAAATTGAGCAAGTTAGAGTTATTTAAATAGTACATGCACCATTGACTGTAATGTTACGGATGAAGACAGATGACTGCAGTAAGATGGCCACCACTTTGCCACGTCGCCGTCCATTGCCGAACAGCGCGGGTAAACCGTCTAGTGTTTATGACCTTTTCTGTAATAGCTACCGGAAACAAAAGTTAAAATATTCAATGTCAATTTAAGAATATCTCTTTAATATCCGAGCTGTCTGGCTGACATACATTTGTGTTCCGTTATCTAACTTTTTCATTATATATTCATCGATCTGATTTAATTTCAAAATAAGAAGACTTTAACTCTGAAATCCCAGTGCGGATATATGCGCTCCTCGTACCACGTGACTTCCTTTCTCTCTAAGCTGACAAGATGGATGCCAGCCGCGTGCAGCCGATCAAGCTTGCAAGAGTAAGAAAACCCGTCACACCGTTGCGTTAATGTCGATTAAATGGATGTAGGGTTTTATAAACACACACTGTCTCGGTTGGTTCCGGTATTTTCCAGTTCAGTGAGGTTGTATTGAGCTATAAGGGAATAATCTCTCCTGATGTCGCGCTTCCATCATGGTGGCCTGTTCGTGCTACACTCTGTTAGCTGTCGTTTCTGTAGTCAGTTTGTGTTATTAGTAGGACATGGGAAAATGTCTTATTAATGTACCCCTGTGTTTTATTTTTTTAGGTCACAAAGGTCCTCGGAAGAACCGGTTCTCAGGGCCAGTGTACACAGGTATGCTACCATTGTTCTCCATCGATTATCCAGAGTAGGAAGGTTTCAGCGTGGTTTTCTACAGTGTCCTGTCTGTTAATATAGCCAGAAAAATATGTATTTAAATATGTATTTAATGGCCTTTCTATGAGAGCTAGCAACCCCCACACATCCACCCGTAGTTTTAACCTTCCTACGCATTTTCTTCTGTTTGTAGCCATACTAGAAGGATGGTAAAAAAATATTGTAAAACCAAATTTTAAGCTTTTTGAAAAAGAATGTCGGGGCTTGTGATATCTATTTGCCATTTTTTATGTGCAGTCTTGGTTGTGTAGAAATCAAGTTTCTGTTGGAAAATGAGCTGTTGGACATCAGATGTTTGGTTCTGAGCTCATTTCACAGCAGTATTATCACCGCACGGCACATGGGATTGGACTTAGCTTTCTAATTGTAGTCTTTTCTTTTTAAATATTGTTGGCAATATCTTGAAGGAAGGTTGCTTAAAGGTGATCCGAATCACTGTTTAATGCAGCTTTAGATGGGATCACATTAACAGCGCAAGCAATATTTCAGCTAAAAAGGACAGCTTGCATGAAGTATGTTAGTCTCATATGGGGAGCCTAAGTCCCACCCTTCTACTTCCAGCCCATCGGTGCCTACTGGAAAAAAATGATTCAATGGAGCAATACGTTTTCTTCTGATTCCGTTTGAAATGGGTTGTGGATTTAACATATGATTTCATTGAATTTTAGACATGTGGCAGAGAAAGTGCCAGTTTTAAACTAAAGTTACTTCATGTTTTGTGTAAAAAAGAAAAACGCTGTGGACTACCTGAAGGAAAATGGTTGAGTTTAGTGAGCTTTGCCTCCTTCTTCTGGAAAAAGGAGCATTAAACACAGAAAACGTGTATAAATCTGCCCATGTGGAAAGTAGCAGTAATGCTGAGGAGAAACTGTCAGTCAGTGAGAGCCAGCATGGAGGAGAAGCTGTCTGGACAAGTACTCTGATGATTTTAAGGACTAGCTGATGCCATATATGTGACTCTTGATTTGTAGGCAAAGGGGGAATTAGTTCTTTCTTCATCCTGGACCTTATTTCTTAAATGCATTAAATTAATTTACTCACCCAGACAAGTTTGGATTCCTTCAGGAGAAGTTATGGTCCATTAGATCCATTGGTGATCATATAATGGGAGTTAATCGGGCAGCCACAGTGAAGTCTCTAAATAAGGAATTATCTGCCACTAAACTCCTTCATATAACCAAAGTTTTGTTCTTCATAGCTACTGCAATCCCCTTAGAGTTTGGGGTGTCTTGGAAGGGTTTGTTCTTCTGGTGTTATTTACAGGCTTTTAATCAAATTCAGTGACGTTACTGCAGTGCCTCATGGTATTTTTGTAGTCTGGGGGGGAAACTCAACTTATGTGCATTTAATTAAAAGGATAATTGTTTTTATATATCCCAATTTTTATTTTTATTGGTTTTTAAAAGAATAACTGAACGCCATGAAAAAGCATCATCCCGCCCCAAGGCAACATTTGAAAGGCTCTACCACTTTGGTAGGGCAGGACCAGGAGACACGGCCAAGTGTGGAGGATGAGCTCGAGGGGATGATGCGGTATGGCAGGTGGAAAGTGCCAGGGATTACCAGACTAAGGAGACCCACGTCTTAATTTAACGTTAGAGATAACACCTCGCCGCCTAACCTGACGTCTCACGCCTGCTGCTGACTTCGACTCACATCACGTCGCTGCCAACATCCTGCAGTATAACCTGATGTCGCCACCAGATTTATGGCCAATTTATAGGCAATTTTTCAGCGATGCAACACATGGGCATGGACCCTGCCATGCTGTATGTGGCAACAATACTGTTCTTTACAAAAATTGATATTGCCATTTCTCCATGACCTATGCCTCAATAGTTGTAATTTTACTTGTACTGAATGGCATGTTTATGATTGACCTCTCTTAATTACTTCTTTACTTAATGGTCTTCCATCTCATTTCCCTCCACCCCTTCATGTGCAGGATTTTTTTAGTCATTATAGATGCGTGGGGTGTGGTCTGGAAGACAGTCACGGCTGAACGATGGCATGCGGCCACCGAGCTCCATAAAGCCTCTATTTACCTACGGTAAAGGGAGAAATGACGTCTCTTCTCTGCCATCCACCATAGGTAAAGAGAAGCTTAATGGAGCACAGCACTCAAACGACCTATCGGTTCAAGCGTTTGGCTCAGGGCGCTGAGTCAGCGCTGCCTGAAGCCAGCAGCACGTATAGCTAACAAGCACAGAGAGCCTAGTGCTAGCATCAATGCTAAGTAGCTTTGGAGGAAACTACCTCAGCTTTTGTTTTTTTTATTCATGGTGTGTTTAAAACATATAGGTTATATCTTATGGCTTTAAACCACTTCGACGTTGTGGACCTCCAAAGTGCAATACACGGATTTCAGCTTCCTCTGTTTCTCTCTACATGCTTCTGTGTGCACACGATGAGCAATTTCAAGACGGGGCGGGGCGAGTGTGTCAGAGAGGAAGGGCGTCTCTGTGAGACGGTGCCTGTGACGTAGACAATGGAAAACATGGACCGCTATCAGCCAATCAGAAAATTCAACTGCAGTACCACACGATTACCATGAATGCCAACACTAAGACGTTTTTAGACCAAAAAATGAAACTAGTTTAAAAACAAAAATGTCAACTATATGCCCTAAGGTGAAAGATTGCATTGGTAAAAACCCATTTATACAGTTTATAAGCAAAAGAAGTGGTTTTGGGGTTTAGTTACACTTTAAGAATGCAATAATTCCAGTGGCTTACAGCTCATATCCACACGTCACCAGGGCCGATTTCTAATTAACCTGCAGCTCCCTTGTGGCTGCTGTCCACGTAATTCTACACCAATCAAAATACACGATGAGGAACTGTAGAGGGTCCCAAGCATGGCCCTTGTTATTATTTATTTAAAAACTTCTGAGGGACATGGACCCACATGTTCAGCAGATCTGAAGATTTGCACAAAAAAACCTCATGTATCTTTATTTTTCACTTAGACGTCATCTCAAACATCTGTACAGTGAAAGTAACATTAGGTGTTATGGTTCATATTTACTAAAAGCTGGCAGGTCTGTGACTGACAAACGGTTTACCTTTTAGTTCAGGTGCAGCGAGTGAAGAATGAAGGATAGAGAGCTGGGGGGGGGGGGCTTTTATGATTGGCTGAAACTACTTGTCAGACATGAGAACCACACATTTAGCTTTTTGTGTAGTTTAGAGGGGTAAGTCGTACCAACGTTAGTAGATAAACGCCTGTGGAAGGGGAAGGTTCTGGAGTCGATTGGTCCATCTTAGTAAGATCGTTGGACATTGTCTATTTTACAAGTTGAGAAAATGTTATGTATTACACATAGCGAATTGGGCAAATGGACTTTGAGTCCTTCAGCTTTAGATCATTTTGCTCCTTCATGGTGTGTGTGTGTGTTATGGATGGATAAAAATGAAATGCTTACATAAGGGACGGGGTTCTGCCAATGCTTCCACATGAACATAAAGCAGATTTTCATTGACAGCTATTGAATAAGTCATGTAATGCCAATTATTTCCAGCTCTAACCTGAGCCTGGGTCCTTGTTGCCAGTGAGAAAATGTTGAAACATATGAAGGTAAAAAGTTATTTAAACCATTCGTCGTGGATTGTTTTTTCCTGCAGGTCCGAGTGGAGTTCATGGACGACAGCAACCGCTCCATCATCAGGAACGTTAAAGGCCCAGTCAGAGAGGGAGATGTGCTAACGCTGCTGGAGTCTGAAAGAGAAGCCAGGAGGCTGCGATAGAATCAGATGGGATAGGTCAGTCAGAACCTCGCTTTCTGCTGTTGCAACATGTAGGGTTAAGGTTGCTCTATGGTCGGACCATCTAGCTTTGTCTTTGACTGTTAAGGACGGAAAGCATCAGGTAACTTTTCGTTTTCCAATAGATTGACTGGGTTTTTTTTGTTTTTTTTCCACAGTGCCAGAGGAAGCTGAGGGGCCACTCCATGGCTGTGCAGCATCAGATGCCACCAGCTCATGTTCATGTTTTCAAATAAATTAGAGAATTCACATTTGCCTCATTTTTTTGTGAACATTAATGTTTAATCTCGTCTTAAAAAATGTGAGTGACAGTCCTAGGTAAAGTTAGTGATGTTTAGGGCTGGTGGGGTTCTGTCCCAATGTTCTGGCATATTAGACATGTTTTTACAACCTGGGGTCCAGGACAGGGGTCAGCACAATTTGTCTGTAGTGTTATGTATATTACATTTATAAAAGGCAAGGAAAATAGTCTACAACCTCCAGCAGTGCTTCTCAAAGGGTGGGGGCGCCACAGCACCCTCCACCCCCTGTGCCTCCTACTTTAACAGTGATTAAGCCTCCAATCACTAGGTGGCAGCAGTGCTGAAACTTGTCAACAGCCCAGTAGAAAAAGTGTACACAGACAGAGCTGATAGTAATTCTTTAATCAACAATAAAACGCTGTTCCTGTAGTGGTCTGGTTCCTACCACTGCTGTAAGGCTGCCTGTTTTCACCGGAGGTGTCGGCCAGAAAACTCACTAAAACACAGACACCTCCCCTCCTTCCAAAAAAACCAAAAATGTTTGATTTTCTACTATAAGTTCTGTCAGATCATATAGTAAAGGGTCTCATTAGAAACAAGGTGAAGAAGCGAACACTCAAAAACCACTGACATGTCATGGATTTATTTCACTGGAGTCTGGGAAGGAGTAGGAAATAAAAGTCAACAAAGGACCGGATAATTCTGAAATTAAGTACAATGATTTACTGTTTCCACGTCTCTTTTATAATATGAACAATATGAGATTATTCGTTTTGCACATAGGATTTTTTAGTTGTTCAAAAATGATAAATAGTTGTAAATTATAGTAAATGTGGATCTCTTTGGTTATTGGTAAATTGTTTTCAGTCATTGTAATTACAAACTTTTTTGTTTAATAAAAATGGTCAGAATGGAGAAAGTAGAATTAAAAAAATCTAAATGGAAAAAGTGGAACTTTTGAAAAAGTATTTCTATCATAATTAAATGCATTTCATAGGGCTCTAGAGTTGAAAAGAAAAACAGTGAGGGTGACATATGACGTCATGTAGCCTCCATTTTTGAAAAGTAATAAGCTGATGAAGCTGAAAACTGACCAATGTTCACAGTTTAAAAAAGCTTTGAATGTTACAGTTCAGTCTAAAAGTCCAGGGGTGTCTTGGACATGGAGGGGGCCCTCAGAAATGTTCCAATAAGCGTAATAATGACCTCTGATGGTGACCTTCTACCACTGTGCCACCAGTAGTGTTCTGACATGGATTTTTAAAGTGGTTTACCTGCTGCACCAAGGCAGAGCAGCAGAGATCAGTTCCATCTACACCACCCGATGTCTTCGGGGAGAGAATATCCTGCGTAGTCACCACCCTCCTCATCTGTTCCACCTTCCATCACGGTAGGACAGGTCCATTCAGGCTGTCCCCCTTCCCTCTCTGTCCCCCCAACACCTACTGAAGCCAGAGCTCTTAGCAGTACTTTGTCATGCTGCGCTCTTTCCGCTTGTTATGGACAGTAACCACACTCGCCTATGTCCATGTGTCTGACAGGATGTCCCTGTCCTGCACTTTTTGCCTGCATTTTGTGTGATTTGCTCTCTGGGGCTCTTAACGCTCATGATTTGGATGAACTGATTTCTCAATTTTCACTCGTTACCTTGTAGTGTTGCTACTCCAAAAATAATTTCATTTTTCTGTGTTGCAATGACAATAAAGCTTGAATCTAATCGATTCAGTCATCTAATTTCTCAAAGAAAAAAATGTCCCCTGGTCTAGAACACCTACAGCTGTGGTATTTATTTAAGAATACTAAAACGCTTCGCCTAGTTCAAATGACTCCTGAGAAGTTCCCTGGCATAAACTGTTCTAGTGTCCAGCTGGAAACACCAGGTTGATCTTTGTTTCCAAGCAGCTGCCTGTCAGAGGCGAAGAGCAACCAGTCATTCAGTACATCTGTTGGTCTGCTGTTTCTGCTGATTTAATATCAAGCAGTTTGGATGTCCTCCAGCAGATGGCGACCTCACTCAACTTTTCATTGTAAACTGTTCTGGTCTAAACGTGGTGCCCTTTGGAAGGTAAAATATGAAACTTTATTTGAAATATCTTCTTTCAAAGCTTTTTTTTCCACAAATGTAAACATTCAACTCCAGCAAGACAAAATTTGGTTCTTCTAGTTCGTGTTAAACTATTTTTATAAACTGATTTTTTCCTTATTGGGTAGTTAACACACTTTAGTTTCTAATGTTCCTGAGCTGATTTCTGGTTTTAAGATGCATTTTGAAAAATGCAGTCTTGATTCAGTTTCTTCGTTTGATCTGGTTGTCACTTTAGTTCAAAAATTATATTAATCCCAAATCAAAGAGTTGTAGGTCCCGATGGCTGTAGTTAGTAAGCTATCACGTAGTAACTTGTCACAGCGCTCTGAAGACTCGACCAGTCTCATGAAGAGGATGTTCATAATTTTCTTGATTTTCTAAAGAATCTTTCTTTGCATCATTATCTTTAGATGTTCCACAGTCGTCCCCAGAACAGAACCAGAACAGAACCAGAACAGAACCAGCCTTCTGTATCAGGTTATTGAGCCGTTTTAAGTCCCTGGCTCTGATGCTGCTACCCCAACAGATGATGGACGAAGAGATAACACTCTCCACCACAGACTGTAGAAGATCTGCAGCATCTTGCTGCAAACCTTGAAGGACCTCAGCTTCCTCAGAAAGTCCATTCTGCTCTTTCCCTTCTTGTAGATGCTTCACTGTTGATTCTCCAGTCCAGTCTGTTGTCCAGGTGAACTCTGAGGTATCCGTACTTCTTAACCATCTTCACTTGTTCTCCCATGATGGAGACAGTCTTTGACTTGTTTCTGTTTCTTCTGAAATCTACATCATCTCCTTTGTTTTGTTCACATTCATGGTAATATGATTGTTTTCACACAATGCCACAAAGCAGCTTCTTCTCCATCTCTGATACACCCGACAATTGCAGAGTCGTCTGAGTATTTCTGCAGATGACAGCAGTCTGCCTTGTCTTTAAAGCATCACCACCTGTTGGAAGTTCAGTGGCAGAAAATGAACCTTTTCCCTTTCATTTCAGACCCTTTACATCAACAACTGTATGGTCTGGAGATCCATAGTTGGTTCTTTTTGGATTGTCATAACCATGTTTAGTTGACTCACATGTAATGGTTAAAATGTTTGGAGCCACTATTTTAGACTAATGCTGCATTCAGACCGCCTCCGTTGGATACGTCGAGCAACACATCCAATGGATGAAGTTTGACGTATATGTAGTTTTTGGCTGCCATAGCCTGCTTCTGAGAAGAAACCAACGCATGGGCGGGGCTTCCTCTGTTGCCGTGCGTTGTGAACTATGGTGGATCGTAATGAGGGAGTGGCTTGGCTTTATTTGCTAGATAAAGCTAGACAACGTTGAGATCGGGAGCATCAGCGCCCATTATTCAGATGTGTTCTGAGTTTGGGGAGTTTAACCATTTGCTCCAGGAGCTGCTTATGGATGAGGTTCGCTTTCAGCGCTACTTCTGTCTGTCCCGTGCCTAATTTTACGACCTCCTCGGCCGCATCGGATCTTAAATCTCCCACCAGGACACCAACTACAGGTTTTCCGTTCCTCTTTAGGAGCGCCTGTCCATCTGACTTCCGCAAGTGGAATTTATGATTTTTTAAATCTGCGTTGGTTGAAAATGTTTTCACTGGACCCGCGCTTCATTCAAGATATGTGTATAGTGACATAACTACAGTGAGACGCTCTGATTGGTTGCCACACTGCGTTAACTGCGTTGGATCCACCAAAAGCTCCGCTTGCTGAACTTCTGTGACGCATGCGTTGGTACGTTGCCGTATGAAACACAAGCGTTGTTGAAGGAGCCAACGTACTCAACGCAACGCAGAGACTTTGACGAACCTCTGACGTACTCTAACATAGACTTATCTGCAAGTATATAAGAGCGATCTTTCTTTATAAGCTTCACATAAACGTCCAGCAGCGCTGCACACCTGTGGCGCTTTCAAGGAAGTCCGAAATATATGCTGAGTTCAATAACGTTAGGACTTTTGAAATTTCTAACAAAAACAATGAAAATAATAACATAAGCCATAAATTTCTGTTTAATGATGTTTGATAAGCAACATTTGGTGCATACTAAATATTTTCAATGTCTTTTTTATTACCAAAGAACAAACAAAATGCATATTATTTTATTTTTTTTTCTTCTTAAAATATATCAGCATTTTTTTTCCAAGACTAGAAATTTTGTTTAAAAGTTCTTGGATGTCCAGTTGCAATTTCATGTCTTGTTACTTTTAAAAATCCATTTTGTGTTGATTCCCTGTTACATTCATGGCTCACTTCATCACAGACACTTGGCAGATCAAGTTGTGTGTATTACAAACACAAATGATGAATGAAAGAGTATTGATTAAAAAAAAATTGATTTGAATCGAGAATCGCTTCTTAATCGAGAATCGTTTCTGAATCGGATCGTCACCCCAAGAATCGGAATCGAATTGAATCGTGAGATGTTGTAAGATTCCCACCCCTACAAACAACAATGAGTTTATGGATCTTCCAGCTCAGGTTTACAGAAAAGCTCAAAGGTGAGGCTGCAGAGAGCAGAGAGACCAAAGGTGGATGAGTTCAGGTACCTGGGGTCATCATGACAGTAACAATGTGTCCACACTGAACGCGATAGGAGCGACTATGAAACACGACACACGCCTAGCTGCGTGCACATTCGCACCTTGAAGCGTGTACAAATCGAACTGGCCTTCAGCGGAGCATCTGGTGGTGGATTATGGATTGAGCTGATGGAGGACTGCGTGTTTGGCCCGGGCTTCAGCGGAGCTGGGGCCAGAGTGCATCTGGTGGTGGATTATGAACTATGGTCTCCGATGTGACGGTGGACAGATTGGATTACGTGTTCGGCATGGCCTTTGGTAGAGCTGGGACCGCTGCACTGGGGGTTTGGTGAGCTACAGATACAGTCTAGCTACGGCGGAGGGATCCATAAACAGCAGCAAGCCTCTCTTAAACACCGGCTCCTCGCTGCCTGGAGAACGTGACCTGCTCTCCCAGTTTGTTCCATGAAGGTCCAAGCTTCGCCTGCCGAAACACCAACTACATTTCTGAGCAGCTGTTCATCTGTCTGCAGTTCGTAAAAGTTTATAATATTTGAGCAGCGTGGGACGTGGTGCAGGAGCTGCTATCAGGAAACCAGGTGAGGCTGTTTCAAGGCTCACTTCTAGGCCTAGAGGTGCTTTTACAGCAACAGCGGCTCTTTTAAGAGCCACCCACAAACCTCTTGAGAACATTCCTGTCTGAATAGTTTATTTTTTTATTCCTGTCTCTGTATAGCAAACTCCTTGTGTCATGTAGCTCGGGGTGATTAGCCACGATGTTTATCAGTATTTCCTCCATGTCCTGCTGAGGCTGTGACTCCATGACAGTCACAGAATCACTGAAACTCAGTCCCCTGATTGGTTGTAGCGGCGCGATTTGACGCTGGAGTTCAGATTTTTCCAAATCGAGCGATAGACGGCATGACACAAATAGGCGCCAATGCACAAAATGCACCACATAAAATGCAGCGCAAATTTTCCAACGCATCTGTAGCGCAAATTCTTTGCGCAAATCAGGCAGAAAAGCTTTTTCGCAACGCAAATCTGCTTCTGAAGTGTCGCGGGACCCCAAGTCGCCCTTCATCGCGCTCCTCCATAGATTTTACATGTAAACCTGAAGCTCTAGTCGCTCCTATTGCGTTTGGTCTGGACACACTGTTAGACTTGCTGGGACAATGGTTTGGAAGTGGTTGCACTAATGCATGGGTGGGGTATGGTGGTCTTCAGGGCAGATGTCTATTATACTTTGAACATACCTGAATCTCATCAAGTGGTCATTTACCTGCTCCCACAGAACTGTTGACCCGCTTAAGTGATTGAAACAAGCAGAATTAGAAATTAGTCTCAGGGTGATTGCTCAGGTTAGGTTGATTGGTGAAAAAAAGCAGGTACGGTTGAGATGATTTGGGCATGCGCAGACGAGTGAATTTAGTCCTGGGTTTGGGATGTCAAAAATAGAGCTGCCAGAAAGGAAAAAGACCATAGAGAGGGTTGATGGACGTAGTGGAAGATGGACAGGACAATGTGTGATATGAGCAGAAGATTACTGCTAGAAGAGCCTTCTACAGCTTTGCTGCTCAAAATGACAAATCTCTGTAAAGCAATGGTTGGGTCCAAAGCATTGTAATAATGTATTAGAAAGAGAAACAAGCTCAAAATAACTTATTTGCACTGTCCTTTCTGGCTCTTATTTCTGTTGATCCTGGGCAGGGCATTCAGAGTAAGGCAGGTGAAATGTCTTGCCCAAGGACACAGCACCCAAGACGGGGCTTGCCACAGGAGAGATCATCTTTGTGTCTTTTTAGATCTGCTTGTAAAATTACGTAAAATTAAACATTGTTATGTCCGCCAAGGAGGTTATATTTTTGTTTTTTGTTTGTTTTTTGTTTTTGGTCTGTTAGCAACACAACTCAAAACGTTGTTGGAGGATTTTGATGCAATTTTCAGGTCCACGGTGAGAGCAGGAATAATTGATTAGATTTTGGGGGCTGATAATAAAGCTACAATTAGAAAAACTTTGAGATTCTTTGATCATAATGTATGTAAATTCAGTATAATAGATACAGGCCATAAGGTGAACCCCGAACATGTATTTAGAAAATGAATCTCGTCCCGACCTCTGGCATCTAAAAACTGTTGATTTAATAAAATAAATAAGTTTGCACTGAGTTCAAAAGTAAATGTTCTTCTGTAATAGTGCAGTTTTTTTATGATCAATGTTTTCAGGACTAGATTGTTTTCACCGCAGTGAGAAAGGAGTGACACGGCTGCTACGTATCCGTTTTAGACCAATGCGGTGGCAGGGTTTAACCAACGTGATGATGAATGCACACAACAGATGGATTTCATACTTACGCCATGGAATACGAACGGTGAGTACGTCCATGTGCAGTTGCAGTGTTACCGTAAATATGCTTTCTGATTATGAGGTTCTTGTTTTTTTGTCACCAATTTGGGCAATTTAAATAAATCTAAATAAATCTCAAAATCACTCAAGGATCCTTTGCATAAATGTTTATGTTCATGAAGGTAATAGTAGACACAAGTGTTGAAACCCCAAGTGTTAATAATAAACGTTCTTTCATCGCACTGCAGTAATTAATGTGAGGAGAACCAAGGATCTGGAGATGGATTTCCACTGGGGAAGAACCTCCACACAGAACCAGGGAATGGACAGGGAGACAGTAGGAGACAGTGGACTCTTCTAAGTACCAGGATCTTCACTTGAACAATAAACTGGACCGGAGCCATATTACTGGTGCTTTCTACAGGAAGGGTCAGACCTGCTGAGGAGACTGAGGCTACGTCCACACTAAGCCGGATAAGGTTATACGGGGAGTTAGACGGCTAATGTTATCCACTCAACACGAGCATTTACGCCCCGTTTACGGTCCGTTTACGGTCCCATGATTGCGGAATCCAATGCCTACCTATGCATGTACTGGGCATGCGCGGGGAAAAACAAAAAGAACACAGATTGACACGTATAATCTATGTCGCTGTCGGCGCCTCCTGTGTCGCCTTTTCATCCGCAAGTAGGTTAGGGTTAACTTTGCAAACGTCTGAATTTGCAAAAGAAGAAGTAGCATAGCGAGACTCGTCTCCATCTTTGCTGTTGTCATTATATGCTGTCGCGTTGTTGTCATCAATTTAGGACGCAGCATTTGATTGACGTTGCTGCTCTGATTAAGCCGGTGACCGGATAAGTTGCGTCCAGACGTGCTAATTTAGCCGTTGAGATAACAGTTAGACGGCTCTCTTACCCGGCTAATAGTTATCCGGCCACAGACCTCAAACAAAGCTGCCTTAGTGTGGACGATAGGGGGGTGTAGACTAAATACTTATACGTTTAAGGCGTTATCCGGCTTAGTGTGGACGTGGCCTGAGGTTTTCTGCAGTGCAGGAAGTTCTCCTATACACCTTCTCTGGATCTGTGGTAGGATGTTGCCTGGTGGAGGAGAAGCTTATTAGTGTTAGTGTATAACCATCAACAAAACTCCATAATCCTGACCAAAACCACCGCCTTCAGGAGCCTGACACTGCTGCACTTCATTCAGCCACATTATTGTAACGCGCCTCTTTACATCCTAAGTAACGGCAACGGTGTTGCAACAATAGGAAAATATGCAGTTAGTAACGCTGTTATACTTCTACTGGTTAACAATACTAATGTTAGCTGTGGAACTTCCCTTAATTGTTAGTTCATGCTAGGAATAAACCTACTTCTCTTTTATTGCTGTACAGAACTTTACTATTTTTCAAATATTTGAAATAAAATCTTTATTTTCACAATAAACAGAGCAGGTCAGGGAGGGTCTGCACAGGTGTAAAGAGAATATAAGTGGTTAAGATTACATATCTATGGCATAAGAGGAACTTTTCAGGCTAATTTTCCACTGAAAACACTAATTATTTTTAAAAATGTTACTTTCAACATATTCATTTATTTTTAATGCCACAATAGCAGTGCCTTAAGTGGGCCGGTGCTCACCAGTACCCAGTACAAAAACGTCTTAAAATAGCTTTTAAAAGTACCACCACTTCTCCGAGCTCCGAGAGTAAGAGTACACTCATAATCAGTGCTTTAAGTGGACCAGTAAGCAGTGGTACTCAGCAGGCCTACCACCAATTCTAAACCACTTCTCTGAGCACTGAGAATGTTCCCACTGAGTCCCAGTATGCTCATTAGTACCTCTGTTGTCTGTAGTATGCTGCAACTCTCTGTGGCGCTGCTATGCTTCACCTCACACTTTTGGCGCATTCAAGGAACGTTCAGAATGTAGGGTGAGTTTAATAACGTAGGACATTTAAAACCTATGACACAAAATGCACATAAAATATTACCATAAGCCATAAACTTCTGTTTAATGGCAGTTGGCAAGCAACATTTGATGCATACTACATATATACCCTTTTTATTTTTTACAAAGTACTTATTAAAAAAAAAAAAACAGTATTCTCAATTAGTTTCGTCTTCTTGGCTTCTTAGAAGCAATAAGCTCCGAAGAAAAATAACACCTGCTCTGTCCTCATTAAGCTCTTTGCATGCTCACACGTGGCTCTGTCTCTGCTCAGTCAAATCTGTATTAGGGATTCCATTCAAACATGCTTCATTGATCCAGGAGAGAAATTAAGTGTTGTGAAGCTCATACTATTTAATTCTAGATCTGAAAAATTTACACTTTTCTGCATTTATCAATCTGGACGTGAGCGTACAACGTGCAAAAAATATTCACCAAGTCAGGAGGTGGTGTCAATTTTCCACCCATTTCAACCTTCATCGCAACACGCAAAAAAACATGCATAAAATTCAAGATTTAGACAACATTAAATTAAATGCAATTTCATGAAGTTATGTTTGGGTTATGTCATGATCGTCTTTCATTTTAAATTAACAAGGGGCGCCTCGCACACCACAGGGCTCCAAATTGTAGTCGATTTAAAAAGTTAGTGCCTTAATTGCTGCAGTTAGTGTGAGAGTCGTCTTTTTTCTTCCTTTCAATATTACCCATGTTTTCGGCTGCCCAATATTTTTGGAACGGACGTGCGTGCTGATCCCCTTTTTTATGATAGTCTGTCATTAAATAAGGTGCAAAATGTCAAACTCTAAAGTCTCCCACAAATTGTCGACTTCTCAATAGCAGGAGCATTCAGAAAAATTGAAGGAAAAAAAAATTTTTCTCTCTCCCGTAATGTGGCTTAGATAAAATAAAAACCTAAATAGACCTAAAGTGGCAGAGAAACAGTTACGATGTAAACATTCTGTAACAGATATGAATATAAATGAATAAAAAGTAACTAGAAATGTTCTGTACAACATGATGTGCAACATATGGTTACAGATATTTTTATAAGATGTGGGGACATCGTGTCATTCCGGTCCCACTGCAGCT
Organism: Apricaphanius iberus; assembly: GCA_028564705.1. NCBI lineage: Eukaryota > Metazoa > Chordata > Actinopteri > Cyprinodontiformes > Aphaniidae > Apricaphanius > Apricaphanius iberus. The sequence goes on from JAPXFQ010001885.1 coordinate 224,985, forward strand.
GCTATCCATACTGGCTGTTCTGGCCACCAGCTGTGTAATATAACAATGAATAACTGCATGTCATGCTTTAGGTGATAAAGGTTGTTGGAGCATCTAATAACCCTCCATTCCAAGCGAACACAAGACGCACCATGGAGCTGGGTCTGCCTGTGACCTATTTCCTGCTAGTGAAGTTCCTGTTTTTAACAATCTTGGTCGTCTGCCGTTCAGCAATGTCGCAAAAACAAGGCGTGGAAGAGGCGGTTGGTGAATATTTATAGGCGTGACTTTCATAAATACGCTCGTTTCATCCGTGACATTTATCAACAAGCGCAGGTCTTTACGCACAAATCTGGGCGGATCCGACACGTTCATAAATCCCACGTTGGGTCTTGCGTCTTTGGAATATACACCCAAAATATACACTGTTTTCTGTGCAAGTTGCTAAATGAGGCCCACTGTTCTTGTAGGATAGTCCCATGAAGAGGAAGCTCATGGCTGTCCAAAATTATTAAGAAACAGTCATCTTATATTCAATTAAGGTTAACCATTTAGTTTGCCTTAGCAACAGGCTAAAAGTCTTTGTTTTGACACAGTCGATCACAATATTCTCTTAGAATGACTTGAGCACGTTTATCAGGTCCAAAGTCACAGCGTCAGATCAGTCATCCCAGTCAGTCAGTAATTCTGCCTCCTAAAGGTTGTGGAGTAGTGAAATTCTCCCTTCTAAGATGAGGAAACTCATGGCTGATTCTGCTGGAAGCGGAATATGATTCCAGAGTGAAGGACCACAAATGGAAAAAGAGCGGCTTCCACTGCCCTTATTTCGAGCATTGGGAACTTGTAATAGATGCTGCTCTGCTGACCTAAGGGAGCGCGCTGGAATGTACGGAGAGAGTAAGTCAGAAAGGTCTACAGATTGGCCAGCACTGGAGTGATATGTTGCCTACGTCTAGTGTTTGTTAACAAATGAGCAGCAGCATTCTGAACCAGCTGAAGTCGGGAAATTGTTGATGAATTTGTCCCATATATACATGAATCAGAGTAGTCAATCTGAGGTGATAAAAACATGGATTACTGTCTGAAGATGATTTCTTTTTAGGTTGGGCTTAAGTTTATAGAAGCGTCACAAATGAAAAAAACAAGACTTGACTACATTGTTAACACACGCATCCATTTTAAGAGTGGAATCCATCTGGACTCCAAGGTTATGGACAGTGGCTTTTAGGTCAAAGGGAAGATAAGAAACGGTTGGACAGGGGCGATTCTAGACCTAGAGTTTTGCTACGGCACAGGCCCACAACTCCCAATACAGTGAAAAAAAATCTAAATGCTAAATGAAATAAATGGCTACCTTACGGGTACAAGCTTCAAAATTGTATCGTCACTGTCATACGAACCACTGGTAAAGATACAAGGATAGATTCATGGGTACAATATAATGATATTTATTTGCACATGCATGCCTCAAAGATTTACAAACAACATCCTCTTACTGCAATCATTTCAGATTAAAAAGAGTCAGATTATTTACTAACTAAACCTCAGTCCAAGTTTAAAACAAGTCGTTCAGGAAAGCAAAGAACATAACAAACAAAAAGTATCTTTCTTTTATATTATACAGATTGCTCCTCTCTCTGGATAAGCTGTTGTGCATTATTAGGCTAACAAACTCTAATAAGATGGTGTCATCCAACATGCAAATAGTCTATTCATTTACAAGATGTGAGGAGCACAGTTTGATAGAACAACATGGACTAAAAACAAACATCAAACACGGTTTAACCTGGAAAATGTTATAAAACAAAGCTGTTAATACAAAGACTTCATGCTGACTTTTGGTGATCATTTGCTAATGTAGCCAATAATAATTTACACAGAGTCAGAGTAGCCTACTCTGACTCTGTGTAGATTATTATAGGCAAATTATCACATATAGGCTACTCTGAGTGTAGATTATTATTAGCTACATTTGCAAATGCAGCAAACTTATTTAAGTTCGCCATTAAACCATTGCTCAAATCACAGCACTGGCTATTACCAGCATAAATGTGGTCAACTGTAGCTAAATTTAGGCCACAATGACGCTAAGCATTGAAAAACAGATGCTAATTATGTAGGCAACATTCTCTAACAGCGATCAACTTGTCATTTTTTCTGTCAAACAAGTTGTGAATTTGTTGTAACGTGAAAACAGGGGAAGACTTACTCTGTGCTCAAAATGATGTGACGAGCTCCATCGGTTTCCACCGTGTACTGTACATGTGTGTGTACAACGAAACACTTGGAAGAATCATGTGAACGATTTTGATTGGTTGTTGCGTTCAATCTTACCCAACTACAGAGGTGCTATTTCATGATTGGCTATTTTGGCCACTTTCTTTTTTCCTTGTTTAAAAAAATAAATAAATTATTGGCTGGTAAGAAACATGCTCGAGTTATGCAGGCACGGAGATGCGCTCATGAATGTCGTTTCCAGTGAGAACGGCGCTATAATTTTACTGGGGCACTGGAGACTTTTACTAAGGCACGTGCCCCAGTGAATAAGGTCTAGGAACACCTCCGCAGTTAGGCTAGTCCTCTGTTGTTGACTTGGCTGTCTCTGACCACTACTGTGTGTTTTTAATATCACCAGTTCTATCCAAATAGAGACCTCTGTGAGCAATGTCAGAAAACTTTATCTAACCCCTGAAGTGGTTTTTCAAAACTTTCCTCTTGTGCTCCTATCTGCCCCCTGTGATTTTATAGTCAATGATTTTAACAGAAGGCCATTCTTGACCTGCTGGGTCACTTAAAGTTAAAGTCTCACACACAAAAAATGTAGCACCATAGAAAAATGAAGATCTTAACAAAACTAGAGGAACTGCAGGGCAGCAGTGAGAAAATAAAGAATATGTCAAACCACACATTTATTTTTAGATGTTGACAAAATGTTTGCCCCTCTGAGAAGTTTTGATCTCATATTCCACCTATAACTAAAAAAATTGCAAGGTAGTAGTTCCCATTCACTTACATTGATTCATGCTAACCTAAAGCAAACGGACTGCGACCAGATCAAGGTAATTACTGGGCTGGTTACAAAATGCTTTTTTTAATCACTTATATAACTCTGAGGAATATGGCAACATGTACTTACGGGTGGAATATCCCTTTAAAGCTGCACCTGAGTGGCTGTGGAGGTTAACCAGTCAGATAAGAGGGTTCATTTAGTGAGACACAGGTTTAAGGTGAATTATTCCATAATGTACACTGTAAATTCTAACAAGTTAAGTTTACTTGAAAATATTTAGGAAACCGATTACCTTGGAAAAAGTAAGTACACAAACTTAATTGTGGAAGGTATTGCGAAATCATTATATTTGAGTGAGCTGTACTTTTATTGACGTTGAGACTACTTCATGGATCTCAGTATGGTTCAGTTCAAAGCAAGCTGTTACAGCTTAAATGCATTGAGTCACAATAACTTATTCTGCCAAAATAAGTGAGCATTACTTTAAATTTGGTATACACTACACTTAAGTTATCTAAGTGCCATGCACTTCAATAAAGTGGACAGGAACTCAAAAAGAAGTCACATGAAATTATTATACATACTCTTAAGTACAATAAGACTCTACACGAGTAACACATTGAGCAGAACTGCAATCATTTTGGGTGTGGAATCAAGATTGACACCAATATCTGAACAGCTAAATCACTTATTGGAAACACACTGGGTAGTTGAATACAACAGACTTCCAAGTCACTCATGGAGTCAAAAACATGCCTCTAAGCACCCAGGGAGATATAATTAGGTCACTCAAAGTTTTAGTTATGTACACTCAAAACAAGAATATTTTGCACTAACTCAACACATTGAAGTTATAAATGGTAGTATAAATACTTTGGCTTTGCATGGTCCCCTACTGATGACGTTGATTAATGTGTTACTCTATTATTCCATTATTGTTTGCTATTGTTGCTATTCAGGATGATACAATAAGTTATGTTGTTTTAAGTGGTTTTAAAATCTTTCTATATCTTCCCCTTTTTGAACTCTCAGCCCCTGCCCCTCTCAAGGTCTCTGCACAGCCCTGGATTCCAGATAGAAATGAAGTGTTGTTGTAGCTGATACTACGCTGCCTTTCCCACACACTAATATTTGGTTGAACTGCCTTTAGCTTTGATTACAGCTCAAATTCTCTGTGGCATTGTTTCATTAAACATCTGCAATGTCACCAGATATTTTCCCATGCAATGTTGCTTTAATTTTTCGCCAAGATCTTGCATTGATGATGGTAGAGTGTGACTGCTGTGCAAAGCCGCCTCCAGCACATCCCAAAGATTCTTAATGGGGTTAAGGTCTGAACCCTGTGGTGGCCAATCCACGTGTGAAAATGGTGTCTCATGCTCCCAGAACCACTCTTTCACTATTTGAGCTTAATGAATTCTGGCATTGTCATCTTGGAATATACCCTTGCCATCAGGGAAGAAAAATCTCATAAATGGAATAACCTGGTCAGTATATTGAGGTAGTCAGCTGAACTCATTCTTGGAGCTGAACCTAGACCTTATCAACTGCAGCAACCCCAGATCATGGTACTGCCCCCACGGGCTTGTAGGGTAGGCACTAGGCATGATGGGCGCATCACTTCATCTGCCATCTTACCTTGATGCGCCCATCACTCTGGAAATTAGTCCATCTGGGCTCATCAGACCACAGGACATTGTTCTGTTGCTCCAGAGTCCAATCTTTATGCTCCCCAGCAGATTGAAGCCTTTTTTTATTCTGGTTTATTTTCTTATGACTACTCAGCTGTTCAGTCTCAATCCCTTGAGTTCCTTTTGGATCGTGCGTGTGGAAATGCTTTCACTTTTAAACATAGCCTCGAGTTGTACTGTGTTTTTATGAAATAAGAAGCAACTAATTGCAACAGTTGGGTTTAAATAACTTTTTGCCAGCTGAAAGATAATCGCCCATGCATATCTTTGGCCATAGGCAGTGTATTTAATTCTTCCAGGATTGTAGATCTGATGTCTGTGGGCAGGTAGGATCTTCTGTAGCAGTCTCTGTTGCAACACAATTGAAGATAACTCTGACTGAAGACATTCTGTTGTAGAATAGTCCCATGAAAAGGATGCTCAGGGTTGTCCAAAATTCAGAAACAGTCAAGAAAGAATCTTTAGTTTACCTTAGCAACAGGCTAAAAGATCACTGTGAGCCCGGATTTCATTTCTACTCAAAAAAGCAATTTCAACATACATAGATAATTTAAGTTTGATTGTAGAACTATCACATTTAAGCGCAGTCTACTAATTCGAAGTAGAATATACTTACATTTGAAAGTAATGTCATGAATGACTAACTTTAAGTTAAGTGGCACGGAATTTTTAAGTTTTGGTCATGACCACGCCTCTAAAATTCCCTCTGCATTCAAGTAGTGTAGGAATGTTCGGTTTTCCCGAGGTCATTTTTCAACTTTGTGGATGCTACAAAGAAGAAGTTTTATGTTTTAATACTCAAAACATTTAAAAAGACATGGTTATCATTTTCCGGTGATAATTCACGTCGTTATCAACTATGCAGAAACACTTTTAAGCTTTATATCAGTGATTTTATCCCAGACTTGTTGTTTTATTCTACTAGTAGACTTTACAATACATAAAATCACAAAAATATTGACTTTATATCAGGATTTATGCAAATAAATAACTCACTAATCTATTTTACTCTACATGGGCAGAGATTTACTGCGTATCAGTGTTCGTGTGATTATTGTCAGTCGGAAATTAATTTACCCGATTATTCTGACACCACTTGAATGCAGCAACCTGAAGGCATGTTGCAGCACGTCAGTTCTCCTGTGTGTATTTTCAACGGTTCGCTGCTGTTGTGTCCGAGAGACATTTTACAACTTGTTAGTTCTTTTTACAGCGAGGAGTAGTTTGTAAGCAGTGGACACAGCAGTTCCACTACCACGGACCCTGTAGCTAATTTTGTCAGTAAATAAGCCGTTGGCGCCGCGCTGCCCTGCCGGACGACGTGTGCCTCGAGTGGAGTAGAGACTAGAGGGCGACAGGAGACTGAATCTGGTGAGTGACCGACCACCACTCTGTGGTGGCTTTTGATTTTAAGTTAGCACTAGCTCCTGTTAGAGCAGTGAAAAAAACGTTATCATTAGCTAAACTGACGTGCTAATGTTAAGACACATTTGGCTAGCACTGTTAGCATTTTAACGGACACACATAGCTTTAGTAGCTGTTTGTGAGCAGCTCCCGCTCAAACCTACGTTTTGCATCTGCTCTTGAACCCTAACCTTCAGTTTTGTGGCCAGTTGAAAAGGTTGCTTAAACAGACATTTGAAGCTCCTGTTTTTCAGCATTGTGATTTTTGCTCTTGCCACGGTAACTGGATATTTTTTGTGTACTTTTTCACTCTAGATAACTGCCATTAATTGTTAGTAAATCATCTGTAAAATGCTAACTGTATTCATGTGACCAGGCTGTGACATTGCAATGTGTATGTGACCCTCTTTACTTGCACAGAGTAACATTACTTTTTAAGAAGTGAGTGTCAAACAAATGGCATTATACAGTTTTATCACTATCCAGAATTAAGAGTCTTGTAGAGGCTAATCTTACATTACTTCTCAGTCTCTTATGTTGTTGTTTTTTCTTTTTTTTGTGTTGCAGGTCTCCAGAAGACATGTTGTGGAAGTGTACTGCCCTTTCATCTGTGAAAAGAGAGCACAGCTATTTAAGCACTATAGACTAAAACATGGGAGCTATGCAAGAACAGAACCATTTCCATGTTTACACCAGGAATGTCTGTGTACATTCAAATCACTCAATGCACTAATAGTACACTTATCCCGCCTTCACTCCAGAACTTCAGAACAGCAACCAACTGTAGATGTACAAGTAAAGTTTTGTTGTCTGTCATGTGGGTTTGCTGAGTTTTGTACTGAAACTGACTACTTTAGTCACCTGCATAATGCACACTTAAAAGTCAACCATAAAGTCAGTTGCCCTTATAAAGACTGTGACTTTGAAAGCAGTGTCTACTCCACGTTCAAAGCGCACAAGAGTAAAGCACACAAGGTACACAGCTGGAAGAGGTTCAAGTCAGAAATCATTGGTTGTGATTATGAAAGTCATGATCAGGATGGTGCACAAGAGCAAATATCACAAGCTGATGACATGGCAGAGTTGGAAGGAGTTAGTGAAGAAGCTAGTGAGAATGATATTCGTGATTTAGGAAAGCAGCTAGAGTACAACTTAGCATCTCTTCTGTTAAAGATGCAAACAGTTATGCACATACCAGAGAGTTCTGTGCAAGAGGTATTACAGCAGCTTTGTGAAATCAATAAGCTGTCAGAGCCACTTCTGCATAACAAAGTGAGGGCTACACTAAATAATTACTTTGATAATGTGGATGGTACAGCTGTGAGCGAAATTACCAGTGCTGTGTCAGAGTGTAAAATGATGTCATTTTGTGCCAAAAATGGACCCTTAGGAACTGCTAAGAAGAGAGCAGCCTATGTACGCAAAGAGTTCCCACTGGTAAACCCTATTGAATATGTTGTGGAAAAAGGCAGAAAACCACTTGCATATGTCCCCATTGTTCCAATGCTCCAGAAGCTGCTTAAAAAAAACTGACGTGTTAGATAAAGCTATGTCAGAAAAAGTCCATGTACTGCAGGAATACACGTCTTATGCAGATGGGCAGTACTTTAATGAAAATTCTCTTCTTGCGAGCGACGAGTTCACAATTGCTCTTCGCCTTTACATTGATGACCTTGAAGTCGCCAATCCTCTAGGTACATCAAAGCTGAAACATAAAATGTGTGCCGTGTACTGGGTCATTGCAAACATACCTGCAAAATACAGGTCCACCCTCAACTCAATCCAGCTTGCTCTACTATGCAATACGTCTACAGTTAAAGAGTGTGGTTATGCAAAAGTTCTGCAACCTCTCATCTATGATCTAAAGATATTGGAGCAAAATGGTGTTTACATAGAGTCACTAGGTGCAAGTGTGAAGGGCACAGTCTTATATGTTGCCGCTGATAATCTTGGTGCTCACTCTCTTGCAGGATTCCTGGAGAGCTTCACGGTCGACAAGTTCTGCAGATTCTGTTTAGCGAGCAGCAGAGACGCACAACAGCAAGAGGTTTGTTCTGGATTTTTTCAGCTCAGAGACAAAGACTCTCATGATAGTCAAGTGCAGGAGGTGAGAGAGGACACATCGCTCAGTCAGATTTATGGTGTGAAAAGAGCATGTCCATTAACTGAAAATCTCGAGCACTTTCATATGGTCACCGGGTATCCTCCTGACATCTTGCATGATCTGTTTGAAGGCATTGTGCCAACTGAGTTGTCCCTGTGTCTTAAAAATCTGATAAGCAAGAGGTATTTCACGTTGGATACACTTAATGAGTCCATCAGACACTTTGATTATACATTCACAGACAAAACAGATCGCCCTCAGATGATCAGAAAGGGATTTTCCACCAAAGGAAGCATTGGTGGAAATGGCCATGAGAACTGGTGTCTCATAAGGCTCCTCCCATTTCTTATTGGTCACTGTGTTCCTGAGGGTGATGACACTTGGGAAATTCTGATGCTTCTTAAAGACATAATCGAGCTGGCTGTGGCACCAAGGCATACTGAAGAGACACTGCATTTCATGGAATTTAAAATAACAGAACACAGACGGCTGCTGCAGTCAACTTTTCCAGGTTTTCAATTAAAGCCAAAGCATCACTACCTGGAACACTATCCTTACCTTGTGAGGAAGTTTGGTCCCTTGTGCGATGTTTGGACAATGCGCTTCGAGGGGAAACATAAGTTCTTTAAAAAAGCAATTCGGAACGCTCAAAATTTCAAAAATGTTGCAATGACACCTGCTACAAAACACCAGAAAGCAGTCAGTTACCATCTTGACTGCAGCACATTTTTCAAACCATCGGTGGAAATGACAAGGGTTACCCCAGTTTTGCTTGCCTCTTTCCCTTTGAATGTTCAGAGAGTATTTGCTCGAGACATTGCAAAGGTAGAGTCTGTTCTGGATGTGTCATCTGTCTGCATAGATGGAATCATGTATCATCCAGGCATGATTCTCTCTTTTGGCTCATGCTCAGGTCTCTCTGAATTTGCCCAGATTGAAAAGATTGTTACAGCTAACACAGAAATCCTGTTCATCTGCCACAAAATGACCGCATGGTACTGTGAGCATTTGAGATCTTACCAACTTCTCTCTGGTGATATCCCCGCCACATATGTGGTCAAGATATTGGAGCTGAATGATGTCCTCCCGTTATCAGCATACAGGGTCCAAGGAGAACTTATGGTAACACTGAAACGATATGTTATTTGCTAAATTCTTGGGTATATCCTTTCTCCCCAGATGGCTCTGCAAGAGAAATTCATCATGAGGGTTATTGTCTCAGAGGGAGACATCAGAAAGTCTACAATGACAACACGACCGGACACACTTGAAGAGTTGATTGGCTGGCTTAAAGGCACTCTCCAAGCAAATTACAACTTCGTCCTACAGTACCAAGACCCTGACTTTAACAATGAACTGTGTAACCTTGAAGATGTCTCAGACCTCCCAGATAAGCCAACCATTAAAATCATCCCTATGGTTGAATTGGTACCAGTCACTGAACCAGTTGAACGACCACTTGAACAATCTTCAATGTGTAGTGACACAGGCAGCTTGGCAGACACCGAGATCTTGTCCGTCTCCTCTCTGGATAGAAGTGTGCCATGGCCAGAGGTGTTTGAAATTCCTAAATTTTCAGTTGATGTTGAGTACCGACTCCGTCAAGGTAACTTGTTATATCTCAGGGATGGAACCTATCTCAAAGTGACAAAAGAGCTAAAGCATGATATCCTTGAGAAATTGGCTGAGGTCATCTATGCATTTGATGCATACCCAACAAAGGATGATTTAGCGGCTGTTGCACAAGCTTTAGTAGAAACACACCCATGTCTTAAAGAAGCAGGGTCAACCTCTGGCTGTCTTGGATGGAAGAACAGTTTGAAGTTCAAGGTTGGAAATTACAGAGCCAAAATGTGCAAGCTGGGCCGACTTGACGTCACTGTCAATAGTGGTAAACGTGGAAGATACTCTACAAATGGCGACCCTCCAAACAAGGACATCAAAAAGCCAAGGAAAGGAGAAATAAATTTCCTGCCTCAGTATCCAGAGGGGTTGGATGACCACAACCTGGAAGCAGCTCGCCAGGTTCTAGTCAATGAAATGATGAAGGCGAAGCCAAATGGGTCCCTTGTTAAGAAAGAGATGGATAGGACCTTTGCTCTTCGGAGAAAAGAAGTTGTGACAGACAAGCCTGCAATTACCCAGATTGTACAGCGATGGCCAGCACTTTTCTCTGAGAGCCAGGTTTGTATGCCTGTTTTGAGTATTTACAAAAAGTGGTTAACACTGTGCGACCTAAATTGTGTTGTGTTGAGGGTCATAAATGTCTTTCATTTGACCATGGGCCTATACATGTTGGGCTATGTTTTATATTTTCAGGTGTGTGGTGAGTTCACCCGTGTGGTGGGGAAAAATCTCAAAGAAAACTTCTTTGAGGCACTTGACCGTTTCTCGCCAAACTTGATGGACCTCTTCAGGAAGAAGAAGGGCCTCAGTGGACAGATTTTACCTGACCTTTTACGTCAGACAAAGGTAGGCTGACTTGTCTACCTAAGCTGACTGCCTCTCTTGCCTCTCTATTCTAACCCCTTTCTTCTCATCTCATTACTTTTCATTGCTCTCCCGTTTCCATTTCCTCCTCTTTTATCCTACTCTACATACTTTGCTCTTTTCTTGTTTTTATCTCTCTTCTGTTCTTCTACCCACTCCTCTCTACTTTCTGTCCAGGAAGTTTGTAATGAAGTAATTAAATTGTGGCGACTTTCTGGAATCTATTTAAGCATATACAGTATGAGTGTACTTAGTTATGTCCAATATCTTCCAGACCACTGAGCCAACAGACATCAGGTGCCTTTGTCTTCGGGGACTGCCAGTCGTCTTGGGGGATGACCCCTCTGCGTTCTTCAAAACCTGCTCGGTAAGTAACTGAATTTGTTTTGAATATCTGCATTATTGATTCACAACATGGCCATCTGATATGAATTTACTGTCAAAAATAAATTACTACTACTTACTCTTAATTACAAACAAATTAACATTGTACAAAAATGTGAACTTTCACCTTTGTCTTTCTGTGACATTGCCATCAGATTGGGCCACAGGGAGGGACCCCTCTGTTTATTTTGCTGAGGACTATAAAAAAAACCTTACATAAGTTCTTACTGTTTGAGATTAAAGGACAAAACTGGTCTTAAATTTGTAACTGCAACAATGGGCTCTATCCATAGCTCCACTACTTTCTGAACTTAATGCTGCTCCTTTGTTTCCTGTGTTTACATTATTGGACAAACTGATAATAATCCAGGTGTGTCTGAGTAGTCACAATGGTCAGACACCTGGATTAATCAGTTCGTCCAATAACGTAAAACAGGAAACAAAGGAGCAGCATTAAGTTCAGGAAGTAGTGGATCTGTGCATAGAACCCATTGCATCTGTACTGGAAATTGTTTTTACACAACTTTTCAGCTTGACTGGGACTGAAAACGCTCTCCATCTCTGCTGATCTACAAAACCATTTCAGCACACAGGTTTTCAAACAGCTCTTGTAATGCACAGTTCAAATTATGGCGATTTAAAATTGGTGTTGTCCTCTCTCAATTTTTGTGGTCAACACAGCATTATTGACATTACAATGTCGCCTCTTTGTCCGCTTCTTTTTCTGTTAGGATGCAACTGACAAGGACTTGTACAGTGAAACTTCAGTGGGAATCCTCTGCATTGACGAACATCCTCAACTCAACCCATCCAGAGTGAGCATCGTGTTGGAAGGGAGTGTGGTAATGGAGGAGCTGGCCAACCTGCCACAGGCTTTCTGTGTCCTTTTTGGACTGATTTATGCCTTGCACTTGGACTACCCCAAGTGCATGAAAAGCACCTTCCACTTTATTCAACAGGTCATGCTAAACCTGGGCAGAGTTGAGCTGAAACCCAAAATTCAATCTTTGAAGAATCAGCTATCTGTTTAAAACAGGGTTCTGAATACGTATACCACTGCTCTGGATCTGAGTGCTTGGTTATTTGTAATGTTGCACTTTAAAAATACCATGTTTACTGTTGGCAGTTTGATATGCAAGTTTTTTATGCATTGCCACTGATTTTGCTGTTTGATTCCATCCTGATTGGTGTATGAGTCATGTTATTAGCACTGATCTAGCAGTTTGGTTTTATTGACGTTTCTAGCTACAGTATGTTTTATGGCATTGGCACTGATTTTGTAGTTTAATTCCATGCTGATTGGTGTATGATTCGTGTTATTAGCATTGATCTAGTTTCATTCCTATTGCGTTGGCATTGATTTTTTAGTTTAATACCATCCTGATTCACAAGAGTGCATGAAAAGTACCTGTCACTTTATTCAGCAGGTCAGGCTCAACTTGGGCAGAGGTGAGCTGAAACTCAAAATTCAATCTTTGAAGACTCAGCTATCTGTATAAAACAGGGTTCTGAATACGTATACCACTGCTCTGGAACTCAGTGCTTGGTTATTTGTAATGTTGTACTTTAAAAATACCATGTTTACTGTTGGCACTGTTTGATATGCAAGTTTTTTATGCATTGCCACTGATTTTGCCATTTTATTCAATGCTGATTGGTGTATAACTTGTGTTATTAGCGCTGATATAGTTTTATCCCTATTGCTACCCATGTTGTATAGCATTGACATTGATTTTGTAGTTTAATGCCTTCCTGATTCAAAAGAGTCCTATTTGATTTTTTGATTGCAAACCTATTTTGTTTGATAACATGATAAAGACAAGTTTAATAAAACATGTAGACAAGAATGTACTTTTGTGGTTTTGCTTTTTATTTTCTTAATTAATTTAATCTGTATGGGTTTATTTTATTAAACAGATTTTATTTTACTCTTCAGATAGTGGAGTAATTGGGCAAAGGAATTTTTAAGGTAAATCAACTTGGAGGTTAGTGTATTCAGCTTAAAGTTATAAGTGGAATAAATATGTAAAGCAATTGATATTAGTAATGTTTTTAAGTTTAATCATCTTGGAGGTTAGTGCACTTAACTTAAAGTTTTCAGTGGAATAAAGGGGCAAAGTAATAAATATTACTAATGATTTTAAGTTTAACAAACTGGTGTTAAGTGTATTGAACTCAAAATAAAGATGCCATCCACTCATCTTTTTAAGTTAAATTCACTCAAGTTTTCATCAAACATTACTTAATTTTTTTAGGGCAACCAGTTTCCTAAAAATTTCTAAGTAAACTCAACTTATCCGGGTTTACAGTGATGAATAGTTTAAGTGCTATGTGTAAATGTGATTATAGAAATAAAAAAAAAGTTTATCTCTCCATTTTTCCTTTTAAAAAAAAAAGCAACAGAATCTTTCATTTAAGCCAAAGTTGTACTTGTTCATGTTTATGAATGTTAATAATGATTCATTCACAGCTACCCTTTAAGTGATTAAACAAAAAAATATTGTTTGACAGCCGCAGCATTTTTATCGATGATTTATTTTATGTATTTTAACATTTTTTTGATCTCCTTCTGCACATATTATTTCATATAAGTTCAGTAGCACTTTTTCTCTACTTCCAGAAAGGATCCACTTTTCATTCATGCTGTTGTTAATTGCCTGTTTGCTATTAATAAAACAAAGGAAATGTACATTTAAATAATTTTATGGACATTGTCAACATATGACTCAGTTTGATTACATAGGACATTTAACATTAGCTATTTGCCTTTAGAGTCACATTATGACTCATAGAGAGGGGAACCTCTTTTTACTTAGCTATATTTATATTCAGGAATTTCTGCATTTATGTTCCGACCTCCCTGAAAAAGTGTATCAGCACTTCTTGTTTTCCACTTAAAAGTACTATATAGCAGTAGATGCATTTACCCCTTCCTTGTTTCACCACCTCTCAAGTTGCTTCCTTTGCCGTGTAGCCATGGTAACTTTACAACCAGATTATACCCTTCTTATTGGCAGGTGAAACAGTTCCACTTTGCTTTCAGTGGCTGAAACATTCAGCAATTCATTATAAGGGAAGAGGCTACAAAACACAAGCCAGAGATGTCTTCTGCTCACTAATATTCTGATAAAGCAAGGAGTGTTTCTGCCCACAACACGATACACCATAAAGTAACTACGGCCTATACATTTATATACAGTATGGTGATGGGTTTACAAGTTACTGAACAGTGGAAAAAAATCTGGAGTTATAATAATGATAACAACATGCAGGTATCGTGATCACTGGCAGTAGGAATGTACAAAATCATGTCTTAAATTGTTCTGCAGACCAGATGTGCAGAGCGCCTCCACAACACCCCCGCGCAGCAACATGAAGACGCATAGCCTCTGCAAGGGAGACACGTCAAGCCAGCCAGAACCAACCTGGAAACCAGGCACCTACAGTAGTCACAATAAAGGCTTTCCCTCCCAAATCGATTTATTAATCAATATACCTATCTGGGTGGACTAGTTTTAAAAATTCAACACATCTGTTCAGAAAATGCATGAACACCAGCTTCCCTGTTTTCACTTTATTTTTTCCTCTGGTCTATGAATCTGTGTTCTGATGGAGTGGTACAGTAACATGAAAAACAGATCTATAAAAGATTGCAGAAAGGAACTTAATAGAGGAACTCTAAGAAATAAAAAAAGCTAGGTGTGAAAAGATATTTCTATAAAGGAAAGAATACATGTGAAATGGCTATAGAAGTCCAGTCATTTAATTTTTTATCTATAGTTATAATTTTTTTATTTGTACCCCATTTATTTCACTAATTTTTAACCAAAAAATTAAACTTAATGCCGTGTTTATATATATATATATATATATATATATATATGTGTGTGTGTGTGTGTATACTGTATTTGAGTAGCAGCAGTTAGCTGTAATACATATGCAATAGCATATTACTATATTTTACTATACTAGATTATTTTATTTCCAAAATACTATAGTAGCCTAAACACTGATTTTGTGATCTGTTCTCCCATAAGTTAACATGAAGTGGGTTTTTTCAACTCACCAACTACTCTATACTATGCTATATTGTAATGTACTTTCTTTCACTTTACTAAATTATACTAAATGAATTATGTTGTAATAGTATCTAGTATCATTTGGTTTTTAATAGTATACTATAATCTAACCATGTATAAAATATGACGTATACTAATATGTATACTAGCCTACTGTATAAAATAGTATGGGGTACTATTATATTTTAGTATAGTATACAGTAGTTTGGTATAGTTTAACGACACAGTATTATTTTATACTATATCATAAAACAACTTAAACAGACATACTATTTCACATGTAACTGCATAGTGTAATTTTGTAGTAGCCTAAATGATCTAATAGAGTATGCAGCTATATTATGACTAACTATAGCCTACTATATAATCCAACATTAGCAAAGTTGGGTAGGTACTAAATGTTATTGGTAGGTACAGTAGGGCAGTGAGAAATGACAGAATAAAAGAAAAGGGTGCTTGATTTTTTTGGGTTCGTTTCGGATCACTGGCCGGAAGCTTACTCTTCAGCTCTCCCTGTAACTTGACCAGTGTGGAAAAAACGGAGCAGAAGAGGGAAACATGGCGACTTCGAACAATCCGCGGAAATTCAGCGAGAAAATCGCTTTACATAACCAGAAGCAGGCTGAGGAGACGGCAGCATTTGAAGAGGTGATGAAGGACCTCAGCATTACCCGAGCAGCCAGGGTGAGGACACTGCTTTCCGCCTTTCTCCTTCCTCTGTGCGCTTTGTTTTGAACGAGCTGTCAGATGTGGGCTGCAGAGCGCAGCAGCAGCCAGTAAGCAGCCAGTGCGCAGTAGTAAACAAAAACAAACGGCATTCAGTGGCAGCTGGAGCCCAGCAGGCAGGGACTCCAGCCTAAAAACTTATTGTCATATTTAGCTTTGCGGGAGTGCAAAGCAGAGTGAGGGCTGCTCCATGTCTGTTTGACAGCGCCTCCTCCTCCTCCCTCTCCTCGCTTCGTGCTTTCTGAGGCATCTAGGCTGATACTTACTGGAACATAAATCCACATGTTGGTCATTTATTAACATGGATGCCAGTGACACAGGGTGTGTATGTACATGAACACTGTACACTGATAGGGCTGCTCATCCCATGGGTTGGTTGCCACATTGCACATTACTGTCAGTTGGTTATTAATGTGCTCATTTTGCACTATTCATCTTTTGACTTGAACACACAACACTGAGGTGTGAATATTTTATGGATCAGGATAATTGTTCGTGATGTGGTACTTTTGTATTAAACATGTGTAAGTTATTAGCATTGTATGCATGGGTTATTTTCCCACTTGAAGATAACCTTTCCCAGCCGCCAGCTCCCTCCATCCAACATTTAGCTTCCTGTGTCCCCTACATCGGTGGTCCTCAAACTAGACCCCTTGGGGTTCGTGATCCATACACTGGGGGTCCGCCAAACACACAGAGTGACCATAGGACTCACTGAGAGTACATCTTCTGGTGTTGAGCTGACTAGAACAATGGACAAATGATTAAGTCTGTCCACTTCATCAAGTAATGCAAAAGCCAAACCAGCTAAAATTGGAAAGTATGACAGTTGTCCAAATTGAAAGTTTTGACATTGAACCAATGAAAAAGTCTCTAAATTGCTAAGTAGAACTAAAGAGCTTAAAGCTTAGTTTATAGGTGTCCAGGCCTGATAGCGCGCAGAAGTGAAGATGTGAAGTGTTTGAGAAAAACAAAACAATATCAGCTTTGCGTGATCTAACAATTCCCAAGATCTAAGAGGCGCTTTCACTCTAAACCACACCACTGTTGGCTTATTTAAGCCAATCGGTTATAGGGTAGGGGCCGGTCTTCGGTTTTGGCCAATCAGATTGATGAAGCAGTCACTCCACATGCGAATGTTTTCTGGGTTTCCTATTGGAGGATCTTTGTTGTCGTCTTTGTGCACATGCGCGAGTGGTTGTTTGGCAGAAAGCAAACCCAATGAACAGTAGCTATAGAGACGCAACAAACACTTCCAAGACAGTTACAGGCAAAATCTCTGATAGGCAACCACTTTAGCATCTGAAAACTGGGAGAGCTTTAGAGAGAAACCTTAAATCTCTATTGTTGATGTAATATAAGTTATTTAAAGCCGCTTTTAGATATGTGAAAGACGTTAGTTTGATTCCCCGGTGTCCTGGCCACATATCCGCTGGGGAGACATTTATCCCTATTCCTAAAGCCGACTCTTCACTCATAAAAAGTTTACGGCTTTCAAAAGTCTAGAAGCATGAGATTATGTTGATTCAAGGAGAGTTGGGCCGATCTCTGCGAAACAGAAAGCCGTGTTTGTGCTAAAAGCGGAGATCAGACCAGCAGAAACACAGTGTGATTCGCATCATTAGCGTCTCCGTATTGGGCAGAGAGAGAATTCTTTATGTGATAAAAAACCTATTCTAGTGATGTTTTTAATGTTGGGGATAAAATTCAGCTCAGAGTCAAAAATCACGCCCAGGTTCTTCACTTGTAACGATGGATTTAAAGACAGTAATTGTAGTTTTGGCCAAAGTGTCTCTCTATAAGCCTCAGGACCGATAACTAAAACTTCAGTTTTGTCCTGGTTGAGCTGGAGAAAATCTTCTGCCATCCAGGATTTGATGTCTAAAACTCAGTTAAAAAGTGCATCCATTGGCCGTGTGTCATCAGGAGACATGGAGATGTACAACTGTGTATCATCAGCATAACTGTGAAAGTCACCTCCATGTCTTCTGATGACACTGCCAAGAGGGAGCATATACAGAATGTGAACCACTTATGAACAGCACCAGAGAGGCCGATCTGTTTTAAACGGGTTAAAATAATAGTGTGGTCTACTGTATCAAAGGCAGCGCTTAGATCCAGGAGAACCAACACTGTCACCTTTTTAGCATCATAGTTTAATCTAAAATCATTTAAAATCTTTAAAGGAGCCGTCTCGGTGCTCTGGTTCATCCTAAAACCAGTTGAATAAAAACAAGTTTTTCTAAAACTTTTCATGAAAATGGTAAGTTAGATAGCGGTCGGTAATTGGTTAATTCATTAAAATCTAAATTGCTCTTCTTCAGCAGGGGCCTCACTACCGCCGTTTTAAAGGTGGCAGGAAAAACCCCGTCTTAAGGGAGCAATTCATAAAGTTTAAAATCTCGTCTTTAAAAGAACCATAAAATTGCTTAAAAAATGGGGTGGGAATCGGGTCCAAAGCGCCTGTGGTGGGCCTCACTGAGGAGAAAACTTTATCAAGGGTCCCAGCTTCTTCCAGGACAAAATGTTAGTTTGAGAGAATAAAATATTACATCTGATGGTGTCTACCTTTCCTCTGAAGTGGTCTGCAAACTCCTCATAGAGAATGTTTGATGGGGTTTTCTGAAAAGTATTAGAAGTATGATTAATAATTTTGTCAATGGTGGAAAACAGAATTTTGGGATTATTTTTATGTTCTGAAATAATTCTGGAGAAGTATGTATTTCTGGAATATCTTATTGTATGATTTCAGATGTTCTATGTATGTCTGATGATTTATTGTGATTTTGTTTTTCCTCCATTTCCTTTCTGCCACCCTGCAGCTCGTCTGTAATTGTTTATGGTCTTGATTTTTCCTCAGTACTGTACCTTTTGAATGTCTGTTTAGAATTTTAAGTGGAGCCAGCAGGTCGAGAGCAGATTGAAGCCTACTGTTAAAATCATTCACGATAAAATCACAGGGGGCAGGTAAAGGTATAGGAGGAAACGTATTAAAAACTTTAAGAAAACCTGCAGCCACTTCAGGGGTTAGATAACGTTTCCTGACAGTTCTCACAGAGGTCTCTAGTTTGATAAAACTGTTGATTTTGAAAAGCACACGGTAGTGGTCAGAGACAGCCAAGTCCAGGGTGTGTCCTCTGTTGTGAGTCGGCTGCATGACATGTTGGCTAAAATCCATATTATTTAAAATATTTTAAAAATCTGTTGATAAAGGATCTTAAAGGTTATCCATATGTAGATTAAAATCACCAGCTAAAACGATCCTTTCATAAGAGCAAAATTGAATAAACTCTGAAAATTCTTGAATAAAAAGTGCATTCTTTTTCTGAGGCCTATAAACTGTGACACATAAAACCTTAGGAGTGCTAAAAACAGAGGCAGTGTATTAAAAAGTAGTAAAATTATCAAATAAAACAGATTAGGCGGAAAGAGTTGATGAACTTATACAAGCAGTTCCGCCTCCCCTCTGGCTACTCCTCGTTGAATAAGAAAAGTTAGAATTAGGTGGAGAGGCCTCTGTAAGAACAGAAGGGGCATCTGCACTCAGCCATGTTTCAGTTAAAAATAAACACTGAAGTTTATTGTCTAAAATCAAATAATTTATTATAAAAGTTTTAGTCAGCAGAAAGGGAACATTTAAAAGTGCCATATTAATAGTGGTTGGTGATGGAGTGACTGTATGACTGACTGAAGGTGGGATTTTTTGTAACTGTTTAACATTATTTGGGTTGCATTTGTTTAGTTTATATTTGTTCGCTCTCTGCTGACAATAACCAGTATGAATGAAGTGGGGTAAGGTCCGATATGTGAGTTACTGTTAAAATCAGGATTGACTTTATAGGAGCAGGGACCAGCTGCACATCAGGATGTGGTCGATGGGGCAGAGACAGCAGGATAAATAAATGCTTGCTCCAGGGTTGTTTGGGCATGATGATGTGATACAGTGCCGGGGAAACTGTTTGATGGTTTACATACTGACACGCTGTTAGTCTGGTGTTTCGTTGTTTTGGCTAGCGAGTTTAGAAAACCATCAGTACACTTCTTCAGTTGTGCTCCATAGAGATTTCCACTTTGACTGTCGGCTCGGTCTTGCTAATAGCCAGCAGCCCCCATGTCGCAATGCAAAGAGTATAAAACTGTGTGTACATGTTTGTGCGTGTTGATTCATTTTATAATTTCAGCATATCTCATAGTGAGTTACCGCTGCATTAAAGTGCATATTATTCAGTTAAAGTAATGTTTTCAGACTAAAATTAGTGCTAGCTCATTGGCAGAAGTAGCTGTGTAGATATTTACCATAAGAGCGTTCATTAATGTTAACATTGATGAACCAGAGAGGTTTACCTGCTGAGGGTTTACTTATAGGAAATGTAATTTGTGCAGTGTTGGGAGTATTGCATTACAAAAGTAATGAGTTACAGGAAAAGATTACTTTTTTCAGTAACTGAGTAATGTAATGCATTACTTACAAAATATACAGCAATATATCTCTAGTTACAATTTCAGTAACTCAAGTTACAAATGCATTTTAAATTGTTTTTCTGGTCAACTAATGCAACAGACCAAATCAAATTGGATATGGTAGAACAAGATGCACCATCCACTTCATGTTGCTCAGGAATCAGGACAGCTGAGGAAAATCAACTGTACATTTAAAAAGCGGCATTATTCACACTGTTCCTAACCATCTATTGTAAGACTTCAGACATCGGAGTCTCATCTTTGTCAACCATCTTTTGCGATGAGTACTTTCAGAACCTTCTTTTGATTAGATTTAACAAATATTACCATGAAATAGAAGGCATGCAAAGAAACTTGAGACTTAATTTTAATAAAATAGGGTTAAAATACAGTATTTGTGGTGTGACACTTGTGTAAAATGTAAATTGATAAATTATGGTGGTTATCAATCAATCAATCAATCAATCAATAAAATTTTATTTATATAGCGCCTTACAACAGCCAGAAAGGTGCCCAGGGCGTTTTCCAAAATAAAAGCACAAATAAAAACAAGAACCACAGTAGACAGCGATAAAAAAGCACAAAATTACGTAAAAACAGCAATCGAGTCAGTGGCTACGTGTCAAAACCTTGTCTGAAAAGATGTGTCTTCAACTGTGATTTAAAAACAGTGAACTCGGTGTACCTTCGAAGCTGTACCGGAAGTGCGTCCCACAGCTTTGGGCCTTGGACGGCAAAAGACCGGCCTCCAAACTTTTTATATTTGTACTTGGGCGTGACCAGCGAGGTATGTTCAGAGGAGCGCAAAGTTCTGGCTGGTTGGTAAACCATTACCAACTCAGCGAGAAAGGCAGGGGCTAGACCATTAATAGCCTTGAACACAAACATCAGGATCTTAAACTCCACCCTCAGCCGCACTGGGGGCAAGTGGAGAGAGCGAAGGACTGGGCTGATGTGAGAGCGTTTTGACGTGTTGGAGACGAGACGTGCTGCAGCGTTTTGTACCAGTTGAAGCCAATTGAGGAGTGATTGATTAAGTCCAGTGTAGAGGGAATTGCAATAGTCCAGTCATTCTCAAACTGTGGTACGCGAGCTCATCCTAGTGGTATTTGGAGGAAAGTCATAAATTTACAAAATAAAATAAATAAATATATGTAAAATTCAATCAAATTAGTACAAAACTTTGAATTAGAATACATAAAGTATAATAAATAAATATTTAAAATAGCCTAAGAATTGTCTTCCCTTTGCTTTTTGTTTCAATGTAAGTCTGCTACGTTGCAGAGATTACGTACACAGCGTGCTATAGTGGAGACATGACTGGTTAGGAGTTGAACAGTTTGAAAAGATGAGCAGGGATAAAATGTTAAGACGGAAGGTGAGCGGTTCAAGAACACTTCACTCATGGTTTCAAACTGGAACTATTGCGGAGAAAACTGCTGTTCAGCAGGAGGATATTTCAGGCAGGTGCCGTGAAAATGAAGAGGACTATGACGGGGAACCGAGTACAAGTGCTAGCAGCTACTTGAGCGATGCCAGTCAAGTTTCCACAACATCTACGAGCACCAAGCGGCGCAAACCAGTCAGGAAATATGTCTTCAGCTACCTCAAATTTGGATTTGGTTGGCGCGGGACTGACAAAGAGCCGAGGCCCCAGTGTGTGGTATGTGATGAAGTCCTCAGCAATGAATACATGAAACCAGCCCACCTCAAAAGGCACCAATTAACCAAACACACAGAGCTGAAAGATAAACCGCTGGATTTCTTTCTAAGAAAGCGGGAAGAGCTAAAGCAGTCCAAGTCCAAAATGCAGTCTTGTGTTACATCCACGGCCAAAGCACATGAGGCGTCATACCGTGCCAGCCTCCGCATAGCAAAAGCAGGAAAACCACACACAATAGGCGAGCAACTTTGTTTGCCATTAGCCAAAGAAATGACACACATCATGTGTGGAGAGAAGGCTGCTAAACTGTTAAACTTGGTGCCACTGTCAAACGACACTGTGTCACTGAGAATATTGATAATGGCTGACAGCGTTAAGACACTAATTCAGCAAATCAGAGAAAGTCTGTATTATTCCCTCCAACTTGAAGAGACGACCGATGTTGCAGATTTGGCTAATTTGGTTGTGTGCGTCAGATATGTGTAAAATGGGGAAGCTAAGGAGGATTTCCTGTCCTGCCAACAACTTGAGACTAGATCTACAGCCGAGCATATATTTCAGCTGCTCAACTCCTTCATGCAAGAGAACAGACTAAATTGGAAAAAGTGTGTTGGAGTCTGCACCGATGGAGCCAGGGCGATGACAGGGCGGCACACTGGAGTAGCAGCTCGGATTCGGGAAGTGGCTCCTGAGATGCAATGGCCACACTGCAGCATCCATCGGCAGGCACTTGCTGTGATTAAGATGCCCGATGAGCTGAAGTCAGTGCTTGACTCGGCTGTAAAAACTGTTAACTTTATTAAGGCCCGACCGATGCATTAACGACTGTTTAACATGCTTTGTGATGAGATGGGCAGCGAGCATGTCCAGCTACTAATTCATACAGAAGTCAGGACATGGAGAACTTTCCGTCACTGCAATGCCATCTTAGTCAGGGTCGTCAAGCAGGGCGGGTCAGGAGCACCTACTGTAGGAAGAGACTAAGGGCGCTTTCACATGGTACGGGAGTCCGTACTCGGGTACGGTATTTGGTCAAAATCCACTTATTTCGTACCATGTGAACACAGACTGTACCGTGCCAGAATACGGCCAGAGAGACCTGCCTTGGAGGTAGTATCCGAGTCCAGGTACGAGCGGCCACGTACCATGTGAACACAACCCGTACTCTGGCGGTACTCAAGACAATAGACGCGCTCCATGCGGAAATGACGACACCGCCGGCCGAAATTACAGAATCACCTCGCGACCATACAAATACCAAAACAACGCGATTCAACCTGTCTAACCTGTCTCTAACTGCCTATTAACATATCTCTAACTGTAAGCTTTGTCAAAGAGGAAAGTTTTAAGCCTAGTTTTAAAGATATACAAATTGTCTGCTTCACGAACCAACCCTGGGAGCCTGTTCCATAGGAGGGGAGCCTGATAGCTGAAAGATCTGCCACCCATTCTACTTTTAGAAATCCTAGGAACTACCAGTAAACCTGCAGTCTGAGAGCGAAGGTCTCTGTTAGGAACATATGGAACAATCAGGTCTCTTATGTATGATGGAGCTAGATTATTAAGAGCTTTATATGTCAGAAGGAGGATCTTGAATTCTATTCTAGATTTTACTGGGAGCCAGTGAAGAGAAGCTAAAACAGGGGAAATGTGATCTCTTCTTTTAATATTCATCAGAATCCTAGCAGCAGCATTTTGGACTAACTGAAGACTTTTAATTGTTTTCTGTGGACTACCTGATAATAAAGAGTTACAGTAATCCAGTCTTGAAGTAACAAAGGCATGGACTAGTTTTTCAGCATCATTCCTGGACAGGATGGTTCTAATTTTTGCAATATTCCTAAGGTGAAAAAAGGAAATCCTAGAGACTTCTTTAATGTGAGATCTAAATGACATATCTTGGTCAAAAATAACACAGAGGTTCTTTGCTTTATTACTGGAGGCTAATTTAATGCCGTCTAGGTGAAGGGGTTGACTAAGTAGTTTCTTTTTCAGAGCTTCTGGTCCAAAGACGACAACTTCTGTTTTATCAGAATTCAGAAGCAAGAAGTTTAGAGTCATCCAAGTTTTTATGTCTTCCAGACATGCCTGTAGTCTACCTAACTGATTGGATTCATCAGGATTTATGGATAGATATAGCTGTGTATCATCAGCGTAACTATGGAAATTTATCCCATGCTGCCTAATTATTTTACCAATAGGAAGCATATACAGACGTGGACAAAATTGTTGGTACCCTTCATTAAATCAAAGAAAAACTCATAATGGTCACAGAAATAACTTTAATCTGACAAAAGTAATAATAAACAAAAATTATATAAATGTTGACCAATGAAAGTCAGACATTGCTTTTCATCCATGCTTCAACAGAATTATTTAAAAAAATAAATGCATGAAACAGGCCTGGACAAAAATGATGGTACCCCTAGAAAAGAATGAAAATAATGTGACCAAAGGGACATGTTAATCCAAGGTATGTCCACTAATCAGCATCCTAGGTGTCTACAATCCTGTAATCACTCAGTGGGCCTATATATAGGACTCCAGGTAGTCACTGTGTTGTTTGGTGACGTGGTGTGTACCACACTCAATATTTACCAGAGGAAGCAAAGGAAATAAATGTCTCAGGAGATGAGAAAGAAAATCATAGACAAGCATGTTAACTGTAAAGGCTATAAGACCACCTCCAAGCAGCTAGATGTTTCTGTGACTACAGCTGCACATGTCATTCAGTAATGTACGATCCATGGGACTGTAGCCAACCTCCCTGGACGTGGCTGCAGGAGGAAAATTGATGACAGCTCAAAGAGACGGATAATCCAAATGGTAACAAAAGAGCCTAGAAAGACTTCAAAATAGATCCAAGCTGAACTTTATGCTCAAGGAACATCAGTGTCAGATCGGAACATCCTTCGCTGTTTGAGCCAGAGGACAAATCATTAAAAAAAACAGACTGGAGTATGCCAAACTACATGCTGACGAGCCACAAAGCTTCTGGGAGAATGTCCTGTGGACAGATGAGACAAAAATGTAACTTTTTGCCAAGGCACATCAGCTCTATGTTCACAGACGGAAAAATGAAGCATATCTAGAAAAGAACACGGTCCCTACTGTGAAACATGGGGGAGGCTCGGTTATGTTCTGGGGCTGATTTGCTGCATCTGACACAGGGTGTCTTGAATCTGTGCAGGGTACAATGAAATCTCAAGACTATCAGGGGATTCTAGAGAGAAATGTGCTGGCCAGTGTCAGAAAGCATGGTCTCAGTCGCAGGTCACGGGTCTTACAACAGGAAAATGACCCAAAACACACAGCTAAAAACACCCAAGAAGGGCTAAGAGGAAAACACTGGCCTTCTATGAGCCCTGATCTCAATCCTATTGAGCATCTTTGGAAGGAGCTGAAACGTGCTGTCTGGAAAAGGCGCCCTTCAAACCGGAAACAACTAGAACAGTTTGCTCATGAGGAGTGGGCCAAAATACCTGCTGAGAGGTGCAGAAGTCTCATTGACAGTTACAATCATTTGATTGCAGTGATTGCCTCAAAAGGTTGTGCAACCAAATATTAAGTTGGGGGTACCATCATTTTTGTCCAGGCCTGTTTCATGCATTTATTTTTTAAATAATTCTGTTGAAGCATGGATGAAAAGCAATGTCTGACTTTCATTGGTCAACATTTATATAATTTTTATTTATTATTACTTTTGTCAGATTAAAGTTATTTCTGTGACCATTATGAGTTTTTCTTTGATTTAATGAAGGGTACCAACAATTTTGTCCACGTCTGTATATAGTAAAAAGAATCGGCCCAAGCACTGAACCCTGTGGTACTCCGCAAGTAACTATTGAGGTTGAGGAAGATTTATCATTTACCTGAACAAACTGAAATCTGTTAGACAAATAAGATTTAAACCAACCTAGTGCTGTTCCTATTATACCGACACTTTGAAGCCTTTCTATGAGAATATTGTGATCAACAGTGTCAAAGGCAGCACTGAGATCTAACAGGACCAGAATGGTCACCAGTCCATTGTCTGAGGCTATGAGAATATCATTAGTAACCTTCACCAGAGCTGTTTCAGTGCTATGATGAGCTCTAAAGCCTGACTGAAACTTCTCAAACAGCTCATTATTGTTTAAATGCTCACATATCTGGTGTGCAACTATTTTCTCAAGAATTTTAGATAAGAAGGGAAGATTAGATATCGGTCTATAGTTAATTAAGTCGTTTTGATCAAGAGATGGTTTCTTAAGTAGAGGTTTAATTACAGCTTAAACTCCTGTGGTACATATCCATTGACTAAGGATAGATTCATTATATCTAAAATTGGAGCAGCGATCAGAGGGAAAACTTCTTTTAAGAGTTTAGTTGGGATTGGGTCTAAAACGCAAGTTGAAGGTTTAGATGAAGCTAATAATTTTAGTACATCAGAAGGTTCGGCTGCATTAAAGCAGTTTAAGCATATATTAGGTTCAACCATTTTTGATGTTGCCTCATTAACTAGGGAGGAAGCAAGCATATTGGGAAGGTTCCCAATTATCTTATTTTTTATAGAGTCTATTTTATTTATAAAGAATTGCATGAAGTCATCACTACTAAGAGCTTGGGGAATGGTTGGCTCGATAGAGCTATGATCCTGTGTGAGTTAGGATAAACCTAGGATTGTTTTTATTCTCTTCGATTAAAGATGAATAATATGCTGTTCTAGCTGTTCGAAGGCTCTTTTTATATAGCAATAGACTATTTTTCCACACTAAATAGGAATCCTGTAAATGCGTGGAGCGCCATTTTCTCTCTAGTTTTCTAACGTTCTTCTTCAGGGTATGTAGCTCTGAATTAAACCAGGGAGCTAATCTTCTAAGGCTGGCCACCTTCTTTTTCAGTGGGGCAACGTTGTCTATTGCCAGACGCAGGGAGGAATTAACGCTATGAACTAGAACGTCAAGTTGTGAGGGGTTACGAGTTAAATCACTGTTTTCTATTGTACTTTTATGTACTGAGGAAATTAAAGTTGGAAGAGCTTCTTTAAAACTTGCTACAGCATTGTCTGATAACGTTCTGGTATAATGAAGTTTTCTTTCAGGTTTGATATGATCCGTTAGAGTAAGTTTAAAAGTGATGAGGAAATGATCAGACAGGATAGGGTTATGTGGAAAGACTGTTATTTCTTCACAGTCAATGCCATAAGTCAGCACAAGATCTAAGGTGTGGTGACCACGATGGGTTGGTCCCTGCACATTTTGAGTAAAGCCTATTGAGTCTAAGATAATGTTAAAAGCTGTATTTAGACTATCACTTTCATTATCAACATGAATATTGAAGTCTCCGACTATAATGACTTTATCAGTGTTGGCTTTACTGCTTTGTTATGTGTATGAGGAAGGCTAAAGATTAAATGCTCAAAGGAACTGTAATTATTTTTTGGGAGATTAATTAGTAAATCTGAATGAAAGATGGTGGCTACACCACCTCCTCGACCAGTACTTCGAGGGACACTAAAGTTTAAGTAGCTAGGGGGAGTTGACTCATTTATTGTGACATGGTCCTCTTCCTGCAACCATGTCTCTGCAAGACAAAACAAATCAATATTATTTTCACAAATTAAGTCATTTACTAAGAGTGTTTTTGAGGGGAGAGATCTTATGTTCAGTAAACCACATTTAATTGATTTATTTTTCTGTTCAGTCAGAGTTGTATTTATCTTTATGAGATTTTTATACTTTGCTCTAGTAGCATTAACTTTTAATTCATTAGTTTTGGGCAGTGGACGGGAAACTGTCTCTATAGGGTAGTGGGTGGGTGGCAGTCCCTGATCCCTGAGCTGGACTCTGGGTTGTCACGGCATTGGGGAACTAGAGATAACCCTATCAATGTTCCTGGAAAGAAGCGAAGCTCCGTCCGCGGTGGGATGGATGCCGTCTCTACGTAACAGTCCAGGTTTTCCCCAGAAGGCCCCCCAGTTATCAATGTAGCCCACATCGTTTTCTGGACACCACCTTGACAACCAAAGGTGAAACGACAGCACACGGCTGTACATGTCATCGCTAGTAAGATCAGGCAGGGGACCAGAAAAAATTACAGTCAGACATCTTTTTGGCAGCCCTACACACCGAAGCTACGCTAATTTTAGTGACCTCCGTTTGCCGTCGCCAGGTGTCATTGCCACCAGCATGGATAACGATCCTGCTGTACCGCCGTATTCAGGGAATACTTCCCAAAGACGCCCGAAGTTAACAACTGGATAAGAAATCCATTCAGCATCGAAACCTCTGAAATGCCCCAGGATTTTACTGTTTGCGAGCTGGAGAGTTTAATAGAACTTTCTTGTGATGAAATGTTGAAGACTGGTTTCAAAAAACTGTCACTGTTAGACTTTTGGATACAGCAACGCAGGGAATACCCGGCGGTTTCGGATAAGGCAGTGCGCATTCTCCTTCCTTTTGTGACAACATATCTGTGTGAGAAAGGCTTCTCTTCACTTGCTGTCATTAAGACAAAATACAGAAGCAGGTTGCATGCTGAGCCAGACTTGAGACTGAAGCTGACCACTATCGAGCCAGACATCACAGGACTGTGTGCACAGAGTCAGGCACACCCCTCTCATTAAATATATGTAAGTAAATAATAGTCAATATCCTCGGGTCTCACTTATAAAACATTGCGTAGAATCCCTACTAAACGTGTACGTACGACCAAAACAAAAAGTTTACGCCAAAACAATTTCTGATTTATAAAACCATGCCTACACACAGGTGTAAGCAATTTCCCTTTATAAATCACGGTCTTCTTGGAACGTTGCGCATGTGAATTTGGCTCATATCCCGCCCTGAACACGCCCAAATCTGGCTATAAAAGGTCAATGCAAAGCAGGACATGAATATTGATGCATATGAAGAAGAGGGGAAATATGGCAACAACAAAAGAAAAACAAGAAGAGAAACTTTACGGAGATGTTGATTGAAGTGCTAGTGGGTGAAGTGGAGGCTAGAAGAGACATTTTATTTGGTGGACACAGCAGCGGTGTCACAAATAAAAGGAAGAACTGTGAGTGGCAGCATGTGGCGTCTGCAGTGCAGACTGTCAGCGCAACTGACAGCACGGTACCCGAAATAAAAATTTAAAAAAGTGGTCGGACCTCAAAGTTGAGGGGAAAAAAAAAACACTTGCCTCCCACCGCCAGAGTGGGTCTGCTACTGGAGGGGGTACGTGTACACCCGAGCTGACACATTGCTACCTTAAATGATACAATAAAAATTTTACATCCTGGCCGATCCTTGCTCCCTGGGTGAAAGCTTCCTGTCGAGGAGGAGGCGGCTGTGGGTCGGGGTTCTCATGCTGGGGAGGGGGTACGCCAGGAGGGAGGGGAATTTCCTCGGACGGGGCCCTTATAGTAATATGGGTGCAGTCAATTGCGCCGATTATGTTTGGGAACCCGGACATTGCTGCAAATTGCATCTTAATTTCGGCCTGCTCCCCCACAGTATATGGAAACGTGATGTATCGCCTGCTCATCTTAATGATCCCATCCAAGACTGCAGGCATTATTGCGCTCAGGGACGGCAGATGATTCAATTTATTAATTGGCACACAGTCCCGGCCCTTTTATCTGAGTTTAAGGTTTTGAGATAAATTTTATGTATCTATTTTAATATTGAAAAATGTTTTTAGAAGAGCTATAGCTCACTGCTAAGCTACAATATAGATATCATTGCTTGTTTGGATGTTTATAATAACATGAATCCATAATTAATGTTTGGTGTGAGGTGAAATGATATGTGTGAGAGTAATATGCAGTCTGGCTGCAGTTCACCACCTCACTAACTGCGTCGTCGATTCCCTCGTCTCCAAAATGTCCGTACGCACGGGTCAGAGTTGGCGTACAGGTGCGCACATTTTCCCGTCAAGTCTGTTTTTTATAAATCACAACTTTTGCTTTGAAAGTGGAGTATGCCAGTTTCAGGCCCCGTTTTGTGCGTACGCAACGTTTATTAATGAGACCCCAGGCCAGTTCTCAATACTTGTGAGTGTGCTTAATTGAGGCCATTATTCCTGCTATGTTGTTACAAGTTATATGAGTAGCAGTGTTAACAGTATGGACACGTTGATTAAAGGACTGTATTAAGCCTAATAATGTTCAGACAGGTGTGTTTTTGGCCCCACATTAGTAGTAGTTTCAGTAGTGATGAAAAGTATTCTTGGGTTGTTCACTATAATATAATGCACTCACGTTTTAATTAAAATGTTCATTCTTGTTATAGATTGAGATTTAATCTTGTAATATGTATGAGTTTCATATCTTTGCAGATTTAAAAATCAGTTTGGTATTTGGGTTATTTGTGACCTATATTAGAATAATATTTTTGGAAGAAACTGAACAGTTCGGGGTCTGTCAGCATACTGTCTGTTTGTGTGCGTGTGTGTGTGTGTGTGTGTGTGTGTGTGTGTGTGCGTGCGGGTGAGTGTGCGTCTGTGTGAAATACAGCTGCTATTCTTAATGTTCTCATTTGCTGTGTGTATGAGAGGTAAGGGAATGTTGAACCATGTTAGGATGAGTTTAAGCTTGTGCTGAGCCTGGTTCTGCCGGAGGTTTCTTCCTGTTAAAAGGGAGTTTTTCCTTCCCACTGTCGCTGCATGCTTGCTCAGTATGAGGGATTGCTGAGAATTCCACGACGCAATCTTCTGTGGTTCTGTAATTTCTACACTAAACATTGTATTGTAATAACTCTTTTTGTAAAGTGCCTTGAGATGACATCTGTTGTGAAATGGCGCTATATAAATAAACTGAATTGAATTGAATTGAATTTAAGCGCCTGTTATAATGCTACTGTTTTGTACAATGCGGCTGTGGATGGCAACAATACCAATAAATTCAGCTTCAATTCAATTGAGTTTATTTATAAAGCACCATTTTATAACAGATACAGTCTCAAGGCACTTTACAAGAAAAGCCATTGCAGTACAACCATACAAAAAAAGTCATCCTTATTAGGAGTAAAAGGGTACGCTTTCTCTACTGTAAATTCAGGTTGGTCATGATAGTGGTACAGTCTAAAAAGTTTGAGAAACACTGCAATAGTCGATTCGCGAGCTGATGAAGGCATGGACAGCCTTTTCGAGGTCAGAAGTCGTGTTACATATTTAAGTAACTTAAAGTAGTGTAACTGAGTTACATTTTTAAGACAGTAATATGTTATGCAAACATAAAACATTTTTGAAATTGTATCTAGTAATGTAAAATATATTATAATTTCTTTGTAACTTGCCCAACACTGAATTTGTGAATACATGCAGGTAGCAGAGGCTGGACAATTTGAACAGACGAGAAATAGCCCAGTAGTATGTTCAGGGGAATGAAAAGAGGGGAGAGGTTTTTGGATCCTTCATATAATCTGTTTCTAGACTGTACATTTGTTTGGCTGCATTGGAGTGAATTTATTTAAAACTGTCATGTAGACTACCTATTTTAACAATTGTATTTATGAATAGGAAATTGGTTTGCAAGGCACACTAAGTGATCAGCGAATAATATATTTAGGCCCAAACAGCTAAGCGCTGCGAAAGCCTATTGTTCCTGTAGTGTTTCTTATTAATCTTCCGTCAAATGAATTGGCTTTTTGGAGTCCGAAACATATTCAAAAACTCACCATATTTGGCAGGAACGCCAGGTGTTCGTGAAATGTATGTATTCTGATGGAACTTAAAAGGGATGTGGCCAAATAGCTCAACAGCGCCCCCTAAACTTTGTCTACTCCACTTGGTTTAACATAGAAATTCGAATTTTGGAACACTGTTAGGACTCCTCCAAACGAACAAAAAACTCTCATAATATCACAGTCTCAGACGCACAGGAAGTCGGCCATTTTGGGTTAAAGGGTCAATTTTGCCATTTCACACATGTTAAATGTTGGCAAACTCCTCCTACAGGTTTCAACCAATCAGCTTGAAAATTGGTCAAGATGGCCTTCAGGCATGGGGGATCAAAAGTCATCAAAGGTTTGAGTTTCCTATTATGTTAAAGTGGTGTGGCCTGGCCTCAAATTTTGACTACGCGGCAAAAATATTAAAACAGTTATAAATCCTCTTCAGAAGGACACAGATGGCTGAAAACTTCTGTGGTGGATGTTCATCAGGTACCTGAGGATCCTATGTCGTCAAACATTGACATCATTTAAGCCATGCCCCCTCAGAACAGGAAGTGTAATGTTTTGCAGTGAAAGTTCCAGAATTTACACAATTGAGCAAAACCAGTTGGGGTAACTCTGTGTCCAGTACTGAGGGTTTTCACAAAACGGTGTGGCTGTGGCGGCGTGGTGAAGTGAGTCATCACGCCATGGCCATACGTTTGGCTCTAATATCCCAAAACATTATCCAATCCTAACCAGATTTGACATGATGTACATTAGTCCATCCCCGGAGAGTTATGTAGGCTAACGTCTTGTGGGCGTGGCCTAATTACTCCACAGTGCCCCCTGCAACCGTTAAAAACACCAGCCCCAAGCCATATTTTATCTGAGCACAATGCCATTCAACAAACATACATATGTAGTGCCTAAAGATCTACAAAAAAGTATCTTTGGGGCCATGGTCCAAACCCCACAGGAAGTCAGCCATTTTGAATCAAACACGCAATTGTGTGCCATTTGTACAGGTCGTATTTGATCGAACTCCTCCTACAGGTTTGACCAAGAGACTTCTAAACCAGGGAACAGACACAGAAAGCAATGGGGATCAAAAGTTTTGAAAGGATTTTTTCTGCATTGAACCAGGTGGGCGTGGCTAGGTCTCAAACTTAAACTTCTCGCGATGAATATTGAAACAGTTACAACTCCTCTTCAGAAAGTCACAGTTGGTTGAAATCTTATCTAGAGGATGTTCCTTACGTCCCTGACGATCCTAGAAGGTTAAATCTTAACATCACCTAAGCCCCGCCCCCTCAAATCAGGAAGTGTAATGTTTTGCCATGAAAGTTCCAGAATTTCCACAGTTGAGCAAATTTGCATAACAACGCTGCACAACTGCTGGAAACTAGTTGGGGTAACAGTGTCCAGTACTGAGAGTTTTAAAAAAAGGGTGTGGCTTTGGCAGCGTGGCGAACTGCGGCACCACGCCACGGCCATACGTTTGGCTCTAATTTCCACAAAACTCATCCAAGCCTAACCAGATTCAACACGATAGATATTATTTCATGACCAGAGAGTTGTGTATGCTAATATTTGGTGGGTGTGGACAAATTACTCCACAGCGCCCCCTAAAACCCTTTTAAAACATCAGTCCCAAGCCACAATTCATCTGAGCACAATTTCATTAAACACACATATGCATTGAATATATGTAGTGCCTCAAACAGTCTTATGCTGCATTCACACTGCCCCATACGTCAGCGTTAGCTGCGGCAAGATTACATGTAAAGTCTATGATAGAGTACGTCAGAGGTCCGTCAAGGGCTCTGCGTTGCGTTGAGTACATTGGCTCCGTCAAAGACGCTTGCGTTTCATACGGCAACGTACCAACGCATGCGTTACAGAAGTTCAGCAAGCTGAACTTTTGACGGATCCAACGCAGTTAACGCAGTGTGGCAACCAATCAGAGCGTCTCACTGTAGTTATGTCACTATACGCCGTATCTTGAATGAAGCGCGGGCCCAGTGAAAACATTTTCAACAAACGCAGATTTAAAAAATCATAAATAACACTTTCCGAAGTCAGATGGACAGGCGCTCCTAAAAAAGGAACAGAAAACCTGTAGTTGGTGTCCTGTTAGGAGATTTAAGCTCCGATGCGGCCCAGGAGGTCTTAAAAGGGCGCAGGACAGACGGAAGTAGCACTGAAAGCGAACCTCATCCATACGCAGCTCCTGGAGCAAATTGTTAAACTCCCCGAACTCAGAATAATCTGAATAATGGGCGCTGATGCACCCGATGTCAACGTTGTCTAGCTTTATGTAGCTAATAAAGCCAAGCCACTCTCTCATTACAATCCACCATAGTGCAGAACGTACGGCAACAGAGGAAGCCCCGCCCACGCGTTGTTTTTTCCTCAGAAGCAGGCTATGGAAGCCAAAGGTACATGCGTCAAACTTCATCCGTTGGATGCGTTGCTCGACGTATCCAACGGATGCAGTCTGAATGCAGCTTAAGAGTCATAGTCCAACAGGGCTTTCCACAAGCGCCGGCTGCCGGCTATATAGCCGACTACTCAATGAAGTCCAGCCGGCTACTAATTCATGACCAGGATATGATTCCGCGCAATGCTGTGCACGACGTTAGCACGCCCATCGTATTTTCCCTTTCATACTTCAGCATGAGTCCCGCTGTGACACGGCTCTATTCTCTGCGAGAATGCTATGTGAACTGGGTTAGCTTTCAAACTCCACTGCTCCGCCCGGTCCTTTAATATACTTTTGGCCGGTCGCACTGAACTACTGTCCTTACGCCCGCTTAAGTTTTACCCAGTGTTATCATGTGGCTCTTGACTCAGGTATAGCAAAAGGGACAATGCGGAAAGGCTAAGTTCACGGCGGCGTTGTTCTTAAACCAGGCTGTCGGAGCCGTCATAGACGAGAAGCAGAGCGTCATTTTGGTAATTCAGTCCTCCCTTCAAGCGTTCAATTAGTGAAAACAAACGGATTCTTAAGAGTGTGTTTTCGTTTGTTTATAAGGGAGAATTATTTGCTGTTTATTTGTGTAGCCACCACTGCACTGTGATTTACAACCACAGAAAGCCGATGTGATCAGCCCATTAAATGTCCGTTATTAGCGGTTATCACTCCCATTAAATGCCGTCAGACTGTGCCCTTTCCACCTACTGAAATATACTTTTCCGTTTGGTGTTTAAAACCTTTTCAAATTAGGTTTAGGTTTCGGCATTTAAAAGAAAGTATATTTGTCCTTCTCTGACCTTAAGGTTAGGACATAAAACTTGTGGGTTGGTTAATGCTACTCTGACGAAGAATTTTCGACACGTGCAGGCAGTTGGCTGTTATCAGCTATACGAATGTTAGATAACCTACTAGTAGGTAGAGAGGGCACAGTCTGACGGCATTTAATGGGAGTGATAACCGCTAATAACGGCCATTTAATGGATTGATAACATCCGAATTGGATGAGAAAGCCCGTTGATTCCATACTATGCCAGCTTGTATTGCCTATTTTTTTATTTTTAGCTGTGCAAATCAGTTTTTATTGCTACTTTATATGTTTTATAATGATGATGATAATAATACAAGTGTTATATTGTTGCTGCTGCAATATTTTGAGTTGGGCATGGACTCTGATCCTGAATGGGAAGATAGAGACACAGTGAAGTTAATTAAATAGCAGAATGGAGATATAAAACCATTAAGTTTATCATTTATGTTGGAAACGTCTTTTACTTAAGAGTATTTTTATTATATCTTATTTTCTGGTGTTTACGACGAAGTTAATAAATGCACACGAATATCGTGCTGTTACTTATATTTACATTATACGGCCATTTTGGATCAAAGGTGCCATTTTCTTCTTTTTATACATGTCACGTGAGAAAAAAACTCATCTTTCAATTCATGACTTACACACTTACAAATGACTGACTATCTTCACAAGCTTTGGGGACAAGATTTTTTTAGAAGGGTAAGGCTCTATCATAGCATGTGGGCGTGGCCATGTCCACAGTCGTACCTTTTCACCACATAAATACTAACTCTATTATCTTGCACATTAAACGTCACAGGTCTACCATACTTCAGGGCTGTCATCACATACCACCAATGAATAATTTATTGTAGTCATTTACTCATCTAACCCCGCCCCCTGCCAACAGGAAGTGCAATGTTGCAGTAAAGAAGGTGGTTATTTGGCTTCCTTTACCTAATTAAATGTCCCTGTGGACAGTGACTGGAGAGGCTGCTTTAATGTTTCTGTCCAGAGCCAAGATGTTTGGAAGGAGAGTGTGGTTGTAGCAGCATGGCAAATCCTCATATCACGCCAAGGAAATACGTTTGGCACTAATTTCTACACAGATAATCTGACTGCTCCAGATTCAACAACAAGCTTTCTACTCCTGTCCTAAACACATATATATGGAAATATTTGGTGGTACTGGCCTAATACCTGCACAGTGCCACCTAGAATCATAACAAAACCACTGTGAAGCACTGTTTTCAGGATGAGTTATTCAATTCAGAACATATTTAGTTTCTCAAGACTCCTGAAAACATTTTGGAATGAAGGCTCCTATTCCCTCATGAAGTCAGCCATTTTGGTTGAAAGCTGCTTTTCTAAGCTTTTAAACACTTTCTCAGAGATGGCGTTCAGGCAGTGATGCGTGAGTGTGGTGGTAGCGACACAGGCCAGAGTGGCGCTAAGCTTCGAGGGCTGCTAGAGACTACTTGCAGCTTTAATTTTTTTATTATATTTATTTTTTTACATAGGGCTTTTTCTGTTTTCTTTAAAATTGGGATGCTGAAAATCAGTTAATGTTTAAATAAAACATGTTTTGCATAAGGCACGTGTTTTGTTTAATGATTGATTGGGAGAATAACAAATAGCAAATTTGGGTAGTGTTGATCAGGCACAGCTTTGTTGACAGTGTTCTTTGCATTATGCCTTCAAACAAACATGTCTTTTTTGTGTGTTTTATTGCAAACAATTGGCGGAAATTAGAAAAACTGACTAAATCAAACAATGGAAGTGAATGTTAACAGCTAGTATTTTCTGTGCAAAATTCATCAAAAAATTTTGAATAATATTTTTTCCTAATTATTCCCGGTGACCTCAATAATCATGTTTAGGGCTGCCATGATTAGTCGATATATCACAACAGTGTCGACAACCAAAATTGTCGACACTAAATCCAGTTGTTAATATCATCATTTAAAAAAAATATATATATCTTAGCTTTTCTCTTAAAACTGCAGCTGTACAGCTCACTACTCTCTGTATGCTATATGTCTATGGCTCTGCCCGTTCTCTCTGTCCCTGTCGCACATGTACAGCAGTGGGAATCAGGATCAGCCGTGGTGTAACACCACAAAAGCCCAAACTGTCATGGCGAGCCGACAACAGAGCTCAAATGTTTAGGAGCTTTTTTATAAAAATTGTACAGAAGCTTGTATAATCTAAAACCCACAAAGTAGAACTTGCTTACCATTGCAGGACACCGGTGATGCTCCAGCTTCTTAACAGGAAGCCCGTGCGGCTGACTACAAGAGGGACAGTTGACTCGCTAAGCTAATTAGTGCATTAGCGGCTAACGCTAACCACAACAGTAGGCTGACTGAACATCCTCTTTTACCCGTACATGTGGGCTTTGCGCGTTTTATCTGGGGCATTCTTAGATCGATATAAATGTCCGGGTTTTTCATATTTATCGCAGCTTTTCTCTCATACCATCAGCGACTGGATGGCAGCGCTGCTGCTAGTGTCTACAAGAAATCAAAGCTTAGGTGAAAGGTTGCGACAGTTGTAGAGAAGTGCACAAAGCTGGCTCATTTATTTCTGTATATGTCAGCAGCCCTATAACTCATTGGTCTCATGGATACAAAAACTATGAAAAGGCTGAACAAAGTTAGAGATTATCTATTAAATTGAAAATGCAATTAATTACTTGTATTGATATCTGTATCATTAACAGTAGTGATTGTGATTTTATTTCCTATAGCACGTCATGTGTCTGCAGTGATATTACTAGTTTGTTTTATAATTAGTTCATAAATGTTGAATAAGCGATCATGTTAGCTGTCAGTATTTTAGATAGCACATAATACTTTGAGAAAACACTTACAGCTGGAAGTAACTTATTTGCGAATGTAAAACGGACAGAACATAAAACACAAACCTTTTGGAGCCATGTTGTAGTCTTTTTCCTGCTTGTTGCGTTTATTGACGAAACCACGTGTGATTTTGCTGATCTCGCCTGACTTCGGCTCTCTCGGTGACAGCTGCGTGCGTCCCTTGTGCTACGTGCTGCTGACACCCCCTGTGGAAAGGGCCAAATAGCAGAATACGCTATTAAACGTGCTGCTCGTGTAACGTGCTGCTGACACGTCCAGTGGAAAGCCCGGGTTAATGGGAAAAGGAAAAAGATGACAGTTTTTTTTCTCCTCAAAACCACCCCAACGCATTGTTAATCCTCTCATTCTGCACATGGCGCGCCGCTTGGCGCTGGCTGAAATAACTCAGTTGGCCTGTATCTGTCTGTGTAATGATGTTGTTTGTATACTCTTGATCTGGCTGTACTGAAATTGAATTTCCCTTTGTGGGACAATAAAGGTCTCTCTTCATCATGACTTTTCACAGAATTACATCTAATGTGGAAAGAAGTGGACGATAAATCGATATCTGGTTTGTAAGGAGCATGTCATACCAAAGGACTACGAACAGGGCCGCCCCTGAGCATACTGTAGGCCACTCAGGCCATTGCCTAGGGCGCCATCTGCAATTATTTTTTGTTATTATTTTTTTACGCTGTTTTACACACAATTAATTTCATTTAATAAAATCAAAATATAAAAAAATATATATATATTTTAAAAAAAAAGTAAAGTAGCAAGGAATGATGCTACGTGATGAATGCTAATCTGGTGCCCTGTACCTGTTGCTGCTGACTGCAGCTAAGCTAGGTGGCAGAGGGGCGTGCATCCATCCAGTAGTTGTTATTGACAAGTCTGATAGACCTGCGCTGTTGTCATTATCATTACACTCCCACTGTCATCCATTCTGTCATCCATTCCCTCTCAAGGAGGAATGGATGACAGAAAGTAAGTTTTGATTAGGAGTAGGAACAAGTCTCTTCATAAATGGATGAAAACAAAATGCTTGGAAATGTCATTCAGCTATGTAAACAACTTTAAGATTTTGGTTCTGCGACTCATTTATTCAAAGAAAATCTGCGCTATCTCAACAGAGCTGGAATTAACCTGCTGACTGCTAATATTTTTGCCCATTTGAACAACAGTGCTCCGAGATTCTCAAAACAAAGTTACCCGAAGGTCAGCATCTCTAACTCCACTCAGCCTGCAGATAACGTACAATCAGACAGCGCCTCCAGCTGCTCGCAGTCCTCTGATAATGTAGAGACTGCACTATCTGGACGCTCCAATGAACATGCACCCCCACTCTCCTGAAGCGGAGGGATGAATCAGGATCAGATGTTTCAGCAAACCTAGGCACATCAATTGAATTCTCCCAGAAATTACAGGAACAGATCATCAAGGGTACCCAACTCCAAAATTTTCACTGCATCAAAAGTTTATTGGAAATGATGACTCTCCC
This sequence comes from Apricaphanius iberus, assembly GCA_028564705.1. Classification (NCBI taxonomy): domain Eukaryota; kingdom Metazoa; phylum Chordata; class Actinopteri; order Cyprinodontiformes; family Aphaniidae; genus Apricaphanius; species Apricaphanius iberus. The sequence goes on from JAPXFQ010001885.1 coordinate 264,227, forward strand.
TTCCCACCTCTGGTAATGACTGATGTATGATTTGTAAGGTCGCCAGACATAACTCCAACACAACTCCCCCACGTGTTCAATATCTATCTGCTTCCACTAACCAAGATTATAGCGGCCAATCAAATAAGTTACCATAACTATGCAGACGATACACAGCTATACATTACATTGTCACGACTGAATATCCCGTAACTTTCTCCAGCTAAACAGAAACAAAACGGAAGTAATTATTTTTAGACCTAAGGAGGAACGATCCAGAGTCAGCACACAGCTTCAGCTAATACAACTAAAAACGACTCTTCAGCCCCGTAATCTAGGTGTAATAATAGATTCAGACCTGAACCTCCTGGGTCACATAAAGGCAATAAAAAGGTCAGCCTTCTATCATGAGAGGAACATTTCTAGGATTAAAGGACTGATGTCACAGAAGGACCTTGAAAAACTAATCCATGCGTTTATCTTTAGTCGGATTGATTACTGCAACAGTATCTTCACAGGTCTACCTAAAAAGTCAATCAGACAACTGCAGCTGATCCAGAACGTTGCTGCCCATGTTCTCACTAGAAATAGGAGAGTAGAACACATCACCCCAGTTCTTAAGTCCTTACACTGGCTCCCTGTAGCTCAGAGAATAGACTTCTAAATACTCCTACTAGTTTATAAATAACTGAACGGTTTATCACCAAAGTATGTTGGAGATCTACTGTCACTATACCAACCCAGCAGACCACTCAGGTCCTCCAACTCAAGCCTACCTAACATTCCTAAAATTAGAACTAAACAAGGAGAGGCAGCTTTCAGCTTCTATGCTCCACAAATTTGGAACAAACTTCCATAAGAATGCAAAAATGCTGAATCGTTAGGCTCTTTTAAATCAAAGATTAAAACTCTACTATTCAGAGCTGCCTTTTAGTCCTAAATTTCGCTTTCTGATCACTATTTGATTCTTGTGGTTTAAGTTTTATTCTTATTTTTTTATTTCCTTTTTAACCCATTGTGTTTAATCTATTATTAATCTATATTGCATAAAATTGTTCCTTACATCATCTTTTCTAATTTATTGATTGTGTCTATCTGTTAAACCTATATGTTTCTGTTTTTCTAATCATGCTTCTGTAATCATGTATCACTGAATCATGTAAAGCACCTTGAATTGCCTTGTGTTGAAAGTGTGCTATATAAATAAAATTGCCTTGCCTTTCCTACTTATAAAATAAATTAAGACGTATCATAAGACAGACTGAAATAAGACATTATACAAAACTTTTACAAGCTTCACAGGGGGATTGCAGGACCATAATGAAGTCCTCAATAGGAGACATAAATCCAATGCCTTACCTGACCTTTGCAATGCCCAAACTGATCTTGCACAGAGCTTTAATAACCATTTTGACTCAATAGGTTAAAATCTATCAAAGAAGATAAGCCAACCCCAGGGTGTCACCTTCAAGCAGTTTCTCTCTGGTAGTTGCATCCATTCATTTTTCATGAAGCCAGTGGATAGTACTTAGCTCCTCAAGATAATTATGGATTTGAGCAGCTCATACACTGCTGGTGTTGATGGAATATGTAGTACCATCACAAAAGTCACTGCTAACATGATCGTAGATCCACTGGTTCATTGTATCAACCTTTCTTTACTTACTGGTACTGTAAACAAAATGTCAAAAATTTCCAAGATAATCCCAATTTTTAAATCTGGTGACAGAAATGATATGAGCAACTATCAGCCCATTTCAATTCTACCCACTTTTTCTGAAGTGCTGGAGAAAGTAGTTTACAACAGTCTTAGTGGCTATCTTGATGCACTAGATATCCTTGTTCCCTCTCAATACGGTTTTAGAAAAAAAGAGTACATGCATGGCAATACTTGACCTAATAGAACAAATTAATGACTGTATTGTAGAGAGAAAATGTGGTGTTGGTATTTTTTTGGACCTCTCAAAAGCCTTTAATATCATTTACTTTGATATTCTGCTGCATTAATTACATCATTATAGTATCTGAGGTTTAACACTTGCATGGTTTCGAAGTTATCTACATGAGAGGGAACAGTATGTCCATGTCATAAATCTACCTGTAAACCCATACTCTGCGGGGTCACCCAGGGCTCAATTTTGGACTCACTCTTATTTATTCTATATATTAATGACATTGCAAATTCGTCCAACATGTTTCATAAAATTATTTTTGCTGACGATACAAATTTGTTCCCAACACACAGGAACCCACGTATATTACAACGTATTGTAAACTCAGAGTTAAATAGGCTATATGGAACTTTTCCTAAAAAATAAACGTATCATTAGCCTTTTGCTTTGACCATTTATGACTCAAACATCTTTTGATGAGCATACTGACAAATTGTCAGCTCACCGTGGATGCACCTATAATCCTGAATCCAATTTTTCCTTTTTTCTGTCGGGTCGAATTTTTCGTGCGCTGTGTCTGTGGATGTGACGTATTTGCGTACATGTTAAACGTTTCAGATCACCACCGCTAGTCAGCGATTAGCCTAAACTCGCAAGCGGTGCAATGGATTGGAAAAATAAATAGAAGAGACACAGGAAAACTCTGACACCAACAGGAACTCCACATAAATCTTCGAAAGGTAAACCCCTGACAAGTGCCCGTAAAATATCGAAGATTGAGAGTGACCGGCGCCGAGCAAGGACGAGAGTAAACCTCGGCTTCGCATTTGAGCATTGGAAGGAACTCAGATCTGAGTTGGGAATATGAAGAGACCCAGACATGGCTTTCTTTCTACTGAAAAGGTAATATATGATGAGTATTGTATTTTAGTGCAGTTTGTTTAGCTATAGCCTAGCATGCTAAGTTCGTATTTAAGTCTTGGATGGAGCTCGCATCTGTGTTGTGAATATGTGACCCAGAGATGTCTGTATTTCTACTGAAAAAGTCAGACATGATGATACTGGAGATGAAAAATGTATTTTGTTTTCAGAACGCAGTTACCGACTGACAGTGAGGCTTTTCGAATTTTTTCATTGTTGTTATTATTTTTAGCTATAACAGCTACCGGAATGTGCAGAGAGCATTTACAGTTCTGAATTATCATGGGTCTGTTTATAAATTGTCACTTTGAAGGCCCAGACAGTATACCTGTTTAGCAGCCTTTAGAATGTTGGTAAATTCAGAGAAGTCTTTTTTTATTGTTGCAGTGAAAAACACTTCTCTCTTTCAAAGCACAGCGTCATTCGATGCTACCAATGTCGGATTCAAATTCACGAACACGCCCATTATCAATAAAGATAACACATTTTAATGCTCAAAGCCCAAAAACCCCTATGATGAATGACAGCGTTGGACCAAGTGTTCCCTCGCCCGGACGCGGGTCACCGGGGCCCCCCTCCGGAGCCAGGCCTGGAGGTGGGGCACGTTGGTGAGCGCCTGGTGGCCGGGCCTTAGCCCGAAGAGGAAACATGGGCCCCCCTTCCCATGAGCTCACCACCTGTGGGATGGGCCATAGGGGTCGGGTGCAATGCAAGATGGGCGGTGGCCAAAGGCGGGGACGTTGGCGGTCCAATCCTCGGCTGCAGAAGCTGGCTCTTGGGACGTGGAACGTCACCTGTCTGGTGGGGAAGGAGCCGGAGCTGGTGTGCGAGGTTGAAAGGTTCCGACTGGACATCGTCGGCCTTGCCTCGACGCATGGTTCTGGCTCTGGAACCCGTCTCCTCGAGAGGGGTTGGACTCTCTTCCTCTGGCGTTGCCCCCGGTGAGAGCTGGGGTGGGCATACTTGTTGCCCCCATCTCTGCGCCTATACGTTGGGGTTTACCCCGGTGAATGAGAGGGTAGCCTCCCTCCGCCTGCGGGTGGGGGGACGGGTTCTGACTATTGTTTGTGCTTATGCACCAAACGGTAGTTCAGATTACCCACCCTTCTTGGAGTCCTTGGAGGGGGTGCTGGAGAGTGCTCCTTCTGGGGACTCCCTCATTCTGCTGGGGGATTTCAACGCTCACGTGGGCAGTGACAGTGAGACCTGGAGAGGCGTGGTTGGGCGGTGTGGCCCCCCCCGATCTGAACCCGAGCGGTGTTTTGTTGTTGGACTGCTGTGCTCGTCAGGGATTGTCCATAACAAACACCATGTTCAAGCATAAGGGTGTTCATGTGTGCACTTGGCACCAGGACACCCTAGGCCGCAGCTCGATGATCAACCTGGTTGTCGTTTCATCGGACCTGCGGCCGCATGTTTTGGACACTCGTGTGAAGAGAGGGGCCGAGCAATCCACCGACCACTACCTGGTGGTAAGTCGGCTCCGGTGGTGGGGGAGGACGCCGGACAGACCTGGCAGGCCCAAACGTGCTGTGAGGGTCTGCTGGGAACGTCTGGCGGAGTCTCCTGTCAGAAGGGGTTTCAACTCTCACCTCCGGCAGAACTTCAAACATATCCCGGGGGAGGCGGGGGACATTGAGTCTGAATGGGCCATGTTCCGTGCCTCCATTGTCGAAGCGGCTGACTGTAGTTGTGGCCGTAAGGTAGTCGGTGCCTGTCGCGGCGGTAACCCTCGAACCCGATGGTGGACACCAGCGGTGAGGGATGCTGTCAAGCTGAAGAAGGAGTCCTATCGGGCCTTTTTGGCCTGTGGGACTCTGGAAGCAGCTGATAAGTACCGGCAGGCCAAGCGGAGTGCGGCTCGAATGGTCGCTGAGGCAAAAACTCGGGCATGGGAGGAGTTTGGAGAGACCATGGAGAACGACTTCCGTATGGCTTCGAAGCGATTCTGGTCCACCATCCGGCGTCTCAGGGGGGGAAGCGTTCTGCCACCAACACTGTTTACAGTGGGGGCGGTGAGCTGCTGACCTTAACGCGGGACGTTTTGGGTCGGTGGATGGAATACTTCGAAGACCTCCTCAATCCCACCGACATGCCTTCCTGTTTGGAAGCAGATTCTGAGGACTCTGGGACGGGCTCTCCAATCTCTGGTGCTGAAGTCAGTGAGGTTGTTAAAAAGCTCCTTGGTGGTAAGGCACCGGGGGTGGATGAGATTCGGCCGGAGTTCCTCAAGGCTCTGGATGTTCTAGGGCTGTGTTGGTTGACGCGGCTCTGCAATATTGCGTGGACATCGGGGGCAGTTCCCTTGGATTGGCAGACCGGGGTGGTGGTCCCCCTCTTTAAAAAGGGGGACCACAGAGTGTGTTCCAACTATAGGGGGATCACACTTCTGAGCCTCCCTGGTAAAGTCTATTCGGGGGTTCTGGAGAGGAGGGTCCGACGGATAGTCGAACCTCGGATTCAGGAGGAACAATGCAGTTTTCGTCCTGGCCGTGGAACACTGGACCAGCTCTACAACCTCGGCAGGGTCCTAGAGGGTGCGTGGGAGTTCGCCCAACCGGTCTACATGTGCTTTTTGGACTTGGAGAAGGCGTTCGACCGTGTCCCTCGGGGTGTCCTGTGGGGGGTACTCCGGGAGTATGGGGTACCAGGCCCTTTGATACGGGCTGTTAGGTCCCTATATGAACGGTGTCAGAGTCTGGTTCGCATTGCCGGCAGTAAGTCGGACTCATTTCCGGTGAGAGCTGGACTCCGCCAAGGTTGCCCTTTGTCACCGGTCCTGTTCATAATGTTTATGGACAGGATTTCTAGGCGCAGCCAAGGTGTTGAGGCGATCCGTTTTGGTGACCTCAGGATTGGGTCTCTGCTTTTCGCAGATGATGTGGTCTTGTTGGCTTCATCTGAACGTCATCTACAGCTCTCGTTGGAGCGGTTCGCAGCCGAGTGTGAAGCGGCTGGGATTAGGATCAGCACCTCCAAATCCGAGACCATGGTCTTGAGCCGGAAAAGGGTAGAGTGCCTTCTCCGGGTCGGGGATGAGGTCCTTCCTCAAGTGGGGGAGTTTAGGTATCTGGGGGTGTTGTTCACGAATGAGGGAAAAATGGAGCGGGAGATCGATGGACGGATTGGTAAGGCGTCTGCAGTTATGCGGGCGCTGTACCGGTCTGTCGTGGTGAAGAGAGAGCTGAGCCGAAAGGCAAAGCTCTCAATTTACCGGTCGATCTACGTTCCTACCCTCATCTATGGTCACGAACGCTGGGTGGTGACCGAAAGAACGAGATCGCGGATACAGGCGGCTGAAATGAGTTTCCTCCGTAGAGTGGCTGGGCTCTCCCTTAGAGATAGGGTGAGAAGCTCGGTCATCCGGAGGGGGCTCAGAGTAGAGCCGCTGCTCCTCCACATCGAGAGGAGCCAGTTGAGGTGGCTCGGGCATCTGGTCAGGATGCCTCCTGGACGCCTCCCTAGTGAGGTGTTCTGGGCACGTCCCACCGGGAGGAGACCCATAGGAAGACCCAAGACTCGCTGGAGGATTATGTCTCCCAGCTGTCCTGGGAACGCCTCGGTTTTTTCCCGAGGAGCTGGCCCAAGTAGCCGGGGAGAGGGAAGTCTGGGCCTCTTTGCTTAGGCTACTGCCCCCGCGACCTGACCCCGAATAAGCGGAAGATGATGGATGGATGGATGGACTTTTTAATGCTGTTAGATCTCACGCCCTCTTTTCAATTATTGTGTATTTGCAGCCATGAGAAAACTGGAGTGGCAAAAGGAAAGGCGCCGTCAACATCAACGCCGATTAAATTAGGGTTACCACACATACCTACAACAGTCACTACAGGGGGATCATACAGGTACGGTTTTGGGTAAAATGGACTAAACGTCAAAAATAGGTATTTGCAAAGATGTCTGTCTCTATTTTGTTAAACATGTTTGAAACTGTTGGTGATGTGACAAGTGAGCATTTTCAGGAAGAATTCAGATTGGGAATTTCTTGAAGCTCCTTGTTGGGGATTTATAAAAGAACACACACAAATTACTGTTTCATCAAACTCTGTTATACGTTTTTCAGCCATGAAAGGATATTCACACCATAATGTTGTGTCAACAGGGACAGCTTTGAAATAGCTCGAGTTCAACCACTGGAAGAGAAAGTGGGGCCTTTGGAAGAAAGGTAGATGTGTTGTTGCCATATATTTGTAATATACAATGTGCTGTTGTTGCAGGTTATTGTTTTGATATTGTGTTTGTGTATAGCTTCAAATCAATGGAGTTGTTGGATCACACACCACTCATTGATGAAGAAGTAGCCAACAGCCTTGAGAATAGTGTGTAAGTTTAATAATAAGTTTAATAAAAAGTTTAATAATGGTTGGGTTTGTTAATTAGGAATAGAGTATGGTCAACACACTCCCAAGTTAAGTCCCAAAAAAAATTTTTGAGCGAAAAAGTTTTCGGCCCATAGACCTTATTCAGATCACAGAAGGATTATGGAAAAGAAATAACTGAAACGTTATCGCTCAAGAAGTATTGTTTTTTTTTTGTCTTTTTAACTTGGGGTGTGGCACCTATGCTTCTTCCAGATTATATGCACTAGTAGCAACCACCTCTCTTCTGATCTGCAGTACCCTCCTTATGGGTTTGTTAATTAATAATTGCCTTTGCTTTTCTGTTGCAAGATAGAATTTCAGGATAAAATCACATCCGACCCATCTGATGTGGAATATGTGCCACCCATATATGTGCGGTAAGAACTGTTGTGATGTTAAAATGTCAACTTTTTAATACATGAAGGGAATGTGTATTTATTTTTAAAAAATTATATACACAGTGCTCCTAGTAAGATGCAGGAGAAGATTGACAGCCTTCCTCTTATTGGGTCGGAAGAAGCTGTCATGGACATACCTGACCCAGAGGAGCAAACTGCTGACCCAGACATCACAGAAGACTTGGAACATTCCATATTTGCTTCGCCAGATCGAGTCAGGGTGGAAAGTAACCTTATCAATCAGCCTGCATCCTTTACATATCATGAATATCTGATCAAACTTGTTAGTTTTCTACAACTGCCTATAGGCAAATGTAACTATAGTGATGTGAGCACAGGTCAGGATTGTGAAGGGATTCCACCATTTCGAGTCAGCTTGCTTTCACTGGGTACTGCAGTTGCTTTAGAGTGGGTAAGTATGTAATCAAAAATAAACAAAGAGCACTTTACCTGTGGGAGAATTTGGTTAAACTGGTTAAACTATATACAATGTTTTTCCCACATATAGTATTGCTCATATGGCCACAAACTCTGGGTGTGGAACAGCCAGCCATTACTGAAGTTTGGCATGCAAGGAGGAGACTTCATGTTAGCCACCAACATTCTTTTGTCACGAAATAATTACACTAAGGTCGCACTCCTCTTCCAGTTTATGAACATTGGAATTGTGGCACCCAGCACCTTCTATGCTATACAAAATGCCTACTGTGTAGAGGCAGTGATGGAGTTTTGGGAGGAGAGGAGGAATGTGATAAATGACAGATTACGCCATAAAGATAATGTTGTTGCCCTTGGTAAGTACTGAACAGAACAGACATCCACATAAGATTTGGTTAATATTTATAAGTCAGGGGATATGAATTATAAATTACATTGTTTAGAGAAGACAAAAAAGCATTGACAATATTAGGTGTTTATGGTTACATTCCACTAATTATCTGTTACAGCTGACGGATGGATGGACTCTCCAGGTATGTCACAGAAGCCGGTGACCTCTCTGTACTCTTACATACGGCTCTGGAGTGGTCTGAGATTTATTTCCATAATTCCATTTATTCATGGTTTGTTTCTTTGCTTTGCACCTTAGGCCACTGTGCACAGTACTGCACGTATACAGCAATGGAGCAAGAAAACATGGACATCATCAGCATCCTCACTGTTGACAAGAGGCAGACGGATCGGAAGAGTGTGGCCATGGAGAAGGTCGCATTGATAAAGACTTTTGAAGGTCTAATGAATGAGCTTACTATAAAGTAAATAGTCACCGATGCAAATGTGCAGATTGCTGCCTTGATGTGTAAGGAAAAATTGTTAATTTGTGTTATTAAATTTGAGTGTAGATTCTTTCTTTTTATCCTCATTTTTTTTGTTTCACTGCAGATCCAGAGAGGGGGAGGTACAAGGACCGTGGTGTTGTTCATTCTTTGAATGTGTGGCATGCAGCAAAGAACCTCAGCAAAAAACGTCATGCTGTAAGAGGAATACTGATCTTCTCTGAGTTAGGTTTGGTAAAATTTCTCGTAAACATTTTTTCTTTCCTAGGCTGGAATCATCAGTGGCCAAAAACAAATCCTTGTGTGGATGAAAGATGTAGTCAACCACTTTTGGTTTTCTTGTCAGAAGGCTAGCAACCGAGATGAGAGAGAGATTTTGAAGTAAAATATGTACATTACAGTATTTTTGGTGTTTAATTAATGACTTTGACTTATCCTCAACTGTGTTTGCTATCTTTCACCATGCTGTTCTAAGATTTAAATGGCATTAAAATTTCTGTCATGTTGGAATAGTATTTTCTAATTTCACTTTTTTTCTTTTCTTTCAGTTTTTCTGGCGAGGTATACTACACCACGTGTGTGGAGAGCATGAGTGGACGTTTGGCAGATGTCTCCATGAACCTCTTGATCATGACACCTTGAGGAAAGAGGTCATTCTACCTGGTTCTCCCGCACACGAGGCACTGTCCCAAATAGTGCTCAACAAGAGATGGTTGAAGGATTTGGAGAAGTATTTAACCTTTGGTAAGATAAATGAAACGTTCCAATGTTCCTTTACAGGATTGAATTGAAATTGTAATATGTTTTTTCATTATTTTATTTGTGGTTTCTTATCCAGAAGTTATATTATTTATTACTTTACTTTGTATTCCCCAGGACAACTTCCAAGGTGGAATCCTTTCAAAACCACATTCTTATGTATTCCAGTAAGAGGTTTTCGTTTTCGCCACCAGTCTACGAAGCTCGGACTCTTCTCGCAGCGTTAGATTATAACCACCACAATAGCCGACTAGCTTATGTGGACCGTAAAGGCAACATTTCGTAAGTCACTATTTGGAAATAATAATTGTTATTGTGTGTGTGTACTATGGCAACTTATGTAGCCTCTGCTGTTTTTCAGTTACAAATGGGTTTATTGCAAGAAGTCCGAGCGCTACAGTGTCCACACAGTAAGGACCAAAAAGGACTACAGTTACATCCCTCAGCTCCAGGACAAAATCTTGATGAATCGACTGCACTCGACAGGGGGGCTCCCAAGGAAGATGAGTCTAAGGCCAGAGGACCCAGGGAACCTCTTTTACATAATATTTACAATAAACCATTTGATTAGAGTAAAACTGTGTTGTTGTTGTTGTTGTTGTACACATTTTTAAATTTGGTCTGAAGGGAGCCTCTTTATTTCCAATATAATTAGCAAAAGGGTCAGGGTATCTGTCTCTGATCCTCCGGACACAGCAGCTTGGTATTACCACTCTATTCCTTTGACCCAGACGTCCATGTTGCCACCCAGTAAACTGTCGGTAGGCAGAGTATCGATATTTCCTGTTGTCTGCTCCAGGGTCTTGGCTCTCATACAGTGCAAGGATGTCATTCCACGTGTGGCGTGCCAAGCTCAAGACGCCCTCATGAAGACAGTACAGGTCCATGTGAGAACTTCTGCTGATGCAATTTGTTGGAGTCTGTCTACAGCACTTATTTTCCGTATCTGTAGGCATTAACCTACAGTTGTGACAAATGCACCAAGCTGGCTGACCCACTTTTGGAATTGCTGGTCCTGGTGTGGCATGTCTGAATTCCATAACGTTAAGGAAAACACCTGGCAGACGACCCACAACTAGCTGAAGGACTTCATCTTTCTCCTCAGTGGTTAATTGTTGTAATCTTCCCTGAAGATAGAACCACAACATTGTTGGGACCACACAAGTTGATTTTGGTGTTTATTTTGTAAATGTAAAATATGATAAACCTGCATCTCAGCATTTCTGGCAGCGATGAGCTCCTCAAACCGCTGCCTGTCCTCCTCACTGAGAGCATGCGCTCCTCTCCCCCTGGCTCTACCTGTCCTTGCACCTGTGCCTCTTCCCCTCCCTCTTCCTCTTCCCCTCCCATGCCCTCCCTCTTCCTCTTCCCCTCCCTCTTCCCCCCCACCTCCCTCTTCCTCTCCCTCTTCTTCCTCTTGTGCTTCCCCTTCCTACACCCTCCACATGGTCGCTGTTGCTCCCGTCAGTGCTGTCCTCCATGGGAAGGTCAATCTCCTCTGAACTGTCCTATGATGGGAGGGAGGGGTGTTGTAATTAGAGCCAAGTTTCATTGAATCTTTTGTATGACATTCAGCTAAGTACACAATTTTTCACAGAAATGATACTTCAAGGTAAGATTTAGAATATATAAGTTTGGAAACATTATCCCATTGGATTCAAAGGGATAATATATATATACAGTGGGGCAAAAAAGTATTTAGTCAGCCACCGATTGTGCAAGTTCTCCCACTTAAAATGATGACAGAGGTCAGTAATTTTCATCATAGGTAAACTTCAACTGTGAGAGACAGAATGTGAAGAAAAAAAATCCAGGAATTCACATTATAGGATTTTTAAAGAATTTATTTGTAAATTATGGTGGAAAATAAGTATTTGTTCAATAACAAAAATTCAACTCAATACTTTGTAATATAACCTTTGTTTGCAATGACAGAGGTCAAACGATTACTATAGGTCTTTACCAGGTTTGCACACAGTAGCTGGTATTTTGGCCCATTCCTCCATGCAGATCTTCTCGAGAGCAGTGATGTTTTGGGGCTGTCGCCGAGCAACACGGACTTTCAACTCCCTCCACAGATTTTCAATGGGGTTGAGATCTGGAGACTGGCTAGGCCACTCCAGGACTTTCAAAAGCTTCTTACAGAGCCACTCCTTCGTTGCCCGGCCGATGTGTTTGGGATCATTATCATGTTGGAAGACCCAGCCACGTTTCATCTTCAAAGCTCTCACTGATGGAAGGAGGTTTTGGCTCAAAATCTCACGATACATGGCCCCATTCATTCTTTCCTTAACACGGATCAGTCGTCCTATCCCCTTAGCAGAAAAACAGCCCCAAAGCATGATGTTTCCACCCCCATGCTTCACAGTAGGTATGGTGTTCTTGGGATGCAACTCAGTATTCTTCTTCCTCCAAACAGGACGAGTTGAGTTTATACCAAAAAGTTCTACTTTGGTTTCATCTGACCACATGACATTCTCCCAATCCTCTGCTGTATCATCCGTGTGCTCTCTGGCAAACTTTAGACGGGCCTGGACATGCGCTGGCTTAAGCAGGGGGACTCGTCTGGCACTGCAGGATTTGATTCCCTGTCGTTGTAGTGTGTTATTGATGGTAACCTTTGTTACTTTGGTCCCAGCTCTCTGCAGGTCATTCACCCCCGTGTGGTTCTGGGATTTTTGCTCACCGTTCTCATGATCATTTTGATCCCACGGGATGAGATCTTGCGTGGATCCCCAGATCGAAGGAGATTATCAGTGGTCTTGTATGTCTTCCATTTTCTGATAATTGCTCCCACAGTTGATTTTTTCACACCAAGCTGGCTGCCTATTGTAGATTCACTCTTACCAGTCAGGTTCAGGTCTACAATTCTTTTCCTGGTGTCCTTCGAAAGCTCTTTGGTCTTGGCCATAGTGGAGTTTGGAGTCTGACTGTTTGAGGCTGTGGACAGGTGTCTTTTATACAGATAACGAGTTCAAACAGGTGCCATTAATACAGGTAACGAGTGGAGGACAGAAGAGCTTCTTAAAGAAGAAGTTACAGGTCTGTGAGAGCCAGAGATCTTCCTTGTTTGAAGTGACCAAATACTTATTTTCCACCATAATTTACAAATAAATTCTTTAAAAATCCTACAATGTGAATTCCTGGATTTTTTTTTCACATTCTGTCTCTCACAGTTGAAGTGTACCTATGATGAAAATTACTGACCTCTGTCATCATTTTAAGTGGGAGAACTTGCACAATCGGTGGCTGACTAAATATTTATATATATATATATATATATATATATATATATAAATATATATATATATATATATATATATATATATATATGTTTGTATGTGTATATATATTTGGGTGTCATGAACAAGGTTGGGTGTTTGGCTGCTCTCTGGCCTGGTGCATCTTCTTCCCCTCCGTGACTCGCCGTCGGTGATGCATGCTCCTGCCCGCTGGTTGATGATGGTTCTCGATACTTGGGGCCGGAGGCCCGGTTGCGGCCCGGCTCGGTCCTGGTGCATGCCTGGCTGGTCCTGGGTGGGCCGGTGTGTCGGGCGACCGCTGTTTCGGGCCGGCGTAAAGTAGGTTGGTGCCGTCCGGTGGATCGGTGGGGACCGTGCCTGGCGCCTAGGCCTCCTGCCGGTTCCATGAGTTCGGCTGCCTGGTCGGTTCATCTGGGGGGGCTGTCCGGCATTGGCTGGACCCCTGATCTTGGCGCTCTGCGTAGGGCGGGATCTGGACCCGGGAGCTGGTAGATCTGGATGTCGAGGTGCTGGCTGGGCGCGGCGTACATCCGCTGTGGCTTTTACTGTGGCTCCCTGGCATGTGGGTGTGTGGGGGGGCCGGGTTGTTGGCGGTGGGTATTGGTCCGGGGTGGCGGTGGCGTGTGATGTCCGTCGGTCGGCTGCGGGTCCCTCCTGTCTGGCGGAGGCGGCGGGGGACCCCTGTCAGCGGGTCCCTGGTCGGGGCCCTGCTGGGGGGCGGGGTGCCCCTGATCCCCGTGGCCTCTGGGTCCTGTTCCGGGCCCGCCCTGGCGTAGCCGGTTTCCGGCGGAGCCCGTGGGCTCGTCCCTGCGATCTCTCGGGCCCCAGCGTTGCAGCTGGTGGGTGTTCCCCTGGGGCTTCCATCTGTTCCTCTCTTGGTGGGTGATCGGCCCTGCGCTGGTCCGCCTGCGGCTCCTGCACTTTGTGGGACCCTGGACGCATGCGTCTCCTGCCTCCTTCATGTCTGTGTCGATTCCTGTAGGACGGATTGACGGTTCCTTACACCAGCTATCAATCACTTGCAGGGGGAAACCTTCAGACCTGCATGATCGCACACACACATTGGTGTGGGGACATCGTTGTGGACGGACATATCTTGAGCTGAGGTTATCGTCATTAGTTAGTTGTTCACAGGAGCTTACCAGAGCAGAGGCGGAGGACTGGGATGTTTTCTTGTGTTCTTTGTTTGCCTCCCGACTTGTGTCGTCAGTTCGCGCCTCTGCTGGTCCGGTTTCTTTTCTTCACCTTCTTCTTTTCTCCCTTCTTGTCTCGATTTCGTGTCCATGACTTCAGGAAATTGAACCCACAGTAATCACTAATAATGCTTTTTCATACATATACATCAAGTGGGTATTACATACTCTGCTTGGGAAAGTAAACCTGTTGGGCTTGTACTTGATACTCAGATACCAATTCTGAGTAGCAAACTCCTAGACAGGACACGTAAAAGAAAAAAAAAAGAAAAAAAAGAAGATGTACAGTGTCATGCATTTTATGTCATGCAATATGACCTTACTTGAACATGTAGTCAATAAATATTACTAAATAGTATGCGCAAAGTTTCTGTCATAAGCACTGTCGAGCTATTTAACGAAAGCTGGTTTCAATAATTAATAGCCTAAGTGGTCAAGGACAGATGCTCTGATTGTGTTTTCAATCGTCTATGAACGTTTGGGGCTGTTCGCCCTTCATCAGCGTGTAGGCTCAATATATACAGTCTATGGTGTAGGCTAATGGCGGTTTAAAAGTAAACCGTGTAGCCGAGAAACTTCACAAAAATGAACTCATTTTTGTGAAGTTTGTCAGCTACATGTTTGACGTTTTGATAAAAGAACACTTGACATTTTGTGACACGTTATCTTCATTGTGTTGCCATTTATAAAACACTAACACTATTCTAAATATAAAAACACTGAAATATACTAATACTTTTGTATATTACTCAGAAGTCCTACTGTACATTTTGTTGTGTCACATATATTGTAAACAAATTTAGTTTTTCAAAAAATATATGTATTAGACTGTTCATCCATCCATCCATCATCGTCCGCTTATCCGGGGTCGGGTCGCGGGGGCAGTAGCCTAAGCAAAGAGACTTACCTCTGTAAACATAATGTTGACTTCTTTGCAGCGGATGAGTGGTGAAGTGTGCACGCACGAGCGGACGCTGTGGGAGCGAGCAGAAAGGAAGAGCAGTACCGCTTTTGGCCACAGGTGTTTAAATTTCAGGAAACTCCATATAGCCTCTTTAACCAAACTGGACTCTTGGTTCAAGTGTAACAAACTGTCACTAAATATCAGCAAAACAAATTTTATTTTATTTAAATCTAACAAATGTAAACATACTGATCACTTCTTGATAAAAATAAATGGACAGGAAATTAAACGAGAGAATGCCACTAAGTTCCTGGGGGTCCACATTAACGACTCTCTCAACTTTAAATGTCATATTGACCATCTTGTAAACAAACTGTCTAAGTATGTTGGTTTGTTTTATAAGATCAGACATTTACTTCCCCTGTCTGCCCTTCTCATATTGTACAAAACTCTCTTTGAACCTCATCTCAACTATTGTAATGTGATATGGTGTAACACCTTCACTAGCCATCTTAAAAAACTTGCATCCTTGCAAAAAAAAGTCATACTGGGCCTTGTCATGGTCAGAGACAAATTCCCCCACCCAACCTCTATTTTACCGCTTTGAGTTACTACAATTGCCTGAGCAATTGTATATATCATAATGCATGCCTTATGTTTCAAATTGTCAACAGGCTCAACGCTAGACTGAGTAGACTCTTTCCCATCTTCAGCCCCCTGCACACATATCAAACGAGATCTAATTCACTCATATTAGGCAAATATTGGAAACAAGTACGCACTAGTATGAGTGTTTTCTGTAGGGGGCTGCAGATTTGGAACAGGATGATGAAGACTTCAAGGTATTGTCCTCTATCTCTAACTTTAAAATAGAACTAAAAAATAACCTCCTACAAACCTATATCTAGTATAAAAAAGTTTCCCATGGACTACTGGGATATAGGTGTATGATTGTAGGTGTATGTATTGTTTAGTTTTTTTTTAATGTGTTCTAGTTTGCTTTATGTATACATTACCAACTGGTTTCAGGTGGAAATTGTGTAATACCATTGCTTGTACCACTATTTTTTCATGAACCATGGGCCCCCAACCATAAACTTTCTAGCTTCTTTGGGGGACCCATTCACTGTACCCGTTTATTTATTTATTCCTGTTGGATTATTGTAATGTATCAAGTGGTATGGTGAATAAAAGAAAAAAAGAAAAGAAAGAAAGAAGTGCTACACGGTACTATAAACAGTTAATACACACAGGTACTACATAGTCCTAAGCAGTACAACAAACAGACACTACACAGTACTACACACAGTACTACACACAGGTAGTACACGTTGTACTGCATAGCAGTACACACAGGTACTCCAAACAAGTCCATGTGTCTGTCCATCTGTCTTTATCTTTCTCATCTTGTCTCTGTCTTTTTCCTTGTCTGTCTCAGTCTGTCTCATTCCCCCTGTCTGTCTCTATATTTCGATCTGCGTTCCTTTCTTTGTATCTGTCTCTGTGACCTTCTAATTCTGTTTGTGTGTCTGTCTATGGTTCAGCATTTTTGGTATCCAGAACAACTCCAAATCCCATAATGCTTCAGAACCCACATTGTACATTCATCCTAATATATGTTCTTCCCTGGCCTATTGAAACACACAGTTTATTCTGAATAAGGAAAGTCTACCTTCTACATTTTATTTATGTCTTCACACCCCTTACATAAAGGTACTTAGGAGTAGCATGCCAGACCTTGTATGCCTTTTAGTTAATTTAAGCCTTTTCAGTATATTTTTATATTAATCCTACTCATACTGATAACATGTTAGCTAGCATTAGTATACTTGTTAGAATTTTAGCTAATTTGAGCTTTTTGACTATACATTTGTACTGATCTCATTTATATTAATGAAAACATGTTATCAAGCATTAACAGGCTAGTTACCATTAGCATGCTAGCTGCTGTTAGCATTTTAGCTCATTTGAGCTTTTTGACAATGGAATGACTACTGTGACGTCACAAATTGCTCGTAATCACTTACGTGTCCATTCATCTTTAGGTAGGTCACGTAAACAAGTATGGCTACAGCCGCTACAGCACAAGAACCGCTCACCTTTTATACAGTGACAGCCTACTTTACTGACTTCCCAAAGTCTGGTCAGAAGGGACTTAACTCCTATAAATCAAATAGGGTTATATCAGTTTCAATGTCAGGTGGAAGTCTATCAGGTAAAATCCAGGCCTCCATGAAGAAAAAAAAGCTACGATGTTGAGGTGAGAAAGTAAGGATGTTGGTTAGCTAACGTTAATGTAAAGACGGGATGACGTTGCTGCTTTTAGACGTGTTTTGGTTTGGTTTCCTCAACTGAAATAATTGATGATGACCAGCTTTTGAGGTATATCGTTAATTGATTAATTCGATAATAGTTTGCGCTGGATACAAGCACTAAAAGTTTAAGGTATTTAATATTTTACCAACCTGGGTCAGCGTTGTTGCTAAATAACTGCATGATTTATTTACAAAACTACTAAACACGGACTAACAGACGTATTGTTTTTTATCATCATCCGGTAAACTCATCAAATAGCCTACTTACAACATAAATAGATGAAATGTTTTTAATAAAGGTTTTTTTTATTAGAATGACACAAATCAATCAACAAGTTCAGGAAATTTATACTGTGAGTATCGCAAAAATACCAAAATCAAAAATGAGCTCTCGTTATCCGTTTTTTCCATTTTCTTTTTTGTGAGCCAAAACGAAAATTCAGATAAGGCAAGGCAAGGCAAGGCAATTTTATTTGTATAGTACACTTTCAACCCAAGGCAATTCAAGGTGCTTTACATGATTCAGTGATAATGAAACCACATGATTACAAACAAAACATATAAGTTTAATCAATCAGTAAGAAAAGATAATGTAAGGAACAAATTTATGTAATTAATACACAATCACTTAAGAAAATAAATAAAAAAGTAAGAATAGATTAAACCACAACAATTAAAAATAATTTAAGGGACAAATTTATTCAATTAAAACAGATTAAAACAGATAAAACACAATCGGGTAAACAAAACAAAAAGTGATCAGAAAGCGCAATTTAAGATTCAAATGCAGCTCTGAATAGTAGAGTTTTTATGTTTGATTTAAAAGAGCCTAGCGATTCAGCGTTTTTGGGTTCGTCTGGAAGTTTATTCCACATTTGTGGAGCATAGAAGCTGAAAGCTGCTTCTCCCTGTTTAGTTCTGATTCTAGGGACGATTAGTAGGCTAGAGTTGGAGGACCTGAGTGGTCTGCTGGTTTGATATAGTGACAGCAGATCTTCAATGTACTTTGGTGCTAAACCATTCAATTATTTATAAACAAGAGTATTTTAAAGTCTATTCTCTGAGCTACAGGGAGCCAGTGTAAGGACTTAAGAACTGGGGTGATGTGTTCTACTTTCCTGGTTCTAGTGAGAACACGAGCAGCAGCGTTCTGGATCAGCTGCAGCTTTCTGATTGATTTTTTAGGTAGACCTGTGAGGACGCTGTTGCAGTGATCGATCCGACTAAAGATAAACGCATTGATCAGTTTTTCACGGTCCTTCTGTGTCATCAGTCCTTTAATCCTAGAAATGTTCCTCAGGTGATAGAAAGCTGACCTTGTTATTGCCTTTATGTGACCCTGGAGGTTCAGGTCTGAGTCCATTATAAGGGTTCGTGATCTGTTTTTTCGTGTGAAACAAAAAATGGAAAAACGAGGATGTTTTGTTTTTTCATTTCTTGTTTGAAACGAAAAAACCAAAATACCTGAATGTACACGGACCGTAAAGAAGATCGCTCACAGCTTTTGGGACGTCACATCAGAGCATGAACTCTGAGCCGTCTGCATAAAACAAAGAAAAACGAGCTTAATTTCCACCGATCCAATCTTAGGGAAATTATTACAGTGCTCGGTTTCATCATTAACGTTAACATTGTCAAAAAATATATTTTATTTTCTGATCCTTGCAGTTATCCGTCACATTTACCAGTACTAAACTTTTCACATCTGACTTTTAGCCGCTACTAACAGATCAAACGTAGCGGGGTCAGGCTGCAGCGAGCGGGGAAAACACCCCCCAGCGGCCCAACAAGCCTGCAGCTCCTGCCGCCTATCTGTGGTGCAGAGCTGCTCCGAAAACGCTGGAGAACATTTAAAATAGGCAGATTCTTACCTGACCATATAGATGAAGTTAGAAGATCTACTTTCTCACCTAAAAACATCTTACAACTGCTTTTTGTTACGGGTTAGTAACATTAGCTCGCCAGTAATCGCAAGCCGGTTATTATTATATTTTTTATATTTCATGTTTATCGTTTGAGAACCAACTTACCGTATCAACCTCTTTTTCGTTATGGGGAAATCTTTAATAAGAGATCGTTTTTTCCACGTCCTTTCTGTTATTGCAACACGGGACAGCATTGCACCATTTTATTGCTGTTCTAGTCCAGCTAATGGACACGAACGTAGCTTTTTTGGACATGATGACGTAGCGCCTAGCCAGTCCTATCCACCTTATTCCTGGGCCATCTCATGTAGAAACGGTTATGCGACTAACTTCCGTCGAGATGCCGGAAATAGCGCGTCACCATTGGTTTGTGGGATGAGGATTCCGTTAGTGGTTTATTTCAGTGTTTCAGTCGGTTTCAGTAGGATTTAAAAAAAACGTTTTGCCTAGAACGATGTACTCGCGTGGCTCTGGAACATCTGGCGCTGGCCGCGGTTGTACTAACAACCACAGAAAGTTCAATTTGTGGCTAAAAGAGCGATATTTGGGACATGAACCTTGGACCAAGAGAGAGTGTGGTTGCAAGCAACGGTACAGTTTTCACCGCCTGCCTAGAGATGAGGAATCCAGAAGGATGTGGCTGAAAAACCTGAATTTAAAAAGACCACCGCAAACTCTATGTGTTTGTTCATTCCATTTTGTTGATAAAAAACCTACAGAGTAACACCCGCATCCTACTTTGTGGTTGGGATATGACAAACCTCCGGAGAAGAGACGTCGGGTGTAAAGATTTGACTGCAGTATCACAAGAACAACAGGTATGATTTAATGTGTACAGCTTTCTGAATAGTCATAATGTAACACGTTTGCTGGTGTTAACCTTCAAGTATCATAATTTCGGCACAGACGTTACAAAGTTGTCAACGATGTAGTGTTTTATTTATCTCAGGGTTCCTACGAGGTCTTAAAAAGGCTTTGAAGCATTGAATTTGTGAATTTGCAAATAATAGCTTAAATTTCTATATTAAGGTCTAAAATTCTGTGCTGTATTTAACTTCAGAGGACAAAATACCCAAACGTGACGTCTGTAGTAAATTAAGATAAACGTAAAAATAAAAAAGTAATAACTGTTAACAAACAACTTCAAATTTTTAGGCACATTTTCTTGTGGCCTACTGAAACGTTTACTGATTTTTGTTTATATCTCTGCTTGGCTCTTGTCATCTTTTACACATTTACAGTATATGGGAAAAGACATGACTAATAAGATGATGTACAAGAGAAGTCATTGTGGAAATATAATTTTTCTCAGGTTGCTGGATAAATAAAAGTAGCTAAGTCTAAATGTGAATAATTTTGTTTTTGATTGTTGGTGAAAGCTGGAAAGCTTTGGGTTTGATTGATTATTATTATATTATTATTTCTGACGCTTATTGTGGAAAATCCAGTGACAGGTACATAACACAGAACTCAGGTTTTCTGGACTACCTGCGTGCTGGAGATGAGATGATGGGTGACCGTGGGTTCACAGTGAGGGACTTGCTGGAGGAGCGCAGGGTGAACCTCATCATTCCAGCATTTACACGCAAAGGGTGCCAGCTGACTAATGAGGGGTTCACACGTATTGCTCATGTTCACATTCATGTTGAACGGGCTAAAAGGCGTCTGAAGGCTTACAGGACTCTCTCACAAACAGCGCCAATGATCTTATTTCAAGTGAACACGGAAAGTTTATTAAAAGTTCTATATACATGCATATATTTGTGTACATAGTTTCTTTTTCAACTGTACACATAAATGTCTATTTCCTGTCCTGAAGATTTTCATGCAACATTTAAACTGAACAGCTGGAAAGCTTAATTTTTAACTTAAACTTAAACAAAAACCCTTGTCTTTTCAGAACTGTATTTGTTGTTAAACGAGTTACCTAGAAAAAAGAAAATGGTTAGTGCTTTTTATGACTGTAGCATATGAATATTTTTGGATTTTGTGTATGTTATAATATGTCAGGACGGGATTGTTTTGGATTATAGTTTTTTGGAATTTACAAAAAATTTCAAAACAGTTTTGAATATTTTCTTTGTAACAATAAACAACTGAAAATATGTTTTATTTCCTTACATTCTTCGATACAGAGCTCTGTTGTTTTTAACACACATTACGCCTAAGTGCTTATTGTGTTTTCAACAGATCCAGATATTTAGGGCAGAGCTGAACCTTCTTTGCAACAAATTCATCCACTAATGTTGGCAGCAGATGTGAAAAGTAGAAATTCTGAAGGTGTTTAATGTGTGTGTCTGTAAAAGCTTTGTCAAATGGGATGTCCAACTTAGTGCTCAGATGGTGTCCACATGACCAGGTTACAGGTTTGCAGCCCCAGGCACACTCATTGTAAGCTGGACCTGGAAGAATACAGAAAAATATGTCTGAGATTTCTTTTTTAAATGAAGACTATTTTTAGATTAGTTCATGAATTATAAACCAAAAAATTACCCACCTGGAGGTAGTATCCACGGTGCCCATTGGGAAGAATAACATACTGTCCATCTTCTAAGCATCTGATGTCACCAGTTGGCTGACTTAGAAACTAAGCAAGTGATGTGCTGCCCTTTAGTGGACACTTGATCTCTAGGAGCTGTGATGAGTCCAAAATGCCATCTTGGCTTGCCCCAAACCATGGATGATCAGGACACACCACCAGTCCTCCCCGCTCCACTGTGTGTCCTTTAGCCTCCATGAGCTGAATGGCTTTGTCCTGGTTCTGTTTACCATACTTAGTGGCAGTATTGACAGTAAAGATGGGGTGTAAGTGTTCACTGAGGAAATTCTGTGGGTTAGTTGTGCTTCGTTTAGGCACTCTCTTTGCTGTGCTTGTAGTCAGGCATAGCTTCCTTGCATCATGCCATAGTTGTGATTCACTCTGTCTTTGGCTCTCTCTGCTCAACTTCTCCAGTTGAGCTTGGCTTATTTGAACATATGTTTTGTAATAAGTGAGACACTTCCTGCAGGTCAGTATTGAGCTGTGCTCTGTATGGGGCAACTGTAGGTCATACTGGCTCTGAGAAGACCCACAATCTACAACTAATCACTGCAGCACTGCTGAAGGGGGCTGTTTGTCTCCAGCTGATATAGTGGGGCCATCACAGAAGAACTAATATAATTTTGAAAGTCTTTGTGATCCTTGAAAAGTTTGGGCACATCCTCAGCTGATGACACACTTGTGGGATCTGATGTTGATGCTGATGGGCCTTCATGAAGGTGTTCTGCTTTATGACGTTTAAACATGTGCTTTGCCCTTTTCAGCTCAGTATTTTTTCTTGTCCCTGCATTCCATTTTCGCTGTACATCAGTGCAGGAGGACACTGTCTTTCCCAGTCTGACTGCATTCTCAACCTGGATTAAAAATAATTGAAAAACATATAAACAGAATTGAGACCCTAAAAATAATTTTATTATTTTATGCTTTTAAGAAGACAAATTATTAGAATAAAACTCAATGTTCAACTATATAAATTATTAAATACTAAATATAAATAAAAGCCTCTCTAAACCTATTATAAAAAAATTACCTTCCAAAGGATGGCAGGGGCATGGCTGCAGGATCTGCCTTGACCTGCAATACACAAACAACCTGATGTTGTATTTCACCTGATGTAGAAGCTAAAACCCAGGCTTGGTGATGAGGGATTTTAATGCTTTGACTCGGCTCTACCTCCGCTTTTAAGTAAATAAGATTGTGTCCCATGTCTTTCAATAAAACACGACCAACCTTGTTACTATGTAAATACTGATAAGACTCGGAGCTTTTAAGATTGTTCATAGCCCCGCTATCGGAGGCTAGCGGCATCGGAGGCTAGTGGCAGAGTTAAAAATGTAGCTAAAAGTGCTACTGTATTTTATCTTTGGCCAGATTTTTATATTATCCTCCCACCCATCGATTGCAGTAGGCAGAGGAATTCTAATGGTGTCCCGTTTGAGCTCTTATAGGTGATGTTCCCACATTGTTTACGTCTCTAAAAGGCTTATAAAAGTGGATTAGCCCGAACGAGCGGCGTCATCCATCTATGGTCGTCAAGGAAACGAAACGCATATTTCGCGCAAGGGATCATGGGGGCTAGGAATAAGGTTGATAGTTTTTTACTGATCGGGTTTATAGTAATGCCAACATGTTAGCTAGCATTAGCATGCAAGTTAGCATTTGCATGCTAGCTGTTGCTAGCATTTTAGCTAATTTTAGCTTTTTGACTGTTTTTTTTACTGACTGGGTTTATTGTAATCACATGTCAGCTAGCATTAACATTTTAGCTAATTTTAGCTTATTGAATTTATTTTTGTACTGATCCTTCTCATACTAATGATAACATGTTAGCTAGCATTAGCATGCTAGTTAGCGTTAGTATGCTAGCTGAAGTTATCATTTGAGCAAATTGTATGTTTTCGACTAGATTTTCATACGGATTATCCTCATTCTAAATTTAACGTTTGCTAGCACTATCTCATTTTAGCATTTCAGCTACGTTATGAATTTTGGTCAACTTTTTGTAGTGATTAGTTTAAGGAAAATTATAACATTAGCATGCTAGCTAATTTATCATTTTGGTGATTATTTTAATTTTACTTAACTTTAGTCACTTATTCTTAAGTCTGATGATTACATAATGGCTGACATGGGAAACTACGTACTAGAACCCTAACCCTAGCTATTTTTAACTTGGCAACAGAAGCTTTTATTGGGGTTGGGAGTGATTACGCACCACGTGGCAGGCCCCTTTTAAATTTCCTGAAATTTTCTCGTTTCAATTAATTACTTTGAGCCTTTGGGTTTACAGTTTTTTTTAAATTATTTTTTTGTAACATTAAACCAAAATCCTCAAAATTTTTTCAAAATGGTTGCACATCTATTTTGTGTATTTCACTTATTTGGCTGTTTTTGAAAAGTGGTATGAAGAAAGCTATTGTAGAGTCTGATTAACAGTTCTCCACTAGCCGTGTAAGGGAAAGGCAGACATGTTGCCGATGGTGATATGGTCAGATGAGACCAAAACGTAACAATCTGGCCTATATGCTAATTGCTATGTGTGTTGGGGAAATTAACAGTGCACATCATCCTGAACACAACATCAGTAAAAGTCCGGTGGTAGCAGCATCATGCTGTGAGGATGTTTTT
This sequence comes from Apricaphanius iberus, assembly GCA_028564705.1. Lineage (NCBI taxonomy): Eukaryota > Metazoa > Chordata > Actinopteri > Cyprinodontiformes > Aphaniidae > Apricaphanius > Apricaphanius iberus. The sequence continues at coordinate 288,578 of JAPXFQ010001885.1, forward strand.
TTTTTCAAAAAAATTCAAAGGTTGGTCAGAGTTGGTGGGAAGAAGGTTGGAGATAAATACAGGAGAAGAACCGAGGACATTTACCTTCCAGCAGAACAGCAAAATAATCCTAAATATTCAGTCAGAGCGACTATGGAGGGGTTTAATTCAGTGGTTCTCAAACCTGATCCTCAAGGCTTAAGGTTTTTTATGTGTTAGATGTTTCTGTGGGCTGCACGGTGGCGCAGTGGTTAGCGCTGTTGCCTTGCAGCAAGAAGGTCGTGGGTTCGTATCCCGGCCCAGGGTCTTTCTGCATGGAGTTTGCATGTTCTCCCTGTGTATGCGTGGGTTCTCTCCGGGTACTCCGGCTTCCTCCCACAGTCCAAAAACATGCATGATAGGTGAATTGATCACTCTAAATTGTCCCTAGGAATGAATGTGAGTGTGAATGGTTGTCTGTCTCTCTGTGTTGGCCCTGCAACAGACTGGCGTCCTGTTCAGAGTGTACCCTGCCTAACGCCTGATAATTGCTGGGATAGGCTCCAGCTGCCCCGTGACCCTGAATTGGATAAGCGGTTAAGAAGATGGATGGATGGATGGATGGATGTTTCTGTGCTCCAGCACACCTGATTCAAATGACTCAGTTACCTCGTCAGCATTTCACTACATACTGTATAAGCGTGTTAATCCTCCATTCATCTAAGTCAGGCATGTGGCAATAGGTGAAGGACTAAGAACCACAGGTTTATATCAAAGCATATCCATGTTAAAATGGTCCAGTTAATTATTAGACTTAATTCCAATTCGGAATCTGTGGCTAGAGTTGGAAATTGTTGTTAGCAAAAACACTTTGTGCAATCGAATGATATTAGAGATATTTTTAAAAGAAACAAAGGTAAAAATGTCCAGTCTGGAGATAGACAAGATGGTAGAGACATGCCTGAAAAGACATGCTGCTGCTGGCTCCACAAGATGGCTCCACAAATTTCTGACTCTGGGAGACTTAATACAAAAGCACACAAGTTCAGGGGGTTCATAGTTGAAATAGATGCCAGAAAATAAGCAGTCTACATTCATATTGGAATAAATATTCATCATTTCCATCTCATCAATACGTTTTGATTAAAACCAAGTTGCTGCCTGTCCACACCTGCTGTTTTCGGAATTAAGTATTGACTCATGGAAAAAGCGCACAAGTCGCAGGCGACTTTCTACTGTTGCTACATGTTTGTCCAGGAGGTTTAAATGCTGCAGGTCAATGACTTGATTCTATCTGCTGGGTTTCCTTAGATTGGAAACTTTGAAATTGATTGGAATGTGTGTATGGTTGAATTGAAATGAGTAGAAAAGAGCTTTGGTATGACGTGTTGTGAATTGGCACTATAGAAAAAAACAGAATTGAAAGGTTATTGAATTGTGCTTTGGTAAGGGCATGTATATTTTGTAAATTCATATAATTACTTTCTTACTTAACTGATGTTCTTTTTGCAGCTCCAGCTCCAGAACACAAAGTACTTACAGATGGGATCGAGCCGTGGGCAGTACTATGGAGGGTCTTTGCCAAATGTAAATCAGGTTGGAAACTGTACTGCTGATGTGCCTTTTCAGGTGAGGCTTTACTGTTATGCTCCTATATTTTGCATTGCTCTGAATGAAGTGTTCAAATAGACTAAAAGGTAACTGTTAGAGACTATAAAAATCAGTTCCGTCAGTTTAGTTCAGTGTGTGGAGACATCTGCACTGATGTCCATTCTAAGAAGGAGCTGAGCTTTGTTTTCAGAGTGGAGTTGAGGTCAGTTCCATTCCATTTCAGTTCCTCAATGGAAGGAACCTACCATATACTCTACCATTTTATTGCAGACACAATCAGAAATAAAAGACAAAGCATAGAGAAGTACTAGATAGAAGCAGCATAAAATAAACTTTTTATTCTATTAATGTAATATCAGTTCTGTACCTAATGAAGAGTTTGTTTTTGACTGTTTACCAGAGTAAAACTATAGAGGAGGACCTCCTCCTAATTTATCATTTTGAATAGTTAAGAGGAAGGACTTTCTCATGTGCTGATCTTGATACCCGTATATCCTTCCTTCTCCGTGTTTTTTGTTAACCCCAAATCAGAAAAAGCTGGGAAGGTATTTTAAATTAACATCAAACTGAGAGCAGTATTTTTAAAATAATCTTTGGCCTGTACTACATTCAAAACATAACAACAGCACATTATTTAATGTGTTCCTCATTAATTTGTAATGTTTCCATTCCTTGTCACAACACTTAAGCCGGGATCCCACTGTGCAATTATGGCCGTCCTAAACCTTTATTTTCGTTGTGAAAAGAGTCGTGATGAAAAACAGTGAGCGTGCATGTTATTAACCGTTCTGTGGCTGTGCAGTGTGACGTGCTGCCCTACAGCATATTTATCGCACCTACAACCAAAACCAGCCATCGGCAGTCTTCAGGCAGAGTCAGAAATTCTACGACTCCAGTCTGCTGTTGACCAATTAAAATGCTCTCTGTAAGCGACGTGTTAGCTAGGCTAATGCTAATCAAAGCTTACCTCAGAAATCCCAAACTGTCCACTTTTTCCGTGCCACGAGCATGTCCACATTTGTCTATTTCTTCCTTATCTTCCTTTTGTCATTGAATTTAGTCTAGAAACAAAATTATTACTGCAGCTAGTGCTTGTTTACATTTCCTTGTCGCTCCTGGCTCTGACCATCTGTCAGCTTTCAGTGACTTATGCTGTGTCACTGGTGAAATTGGCTTTTCGCGCATCCTACTACAGCTAGATGTTGTGCAGTTTGAACATCCTAAACCTGTTGCCGTACAGTGTGACACATCTCTAGTGCTCCGTGGAGTTCACACAGTTTGATTATGGCTTAAAAAGACGTTTATTAACAGAAAAAACCCTGTGATGAAATGTTTCGGGAGTCATTTTGTCCTATTCTTCCTGAAAACAAGTCTTAAGGTGGGAGAGGGAATCCAGAAAAGTGTTAATGATTAAGAGTGGGTGGCGCTCCTTAACGGTGATCTTGTTGAGCCCTTGGTAGTCAATGCACGGTCAGAGGGAGCCGTCATTCTTAACGAAAAAGAGACCTGTGGTGGCAGGAGAACAGCAGAGGCCCTGATACAGGGCTTCTTTTATATAAGGTGTCCATTTGCCTATTTTAAGTGGAAGACAGTGGGTAGAGGTTGGTTGATGGCCATGTCATATTCATGGTGAGGTGGAAGAGAGGCTGCTCATTGCTTAGGAAAGACCTCTGCCAGGTCCTGTAAGGGGGTGGGATGCCCTTGATGGATGTCGTGGGTAGAAGGGGCACTGTTAGACTCTTGTTCGATGTTGGAAGCAGGCAGCGAGAGAGACAGTTGGTCCCCATTGTAAGATCTGGTGCGGATCCAACAGATGTGCGGGTCGCGTAGTTGAAACCATAGAAGCCCCAGGATGGGAGGGATGGGGAGTATTAATCATCAGAAAATGGATGGTGTGCTGGTGCATGCCGATCCTCATCCGGATCCCTGCTGTGCAATGATGTATTGGCAAGGATTAAGCGGGCGACCGTCAACAGAGGAGACTAGGATGAGATGGACCAGCTCCTCTAATGAGAAGAATAGTCTGGAGATCAGATTAGACGAAATGAAGTCGTCGGTGGCCCCTGTACCCAGATCGGCCAGGCAGGTGTGCTTGGTTTTGGTGACATGAATGAGTTAAACAGATAAAGTAAATGATGTGGATTGATAGAAACCAGGTAAAGCGTCCCCGAGATTCAGCTGGTTTGCTCGTTTCCAAGGCCGAAGTGGAAAGGTCAGATGACGGTGACTCCTTAGTTCGCAGTAGGCACAGACACCCTCACTGTCTGTCTTCCTGCATGAGGTGGCCAAGTTGCATGGGTTCCTCCAGAGAGGCAGGCTTGGAGAGGGTTCGGAATTCCACCGGAAATTTATGGACCGGCAAGCGTTGTTGTCGTGGATGCAGCAGCTTCAACTCGACCTCCACCACGCTTGAACGGGTTGTTGCGGATTTAGATAGATAGATATATACTTTATTTATCCTAAAAGAAGGGAAATTCAGTAAGTACTGCAAAGAACTGGGAGTAATTGTTGCATACCAGGGACTGCTAATAGTAGAACACATCTGCCCACTCCTGAGCCTTGCCATGAAAGGAGATATAAACAGGACCACATGGGAGTTCATGGTGCTGTTATGGGGAATTTTTTCTGCCATTTATCGAGAGAATACAATTACAATTTGGGAAAGGATTATTATCTCTTCTCTCTGAAATCCGGTAATGCTTGCGCTCAAAACTTCTGCTCTTTCTCAGATATTCTCTATTCTCTCTCAAATTCTATGTTTCTTGCACATAGATTGCCTCCTCGCTTGCAAACTGTATCTCTGTGCAGATCAAAACTGTGCTCATGAACCTTTCTTGTCTGCTTGCGGATTCTGTGTGCTCGCTCGCGGATCGAGAAGTGTCGTTGCCTAGTAACCATTCGTGCCGATAGAATGATAGTTCTCCTGATATGGTTGCAGCCTGCTTTAGGGTGCGTTTATTTTCTGTTGTGTGTTAGCCTGCGACTACAGGTTACTACACCTGGTGGTCTTACTGGATAAAGAGAAGCCACTTGAGCTTCATGGGTAAAGGAAGCTTCTTGTAAAAAAATGTGGACTTATGTTAGCCATAGATCTGAATTGGCTGGAAGTTTGACTGTTCATGTGAGGTATATTATGGAGTTTTTGTAAGTAGGACTCTTTTCATTTCTAATGCTTTGCGTGAAGAAGGAATTTCAGAACTAACAGACTGTGATAACTAACTGACATGCAAAAACTAGTAAGCATTAAAGTAAAATAATTTACTTAAGGGTTTTGTTGTTGCTAATCCCTTTTCAATTTCAAGTGGCTTCTTTTTATCCAGTAACACCACCAGGTGTAGTAACCTGTTGTCGCAGGCTAAGACACAGAAGACACAAACAAATGCACCCTAAAGCAGGCTGAAACCATATTAGAACAAACCTGGAGCAATAGTCTACTACTGTACAAAAAGATGCTTTAACAATCTACAGCATTTTTTATTATTAATGCAAGTAAATAAAAACAGTCCTATGTTTCTTTTTACTATAAGTTGCCAAACTTACACAGAGAAAGTTCTGTTGCGCTAACAATTCCCCTGACTTTCAGTAGCTACGTTTACATGGACTCAAGTAATCGGATTAAAAGCCTGAGTGGAATATAAACATGTGCCAACATGAAGCATTTATATGCCAACATGCCATTCAGATTATTCTGACCCGATCAAACTCATTCGGATCAAAATTGAATTGCGATTGGAAGAGGTGGTTTATTCCAATAGTTAATCCGATTGTGGTGCATGTAAACTCCTATTCCGAATGTAGGTCATTCCTGCGCATGTCAGTTAAGTCATACATAGACGTCTAATACGTCATCTTAATTAAATAAAGGGATTCGGTTTGTAATTCGATTGTGTACACAAGAATGAAGGCTTGAGGATGTAAAACCGTGTTCAGAAAAAATAAATAAAAGCATGCTCTGAAGAACATTGTAGACCTCTGTTTCAAACAAGCGCAGCCATGTTTGTTTACAACTGGTCTATTTCTTCTTCTACGGCCGTTTCCCGTGTTTTACATAGTTCTGTGCATTTCAAAAGGATTTATGCTGTTCAGACATGTAGCGCATGTAATTGCCTTTTTTTAATTGGATAGATGTGAAATTGTAATCCAATCTATGATCAGATTAATGATATTTTGCACATGTAAACGTAGCTACTGAGTCAGCATCAGAGGGAACTGTAGATTCTCGTTTGTGTTTGGACTGTTTTAGTTTGTTCAAGCTTTCAAAATAATCAAAAATCTTAACTTTCAATTTGGATGTTGGACCTAGTCCCAACCAAATTATTTAATAAAGTTTCCCCTTTGGCTACTGGCCTCATATTAGATATGATGTATTTATCCTTAGTAAATACATACACTATGTTCCACAGGAATTTAGGGTAGCTATAACTAAACCTTTAAGAAACCCTCCCTCGAGCAAGATGACAAAATTAATTATAGACCACATACATATATGTACATATACATATAAACAGCAAAGACCTGTTTAAATAATTTTAGTCAAGTTTTAAAGCTGCTCAATGGATTGAAACAGCTCTAGTGAAAGTTAATGATATTCTCATGGCCTCAGATAATGGACTTTTAACTGGTAGGGTTGTTAGATCTCAGTGCTGCTTCGACTTCAGCATTTTAATCAACTGAAGGCTTTTATTTGCATTGTTGGACTTCCTACTAGTCTCAATTACAGTATTCTAGTATTGAAGTGAAAAAGAGATCCATGGACAAATTTTCAGCATTACTCCTGGACAGGATATTTCTAATTTTAGCAATATTACGGAGGTGAAACTAGGAAATCCTAGAAATTTAGTAAAAATTGGTGACCTTGGAGTGGTTCCAAATGGACTGTGGTGCAGTAAAAATTAGGTGTGAAAGAGACCACACTTTATCATATCCAATAAGAAAAAATAAACTTTTTGGCCTCGGAGGGCACCTGTCTTTGTGGTGCATTATTATCTTTAATTTTTTTCTTTTTTTATACGTGTCTTTCCTTAAATTGTGAATGTCCCCCCTGTAACATCAATATACCATATTTATATTCTATTCACATGTTAATTCTACACAATCCAGCTATCTGCACCCTATTGTACACTTCATGTTGTATAAAACGGTCTTCATGCTAAAACATTTCTGTTTAGACCTGGCACTGTATCAGAGGTTGCACCACAATCTTTTGTTGCCGATCATTTTGACTGATGGGTTAAAAAAGATGCTGTCCTAACCAATTTTTTCCATCAGTTTTTTAAATGATAACATATTCAGTAGTTAATTTTTCTAACTGAGAATCCACATTGCGCCATCACACATCATGCAGCTCAATAAGCTACATGTGATATTAAAATTTTACCTTCTATTTAAAGCCTGTGCATAAGGGAGAAATCAGGGAACATATATCCAATTGAAATGATGAGAATAGCACAAAACTCTCTGAACAAGAACCTTTTCTGTTTGCTTCAGTGGGTGGAAATCCCCTTGAATGCACTCTTTTTTTCATCTGTAGTTAAACTGTATCGATCTGTCACTGTCAGTCTGTGTCCAATGTTATACCAGCTGTGCAGCCAAAGAGGCACCCCCAAGCCTCAGTAACTTATCAACCTGCAGTCAGCTCTCGGTTATAGAGATGTATTGAGTACGATGTCCAGGTCTGAGACACAGCTCTCATGGGAATCTTTTTTGATGGATCTAATTACCTCTACTCCGTGTGTACAATTGAAAATGTGAGTTATGTATTCCACCCTTCAGATTTTTCAATCCCCACTTTAAATAAAACAGTGAAATACTAAAAATATTTGGTTAACATGACCCCTGTGTATTAACCATAATGTGAGAAAGATGATGAGAACAGCAGTTTCCACATGTGTTTTTGTTTAAAACAAAACATTTTCTAATAGCATTTTGCCCTAACAACAGTAATAACTGTCAAACACAGACAAAAAAACCCACTAACATTTACAGAAGTGCTTCATCTGTTCAAATTTTAGGCATTTTTTTTCCATATGGCAATATAAACTGCTCACAAAAATTATAGTACCACTTTTTTTATTGGGCCTGGCATGAAGTCAATTAAACCTGTCTAATAATTTTCTGGTTGGTTAAGCAGCTTAGGACATCTTTAATCACTTTCACCTGTATCAACAGGTGCACTACAGTGGCAACAATTAGAAAACCCTCAAAACAGGGCTGGTTTTACATGTGGAGGTCATTGCAAGTTTTTCCCTCTTGATCTTTTTTGGTTGGTTTTGGCTAGAGTAATTATCTCTACTGGCAGTATGAGGCGATTCCTTAACCCTACAGAAGTTGGACAGGTTGTCCAACTTCTCCAGGATGGCAAATCCACACGTGCTGCAGCAAGAAGGTTTAATGTCTCCCAGCACAATCTCCAGAACATGGAGGAGATTTCAGGAGACTGGTGATTATTCTCGGAGAGCTGGACAGGGCCGCAGAAGGTCCTAAACCCATCAGCAGGACTAATACCTGCTCTTTTGTGCAAGGTGGAGCAGGCTGAGCACTGCTCATGCCCTACAGAATGACCTCCAGAGGGCCACTGGTGTGAATGTCTCTACCCAAACAATCAGGAACAGACTTCATGAACATGGCCTGGTCTGGGGAGGCATATCCATGGAGGGACGCACAGACCTGTACTGCCTAGGAAATGGTGCTCTGACTGCCATAAGGTATCGAGATGAAATCCTTGAACCCATTGTCAGACCCTACACTGTTGCAGTAGGTCCTGGTTTCCTCCTAATGCAAGACAATGCCCGGCCTCATGTGGCAAGAGTATGCAGGAAGTACCTGGAGGATGAAGGAATTGAAACAACTGAATGGCCTTCACGATCCCCTGACTTAAACTCAATAGAACTGTCATGCTGCACAATCCCCTCAGCTCCTCTCACTGTTCCATCATTATTTGCACCTGTGTTGTCCTGAACCTCCGTCCTGATAATTCATTGTCTCCACCCGTTCCTCCTTGTTCTCCCCTTATTTAAGATCCAGCGAGAGCTTCAGTCCTCGCTGGATCATTGTCCTATCTGTCGTACCCGTATGTATCGTCTCACCTTATGTTTGCTGCACTTCAATAAAAAGTCACCTTACCTTTGAACTCTGCTTCTGCGCCTGGGTCCTTCGTCCTCCACACAGCATACACCTGACAGAATGATCCAGCCCGAAAAAAAGGACCCAGCAGAAGCGTCGGACCATGACCTCCTGCAAGACCTCTGGTCACGTCTGGATAAGATCTGTGGCTTGGAAGCCTCAGCTCGTCAGACCGCAGCCGAGGACTTCATGGAGAAGACTCTTCCCCGCTTCTTCTCTCGGCTCACATCTCACGGCGCGCTGGACCTAGAGGACACAGCAGATGTCCTCTTTCAGACAGCGGAGGAGGAGTTGTTCTTTTTTGGAAGGAGATCCGCTTCCACCAACGTCGGCTCGGTCTCCTGGCTCCACGCGCCACCGATCCTCTCTCCGGCTGTCTTCGATCCTTTCCCGACCGCTTCGTCGAGGACTCCCCCTGTTTCGGCCAGCTGTCCAGTTGCGCCTGCAGCGCAGGCTTCGTCTGCCACCGCAGGACTGTGTCCCCTCTACGTCAACAAGGACGAACTGTTTGAATTCTTTTACAGGGACAAATTCGGCTACCTCTGCTCCAGAGGGGATCCAACTCCTCGCCGCGATCGGTGAGACGGACGCCGCAGAGCTGCGCCGGAGTATCCTCCCTCGGACTGGTCGGACTGGGAGGACGGTGAGGAGCGGTATGTGGAGCAGCGCTCATCGGCTCGCGTACTGCGCACCCAGAACCGGTCCACGCAGGCATGAGCGGCCATCTCAGCCACACAGCCGAAGGCAAGAGGCTCCTCCACCACCTCACCACAGACGGCAGCGCCAACGTGGAAGAGCGGTTTCCGGGTCAGTGAAGTTGGCGTCTGATCAGCCTGTTCGGCGCCGAAGCTGGTGTCTGCTTCAGCCTGTTCAGCACAGAAGTTGGCGTGTGCATCAGCCTGTTCAACCTTCTCCTTCGTCCAGTCTCTGCCCCCAGAGCCAGCAGAGCCCCTTCAGTCTATGATCCCAGAGCAGCTGGATTTGCTGCTGCCTCCGCCAGAGCTGCTGGATGCGCCGCTGCACCTGTCCTTAGCCGCCGCTTCTCAGCCGCCGCTTCTCAGCCGCCGCTGCACCTGTCCTCAACCGCCGCTTCTTCAGCTGGGCTTAAAATAACTGGAGTTGTAGCTGGATCTTATCAACAATGTTGAAGCGACTAGCATACATAGATATGTCTGTCAAGTCCTTATCTTGGGGTTTGTGTAAATATTTGAGCTCAACTGTGTAATGCCATTCAGCATTTAGAAGCTATTTGTTGTATAATATATTTAGTGAAAATAGAACATGTGTTGCTGGCTCACTTGTCAGGCCAAACAAGGTTTGTGTCAGGTGCTGGGGAACCAGAGAACCTGGATTATGAACAGGCTACTGGCGGAGATGGGTGAGATGCGAGAACAAGGCTCTGTTGGAATGGTACTACCCAAGTAACCCTAGGCAGAGACGTTGTACGAAAAGAATGTGCACTGATTGGTTGCTTCAAAACCTACAGTCACTGATGACCGCAAAACACCTAAGAAGATTTAAACACCAGCTCCTGGTTGACATAAAAATTGCCCAAGACTGCAAGTCCCAAAATACCAACCTGTGATCTGCGTAGATAGAATACATGAAAGCCTAGAAGTCGACACCAAACACATGGATCATTGAATGCTTAGAGATGTACAACATAGACCAAACTCAGAATCTTCATTGCGAACTCGAAGTTGTGGAGAACCACACTTGAGGCCAGTAGCAAGCCACTTGTACAAGTGTCCATCGAATGTGGCAAATACCAAGTTGATGCTCTGTCCCCAATGCCGTTCTGCATAGGTCTGAACCCCTTAAGCCAAATAATCAACAAGACTGGCTATGGACACTGCTTCAGGAATGGGGCTACGATCAGCCACGTCCTCTACATGGATGACATTAAGCTGGACGCTAAGAGCGAACAGGACATAGACTCCATGATCTACATGAACAAGATCTACAGCAATGACATTGCGATATCATTCGGGCTTGACAAATGTAGGGTAATGGTCACAAAAAGAGGCAAGGTAGTCCACACTGAGGGGATCTCATTCAGAGGGAACATCAACACACATTGCAGACGGTTACAAGAACCTGACAATACCACAGGCATTAGCAACCTCGAACAGGCAACGGGAAAAGCAACAACAGCCAGATGCCTCCAACAACTGAGGTACGTTCTAAGAAGCCTGCTCAATGGCAAGAACAAGTCCAGGGCAATAAACAGCTATGCCCTTTCAGTGATCAGATCTTTTGGATTTTCCCTTCAGGGGTTGCCATAGCAAATCATCTGTCTACATTTAGTCCTATCCTCCACATCATCTGCCCTCACACCAACTAACTTCATGTCCTCCTTCACCACATCCATAATTGTCATTTCTGGTCTTCCTCTCTGCCCCCTTCCTGGTGGCTTCATCCTAAGCATCTTTCTATCAATGTAAATCTCATCTCTCCTCTGAACATGTCCAAACCATCTCAGTCTGGCCTCCCTGACTTTATCCCCCAAACATCTAACATGATCTGTCCCTCTGATGTACTCATTCCTGATCCTATCCATCCTTTTCACTCCCAGAGAGAATCTAGACATTTTGAGTTCTGCAACCTCCATTTCTGCTTCATGTCTTTTCCTCATTGGTACTGTCTCTAGACTGTACAACATCACTAGTCTCACTACTGTCTTGTACAAATTTCCCTTCATTCTTGCTTAAACCCTTTTATCATACATCACACCTGATGCTTTTCTCCACCCATTCCAACCAGTTTGCACATACTTCTTCACCCCTTTCCACGCTCTCCATTGCTTTGTACTGTTGATTCTAAGTACTTAAAGTCCTCTACTTTCTTCACTTCCACTCCCTGTAACTTCAATTCAATTCAATTCAGTTTATTTATATAGCGCCATTTCACAACAGATGTCATCTCAAGGCACTTTACAAAAAGAGTTATTACAATACAATGTTTAGTGTAGAAATTACAGAACCACAGAAGATTGCGTCGTGGAATTCTCAGCAATCCCTCATACTGAGCAAGCATGCAGCGACAGTGGGAAGGAAAAACTCCCTTTTAACAGGAAGAAACCTCCGGCAGAACCAGGCTCAGCACAAGCGGTTATCTGCCGCGACCGTCTGTGGCTTGGAGAATACATAACAGAGACACAGAAAGAGCAATAGAACTGATGCACAAGTTTGTTGCAGGACGTGGAGAATTTTCCGTCACTGCAATGCCATCTTAGTCAGGGTCATCAAGCAGGGCTAATCCGGAGCACCTACTATAATAGAAAACAGGTTAGTGCTTGAATTGACAGCACATCATGCAGTTGGGGAGAAGTAGGAGAGAAAGTAGGAACAGGAACTTCACCGTTCCACTTGTGTCTTTCTCTATTTACACACGTTTTCTGTCTTGCTATGACTATTTTTTATTCCTCTTTTCCAGTGCATACCACCATCTCTCTAACTTTTCCTCCACCTTCGCCCTGCTCTCATTGCAGATCACAATGTCCTCCGCAAAAATCATAGTCCATGGAGACTCCTGTCAAACATCATCCGTCAGCCTGTCCATCACCAAAGCAAACAAGAAGGGGCTCAGAGCCGATCCTTTATGCAATCCCACCTCTAAATTGAACTCATCTGTCACTCTTACAGCACACCCCACTGCTGACTCACATTTCTCATACATATCCTGCACCACTCTAACACACTAGTCTGCCACTCCAGACGGCCTCATGCAAAATCACAGCTCTTCTCTTGGCACCCTGTCATACTCTTTCTCTAAATCTACAGACACAATGCAGCTCCCTCTGACCTTCTCTTTACTTCTCCTTCAGCATCCTTAAAGCAAACATTGCATCTGTAGTACTCTTTCTGTAAACTGTACTGCTGGTCACAAATACACACTTTTGACTGAAGCCTGGCTTCCACCACTCTTTTCCACAGCTTCATTTAACTTGAATCATTAACTGTATTCCTCTGTAGTTGCCACAGTCATGTACATCTCCGTTGTTGTTAAAGATTGGCACTAGAACACATTTCCATTCTTCGGGTCTCTTCTCAGTCTTCCAGGTCTTGTTGAAGAATCTAGTCAAAAACTCTACTGCTACCTCTCCTAGACAATGCCGTATCTCCACAGGTATGTCATCAGGGCCAACTGCCTTGCTAGTCTTAAAGCTTTCATCACCTTATCCTTACTAATTTCAACTACTTCCTGATCCACAACAGTCACCTCTTCTACTCTACATTCTCTTTCATTTTCTTCATTCATCAGCTCTTCAAAATGGTCTTTCCATCTTTCCATCACAATCTTCACACATCAGTACATTTCCATCCATATCCTTGATCACCCTAACCTGTTGCATATCCTTTCCATCTCTCTCTCTCTCTTTTTTTTATTCTTGTTTTTTTACGTGTCCTGTCTAGCAGTTTTCTACTCAGGATTGGTGTCTGAGTACCAAGTACAAGCCCAACAGATTTACTTTCCCAAGCAGAGCATTACAGCTTTGCTATTGTATTCCACTTGATATGTATGTATGAAAATTCTTTATTAGGGATTACTGTGGTTTTAATTTCGTGAAGTTATGGACAAGAAATTGAGATAAGAAGGAAGAAAGAAAGAAAGAAGATAAAGAGGAGAAACAGGACCGGTAGAAGTGTGAACTGACGATAAAAAATAGGGAGGCAAACAAAGAACACAAGAAAACATCCCAGTCTTCCACTTCTGTTGGAGGGCAGACAAGTGGGAAAAACAAAACAAACAAAAACCACCAATAGAACAAAACAACATTAACAAAACAGATATAGTAAAATGGACTAAGAACTAAACATTCACTAAAATGGATTAATGAATACAATACTAATCTTTCTGGTAAGCTCCTGGTACCAACTATGTATTGACAATAACCTCAGCTCAAGATTATGTCTGTACACACCAACGTCCCCACACCTATGTGTGTGTGTGGCTGAGCATGCAGGTGTAAATAAGGTTTCCCATGCAAGTGATTGATAGCTGGTGTAAGGAGCCGTCAATCTATCCTACAGGAATCGAAGCAGACACGAAGGAGGTTGGAGATGTATACGTTCAGAGCCCCCCAGAGCGCAGAGGCCACAAGCGGACCAGCGCAGGGACGACCGCCCACCAAGAGCGGAACAGATGGAAGCACCAGCGGAACACCCAGCAGCCGCAATGCTGGGGCCCTGGAGGTCGCAGGGACAAGCCCATGGGCTCCGCCAGAAACAGGCTACGCCAGGGCGGGCCCGGACCAGAACCCGGAGGCCACGGGGATCAGCGGCGCCCACCCCCAGCAAGGCCCGGACCAGGGATCGGCATATAAGGGTCTCCTGCTGCCGCCGCAACGCAAGAGGAACCAGCAGCCGGCCGACGGACGACAAATGCCACCCCAGACAAATCCCTACTGCCAACAACCCAGCCCCCCCGAACTGGCAGGAGGCCCGTGCAACAGACGTGGTCCCCACCGACCCACCAAATGACACCAATCTACTCTTCAACCCTGGTACCCCCATAAGAGGTGCTCCAGTCAATCCAAGGAGGACATCGGCCTGAAACACCAGCGGCCTGACACACCGGCCCCCCCAAGGACCAGCCAGGCATGCACCAGGGCCGAGCTGGGCCGCATCCGGGCCCCCAGCCCCAGACATCAAGAGCCACCAATGACCAGCAGGCAGGCGCATCCGTCACTAACAGGGAGTCACGGAGGGGAAAAAAAGTCCCCACTGGATGTGGGGCCTGAGATGTGCCAGGTCAGAGGGCAGTCAAAGGCACAACTTGACAAGTAGACATACATAGACATTCATACGTTCCCTCCCTGTTACGCACACACATTCTCACCAACACTGGACACCCGAAAAAGGATGCTGTACACTCCTTCATACGCCCCATACATACTCTATACTCCCAGACCCAGGGACAGACGTCCCAATGGAGCAACCTGCTACTGCACCCAAGAGACGAACCCCCTGCACACCAGGATGGGGACAAGCAGACTGCCACAGCCCCTACAATGGCAAGAGTAGCCCACTAGCCCAGGTTCTCAATCAGACGGCCTGATATACCCCTCGGAGTACAACCCCTGATGGTCAAGCGAACAGGGGAATGGGAAGACCCCAGCCTCTCTCCCCCTGCTCGAATGTGGTGTTGTTGCATGTTGTTCTAATGTGCACTTAAAACAGATGGGTGGGACAAGGGAATGCTGCCAGGCACCCCCATCTCCCACCCCGGGCCCTCAGTGTCTAGATGCAGTGGGCACCGGCACCAGAGGTGAGTCTCCTTAAAGGGCTCTGCCTCCAGCGCTGAGGTGTATCCCCCGCCAGGTCCCTACGTGTGTGTCTCAATTAAATGTTACGAGTGAAAGTGTCTAAGTTGTACAATTAAAATTGGGACCAATGTAATCCAGAAGGAGATCTCTATACTGATTAATATTATCCGTTTTTTTATTTTTCCAGTTCAAGAGTATATTTTTCTTAGCGATACATAAGTCAATGTGAACTAATTGCATAGACTTTGTATCTATGGTAACTTCATTTAAATTTCCCAGCAAGCAAACTGGGTGAGAAGGTGTGACATTACATTGCAGAAACTTTGATAGGTCTTAACATATCTGGTGCCAAATTTCTTAACAGGTGGGCAGAACCAAAGAGCATGAATATAATTGTCTGGTATATTGCTTGTACATTGTAAACAGGTATTAGATGGCGTAAAACCCATCTTGAACATCTGTTGTCTATGGCAAGCAGAGTTGTACTATTGTGCCAAATGTGCAACTAGGCAAAAAAGATGTGCAATTAGTAATTGGCAATTAGAGTTATTTTGACAAAATGTCAAACTTGTAGGGGAAAATGCTTAAGTAGTTCCATGTAGTTGCACACAAATTCGCGTACACAACAGTAGATTTCAGGATACAGAGATTTTACCAAAACGTCTTACCATGCTGGGCCACTACACAGTGGCCAGCATGCAACCCTTTTCTTTTTTTTGGCGCACCTTAACATTAAACATCAGAGCACTCTGTCAGCGGTGTTTGAGAAGTGAAGGCTGGCGTTAGAAGGCAAATCCAGCATCAAGCAATATGAGCCGATAAGTCTAGGGTGGAATAGGATTACTTATTGAGTTAATATTCTACATTTGTACAAATATAATAAAAAGCACAGCCGATTCGGATGTTGTCAATCCATTAAATGTCCGTTATTACCGGTTATCACTCCCATTAAATGCCGTCAGACTGTGCCCTCTCTACCTACTACTACAACTTCTTATCGCTGATAACAGCCATCTGTCTGCACGTGTCCAAAAAACTTCGTCAGAGTAGCATATCGTAACGAGTTATCTGACCAATTTTAACCAACCCACAAGTTTTATGTCGTAACCTTAAGGTCACAGAAGGACAAATATACTTTCTTTTAATGCCTAAACCTAATTTGAAGAGGTTTTAAACACCAAACGGAAAAGTACGTTTCAGTAGGTAGAGAGGGCACAGTCTGACAGCATTTAATGGGAGTGATAACCGCTAATAACGGCCATTTAATGGGCTGATCACATCCATAATAGACAAAAAGCATAGTATAGACCTGCTTTGAAAAATGCCCTGCAATGCTAGCTGATTGTGCACTACAATAATAAAACTGATGTGAAATAATAGAAGGCTTTATAAAATTGGAAGATTTGTGCTGAGAGTTATAATCGAATTTAAATACTATTTCATTTTTTTATTAGAGCAAAGAGTCTTTAGTAATGAGGGAATTTCTCTTGCCAGTGCACAAACAATGTACCGATGTACAGATACCGACTACCAATGCTACTTCTGCCACACAAGACTTATAACGGAATTGAATTGGTATGTTTTATTTTCCTCTCTGCTTGCTATAACAGATTATGGTGAATTAGATAAAAAATAAAATATTTCAAAAATGACTACAAAACTAATATCTCAAGCAAAAAGAAACATTTTCTGTGAAGTTATTGGAGTTTCCACATTTTGAGTGTCAGTTCATGGTATCAGTTTAACGGTACGGGCCTGATATCCATCCCTAATTTTATTAAAAATAGCTTGTGATATAAAGATGGCTAGTCTTAAGCATGAAACTCTACGGCTGAAAATGAGCCCCTGCTCCTGTCTGCTTTCCTCAATCCTCCCAATGTCCCACTTCTTCTTAGCTAACTTATTTCTCTGTATATGTTCCTGGACTTCATCATTCCACCATCAAGTCTCCTTATCTACCTTCCTCCTTCCAGATGACACACCAAGTACCCTCCTACCAGTCTCTCTAATCACATTAGCTGTAGCTGTCCGGTTATCAGGGAGAACCTCCTGGCCAACAAGAGCCTGTCTCAACTCCTCCCTGAAAACCTCACAGCACTCTTCTTTTTTCAGTTTACACCACTTGGTCGTCTGCTGTCTTTGTTTTTTTCACCTTCCTCACCATTAGTTTCATCCTGCAGACCACCACCCTATGCTGTCTAGCTACACTCTCACCTACCACTGCTTTGCAGTTACTAATCTCCTTCAAATCACAACATCTACATGAGTTGTAGTCCACCTGATACTCCTACCGCCACTCTTGTTAATCACCGTATGTGCATGCCTCTTCTCAAAGAAAGTGTTTACAACACCTATTTCCATCCTTTTTTGCAAGGTCCACCATCATATGTCCTTCTTCGTTCCTATCCTGGATACCGAACCATCACTTCATCATCACCTCTATTCTCTTCACCAACATGTCCATTAAAGTCTGCACCAATCACCACCATCTCGACTCTTGGAATACCCTGCATCAAATCATCTAGTTCACTCCAGAGTTTCTACTTCTCTTCTAACACACATCCTACCTGTGGGGCATAACCACGAACAACATTGATCATTATTCCTTCTATTTCAAACTTCAGACTCATCAGCCTATCTGCCACTCTTTTCACTTCCAGAACATTCCTAGTAAATTTCTCCTTCAAGATAACTCCTACTCCATTGCTCTTTCCATCTACCCCATGGTAGAACAACTTGAATCCTTCTCCTAAGCTTCTAGCCTTGCTACTTTTCCACCTGGTCTCCTGAACACATATATTATCCATCTTCCTTCTCTGCATCATGTCCTCCAGCTCTCTAGCTTTATGTGTCATAGTCCCAACATTCAACATCCCTACTCTTAATTCCACCCTCTTGAAATTCTTCTTTTCTCTCAGTTTACCAATACCCCTTCTTCCTTTCCTCTCATCCTTCGACCAACAGTAGTGAAATTTCCACCATAACCCTGTGGCAGTTGTTGTTAACCCGGGCCTCGACTAATCCAGTATGGAGTTCATGTTTGTGATTCACATATCTGATTTGGCTTAGGTTTTACGTCGGATGCCCTTCCTGACACAACCCTCTGCATCTTTCCGCACTTGGGACTGACACAAGATATCACTAGCTTGTGACACCTTATGGTTGGATTCTGCTAGTGATCAGAAACCCTATGGGAGTAATAAGGTGGCTAAAGAATGAGAAACAGGCCACAGATGTTAAGACACGAAAGCTCCTTACCATGCATGGTGGGTCCTATCCCAAATCCAGCACCCTGAGACTGTACGCAAGCCGTGAAGAAGGAGGCTGAGGACTAAGGAGCATGAGGGCCGCTTTCCAGTATGAAATATCGAAGCTCCATAAGTACATCAAGGACAAGGCTTAAACAAATGACACTCCAGTGCTGGAGGAGAAACCATCATGGGACGACAAGCTCCTATATGGGATGTACCACAGGAACATAACTGAAGTGGCTGATCTCATGAAATCCTACCTACAGGACACCACAGAGGCACTCATCCTGGCAGACAGGATGTAAATGGTGAACCAAACGGACATTGTGGTGGTTGACAAAGAGCAGAGGAAAGCCGTTGTGGTGGATGAGGTAATACCAAGTGATGGTAACATCAAGAAGAAGGAACATGAGTAACTTGAGAAATACCAAGGGCTCAGAGAGGAGCTAAATAAGGCTTGGAAGGTAAAGGTGACAGTAGTATCCATGTTAATTGGAGAAATCGGGCAGTGACCTCCAAAGTCAAAGAATGGCTTTAGCAGATCCCTGGAAGAACTTCAGACATCTCAGCCCAAAAAAAGCGGAGTACTTGGAACAGCAAAGATACTGCGCAGGACCCTCAAGCTCCCAGGCCTCTGGTAGAGGACCGAAGCTTGGAATGAAAGTACACCGATGCCCCTACCTACGGTTTTGTAAACAATGCCTACCAACAGCATCACACAAATTGTAATGATGAGTATGTTAACCAGAATTATTTTTTTGTTTTTTTACAAATTTTAGTGCTGTATGGTGCACAGAATCCAGTGTTTCAAAAGAGATTAATTGGGATGCATATATTAAATATAACCATATTCCAATATTGTACAACACTTCTGCTTGTATCAACTTTTCAAAGTCTGTTAACTTTGTTTCTTCTAAGTGTTTTTCTCTCTATAGAAACTACACCTGGTCTGGCATCGTCCTTAGCTGCAATGCCATGCAACAACTGGGATGAAGCTACCAAAACTGTTTTTCCTCCGCTTCCTTTTATCAACTTTTTACTTTCTTTAAAATACACACACATATACTGCGAGAAAACGCAAATCTCCACTTTGGTCGGAGTTTTTAAAAATAATCGTTTTTGGTGCTGGAAATCTCCGTTTACGTGTGGTTGACAGGCCAACCGTAGAAAAATATCTTTGTTTTGTGAGCTACCCGGCTACGTGTGGACCTGTGGTACAAACTCCCTGACTGTTTCGTTTCTTCTCCATCACTGGTCGTAGCCGTGAACTTACAGAACTTATAAGACGATTGTTCTCTCGATTTACAAACATCTCTGACTCTCACACTAAGAGTCAACTTGTTTGTCTTTCTTTTTTCTTTTTGTTTTTGGGGATGGGGTGGGGGTTGGGGTAAGGCTCAGTTTCTGTGAGTTTTCTCGCTATGGCGGTCAGGTTTAGTCTTCTGCATGGAGAGGCGGGCCGACCTCCTAGCAACAGCAAAAAGTCAGCCTTACAGGAGCTGGAGCCGCCAGATCACTAGGGGAACGCCGCTTAATTGTGCGGTCCATTTTTGTCATCCATCCAGTCCATCTCCCGTTCCTACTCCGTGGAGTCCGTCTATTAGCTCGCTCTCTCTCTCTCTCTCTCTCTGTACAGGCTTCTTCTGCTGGGCTCAACAGGCAGCCTGTTGATAAGTTTGAGCACTGCTGCCACCTAGTGACTGGAAAAACACAGAAAATAATACCATAAGCCAGTGCTTCTCAAATAGTGGAGTGGCTGGGGGGGGGGGCACGCTCTCAGACCTACAACTCTGCATATTTTTCTCTGGGGAAAAAAGTCCACCCCTGGACCAGAGGAGCCTACACATACATGTATAAATAAATAAATATATATATATATATATATATTCTTTTTTTTCACATTGTAGGACTTTTTAAAGAATTTATTTGTAAATTATGGTGGAAAATAAGTATTTGGTCAATAACAAAAATTCAACTCAATACTTTGTAATATAACCTTTGTTGGCAATAACAGAGGTCAAACTATTACTATAGGTCTTTACCAGGTTTGCACACACAGTAGCTGGTATTTTGGCCCATTCCTCCATGCAGATCTTCTCGAGAGCAGTGATGTTTTGGGGCTGTCGCAGAGCAACACGGACTTTCAACTCCCTCCACAGATTTTCTATGGGGTTGAGGTCTGGAGACTGGCTAGGCCACTCCAGGACTTTCAAATGCTTCTTACGGAGCCACTCCTTCGTTGCCCGGGCGGTGTGTTTGGGATCATTGTCATGTTGGAAGACCCAGCCACGTTTCATCTTCAAAGCTCTCACTGATGGAAGGAGGTTTTGGCTCAAAATCTCACGATACATGGCCCCATTCATTCTTTCCTTAACACGGATCAGTCGTCCTGTCCCCTTAGCAGAAAAACAGGCAAGCATGATGTTTCCACCCCCATGCTTCACAGTAGGTATGGTGTTCTTGGGATGCAACCCAGTATTCTTCTTCCTCCAAACACGACGAGTTGAGTTTATACCAAAAAGTTCTACTTTGGTTTCATCTGACCACATGACATTCTCCCAATCCTCTGCTGTATCATCCATGTGCTCTCTGGCAAACTTCAGACGGGCCTGGACATGCACTGGCTTAAGCAGGGGGACACGTCTGGCACTGCAGGATTTGATTCCCTGTCGTTGTAGTGTGTTACTGATGGTAACCTTTGTTACTTTGGTCCCAGCTCTCTGCAGGTCATTCACCAGGTCCCCCCGTGTGGTTCTGGGATTTTTGCTCACCGTTCTCATGATCATTTTGACCCCACGGGATGAGATCTTGCGTGGAGCCCCAGATCGAGGGAGATCATCAGTGGTCTTGTATGTCTTCCATTTTCTGATAATTGCTCCCACAGTTGATTTTTTTTCACACCAAGCTGCTTGCCTATTGTAGGTTCACTCTTCCCAGTCAGGTGCAGGTCTACAATTATTTTCCTGGTGTCCTTTGAAAGCTCTTTGGTCTTGGCCATAGTGGAGTTTGGAGTCTGACTGTTTGAGGCTGTGGACAGGTGTCTTTTATACAGATAACGAGTACAAACAGGTGCCATTATCCATTATTATGCCATTATTCTTAAAGAAGAAGTTACAGGTCTGTGAGAGCCAGAGATGTTCCTTGTTTGAAGTGACCAAATACTTATTTTCCACCATAATTTACAAATAAATTCTTTAAAAATCCTACAATGTGAATTCCTGAAATTTCTTTCAAATTCTGTCTCTCACAGTTGAAGTGTACCTATGATGAAAATTACTGACCTCTATCATTATTGTAAGTGGGAGAACTTGCACAATCGGTGGCTGACTAAATACTTTTTTGCCCCACTGTATATATATATAGTTTTGGTTACACTTTGAATAATCAGCTTTTGCAGAGTCCTTGTTGGCCCGAGTCCCATCATCTTCCAGCCCTTTTCTATAGCTACTACTTACTCAGAGACCTCATTTATGTTTTTGCTGGCAAAGATCTGTGAAACATGAGCCAAACACACTCTACCTTGACTAAACCAATACTTTCTTTAAGCATACGACTTTATAGTTTAAGAAAAGCTTTCCTTTATTTACACAGTAACACATAGTTAATGCTGCATCACCCATACGTTGTTGTGGGAGGGGTGGATGTTGTGCACACAATAAGTTAAATGGGTTATGAATTCTATTCATAAACATTTTGTCATCATCTCTCAGAATTCAGGTGTTGACACTAATAGATCCACACGACACCACGGATTGGTGGACAGAGTCTACCGTGACCGGAACCGCATCACATCGCCCAATCGGAAACCACTCTCTGTAGACAAACATGGACGCCAGATATCCTTTAAGACTGTCTCAAAGCTGAGAAACTGAAAATTATAATCAGTTGGAAATCTTGCAAAAATGTAAAAATTAGATATGGTTGTAAAATATATCAATGCTTTTTCTATTAGTAATTGTAATAATCTAGTGCTTAGGTCAATAAACTCACAGGTGTACCAACAACTAATATCCTATTTGGCCATAAGATCGCCATCAACCATTCTGTTGCTCCATTCAGCAAAAAAACCTTTTACTATGCAACTCATCAGAATAATTAACCAAAAAATATTGTTTGAACTACACACAAAACTACAGTGTAGAGGTTGCTCATTTTGTAGCTCTGCAAGGCATCTTGATGTTGTTTAGAAAGATTAAATATTTTACAAAAAGATGAAGATCAGGTTCTTTTTTGTCATGATAGATAATAGAAGTCCGGTGTACTTCAAATTTAAGCTTTATCGTAGAGGTAAGAGTTTGTTCAGCATTTATTCAGACAAGCTAATTGAGCCAATCAGTAAACTCTTGCTAGATACTTATTTTAATCCTGTCTTCTTGCATTTAAAATATATCCTAAAACATTGTGTGGAGTGTGCCAACTCCCCCTCTTCAGGTGCTTTCTTAACTTGAAGTCTCACATTGACAGCTGTCCATATGGCTCAGTGTATCTGTCACCACCACCTGATACCTGTTGGAGAAGGTAAGACTGTTTGTTCTGATGAAATCTAACTCTCTGGTACAAACATATCATCTATGATTGCTCTGGAGAATTCTGTTCGATTGGGTTGCTGGTTTGAAGCCCCATTCCATCTGTCTCAGTCATTGTGACCTTCGATAAGATACTTTACCTGCTTTGCCTGCTGGTGGTGGTCAGACTGGTGCCAACTGTACGATAGCCTTGCATCTTTCAGTGTGCCCCAGGACAACCTTGGCTACAATACAGCTTACCACCATCAGTGTGTGTGAATGGATATTTGATTGTAATGTAAAGTGTTTTGGAGTCCTTGAACTTGAAAAAGTGTGGCACAAATCCAGGCCATTTACACTTTTCCACACATATGCCTTTCAATATAATCTTCCTTTCTCATAAAACCGCCTCATACAGTTAAAGTAGAACATCTAATTACTCTTCCTTACTGACTTGGAGAAACAACTAATTATCCCTGCTTGCTTAGGTAAATATGTTCAAAAACTTTTAGATATGTTTAAAAAGACCATCATAAAATGGTATAAATACTTGATTTTTAATAAGGTAAAAAAAAAGCATGTTTAAAAACTTTGACTAATGTAGGAAGGGTTTGACTCTATTTAATTTGAAACCCTTGCATACTAAATATTGTGCCAAGTGTGTGGGTGAGTGCAGTGCTGTTGCACTATGATCTTAAAAAGGTTTGGACTTTGGATAAAGATGTTTATTTACACGTTTAACACTGACATTATACTGTATCTAGCTAAGCTGAGATGCATATGTTCAGCTGTTTTGGAGACAAAAGAATAAATAAAATCTAGTTTTCAATGATGTTCATGCTCTGGTTGAATTGGAGGCACATTCTATGTAACAGGTCTGCCATGATCGGGTTTACTCTCCTGACCCACATGCAGAACACACTGGGAAACCAGTTGGACGTTTTTAGAGCTTTTTTTACAATAATTAATGAGGTGATATATGGTAACTCAGGAAGGGGGAACTCTGTACTGGAAACGGGAAACACTGCAGAGAAGAGGGAGAGGGTGAGTAAAAGATATTGATTGAGGGATAACAGGTGACTAATAAGATGACTTAGGTGAGGCTTACTGGATGTTGTAGATGGAGAGTCCAGGGAAGGGATGCTAGGAGCAGGTGATGAATGCGAGAACTAACGTAGGGAACCCAGGCTGACGGAATCCAGGACTGAGCTGTGAGCACGGAGGGTGGGAAGGCAGAGCACTTGGTTGGAGCACTCGGGGACTTGGAGCTTGAATGACCAGACTTGGGAATTGACCAGGTTTTTTTTTTTTTTACCACGTCCTTTCTGGCAGTGTGGCATTCAAAATTGATGTCTGAGTTCAAAGTAAGATCCCAACAGATTTACTTTCTCAAATGGAGCATTACAGCCATTGCTGTAGCACTCCACTTGATACACATGTAAATGTGTGATAAATCTTTATTAGAGATCGCTGTGGGTTTTATTTACTGATGTTATGGACACACAGACAACAGATAAGAGGATGGAAGACGATGAAGAGAAGAGATAGGGAACAAAAAAAGAGTCTGAATTGATGACACAAGAGAACACAGGAAAACATCCCAGTCTGTCTTAACGGCTGCAGGGCAACAGAGAGGGCGGAAATCAAAAAACAAAAAAACCCAACCAACAACAAAATGTAATAAATAAAAAACAATGTGAACTTGAACTGGGGGTCCGTTCCAAAAAGCAGGTTATGTGACATAACCGGATACGTTTTAAGGTAAGTTTGTGGATAAACTCAACTTTTAGTTCCGAATACGGAGGTATCTTTGAAGTTATGTTAGTAATCATAGCGACTTAATCTATACATAACCTACTCAGGACCCAGGTTATGTTCTAGCTAAATTTGTCCCAGAAAGGGTTATGAGCATGGAGTGAACTTTTAAATGATGATCCTGTAGCTGTCACATCATAGATTATTCTATAGTTTCTCAAAGTCGCTTTAAATAAAAATGTCACATTAAGTAGTCTCATTTATTCAGGTCCTGAATTAAAAACAATTGATTATTTATGAATTATGTGGTTCAATATTCAACATGTAACAAATCCATATTTGACATTTTGTATGTTTTTATTCCAACAGCGTTGTCCACTTCTGTCATAGCAGAAATGGTCTCATCTTCATCCCACAGTAGAAGTCTGCAAGTCTACTTTATATGCCTATATATTTATATAAATACATATATATGAATACATACACACACAAAAGCAACTGTGATAGACTGGGAGATCCAATAAGATAAGCCCGTTACATATTACAAACAATAAAAAACTATTTCATAAAACATATTAGTAACATGTAAGAGTATTTTAAATAAGATTACAGTACACATTATCTGCATCTAGATGAAATAATCCTGCATTGTGAAACAATGACTACTGCTTAGTGTATTATAATGGATGGATGGATGGATGGATGGATGGATGGATAGATAGATAGATAGATACTGTACATACATACATACATACATACATACATACATACTTTATTTATCCCCAAAAAAGGGGAAATTTAGTTTGTCAAGTGCTAGTATCAAATACATCTTAGATTGGCGGAAAAAAAAGAAAAAAGATCAAATAAGAATAAAATAATGAAGGAAACATGTTGGAAGTCTTTGTTGAATGGTTTAATGGCTGCAGGAACACATGATCTCTTGAACCTCTCAGTCCTACATCTCAATGAGATCAATCTTTCACTGCAGCTGCTTCTCTGGCTTGTCAGCACATCATGGAGTATTACCCAGAATTCCCTGCAGCTTCCTCCTCATCTGCCTCTCCACCACAGTTCTTACAGGGTCCAGCTCCCGACCCAGTACAGAACAGGCCTTTTTGACCAGTTTGTCCAGACGTCTATAGTCTTTGTCCGTAGTGCTACGTCCCCGGCAGACAACAGCATACAGAAGCACACTTCTGATGTCTCCTGTCCACCGTTCACAAACGCCACCACAGCCTGACATATTGAGGTCTGTATTTTAGGTAATCAATAATCCAGGATGTCAGGGAGGGGGCTACACCCATACCCAAAAGTTTGTTGCTCAGTGTGGAGGTCTTTATGGTATTAAAAACGCTGGAGAAGTCATAGATCATTATCCTAACATAAGAACCAGGCACATCCAGCTACAAAAATGTCAGCTACAGAAAACTATTTAAAAAAGTTATTAAACTATACAAGCATTACTAAAATTTAGGAGCTCCTCTTACTTGCTGCCAATTGAACGGCGCATAGCAACCATTCATCAAGATGAATATCTTGATTAATATACAGTATATCTTGATATATGTCACAGACTTCCATTTAACAAAGTCACTAAAAGGCAGACTGATGAAGACTTTCCAGTAAAACCATTAACCACTGGTTGGCCTTTATTAAGGGACAGCACCAACTCTTCAGATGGATGAGGGGAGATGGGGGTGCCCCCCCCCCCCACCGGTTAGACGGGCCTCAGCCTTCTTTTGATCAGCTACATGATAGGAAGAATGCACAAAAAATTGCTTAATAGACCTACATCTCTCTAGCAATTATTTGATTTCAAACGTAAGTTTTTTTAATTTTTGTGTTTCATTTTGACTTGGGACAGAGTTCTTCTGGCTGCAGAAGGATTGCATCTAATTAGCTTAGAGGTCCATATATGTTAAAGACAATGTACAATATTATTGAAACCTCAGCAAACTGGTGGCAAAAGAAAGTAAATCTTGAATAATGATCCAACATACAGGAACAATTTTTTAATTATACATTATATCCTCCAGCACCGTACGACCCAAACTGGGAATAAGGAGTAGGAAATGAAAAAAAAAGTATTGAGAGTTATGATATTTATAAGGCTGATGTCCACAATAAGGCTGAGCCACTTGGAATGCTCAATTCAAATTCAAGTGCAATGTAAAGTTTTAACCCAAAGAGGGCACTCTAGTGACCTTTTTGTCAGAAAATGTATATTTTTACTAAAATATTGGAGAGACATGTAGACAGTACTAATAGACACTTATTTATACAGTTTATCAGCAAAAAGTTGATTGGGGGGAGGTGGACTTTAAACTCATACACACAGTTATTTTTTGCCAAGCTAATGTTCTTTCTTTTGCTCATGAAGCATTATTGCTTTTTTTTCATAATGATTGATTTGAATTCCTCATAAACCAGAATTAGTACTTTAACTCAGATTCTTGAAGTGTCCTCCCCTTTTTTTCTCTTCAGATTCCTTTGTGACTCGTGAATTCTGTGACCCATTGAGAAGGTCTTTTTGTATACAGGGTTTACCAGGAGTAGATTGATTAAGCTGTTTCTTATCAGGTTTTCTGGAACCAACATACGCAGGTTAAGCAGGTTTTTGGTAGATTAACCATGAGTTCAGAGTTTACCATATGGTAAGTTAACCAAGCTGTCTGGAACTGGCCCCAGGGCTTCTGATGAGCAGGTGAACATATCACAGAGAGATATGTCGGAGCAGAACCTTTGAAAGAACACAGAGAGGTAAATCCATAGGAAAACACAGGGAGAAACATTACTCAGGAGAGAAACGGTTTGTCCCTGAAGCCGGCAGCACGTATAGTAGCAAACAAGCACAGACAGCCTAGCGCTAGCATTGATGCTAAGTAGCGTCGGAGGGAAACACTGCGACAGCTTTTGTTTCCTTATTCACGGTGTGTTTAAAACATATAGGTTATAACTTATGGCTTTAAACTACGATGGCCCTGAAAGGTCACAGCGCGCAACTTAAGAAAACACATGCAAAAAGACAAAACACAAGCAAATTGAGAAAATATTTTCATCAATTTGACAACACGTGTGCAGCATTTAGAAAAACGTGCTGCAAATAGACCACAACACAACACATTACAAAAACAGGCTTGCCCTATAAGTGGTCCAGCTGCTCTCCTGTCTTTGACTTCATGCTGATTTTCGGTTCTCCACTCTCCTTCACTTCTACAGAATATTATTAAATGCATTGCCTAGCAGCGTAAGAAGACCTCCCTGATTGGCAAACTTGCTATCAATACAATAACACACCGATGTCAAACGCTTCAAACGAGTGTGTTTCAGTTTTTTCATTTTTTGTTTAAAAAAAATGTTTTACTGCCTGAATGTAGATGGACCCGTGTGCATCACATTTAAGTTTCCCCTGGAAACACTTCCGTTGTGTTGCGGTCTTTGCAGCGCGTTTTCGTAATGTGTTTTGTTACATTCTGTTCTTAGACCAAAAAATGTGGAATTTAACAAGTTTATACGAAAATATCAAATATATGCCCCTAAACTGAAAGATTACATTGGTCAAACCCCATTTATAGTTATTTGTTAATTTATAACAAAAAAAAAAAGTTATTTTGGGCTTTAGTTACACTTTAAAGAGATACCATCCACTTGAGCTTGTATTGACATTGAATGGACATGAAGCAAAAATGTCAAATAACTTTTTTTAAACCTTTTGACACCGATTAAGCTGTGTCGTCATGGACAAAAAGCCATATTGCTATATACACAAAAACTCCCCCCAGTGCAAACAGAAAATACTGACTAGAAGGACTCTGTCAGTATCATGTAAATAAATCTTATGAGGACTCCAACACAGGTGGCTCTCATTGAATTTAAAAATCATTGTAAGTAAATATCAGTGTAGTCACACTTCTGTGATATACAGGTATATACTATACTTGTTGTCTTTGGTGGTGACTTTTTCAGTTAGAGCCTGTCCCGATACTTGCACTTGGTCCCTTCAGCTGTGTGTTCCTATTGAGGAGCGCAAGTGCAAAGGGTGTCCCAATTCTCCAGAGTGGAGAATATGGACCCTGACAATGCCTCTTTTGCCCCCCTCACTTCGCAGTTCGCCGAACCCGTATTAGTGCAGATTGCATGTGCATTACTGCATGCGAAATTTTGTGACAAGAAGGCAAAAAAAATGACTCCAGCTGCTTTTCCGAAAAATGTGTTTTCAAGTGTAAAGGTGTGAGGTTTTTCTTAAAATTGCCTGGGACAATAACCATAAAGTGATTACAAGACCCACTGTAATGTTTTAACAGATTTGGAAAATCGTATCTTCATTCATTCAATAAAAGTTAAATGCCATAGGCTACATGTTTTGTATCGTTTTTCATGTGAATCTTAAAACCATCATCAGGTTGCTGGCAAGGAAGAATCAATAAAATCAATGTTGTTGCACAAAGAACAATGTTGGTTAAATTAATATTATACTGGATAAATGTCTTGCAAAGCAGCGGATCTATCACACTCTACATAAAATACATAAATTAAATTTCACATGCTCTGCTTGAAATGTCATTAATGTTGGCAGGTTGTGGGTGAAAAGATTGTATTATTACAATTATATTACATTCTATTATGTATTATTTATATATGCGCTGATAGGGGACTATCCATCGCTGTAAGAGAGAGTCTTTCTGTAGCTGGTATTGCATTTCGGTACCAGAGAATGCAGTTTAAACCAGAGAAAAGTAGCAACTGGCAGCTGGTTCCACAGGAGAAGAGCCTGGTAACTAAAAGATTTGCCTCCCATTCTATTTTTAGAAATCCTAGGAACTACCGATAAGCCTGCATTCTGAGAGCAAAGTGCTCTGTTAGGAACATATGGAACAATCAGACCTCTGATGTATGATGGAGGTTGATTATTAAGGGATTTATAAGTAAGGAGGAGGATTTTAAACTCTATTCTGGATTTAACTGGGAGCCAATGTAGAGAAGCCAAAACAGGAGAAATGCGATCTCTCTTTTTAATATTCATCAGAACTCTTGCTGCAGCATTTTGGATCAACTCAAGGCTTTTAATTGCATTTTGTGGACTTCCTGATAATAAGGAATTACAGTAGTCCAGCCTCGAAGTCACCAATGCATGGAGTAGTTTCTCTGCATCACTCCTGGACAGGATGTTTCTAATTTTAGCAATATTCCAGAGGTGAAAAAAAGAAATCTTAGAAACCTGTTTAATATGGGATTTATATGTCTTGATCAAAAATTACACCGAGGTTCTTTACACGATTTTTTTACACTTAGCACTGCTGACGGTTGTGTCTGCATCAATGCTGCAGATGTGGTACTACATTGTGCACATCTCACTACCATGGAAGAAAGACACGGCATCAAACTTTGTCTCTCTTGAATCATGCCTTCTTCTTCCCTTACTTCACGAAGGTCAGTGAACCTCGGAGGAGGTTTAAGTTTGTAAGTCATCCTTATGCGAAGAGCAGCCAAGTCGTTTGACAATACACCTCTGGCTACTTGTTCAATACAAGTTCTGTTCATATCACCTACTTCAATCCCACCCTTCCTATGAATTGCATGTAATAGTTTATCCAACCTGAGTAGGTAAGCGGATAGTTTCTCACTATCGAGCTGAAATGTGTTTCGAAACCTCACCATGAGATCAGCTGCACTTTCCGTAGTTCCAAAAGCTATTTCCAATGCTCTAAGATAATCAGTTGCCACCACTTGTTGGTTACTGACCCTGAGGCATCTAACAATGTCTGCTGCTGGTCCTTAAAGACTTTCAGCGATTATTTGCCTCTTGAGTATGTCCGAACACTGCCACTCTTCCAACATATGAGTAGTCTGTTCTGCCCAGCATCATACTCCTCTTCACCATTTGGAGTAGGTTTAATACCTGAAAAAACTCAGAGCTTAGGATAACCTGAACCATCCCCAGGGGTTGCTTGACATTTATCCAACAATAACAAAATGGCATCCACAAGTTGTGTGTTTAAGCTTGGAGTGATCGGAGAAGCTGAAAGGTGGCTAGCCAGCCTTGTGACATCTGTCAGCGTCTTTCCCTCATTTGTTAAGAAGGTCAGTAACTTAGACTGAAAATCTTCTTCATTTGGCTGGTTATAATTTGGTGCCTCACCAAAAACATTCACAACCCAAAACCTCTGGCTACACCCAGTGGCCAACTGTTCAGGCACACCTATTGTTGTGACATCCTTATGCGATGTCACAACAACCAATACTTAGCCCCTGCCTGTTGTGTCCAGAATATCTTGCCCTTTTTTTGAACTTGCCGAATATCTTAACAGCATCCACGACTTTAAAAATGTCATCATCTGTGATTTCATCTGCAACGCCACAACGCTTTTTGGACATCCATATATTTCTCTTTACACCATTTAATTACCTGTTCTGGCTCCATAATGCTTTACTGAACTGATTAATGGAACCAGAAAAAATAAATAAATAAATAAAACAAGTGTACAATGAGGAGAGACAAAAGTAATGCTAAATTGCCAACAAAAATCCCGGACGAGCCCCCACATGTAGCCCACCTACTAAACGCAACGTTATGATGTGCTCCTAGGCCACCTTAAGTAATACAAAACCCTCCTGCACAAATCCTAGATAATCGATTAAACTAACACTATCCTACATTAGCTTCAAATAAAAAATTTCCCCCTCACCCCCATGCATGCAAACTTAGGCTGTAGTAGTATTATCAGGTTGCAGCCTAATCAATCATTCAAACCACTAATCATAAATAAAACAATGTTTATTTAGAATAAAATACAGGAAAGGAAAAAAAATTAACATACAAGGGCAAACCAACCCACAACTACCTGAAACAAAATACCCGGGATTTGTCTTAGTTCTTTAGCATTTGGATATCCCTTCGTTGGCGCGCTTCTTGGAGCTCATAAGTGTCTTTTATTCTGTTATGTTGCTACTCACAGTTTCCTTAGAAACCCACAGTTTGAACAATGGTCTGAGCAAAAACCTTTTACTTGTTTTCCTGCACAGAAGAAGTTCATTCCTCCAGTCCTCCGGCGTTCGTGGGAGGGAACCGACCCGCAGGCATGCAGAGACGAACCCCTGGGTGCTTCTGTCGCCACAGCTGAATGCGGACCTTCAAAGCCCACTATTTAGATGTTACACAAATCCCAAATTAGGTTCCACAAATTACAAATCGCTAAACACAAAACTTTTAATACAGCAGTGTCTTACCTACTCAAGAACTCGGTGCAGAAACCCTGAGCACGTGTGCTTAATGTTTTCATTCAAACAGCAAACTAGCAGAACAGCATCGGTCTCTCCTTCCTAACAGTTTACAGTTGCCATTAACTTAAACAATCGCATAGCGCGACCTAATTATATATATGTTAGATTATGTCAGTTAGTGTTTGCACTAACAAAAACACTCACCAAAATCAGCTAACAGCTCAAACTCACAACAGGAATCTTCCGTGACGCGCCGCCATCCTTTTCCTTTTCTTTCTCACGCGTTTTCTTTTCTCAACTCATTCCCCGTTCAAAGTCCCTTCCTCTAAAACCCAATAGGTTACATTACTGGGCCTAGTTCTTTCCAATTGGCCAATATTAGTAGACAGAAAGCTGCTTGTTCAATTACATTGAGCGAAACAAGAATTATTAGCAAGGAGCTGTTCAAGAGAGCACAACTATTGGAAATAACAAATACATCTACAAACAGGTTACATAGTGTTTTTTACTTTTAACCATTATACCCAATATAGGGTGCTACAATTATTATTATTATTATTATTATTATTATTATTATTATTATTATTTTACCAATTGGAAGCATGTATATAGTAAAGAGAATCGGGCCAAGCGCAGAACCCTGTGGCACTCCACAGGTAACCCTTGAGTGTGAAGAAGATTTATAATTAACATTAACAAACTGGAATCTGTCGGCAGATATGATTTAAACCAGCCTAGTGCTGTTCCCTTTATCCCTACAACATGTTCGAGCCTTTCTAAGAGAATATTATGATCGACTGTGTCAAAAGCAGCACTGAGATCTAACAAGACGAGAACAGTCACAAATCCATTATCTGAGGCCATTAGAATATCATTAGTAACTTTTACCAGTACTGTTTCAGTGCTATGATGATCTCAGGAGCTCAAGAAGCCCTCAGGGAGGGTTTCTTACGTAAAGGTTTAATTACAGCAACCTTAAATTCCTGAGGCACATATCCATTTATATAGTTAGAGACTTATATAGATAGATAGATTCATCATGTCTAGGATAGGGTCAGTAACCAGAGGGAATGCTTCCTTAAATAATTTGGTTGGTATTGGGTCTAAAATACAAGTTGAGAGTTTAGATTATGCTAATATTTGTGATAACTCCAAAAGTTCAACAGAATCAAAATTGAGTTTTACTCAGCCAAAAGGGCTTCACAGCAAGAGACAAAAATAGAGTTAGCAATAAGAAAATGTGTAACAAGAAAAGAGTAAAAGACTCAATAAAAAATAAAACCAGCACTCCTATTTAAAGCCTAACATAGAAGCTGTGTTTAAATTCTACTTTTAAAAAGTATCATCTGCTCAAAAAAATGATCTGGGGGTCACAATTATTTGGTGCTGCCTGATATAAAAAAAGAAGGTGGTGGAAATAGATAGATTTAATAGGACTGCTTTGGGGTATCTAAATTGCCTGATCAGCCAGTCCTCATCATGGGCCAGGAAATCTCTAAAATCTCCGCTCATCCAGATGCTGTCAGTGGCTAATCTTCAGTGAGTGCCATTATCCATAGTGCAGCATTATGCAAGATGTCATCGCAGTATTTATATTTGTAATTCGCAAAATTAATTCACCAATAAGTGCAATTGCTGTATATTCTGAAGACATTCATAGGAACAAACTGTGATATAAATCTTAAATATAACATACTCATTTTAATTCTCAATGTGGAGATGGGGGTTGGGGCTGACTGTTGGTTGTGTGTTCCTGTTTATGCAATCGTCTACAAGTGTGAAAATGTGTCTTAAATTCCCAATTTTACCATCTCAGTGGCTGAACTGTCAGTATCCCCTGCTTCCAAAATGTGTGTAAAGAAGATCCTTATTAAGCTTAATGTTGCACAGATTTTTCCGTCATGTTTAATTCTATAAAGTACAAACTTGCTGTAGAAAGTGACTCAGGCAGTTTTCAGAACCCTGCTCTTTTCATCAAACACTTACTTGTTATCTAATTATTCTAGACATTTTGTGTATGAATTCTTTCCTGCAGGACAAATTCAGATTCAGCACTGCATCAGAGCACAATGACCCCTGCACAGCAAGCCTCCTTCACTGGAGGCTCCCAAGAACTTCAGCCAAAACGAGGTACAGGACATTGTGACGTTAATCATACTTTTCTTGTGATACAGAATTCATTAAAGAAAATGTTGGTGTCCTAAATTGGTTTATGTCACTGTACATAGAGTAAGCTTTTTATTAGTTTGGCCTTTAATCAATCGGTTTGTGTTCCTAATTAGGTGTTTATGTACAATCTGAAGTGGATGGGCTGTTTTGCTGTAGTCTTCTTTATCTGTGGGTTATTTTGTTATTTTCTCTTGATTGTTCAGTCGAGTGCCCTCCAGTGCATCATGAATAGGTCTGAATGTTGCTTTGAAGGCACACTGATTGGTGAGAACATGTGGTAGCTGATGAATGGTCTGTCTAATGGTTATTTCTTTAACTGAGAAGCATGGGCGGAAACTGTATCCATCTATTTTTCTAATTTCATGACACATTTTGATTCAGTTGGACCTTTTAACTTTCATAATGTCAATTATCTACTTTCATTATGTCTTCATATTAAATCATCACAATTATCAAAAGCTTCTGTGATCTAGTTTATAATAGAATCTAACAGAACTGATGACTGTGCACCTAATGAGAGTGAAAAGACTGCTTTCTATATCCTCCTTTCCAGTTCTTTTACTTACTGTACCAGGGTCTGGAGTCATTAAACAAGAAGTTGAGGAAGATGGAGAGAAGCAGAACTGGGACTGTAAACAGGTAAACAGAGAAGAGCAGTATTCTTCATATTTTTGTGAGGTGCTCACTTGTTTTACTGTCATTTTCTCTCCCTTCAGAATGTGTCACAGACAGAGTCCTGTCAAGTTCCTGGGACCCAGTGAGTATTTCACTGGTTTTAAAAACCAGATACAGATATGAGTGATTGTTAGAAAAGGTCTGTGTGTTAAACCGTGTGTTTGAGAGCCAAGCCTAGAGTACAAACAGTCAGGAGTTGGTAAAACTGACTGCTGGAAACGATTGCGATTTACAGACCCTACCACTATTTAATTCATAGTATTAGTGATAGAGGTCCGATTTTAAAGCAAAAGCACCTCAACAGGTGATAAAAAAAAAACAAGATGGACACATAAAAAACTGAAACCTACAGTGGCAATCAGGCTTTAAAAGAGATCCCACATTGAAGTACAACAATAGAGTGCCTTCAGTCAGAGGATTCTCAGATCAGCTGTAACACATACTGCTACAGAAGAGCCTTTTCTCCCCACAGCCTTCAGCATATACAGCAACTCTTTATGAGAAAAGAGTAAGAGTCAGGTTATGCAAAAATAGCTTTTTTTAAAGCTTATGAACCTGGAGTCCTTCAGATGTTTTTGATATTTAATAAGCAGGTTGGCTAGAATGGAAGATCATGCCTGCACCAAAACAGTGCCATGTTTGCCCCCTTCCCCAATCCTTCTTTTCACAATATTTAGAATCAGCTTTAATGGCCAAGTATGACACATACAAGGAATTTGGCTCCGGCAACTTTTCTCTCTAGTACAGAACTTAAATAAGTGAAGTAAAAATAAATTCAAATAAATAATAAAGGATAATATATACACCAAACTGGGGTTATTGTACAGTGAGTATATACAACAGTGCAGAGTTACAGTTTATTGTTCATATAAATGGACTGACTCTCTGTGACTACTCAGAGTTCATCAGAGCGACAGCCTGGGAGAAGAAACTGTTTTATTAGTATTTGGTAATCAAAGTTTATCTACTGCAGCCTCTCCTACCCAGTCCTGATGTCTCGCCACAACAGCAACATTTACTTACTCTCTGGGATTAATGAAGTATTTTTGAATTGAATTGAAAATATATGCACAGGCATCCAGCATTGGACTGCATGAGACCCTGACCTTATCCATACCTGACTGCTCTCCATCTAACCCTGGCAGAACAGATGAACAATGTGCTAACAGATGGGGGGGCTTCTTTTCTTTTTCATTTGTAGACCCAGGACCAGTGCTTTAAGTGGGCCAGTACTCAACAGTGCCCAGTACTACCAGTTTTTAAAATAGCTCTTTAGAGTTCCAGCATTTCTCAGGCCACGTCCACACTAAGCCGGATAATACCTTAAACGTATAATTATTTAGTCTACACCCCCCTATCGTCCACACTAACCCGGCGTCGTTTAAGGTCTGTGGTCGGATAACTATTAGCCGGGTAAGAGAGCCGTGTTAATCTTAATTCAACGGCTAAATGAGCTAGTGTGGACAGCTTCCCCGGATAATGAAAGGAAGTGGCGTCAATGAATGCTGCGTCAATAACAATACGACACTACAGACAAAGACAACAGCGAAGAATCATAAATCGATCTCATCGTCTGTCCACACCAAAAACTCTCTCTTCTTCTGAGCAGCTATTGTTCTCTTCGGTTAACGGGACAAGCAGATATGTACCGTGCTGTAGAGCTTCTTGTATATATTATGTAGGCGCTGGCATCACGTAGATTATACGCGTGTTTCTTGCGTCTTTTCGCGCATGCCCACTATTTGCACAGGTCGGTATGGGATTGCGCAATCATGGGACCTTAAACGGACCTTAAACGGGGCGTAAATGCTCGTGTTGAGTGGATAACATTAGGCGTCTAACTCCCCGTATAACCTTATCGGCTTAGTGTGGACGTAGCCTCAGAGCGCAGAGAATGTTCTCACAGAGTCCCTGCACACTCATCGTTGTAATTCTTCTGCAAGCTCTCCTCCCAAATTTTCTGAGCAATCCATTCGCCCATCACGGTCTGCATAAGGGCAAAAGCTTGTGTATACTATGTATTTACTAAAACATTAAAAACATTAAAAAAATACAAAATAATACCATAGGCCATAAACTTCTGTTTAATGGCAGATGGCAAGTGACGTTTGATGCATATTAAATATGCCCAGTGATGCCGGTAACGCGTTACTTAGTAGCGCGTTACTCCTAATATGACCACTTTTTTAGTAACGACTAATCTAACGCGTTTCTTTTTTCATGCAGGTAATCAGATTAAAATTACTTGTTCAAGCCACTGTGAGTTACTATTTTTGTAATTTTCTTGAGCAAAAAGATATATTAGGTACATGGCGGCATTAGTATTAAGAAAACAAGTATCAATAGCGGTAAATATGATCCTACCTTCTACTGCTGCCGAAACAGCTGATAATCTCCTTTGCGGGTGCCATGTTTGTTTTGGCCTGAATCTGAGTTCTATACTCTGTAGGCCTACTCTGCCCCCTAGTGGAACTCTCCATTTGTACATGCAGTGAGAGAGCAAGTATGTCCCCAAGACACAGCTTATTCCTTTATAGTTGCTGGTGTCAATGTGAGGTTAAAAAACAAGTATATATCCGTTCTTACTGTTAAAATGCACTTCAAATAAAGTGATTATATGTAAAAGTGGTTATTGTGTTTATGTTGAGGCAGTGCGGAGTGTTATTGGGAGCTGCAGAAAGTAACTAACAAAGTAACTTGTAATCTAACTTAGTTACTTTTAAAATAAAGTAATAAGTAAAGTAACTAAGTTACTTTTGGAAGGAGTAACCACTAGTCAGTAATCATATTACTTTTTCAAAGTAACTGTGTCAGCACTGAATATGCCCTAATTATTTTTACGTACTACAAAAAAAACCCCACTATATTCTGTATTAATTTTGTCTTCTTAGCCTCTCAGAACCAATAAGCTCCAGGTCTGAATTTCAACACCAGCCCAACAGTACTTTTTAATAGCAAAGGTATAACTACTGCTTTGGATTCAGAAGAACAGAATATTATTTTATTCCGGAATGTAATATTGTAAACAAATGTTGATACTTTATTTTTGACAATGTTTCTAATGTATATCTACAGCTGTATATCAGTAAAAGTGCCACTGTGACATTGGAGACAAGAAGCTTAGGTTGTCAATAGCTTTTTTCCCCAATACTTGGATCTTGTTTATTTACACCAAAACATTTTGATTTTTCAATCATATTTAGCAATGTTAATTAATAGGGATTATTTCACAGCTACCCTGTAATTAATTAGATTACAACTTTGTATTGTTTGACAGCCTTAGCTTTTTATTTATAATTGTTTCATACATATTTTATTTCTTTTGATGTATTTCTGCACATATTATTTAATTACACAAAGTTCACTAGCATTTTGTTTTTCTACTCCAAGAAAAGATAACATTTTATGTTATGCTGTTATAAATTGCCTGTTTGCTATTGATAAAGCAAATAAAACTTTATCATTATAAATTCTTAATTAAAA
Source organism: Apricaphanius iberus (assembly GCA_028564705.1). Classification (NCBI taxonomy): domain Eukaryota; kingdom Metazoa; phylum Chordata; class Actinopteri; order Cyprinodontiformes; family Aphaniidae; genus Apricaphanius; species Apricaphanius iberus. The sequence goes on from JAPXFQ010001885.1 coordinate 326,596, forward strand.
TAATTTTATGGACAATATATGACTGAATTTGATTATATGGGAGATTTGACATTAGCTATTTCCCTTTTGATTCACATTATGATTCATAGAGAGAGGGGGGCCTCTTTTTACTTAGCTACATTTATATTCAGGAATCTCTGCATTTATGTACTGACCTACATGAAAAAGTGTATCAGCACTTCTTGTTGTCCACTTCAAGTACTGCCATGGACAGACCACGCAATCACTTCCAGTGGGGAGAACAAGTATTTGATACGCTGCTGATTTTTGAAAATTTCCCACTTACACAGCATGTAGAGGTCTGTAATTTGTATCAAAGGTACTTTAACTGTGAGGGACAGAATCTAAAACAAAAAAAATATTAGTTTTCATTTTATTACATGACATAAGTATTTAATACATCAAATAGAACTCAATCCTTGGTACAGAAACCTTTGTTTCCAGTTACAGAGATCAGATGTTTTCTGTAGTTCTTTACCAGGTTTGCACACACTGCAGCAGGGATTTCGGCCCACTCCTCCATACAGATCTTCTCCAGAGCGTTCAGGTTTCGGGCTGTAGCTGGGTAACACAGACTTTCAGCTCTCTCCAAAGATTTTCTGTTGGATTCAGGTCTGCAGACTGGCTAGGCCCCTCCAGGACCTTGAGATGTTTCCTATAGAGGCAATCCTTAGTTGCTCTGGCTGTGTGTTTCGTGTCGTTGTCATGCTGGAAGAACCAGCCACGACCCATCCTCAATGCTCTAACTGAAGGAAGGAGATTGTTGGCCAAGATCTAACCATACATGGCCCCATCGATCCTCCCCTCAATACGGTGCATTCGTCCCATCGACTTTGCTGAAAAGCATCCCCACAGAATGATGCTTCCACCTCCATTCTTCACAGTTGGGATAGTGTTCTTGGGGTTGTACTCATCCTTCTTCTTTCTCCAAACACGGTGAGTGGAGTTTAGACCAACAAGCTCCACGTTAGTCTCATCAGACCACATGACCTTCTCCCTTTCCTCCTCTGGATCATCCAGATTGACATGAGCTGGCTTGAGCAGGGGGACCTTGTGTGCGCTGTAGGATTTTAATCCATGACAGTGGAGGGTGTTACTGATGGTTTTCTTTGAGACTGTGGTCCCAGCTCTATTCAGGCCATTAACCAGGTCCTCCCTGTCCTCATGATCATTGATGCCCCACCAGGAGAGATCTTGCTTGGTGCTCCAGACCCAGGGAGATTGATCGTTGTCTTGAACTTCTTCCATTTTCTAATTGTCGCACCAACAATTGTTGCCTTTTCACCAAGCTGCTTGCATATTGTCCTGTAGCCCATCCCAGCCTTGTGCAGCTCTACAATTTTATCCCTGATTTTCTTGCACAGCTCTCTGGTCTTGGCCATTGTAGAGAGGTTGAAGGTTGTTTGAGTGTGTGACAGGTGTCTTTTATACAGGTAAAGAGTTCAAACAGGTGCAGTTAATGCAGGTAATGAGTGGAGAACAGGAGGGCTTCTTAAAGAAGAATTAACAGGTCTGTGGGAGCCTAAATTTGTTGCTTGTTTTGAGTGTACGGATTGGAACTGCTTTTTTAAGTCATGTGAGGACATTAATGAGTTATGTGACGCTGTTTCTTCATATGTCACTTTCTGTGTTGACTCTGTTGTCCCAGCAAAGACTTTTGTTATTGATCCAAATAACAGACCATGGGTAAACAAAGAGCTTAAATCAATTATTAACAACAAGAAAGTGGTCTACTCTTCTGGTGGGAACTCCCTGGAGAAGAAAACGGTCTCTAGGGATGTACGAGATGAGATCAGGAAGGCTAAATTGAAATATAAGGACAAAATAGAAGAAAAGTACAGCAGTGGTGATCTTAGAGCAGCCTGGCAAGACATTAACTGCATGGCTTCCATTATTGGCCAAAAAAGGGACCACAAACCTATTAGTGTTAAAGGAGTGCCAGATTCTGATCTCCCAAATGTTTTTAATTCCTTTTTTAGCCAGTTTGAGAGGGCAGACCTTTGGGGAAAGGTTTCTGCTTGTAAAGAGTCTCTAAAACCAAGTGGGGGAATTGTGATCGCACAAGACCAAGTGACTGCCCTACTAAGAAAAGTGAAGGTGGGGAAAGCGAAGGGCCCCAATGCCATCTGTGGGCGTACCCTGCACCACTGTGCCACCCAGCTTAGTGGTGTTTTTAGCAGACTGTTTCAAAGTTGTGTAGATCATGGTCAGATCCCAACTTTGTGGAAAACCTCAACTGTAATCCCAATTCCTAAATCAGGTACTTCAAAGGAAATGAGTGATTTCAGACCAGTCGCACTTACATCACTTGTGATGAAAACTTCTGAAAAAATTTTAAAGTCTGAGATTTTATGTTTAACTGAAAGAAAACTCGACCCACTTCAATTTGCCTACCAGCAAAATAAGGGTGTGGAGGACGCTACACTCTTCTTACTGAACACAGTGTACAGCACCTTGACAACACTGGGGCCCATGTAAGACTTTTGTTCGCTGACTTTTCTTCTGCATTTAATGAGATGCAGCCCCATATCCTGATCGAAAGACTTGCCACTGTTTTTACTTTGCCTGACCAGCTCTTTTATTGATTTTAGATTTTCTCACGGATAGGATCCAGCGAGTGTTTGTGAATGGTCAGATGTCCCCAGTGTCCGTCTCTAACACGGGATGCCCTCAGGGGGGTGTTCTGTCCCCTCTGCTGTTCATTCTGTACACGGACAGTTGCCGGGTCGCTCAGGAGAACAGATCGTTGGTTAAGTTCTCAGACGACACAGTCTTAGTGTTCTTACTTTCAGGATCTGGCATGAACCACGGCCCTGCATTGACAGAGTTTGTCCTATAGTGTGACAGCAACTATTTGGATCTAAACGTTTCAAAAACCAAGGATATGGTTATTGACTTCAGACACTCCACAGCGCCCTCTCTGGGCAGCAGTGTCATTCATGGTGAAGTGGTGGAAGTAGTGGAGAAGTACAAATATATTGGTTCTTGGATGGATAACAAGTTGCAATTTGACGCAAATACAGACTCCGTTTTTAAACATGGTCAGCAGAGAATCTATCTTTTAAGGAAGTTGAACTCTTTCAATGTAAATAAAAGGATTCTCTGCAACTTTTACTACTGTTTCATATAGAGCCTATTAAATTTTTCATTTGTGTGCTGGTTCAAGGGTTTGTCTGTGAAAGATATAAAAACAAACTGCGAAATACTGTCAAAATTTGCTCTAAAATTATTGGAGTTGAACAAAGAGAACTACAGTCTCTATGGGAGGAGCAGGCGCTAAAGAAGGCTAAATGTATCTTGAGTCAGCCTCTCCATGCTCTGTCCTCTGAGTTTTCGCTCATGCCTTCTGGACGTCAGTTTTTATGTACCCTTTCGGAAAACAAATCGTTTTGCTAACTCTTTTGTTCCCTCTGTCACTGAACTTTTGCATTCTGAAGGGAATGACTTTACTAAGTGGCATTGACCTCTTTGTAATGTGTCCTTTGTTGTTTGTTATACTATCGGCTTTTGTCTGTACCGTTGGAAGTGACATGCAGTGAATATGGTGATGTGTGTGTGTTTGTTTTTGCAATATCTGTTGGAGGTTGCTGCAATTTAACTGCAATTTAATTGCCCTCGAGGGATCAATAAAGTTTTCTGAATCTGAATTAATTCGTACCGGTTGATAGGTGATCAAATACTTATGTCATGCATTAAAGCGACAAGAAGTGGGCAGAGAGAGAGTATAGCGGGGGAGACATGCAGCCCACTCTACCTTTACCTCTGCACAATGCTCTGCCCCTTGTGTTTTTTTAAAATGTTCTTTAACCAATTAAACCAATAGAGAGATGGTTTACTATAATAATCCTTATACGCATTTAACAACTTGTTAATCAAATGATGTTTTTTTTATATATTTTTGACAGATATAAATAAGTAAGGTATATTCAATTTTATTTTAAACCATTTGAATTTCAGTTGTACACATTTTTATCAATTCATCTGCCCAATTACTAAAAACTTGGATACAAAAATGTCTGCCTGTTTACTACAGCATATTCCAGACTTCAGACCAGCAGCTGACCACTTCACAGAAACAAACGCCCCACAATAGCGGTGGTTCCCTACCTGACCTGACCAACATCCAATTCCCTCCTCCTCTGCCCACCCCACTTGACTCAGATGATTCAGGTGCCGCCTCTTTCGACTCTCCCAGGAGTACACAGACTCTGTCTAACACACAAGGTATTCCACAAATGCTGCTATGGGCTCCTTTCCTTTTCAACATACTCAACCTGTTTAGTCCCAATGTCATATGTATGTTTTTTAGAAGACTATCCTCATGCTGGTTTTTTTTCTTCGGTAGGAGTGAACACCCCTCAGCCCAGAGTAACCATGGAAATGGAGGTTGGGCAGGACAACATGGTTCCTCTCATCCTAAATGCAGGAGACTTGCACCAGCAGCAGAACATCCAGCTTTCCCAAGCATCTCCACCACTCCCACTCTTACAGGTATTTTGTGTTTTAAACTCAGTTTCTGCATGAATTACTGAAATCACTGGGAAAATTGTGTATACAGGTGAAATTTGAAAAATTAGAATATTATGCAAAAATGTACTCTCAAAAGAAAAAAATATTCCCAATCAAATGAATTGGGTTGATTTAGCAATAATGAATTTTTTTGAGTGAACTAAATGTAAACATGTTGGGTGAACCTAATACATTCAGGTTGCTGTAAGGCACAACTTCATTTCCAGTGTTAACTAAACATAACTACAATGGTTTCAATAATGCAATTCAAATTTTCATGAAAAAAGGGAATTGGCAGGTATTTATAATATTATAATAATTTTTAGTTAACACTGGAAAGGAAGTCATGTACGTTTATTATTATATACAAAAGTTTTGAGTTATTGTGTAGCATAGTGGTTAGTGCAGGTGCTCAGAGAACATAGGCCCTTTTCTGAGTTTGAGTCCATCACCTGCTGTTTATTTTTGTGCCCTATAGCAACCTAAATGTATTAGGTTGACCCAACATGTTTACAATTAGTTCACGCAAAAAAATTCATTATTCCTAAATCAACTCAAATAAGTTATGTGTAAATGTTTTTTTAGCATATTTATATCAGTTATTCAACTTAAAAGGTGAAACAGATATATAATATAAACTCATTGCATGGAAGATAAATATTTAAAGCCTTTATTTGTTATAATAATGATGATTACAACTTACTGCTTATGAAAACCCCAAATTCAAAATCTCGAAAAATTTGATTATTACATTAAATTAGTAATAAAAGGATTTTAAAATGAGAAATGTGGGATGTACTCAGTAGTTGGTTTTGGCTTCTTTTGCATCACTTCCTTTCTCAATCTGGCGTAGCATGGATGCTATAAGCCTGTGGCTCTGCTGAGGTGTTATGGAACACCAGGATGCTTCAATAGCGGCCTTCTGTTCTTCTGCATTGTTCCGTCTCATGTCTCTCATCTTTTTCTTGGCAATGCCCCATAGATTTTCTATGTAGTTTGGGTCAGGCCAGTTTGCTGGCCAATCAAGCAAACTAATCCCATGGCCATTGAAGTGGGTTTTGGTACTTTAGGCAGTTTTGGAAGGTGCCAAGTCCTGCTGGAAAATAAAGTCAGAATCTCCATAGAGCTGGTCTGCTGAGGAGAGTAGGAAGAGCTCCAAAATGTCCTGGTAGGTGGCTGCTTTGACTCTGGACTTAATAAAGCCCAGTGGACCAACACCAGTAGATGACATGGCACCCCAAATCAACACAGACAGTGCAAAGCACCCGTCATTATTCAAAGATCTTGGCTGTTGTGGCTCTCCACTCTTCCTCCAGACTCTGGGACCTTGGTTTCAGGATTATGGTGTGTCTTGGGATGAAAGAAGGACCCAGGGGCAGATGTGGTTAAAAGTGCAAGGGAGTTTATTGACGGATTATGATGGAAAGAATGATGAGCATAATAAAGACACAGTGAGGCAAGACATTGTAAACACAACATGACATAACATCAATAATCTGGTGAGGAATGAGGAGACGAGACAGACTTAAATAATCATAAGGTAGGAGCAGGGAATGAGAGTCAAGGGAGGTTGATTGTCATAGGTGAACATGATGATTGACCAGCAAAGAGTGCTGGAGGCTCTGACAGGAAGCCCCCCTTAAAGGTCAGATTCCAGACAACCCAAAGAAAGACGGAAAAAAAAGAAGCCCCCCTCCAAGGGTGGGTGGAGAGTACCCATGGATGGTGGGACTGAGTCCTAGGAGGTACGTCCCTGGAGGTGGGCAGCCAGGTGAACGTCCACTGAGGATCCAGATTTTTGACGGACGACCGGGAGAATGACCCTGAAGGACTTGGAGTTCTGGTGGCCGGCTGAGTCAATGTCCCCTGACTGGATGATGGTTTGGTAGGCGTAGAAGTCAGTAACACTATATTAGTAGCAAATAAATAAGAGACATAGGAAGCTCTACATAGTACCTGCTAAGCAACCCTTCTCTCCCTAATTTATACTTCTCCGTCAGTTATTTTGCACTCAGATGCAGACTTACCAACAAAGTTGTTTTCCCTTTCGACTTCACCGTTAGTGTGTCAGTGTTGAAAATCAATTCCCCACTAGGACAGCAGGGGGTGCTGACCTTTTTGTGGCAGGTCTGCTTATCATTGTGCATCGTCTCAGGTCAACTAAAGTTTATTTACTTCAGCTTGTAAACGCAGGCAGACAAAGTTCCCTCCAGAGACGAACCAGCAGAGACACACGGGAAACAAAAACATCACCGCTGCACATCTTCTTCATCCACAGCGGCGTTAACAGCGACTCAAATCGACCCTGGACAGACAGACTCAGCTCCCTCCAGAGATAGATCACCTAAGAAACTGCTGAGACACACAAAAGAATTCAAAGACATCATCCCTCCAGACATCATCATCACCAGTCGTTTCACCATTTAAGTCTTTTTCCAATACCCTTCAAACTCAAGTAAACAAAGGAATTCTTTTACCACTCAAAATTTGATTAATCCTGGTTATAAGCAGTGCGGCTCATACTTAGAACTTGTTGTGTCTGATGTCTGATATTGACTGGACACTTCCTCCAGACCCACTGCCCACCAAGATGTGTCCGGTAATCTTGAAAGTAAAATCCTGGTTATTATAAACAATATTTGGTTTCTGTCAGGAAAGTCTCTCCTAATCAATTATTTCATAATTACATAAAGATATACATGCTCTGTTTCTATCAGAAACCTGGTTTGATGTGAATACAGAACAAGCTGTACTAATATAAACGTTCCCCACAGCTTATTACTTTATTAGTGAGAGCAGAAAAAAACAGAAGAGACAGAGGCCTTGCTACAATCTTCCATGGCTCTCTAAACCTTAAAAAGGTATCCCTAGGTGTATTTGATTCTTTCAAATACCTGGCTGCTGAGACAAATGACTCCTATTTCTAAACATATAAAGACTACCAGAACCTAACACAAACTTTTTTAAGAATTTCAATAACTTTTGCTTTGCAATTTGTGTAAACTATGACCAGTTAGGCAGTGTGGGAAAAGTAAAACACTACTTACAGCCTGAGCTTGTGTTCCACGGTTGTGACTGTGCAAATCCTTTTTTTTAACTTCAACCTCAAGGCAAAGCCAGTACTTTAAGGTCTGGCAGCTGCGTCGTGCTAGGCTTTCACCTGGCCAAAAACAGCATTCCTGTGGGCGGTTCAAGGCTAGCTAGGTGAGGCCATGATTGCTAAGCTAGCATTATGACGTATGTTTGAAAGACTTTTTCAAACTCAGGTGTTTTCTGATCTCCTTTCTTCATGTAACAAATTCAGAAATTCATTTCAATTCAATTCAGTTTATTTATATAGTGCCATTTCACAACACATGTCATCTCAAGGCACTTTACAAGAAGAGTTATTATAATACAATGTTTAATTTAGGAATTAGAGAACCACAGAAGATTGTGTCGTGACTTCTCAGCAATCCCTCACACTGAGCAAGCATGAAGCGACAGTGGAGAGGAAAAACTCCCTTTTAACAGGAAGTAACCTCCAGCAGAACCAGGCTCAGCATAAGCAGTCATCTGCCGAGACCGTCTGGGGTTTGGAGAAGGCAGCAGAGACACAGAAAGAGCAACAGAACTGATGCAGAAGCAGAAGTTGATAGCAGGACGTGGAGAATGTTCCTCCACTGGAATGCCATCTTAGTCAGGGTCGTGAAGCAGGGCGGGTCAGGAGCATCTACTGTAGGAAGAGAAAACAGGTTAGCGCTTGAATTGACAACACATAATGCAGTTGGAGAGAAGTAGGAGAGGAAGTAGGAACTGACTCTAATAATGTCATCCAACAGCCTAGCCTAAAGCAGCATAGCTACTAACATTAACCTGTCTCCTAGCTACTAGGAGATCTAGTTACTACACTCTACCTGGCTTACATTAATCTATCTCTACCTAGCTACTCTACCTCTTCCAATCTCTTCCTAGCTTTTGACACTCTACCTGACTACTAACATTAACCTGTCTCTTTCTAGCTACCTGTCTAACCCGTCTCTAACTGTAAGCTTTGTCAAAGAGGAAGGTTTTAAGCCTAGTTTTAAAGATAGACAAATTGTCTGCTTCACGAACCAGCCCTGGAAGCTGGTTCCATAGGAGGGGAGCCTGATAGCTGAAAGATCTGCCACCCATTCTACTTTTAGAAATCCTAGGAACTACCAGTAAACCTGCAGTCTGAGAGCGAAGAGTTGTGTTAGGAACATCTGGAACAATCAGGTCTCTTATGTATGATAGAGCTAGATTATTAAGAGCTTTATATGTCAGAAGGAGGATCTTGAATTCTATTCTAGATTTTACTGGGAGCCAGTGAAGAGAAGCTAAAATAGGGGAAATGTGATCTCTTCTTTTAATATTCATCAGAATCCTAGCAGCAGCATTTTGAACTAACTGAAGACTTTTAATTGTATTCTGTGGACTACCTGATAATAAAGAGTTACAGTGATCCAGCCTTGAAGTAACAAAGGCATGGACTAGTTTTTCAGCATCATTCCTGGACAGGATGGTTCTAATTTTTGCAATATTCCTAAGGTGAAAAAAGGAAATCCTAGAGACTTCTTTAATGTGAGATCTAAATGACATATCTTGGTCAAAAATAACACAGAGGTTCTTTGCTTTATTACTGGAGGGTAATTTAATGCCGTCCAGGTGAAGGGGTTGACTAAGTAGTTTCTTTTTCAGAGCTTCTGGTCCAAAGGCAACAACTTCTGTTTTATCAGAATTCAGAAGCAACAAGTTTAGAGTCATCTAAATTTGTATGTCTTCCAGACATGCCTGTAGTCTACCTAACTGATTGGATTCATCAGGATTTATGGATAGATATAGCTTTGTATCATCTGCGTAACTATGGAAATTTATCCCATGCTGCCTAATGATTTTACCAATAGGAAGCATATATATAGTAAAAAGGATCGGCCCAAGCACTGAACCCTGTGGTACTCCGCAAGTAACCAATGAGGCAGAGGAAGATCTATTGTTTACCTAAAATCTGTTGGACAAATAAGATTTAAACCAATTGGAGATTGTATAACATTTTCAAATGCAGCATGCTTTTAGAACACAGAGTGACTGATTGTAATGAAAAAAACTCAGTTTTTCAAGATATTCGATGAAGGAGAACTTTAAAGAAAACAATTAACATCTGATTAGAAGTTATTAAATTAAAAAGAATAAAAAACAAAATCATATCAGTTACTCATTAGCAACTCTAAATAGATGAGTTTTTATTTTAGATTTAAAAGAGTTCAGTGTCTCTGCAGCTTCGCATCCATCTGGGAGTTTTCATAGAAGGTGAAAGCTGTTTCTCCATGCCTGGTTCTGGTTCTAGGGATGATCAGTAGACTAGAGTTCGAGGACCTGAGTGGTCTGGATGGTTTGTACAGCAATAGCAGATCTCTAATGTACTCTGGTGCTAACCCATTCAATGATTTATAGGCTAATAAAATCACTTTGAAGTCTATTCTCTGAGCTACAGGGAGCCAGTGTAAGGAGTTTAGAACTGGGGTGATATGTTCTACTTTCCTGGTTCTAGTAAGAACACGAGAAGCAGCGTTCTGGATCAGCTGCAGCAGTCTGATTGACTTTTTAGGTAGACCTGTGAAGATATTGTTACAGTAATCAAGGTGGCTAGAGATAAACGTTTTTCTAGGTCTCCTTGTGTCATCAGTCCTTTAATCCTAGAAATTCCTTAGTTGATAGAAAGCTGACCTTGTTATTGCCTTTATGTGACCCTGGAGGTTCATGTCTGAGTCCATTATTATACCTAGATTTCTAGTTGGACCGAGTTGTGTACTGATATTTAATCGATCTTTTTTGGGTCCGGAGATAAATACTTCAGTTTTGTTTTCGTTCAGTTGGAGGAAATTATGGGACATCCAGCTGTTAATTTGCTCAATCCATTGAGGATTTGGATGGGTTCAACGTCACCTGGTGACATTGAGATATACAGTTGAGTGTCGTTAGCATAGTTGTGGTAGTACATATTATTTGTTGTTATAATCTGTCTTAATGGGAGCAGATAAATGCTAAATAGGAAGGGTCCTAGGATGGAGCCCTGGGAGACCCTGCTTGTGATTTATGTGTCTCTTGATGAAAATGTCTTTATCGACACAAAGAAGTTCCTGTTCTTGAGGTAGGTTTTGAACCAGTTGAATGCCGTACCAGAGAGTCCGACCCAGTTCTCCAGACATTCCACTAATATATCATGATCAACAGTGTCAAACCACACACTGAGATCTGGTAGTACCAGTACTGTGGTTTTACCATAGTCAGTATTTATGCGGATGTCATTGAAAACTTCGACGAGGGCTTTCTCTGTGCTGTGGTGCCAACGGAAACCAGACTGATAAATATCAAAGCGGTTGTTCATTGTTGTTCTTTAGCTGTTGGAACACAGCTTTTGCAATAATTTTACCTATAAATGGGATATTAGAGATTGGTCTATAGTTTTGCGTTAACATATTGTCTAGATTCTTCTTTTTTAGTATTGATTTGATCACTGCTGTTTTTAAAGCTTGGGGGAAAACACCTGACACGAGGGATGAGTTAACTATTTGGATCAGATCGGACCTGAAAACCTGGAGGACAGTTGGTAAGATATCCAAGCAGCAGTTGGCAGAACTTAGTTTGTCAATAATTTCATCAATACACGATTTGTTTATTGTTTGGAAATCGGTCATTTCCTCTGCAGGGTTGTTAACTGGGCGTAGTGGTGTTGAAACCAATGTACTAATTGACCTTCTGATGTTCAAGATCTTTTCAGTAAAGAAGCTAGCAAATTCTTTGCAGGCAATGGTGGAGTTTAGTTCAGGGGCTATTGACACTGGAGGAGCAGTTAATCTATCCACTGTAGTAAATAATTTACTTGCATTATTGTTGTTTCTTTTAATAATTTCAGAAAGATTCCCTTGCATCCTTCCAGGTTAATTGATATTTCATCAGACTCTTTTTGTATATTTCATAATAAACGTGGAGTCAAGTTTTCTGGGACTTTCCCTGGGCTCGTCGACGTTATCTTTTTTCACCACATACCAGTGGATTACGTCTCCACAGATACTTTTTTCTATTTGAGACAGTTTTAACCTTAATTGTCACAATCTTCCATATTCATAATGTCTGAAATTTTACAGAAATATCTGTATATATAATAATCTGTCAGTTTGTTTACTGAATGTGTGTTGGTGGATGTTGGGGATTGGGGTAAAGTAGGAGTGTACATCAGTTTAAAGTTTTCTGCTGAATTTTCTTTGAGTGAGCGCTTTTTAAGTGGTCTTACTGTAATTAGATATTTTAGCTGAGATGGTGTTTTCTAAATTAGATACAGAAATGGTCAGATAATTCAATATCAGTTAATGCAACATTGGAGATATATAAATCTTTGCAAATAATTAGGTCCAGAGTGTGTCCCCCATTGTGTGTTGGTTCTTTAATATCCTGGGTTAAGTCAAAGTTGTGGAGGGTATCAGTTAATGATTTTGTTCTTTTATTTTGGGGGTTGCCAGTATGGATGTTGAAATCTCCAACAATTATTAATTATGAATTAATTAAGTAATATTTATTGTCAGTACTTTAATTGTGTTTTTGGTTATTGAGAAATTATTTTTGCAAGCTATTATTTTTTGATTCTGTGCTGTTCAGTTATATGTAGTTTTAGTGTTTAGGGATCTATTGTTTGTAATTACCGGGATGATGATGATTATGATGAAGGTGTGGAGTGGGGACGTCTTTGTATTTCGTTGTGTGTCTCATCTGGTTCCTATCTGTTGTATTTTGCAACAGCTGATTTATCTCTGGAGGGAGCTGATTCTGTCTGTTCACAGTCGATTGGTGCCATTGTTGATGACGGTGTGGAAGGTGACGTCTTTGTTTCCCTTTATCTGTCTCATCTGGTTCGTATCTGTACGGGTTTGCAACAGCTGATTTATCCCTGGAAGGAGCTGAGTCTGCCTGTTCAGGGTCGTTTTGCACCACTCTTATCTTTGTTTTGGATCATGGTGATGCCTTGGTGTTCACATAGGAAGACAACATTTATTTTTGTAAATGAGTGCTTCGCTCTACAGAAGACTTTGAAGTTGTTTATAAATTTTATTGAGCGATCAGCACAGTGGTGGGCCACACACAGCAATCGGGTGGCGCTAATCTGCATCCTAACTCCAAGAGAGAAGAATAAACCCCACTTGAAGACTTGAAGACTTCAAGACCGCCGATCAGGTGAATCGCAAGCATTGATGAAACAAAGCCATTGTTTTATCCTCAAAGCCTGCCGAAACCTACCCTGACTTTCAGACCTCCGTGAGCAGATCCGTGTGCAGTGAACCAGCTGAAACCGCATTCATTCCCCACCACAGAGCCGATATGAGTGGATGCCCAAGCTGGATAGCTCCAGAAAAGTACTGTTCGCTTACGTAGCTGAGCCAAAGGGAGCCGAGATAATTTAGCAATCCTAAGTTATTTAGGAGTCTCCAAAGGGAAGAACGCCCCCCCCGTGAATCACTGTGATTCGTTACTGTGAGTAATGGTTTATCTGCTGTTTGTTTGGGTACAGACAGACAGTCATCTTGAAGTTTTAACCAGTGTTTTAAAAGATTTTTCCGACCAAGAGTCCTTTTAAATACTGCAATTTGAGTTGCTCAATCCGACCATTTTCCCTTTCTTTGTTTAATGTTTAATAAATGTATTGAAGTGGGTCTAGACAGCACCACGTGGGTTACTGTTAGCGAAAGGCTAAGATAAGCCCTCATGTTTGGTCTAGGCCTGCATTCAATGATTAGACTATTAATGGTGTTCAAAGAAAGATCGGTTCAAAGTAGATTGTTTAAGAACAGAAAGTCTAAGTTAAATCTTATTAGCTGTTTGAAACCGCCTTAATGTATCAAAGCACTGGAATTAGATTGCTCAATCTGAAATAGAAGTAATTTTCCAAAGGTAAATGACTTCTTATCCAGATAAGCCTTTAACATAACATTTCTTAATCCAAAGAATGTTTTCTTTTTCCTTAAATTGTTTATTGGTTTAGACGTAAATCAATTGTGCTAATTAGTTAAACCAAAAACAATTGGCCAACTAATTTAGCTTTTATTTCAGCTTTGCCAAAAAGCCTTGGTCTAGGGTAATATTCAGTAACCAGATTCCTCCAGAACTGACATCAGAATTTATGGTTTCTGTTTTAATTGCATTTATTTTATTTATGCATTCATTGTTCTTTTATTTTGGTTTTTCATTCATTTTTTAGTGCGTTTGTTTCTAGCTTGGGTGAATAAATGTTTGTCTTTTTTCTTTTGTAAACAAACTTTTGTATTTTGGAAAGTCGCTGTTTGTCAGTTATTCTATATACGTACATTGGCATGGTTTTATGTATTTATATTTTTTCCTTCATGTTATTCACCTCAGCCTCAGCTGGACAGGTGCTAAACTACGAGACTGATATATTTGACTATTTATATGATTCCTGACTTCTGTCAGTTGGTGCCCTGTTTATAATAATTTTCCATAAATCTTTAATCTTATTGATTTCCATAAGCAATCCTTTAACAACTAATAGCCAAATAGCTGCATTTCTTCCAAATACCCAACAACAGGAATTCTTGAGAAACTTGTTGAGCGAGAGCATTATGCTGAACTGTTCGTCCGTCTGAACTGCGGGGATTGGGCCGCTAACAAAAAGCTCTAATTTGAGGTTGTTCAGTTTCAAGAGTAAATTCAGAAAGTCTTGTTTTAGAATTTCAGTTTGTCTGAGAGGGATATCAGCAGTTCCAGCATGAATAACCAGTTCCCCTAGTCCTAGGTTATTATCGATGACCAATAGAATTATCTTAGAGATATCTTTCACTGTCATCTCTGGACAATAAAAGACACTGGTTTTGTGGCATAAGTTCTCAATACCTTTGATCGATCCATCATGAATAAAAAGCACTCTCCCGTGGGATATTTCCTTTCTCCGTTCTGTGTGGCTTGTTTTGTTTTTGCGACCTTGTTCAGCAGCTGGCAGTCTCGGGTAGCTTGGACGTGGAGAGCTGAGAGGCGCAAATCTGTTTTTCACGGGGTTACAGGGATCGTGAGGGATTCAAATATCTTGTTACCAGTTGGAATTTCTTTTGACGTTCCTTTCTCCTCTTGGGTGTTTTGCGGCGTCTGAGAGGTGGCCAGGGCTCATTGGAATGAGGAGTTCTTCCTGATAGGTGCCATCTGTTTGAAGGGGTCACATTCTGTATAGCTGAAACCGGGCTGGGAGGTTGTTGATTCCCGCATGCCATCGGCAGAGTTGTACTATTTTGTGCACTTTCCTCAAGGTGGCGAATTTTCATTTCCTTATCATGCCTTCTTTGTAGTAGTAGCAGAAAGCCATTTTGTAATCCTCAGTCATTCATAAAGTAGTCCAACAATAGGAAATCTGTCTTGTATTGAGTAGGGTGTACAAAGTTACTAAAGGAAAAACTTTAAAACAAAGAAATAAAAGGGAAATAAAAAATAGAGTAAGGCAAAAGCTACAGGGAAGAGTAGGGTGGGGGATGAAAGGAAAACACGTCCTTCCTCTCCAAGAGCAAGATCGGACATCCCACATCATGAAGGTCCTGGAGAGACTCCTGTTGGTCTACCTAAGTAAACAAACAAGAACAGATCAGGGCCTCCTGCCGTTTGCTTATTGTCATGGAGTTGGAGTTGAAAATGCCATCATCCACTTGCTTCAACCAACCCACTGTCATCTGGACAAAGCAGGCAGCGCTGTGAGAATCATGTTCTTTGATTTCTCCAGCGCATTTAACACAATTAAGCCTGATTTTCTTTGTCAGAAACTCCTGAAAACACAGGTGGAGGCCTAAACGATCAGCTGGATCAATGACTACCTGACAAACAGACCACAGTTTGTGAGACTAAGGGACTGTGTCAAACCAGCTGGTCAGGAGCACCACAGGAAGAGTATTCTCACCATTACTTTTCATTCTGTACTCCTCAGACTACCAGTATAAGACAGAGAATTGTCATCTGCAGAAATAATCAGATGACTTTGCAGTTGTCGGGTGTATCAGAGATGGAGAAGAAGTAGAATGACCAGAGTGGCCTTTATTGATAGATGACCGAGATTGAAGGAGGAGAGAGGTGGGGGAAGACATGTGGCACCTGGGACGGGACTTGAACCAGGGACGGCCACGTTTAGGACTGAATCTTCTGTATATGGGGCGGCTGCTCTAACCACTGCACCAAACGACGCCCCATAAATACGTTTTTTAATATTTCAAACTTCTATTAACCTTAGCTCTTCTTCTCTCTTTTTTCATTGTTTCCCCCCCCCCAGACAGCCATCAGCGCAATGAATCTGGACCAACAGTTGTCCCAGTACTCTTTCATCAACCAGCAGTCAATGCCGCAGACACACCAGAACCAGCAAGTGAGTTTCTATTCAAAGTTAGCTTTTATCCAAAATTTTCAGCTGTTAACCTGATCCCACATACAATCCTGATCAGGATTGTATGTGGGATCAGGTTAACAGCTGAAAATCCTGATCAGGATTGTATGTGGGATCAGGTTAACAGCTGAAAATTTTGGATACAATCCTGATCAGGATTGTATCAGAAAACAAGTACTAGCATCTCTTGCTGCTGGATCATAACCAAATGCTTTAAATTGCCAAAAGACAAATCAAGAGCAGGTAAAAAAAATATGTAAACTCCACGCTTAAAGGTTTAAGTCCATAGCCCCAAACCACCACAAAGTAGTACAAAAATTGTGAAAAATTACTCAGAAGTTAGTTGTCCAATGATTCCTGTGGATCACTTCAAAAATGTGTTCAGGCCTGCATGAGGTGATTGTTTCCAGTAGACTGCTGAACATGTTGCTACATTTGGTGAAGATAGGGTCAATAAACAGTTTTACAGTCCAGGAACTACATTGCCATCTCTCTGTCTCCACTTACCCCCCTACATTTATATATATATATATAAATATATATATATAAATGTATATAGAATATATATATATATATATATATATATTCAAGCATCCCACAGCAACACACCAGGTTACAAAATGGCTGCTTTACTACAACACTCACCCTGTAGATGGCTTCAGGTAGCAGTTGACCAGTAGACGAATTTGTTTACATTCTAGGCTGTCGCTTGTTTTATGACGTCGGTACTTCTCAATCCCTTGTTTGTTGGATACTGTTGGATAGTTACAGAATTATTTGTATACCGCCACCTGCTGTTTAGGTGTAGTCTGTCATGTAAAACACTGGATTCAAATACGGGCAGAGATCCGAGCCATTTCAACAGAAAAAAATTGCATTTTTCTCTGGCCATTTATTGGCACGGCCACACATGTGAAAACGGCCTAAGAGTTCTTTGAATCTGTCAGCGAAGAGTTATACCCAAACGGATATCATAAACCTTTTAGGTTTACATTTGTCTAATAAAAGAAACAAAGTGTCATATTAAAAAAAGAAGGAAGTCCAATGATCTTCATTTGTCTGATAACATGACAGACTATAGCCCCCCAACTCTTCTAACTTCTCAGAGTATTCTCTCTCTGTAGATAGACAGTGTAATGACACAGTCTTCGTTATTCTGATTGCACTACTTCCTCTCCAGCAGATGGGTCTAGTCGAGATGCCATCCTCTGTAAACTCCTGCTCTACATCAGACAACCAGACATCTGCACAAACTAACATGACTATCGACATGAACATGGTAAGTTAAACATTGTTATTGGTTCAAAGGTTTCCGTACTTTGGCTTGTTTCTATTGTTTCTCAGGAGGTTTGGTCAGATGGTCTGACAGGAAAACAATGTTCAGGGTTTCCACATGTCCTGGAAAAACTGGAAAAATGATACACCAATTTTCTATTCATGGAAAACGTGGAAAATGAGAATAAAAGTAAAATGTACATGAAATATTTGAGTTGTCCTGGAAAATAATTTTCCCTCCTTGTGGTTGAACACAAATGGGTTTAACATTTTACGCATTAATTCTGTTTTCAGCTGCCTTTAAGGGGTAACATTGGGCTGTAGCTTGGTTTCATTTCTGCATTTAGCCTGCAGTATATCGAGTGAGAGGTTTTTCTCCCTCAAGCAGAGAGCAGTGGCCATGTTATCACTCTTGCCTTTGCCTGAAAAACATTTTTGGTTTTAGTGGAGCGAACATGACGACAGCTTGGAGGTAGCGATGGATACCAGGTAATCATTAAGCCATTCTTACTATAAGCTTTATTAAAAAGGAAGGTTTTAAGCCTAGTCTTGAAAACATACAGAGTATCTGTCTCATGGACTAAAACGGGGTGCTGGTTCCACAGGAGAGGAGCCTGATAACTAAAAGATCTGCCTCCCATTCTACTTTTAGACGAACTACCAGGGGACCTGCATTCTGAGAACAAAGTGCTCTATTAACATATGGAAAATCAGATCTCTGATGTATGATGGAGCTTGATTATTAAGGGCATTATAAATAAGGAGGAGGATCTTAAACTCGGATACTCTGATCTTATCTCTGTCAGAGTAACAGACAAAGGACAGATTGAAATTCCATGAAGCTGTGAAAACTTAAAGTTTTATAGGTCTTTGAGTATAAAATTTCTTTGAGTGATTTTTTTTTTTTTTGCTGAGCTTAAGTACTGTTTTAGTAAGTGTTCTGTGTAGAGTTTTAAAATGAGACCCCAGGTTGTTAGATAATTAATTTTTTTCCTTGTCCCTTTCTGAGCATGTTATAGATATGTATATAACATTATAGGATGGCCTGTTTTGTTTTGCCTTCAGATTTATCTTTATATTCTTTACTGAGGTTATGTAAGGGCCTGACCTTTTACTTTTTATTGAAAAAGTACTAATAAAATACAAAATGATGCACCTGAAAAGACTGCAGATGATTCTGTATAATCCCTAGTTGTGCCATAGATTTTTTCTTTCAGTGTGTTTTTCTTTTCCCTAAAACAAGCCACTTTTAGTTAATTTCGCAACCCAAAGGGTTAAAAAACACCCTGGTAACGTTTATCTGGTGCTATGTGATATGACCTCAAACCTATATAAGAATAAAATTTTAATTATGTGTGGTAACGATATGTATTGCGATTAGAGGTGTCGCAATCGCAATTTTTGTATTGAAATCAATTGAAATCACGTTACAACCTTGTTATCGAAATCCAAAAGAGGTTTGTGATCACCACCTTCCATGTTTACATATTGTAGCGTTACTGGCCTCACACTCTGACTTCATAGCAACAGTTAGCAGGCGACCGTCTATTTACTCAGATATCCTCATCACAAGAAACCACACATTGTATTTTCCCTGACAAGTTACTCTCACCAGTTATCCTAAAACTAGCAGCAACACCTGGTAACATTATTAACTGCTGTATCTCAATAGGAGCATCCCCTGTGACTGAGCTGACGCCAGCTAGTAGCTATTAGCTAAGCTACAGTTAAACCATGGCTAGGACAGATGAAGAAAGAAGCAGCAGGACCAGAGCTAAAGTCGCTCCTTCTACTCTCAAATCACCAGTAAAGAAAATTTGAAATCTCAGTGAATTAAGTTCACATTTGCTTTGTAAACAAGAGGACCAATGTTTACTGCCCATTTGCTCAATCTTCTGAGCCATCCGGAACCGTCGTATCTCCTTCATTTAAGAGTTGTTGCGTTACAGTAACTAAAAAGAGTCACTAGATGGCAGCCACCCACTGTTAATAATCATTTCTGTTATTTATTAAAACAAGATTGTTACACCTATTTTGTAAATAAATAATTTCAATTTGACCATTAATGCTTAATGTGATACATTACACAAGAATAATGGAACTTGCATCACTTATATGTCTTTTGAAATAGGATTTACTGTACAAAATGTAATTAAGAAAACCAATGATTGTAGACTACATAAGTCTAAAGATGGCATAGGGATCTTTACTGTAAGAAAAACAAAACAAAAGAATTGAATTGTAACCATAAATCAGAAATAAAATCAAGGATTTGCAGAATCGTGACACCCCTAATTGCGATATATTCTCTTTTTTTCTTTCACATGTCAAAATGACTGCTTATGAACATTCTCACTTTCCAGATACACTGTACTAGAATAACTTCAAACAGCTTTAGAATGCCATTTAAAGAACATTTATTGTGCAAAATGCATTTTAAAAATATTATGTTCCTTCTCCGAAAAAATGCTACACAAAAACTTTAGATTAAGATTTTTTTTAAATAAAATAAAAGCTAAATATTTTGAAAATAAAGTTCAAAATTATCTGCTTTCCTGGTTACTTATTTATACATTTAATATCGCGCAAACATGCATATATTTGAATTAAAGTGCTTCAAGTTCAACAAATTTCTTTTCCGTTAAATGAAAAACGACAAACCTTAAACTTTCAATATCTAGTGTGAAGAAAAAAACTGCAAATCAGCATCCTTGCATACCTGATACAAATTATGTAGGCACAGCTTGATGACATCAAAATACATAACCGCATTTGGCAGTAAGGCAGTATAGTCAATATTTCTACCTTTGTCTAAATTTATATAATTTCTACCTTATAACTTTGTCATTGCCCTCTACTACTTTTATCATAAAATACTTAAAATACAGATGCCACACTAAACGATGTGGATGTTATGAAAATACAGAGACTACTGGGGTAAAAAAGCGTTATAAATCTAAATTCCTTGTCATACTTTTTTAGGATTTTCTCTCTCTTTAATTAGTTTACTGTTTAATGCAGGATCAGTATGATGAAAGATAACGTGTTTTATAGTGTATATATATTATAGTTTAATAGTGATTTTGGTGAATGATACACAGTTTTTGTCACACGTATGTGCTGCAGAGTTCCGGCTGAGGTGAGATTTATTATTGTGCAGCGACATATGGAGAGAAAATATACACAACAGGTACGACAATGATCCAGCTAGGACTGATGGCGTCCCCTTGTGGGAGCTGAGTCGGGTGGGCGACCCGGATGGTGTCCTCTCACAGGACGGGTGTCGGGCGGTCGACCCGAATGGCGTCTTCTGGCTAGACGAAGGACTGGCGGACGTCCCCTTACGGGACGTGAGTCGGGCGGACGGCCCGTGAGTCGGGCGGACAGCCCGAATGGTGTCCTTGGCTGGACGAACGACTGGCGGACGTCCCCATACGGGACTTGAGTCGGGCTGACAGCCCAGCTGTACTCTCCTGGGGACCCGGAGGTCCAGCAGGAAGCTGGACGGACGTCCCTTGACGGGACAGGAAGCCGGCGGACCGCCCGGCAGTCTTCTGTTGCGGAGGAGGCAGCGTCGGAGAGGATTGGCTGGTCATCGGCGTAGAGAGACGGACCTGGTTCCCACTGATGGCAACAAAGGAACCTGGCCAGTGAAGCTGGGCCTGAGACTGGCTGCTCCAGCGGCGGCAGCGGCCAATCCAGGAACTCTGGCGGAGGCTGCGGCAAATCCAGCAGCTCTGGCGGAGGCTGCGGCAAATCCAGCAGCTCTGGCGGAGGCTGCGGCAAATCCAGCAGCTCTGGCGGAGGCTGCGGCAAATCCAGCAGCTCTGGCGGAGGAGGAAAGTCGGAGAGCCGGAAGCCGCTCCTTCCCGTCGGCGCCGCTATCTGCGGCGAGATGGTGGCGGAGCTTCTTGCCTTTGGCTGCGTGGCCTGCGTGGACCGGTTCCGGGAGCACAGTATGCGAGCCTGGAGCCGATGTGCGAGGACTGCTGCTCCACATACTGCTCCTCATTGTCCTCCCAGTCTGACCAGACCGATGAAGGATACTCCGGCGCAGCTTTGCAGCGTCTGTGTCGCCGATCGCAGCAAGGAGCTGGATCCCCTCTGGAGCAGAGGTTGTCGAACTTGTCCCCGTGAAAGAATTCAAACAGTTCGTCCTCGCTGATGTAGAGAGGACCCCGTCTTGGGCTGGCAGAAGAAGCAGGATTGAAGGCGCAGCTGGACGTCTGGCTGAAACAGGGGGAGCCCTCGATGAAGCGGTCGGGAAACAAGCGCAGACAGCCGGAGATAGGATTGGTGGCATGTAGAGCATGGACATTGGTGGAAGCAGCTCCCCCACAGGACACTATCCTCCGCTGCAAGAGCGTGTCGCTGCCTACTCCTCCCATCTAGCGGTAAGGCTGGAGCAGAACCGGGGAAGGTCCTATAATAATCCAGAGCGGTAGGCACAGAGGCTCAAGCCGAATCTTGTCCAGCCTACACCAGAGAGACTACAGGAGGTCAGAGTCTGGAGCTTCCGCTGGGTCCGTCTTTTTTGGCTGTATCATTCTGTCACGCGTATGCTGCTGCATGGAGGACGAAGGACCCAGGCGCAGAAGCAGAGTTCCAGGTGAGGTGATAATTTCTTTAGTGTGCAGCAACCTAAGACGAGACGATGCACACAACAGGTACGACAATGATCCAGCGAGGACTGAAGCGCTTGTTGGATCTTAAGTAAGGGGAGACAAGGAGGAACACAGGTGCAAACAATAGGAGGTGAGGAGGTTCAGACAGGACGACACAGGTGCAAATGATGATGGACACAGATGGGATGAGGAGAGTGAGAATCCTGACAGTTTTAAGCTAAACATTTAAGTGTAGTGCTAAAATTAAATAAATAAATAAAACCTTATGAAATGTTTACATTAATAAATATTAGACAAATATATTATGTGATAATGAAATTATTACAAAAACTCACTTTTCAGCTCATTATTATGAAATATTTTTCATTTTCTTTGGAAATGTATTTATTAGTATAACACATTATTTAATTGTAAAAAATATTTTTATTTATATAGCGCCATTTCACAACAAATGTCATCTCAAGGCACTTTACAACAAATGTAATTTCAATAAAATTATACAAACATTCCAATCAGTTAAGTTTTCTATGTAAAGAATCCCAGCGCATTATCCGGGTCGGGGCAGCAGTTTAAGCAAGCAGACCCAGACTTCCCTCTCCCCAGCTTCTTGGTCCAGCTCCTCAGGAGGAATCCCAAGATGTTCCCAGGCCAGCAGAGAGACATAGTTCTTCCAGCGTGTCCTGGGTCTTCCCTTGGTGTTCTCCTGGCCTTTACCCATGGCTTAGCCCAAAGAGGAAACATGGGCCCCCTTCCGATGAGCTCACCACCTGTGGGAGGGGCCATAAGGGTCGGGTACAGTGTAGGATGGGTGTCGGCCGAAGGCGGGGACATTGGCTGTCCAATCTTTGGCTTCAGAAGTAGTAGATATTTATCAAAAATACTACCTTTTTTCAAATGGTCATGTAATAGTAGCATCTCTAAATGAGTTTTATTTAGTTGGCCTGAGAAGTGAAAATGGTTTGTTGGATCTTAATGGTTTTAGACCCCTATTTTAGATATATGGCAGAGTCTTGGTACCTTTGAAGATGGTCCATCTTCTTTCCATGTTCAGATGAGGGAATAAACAGATCTCTGTGAGACTATTCATACATTGAATATAGTTTTATAACCTAACTCTGCCTAAACATCATTACAACTTTCTGCCTGACCTTTTCTACTGTTCTGCCTTAGTCACCATGATGTTGTTTGTTCACCAATGTTCTCTAGCAAACCTTGAGGCCTTCACAGTACTGTTAGATATTCCCTGATATTAAATTACACAGTGTCCTACGTGATTCTGAAGGCAATAGATTACACTGAGTTTTTCTATGGGTATCAAAGTATAAGGGGAAAAATCAAAATGGACCCTACACTTAAAACTTGTTTAAATTAGTAAAAAACATTAAGAAACCATGTGTTTATGGTTATATCTTCCTATATTTTGCGGTTACAAGGTAATTTGTGTTGGTCCATCACATTAAACCCCAATAAAACACATGGATTATTTTTGTTTTGTAAACCAATACGATACGAATACCGATACTTCTACCACACACAAAAATTCAATAAATTGGAAGGCACGTTTTATTTTCTTCTTTGCTTGTTACAACAAATGATTGTGAATTTAAAAAATAATAATAATTAAAAAATGATAGCAAAAGTAAAATTTCAATTGAAAAATAACATTTTCTGTGAAATTATTGCAGTTTCCACATATAAGTTTTTGTTCATGGTATAGGTTAACTTTAACTGATACGATACAGTACCAGTATCTGTATCGTGCATCCCTAGTTGTAACATGAGAAAATTTGGTTTTAGGGGCATAAATGGGGAAGGATGCTTTCATCCTGGGTAACAAATGAAAAGGAGTCAAAGCAATGTCTTCAGTATAGCTTCATATACAGTATGAAAGGATCTGCACATAATGAATCCACTGACTTGAGAAGAACGGCGCTCCTGTCTGAATAACATGGATATGTTGTTTCATGTCAGGCCGCCTCCCTGCAGCAGTATCGTCATAGGGTTGGATCCTCTGCCAATCAGTCTCCAACCTCTCCCGTCTCCAATCAAGGCTTCTCACCTGGAGGCTCACCTCAAGTAAGGGCGTGTGAGCCGATGAGCCGAGGGCTCATTTTCTGTTGACGTCATCGTACCTTGCATCTGATGGTTGTTTTTGGTGCACAGGGCTCTGTGTCGCTGCCCCCGCCACTTCCTCCTCCTCCTCCTTCACACCAGCTTGTTTCTGTTGGTACTGCCGATCTGGGCAACATATTTTCATTTCTATGTGATCAGAGATAAAATCAAAGAGCCCTTTTTAACTCAAAGCTTGTTATATGTTAATTCATACCTGCTTGTTATGAGCAAACATGTTTTTTCGTCCCACCAGATTCCACATCCTGTGCAAATCTCCACTGAAGTTGAAGAGACTTCTGATATAAGTGCATCACAGGAGACCTTCACAGATTACCTGTTTTTGAAGTTGAAATTCTGTAAATTCCGTATAAATTATACCATTAATTGTCTCACTTGAATAGGATTAAGAACGGCTAATGTTTTTCAAACACTTTAGTATATCTTGCCCAGATTTGGTCTAATGTGCTGTGAAGCTCTCAGTGTCCTTGTCGTGTAATGATGTAGCTCTGTTTCTGGTCTGCACTCTCAGCTGCTTTTGTTGTATTGCATTGCACCTCAGCATCTTGCTCCACCCTGAAATGATTGCTGCATTTATCGGATTATTGTGTCAATTGTACCTCTGCAACACAATGGAGTATACATGTGTGTCAAGAGAAATTATGTGGTGGTTTTATTTGAGAAGGGATTGGGGGATCAGCCCTGACTGGTAATCGGTGGATGAGCAAAACCTTAAAAATACAATCATTTTCTGACCAGTGAATTCACCATAGCTGAACTCTAACAGATAGTAATTAAGTCAGCACTTGTCTGATTCACTGAGGCAAGGAGGCTCAGACTGAGCTATTTTCTGCATCGGTATGTAAAAGTTAAATCAGATTAACCTCAGAGATGTAAGAATGTATTTAAAACTGGACTGTATTTTCCATAACATGTTGATATATTTCTGCAGTCCATTCAGGCTGCAGAGGTAGTGAGTCTTGGAGCAGATAACAGGAAGGCTGAAGGTATTCCAGCTAAGTTTTTCTGTTTTATCAGTTTGTCATGGAATGTGGTAAATTTGGAAAAGCAATTTAGAAACTGTAGAGTTAAAGCAGCTGCCCAGAGAATGTATTTATTTATTTATTTAAGTTTTATATATCTAAAATGATGTGGGGTCCAGTACTATGATAAAAGGCTAGTTCTCCACAACATTTGTTATTTTTCTTAAGTCCCTCCTTCCTCTCATAGACCCCTATGGAATTCACACTGACCAGCAAATTCTTTTATCCAATAGAATTCAAGTTTCTGTCGTGTTGACTGTCAATCAATGTGCATGCGCACAAACCTGTGGAGATGAGGCCAAGCAGACAGAATCCTCTCCAGTTTACAGTCACCATAATCAGAATCAGAATCAGCTTTAATGGCCAAGTATGACACATACAAGTATGACGCATACAAGGAATTTACAGATACAGTACAACCTGTCCAAGATCATTACAAACAACAACAACAACAAACAGATCCAGATCACTGTTGGGCATGCA
Organism: Apricaphanius iberus; assembly: GCA_028564705.1. NCBI lineage: Eukaryota > Metazoa > Chordata > Actinopteri > Cyprinodontiformes > Aphaniidae > Apricaphanius > Apricaphanius iberus. The sequence goes on from JAPXFQ010001885.1 coordinate 352,062, forward strand.
GCCACTGAGCGGTGTTCCCGTTTATGAAACATAGAGAGATACACATCTGGGGAGGGGAGGGTTCCACGGTGAGGAGAAAAAACGGTCAACTGTGTTGTGGGTCCGCACAGCACTCACAACGCAGGTAATAGAAAAATCCACACCATCAAACATTTAACCACATATTCAGACATTAACAATGACACATCAGGAAGGATGGGCAGGTATGCAGGAGAGAGAATTGTGGATACAGCAAGACTTTGTGTGTGAATGTGAGTGTGTGTAAGCATGTCAGTGTGTGCGTCAGTAAATGCAGGTGTACGGGGGAGAGGAGACTCTGTTGACATTCTTCTCAGGGACATTTGATTAGGACCAGGTTGAAGGTCTTCATGGGCATTCAGAGACCAGCTGAGAGCGGTCATGGAGAGGACACAGCAAACTTCTGCTAAATAGTTAGCCATTCCCCAGCTACCCAGGACTAAATCAACTTCAGAGAGAAAAACAATGGGAAATACGGCGACTAACTGAAAAATGCCTTAGAGACCAGAGTAGGGTGTTACATTGATATGTGTCCCCCTCTATTTACATCAGAGATGCTTTTCTACATGGAGATAGGCTACCATCGAATCTTAAAAGGCTTCAAAGTGATGCAGCTTTGGACACATTTCTGCTGAACAGATAAGACAGTCATAGATTCAGTTAAGCAAATCAATATAATATTTTATTGATAAAGTACTGTTGTGGCTATACTTGTGGAACTGCACAACGCACACACAATTTGTCTGGTTGACGTCAACAGGAGTAATCATAAATAATAACTTAATATTAACATGGCTATTAATGAGATTCAGTTGATTAGTTTATTAATTCAATCATATGGGGCACCACTCCTGAAAATCCAGGAGAACGTTAACAGAAGCCAGACAAATTCAGTCTCTTTTCTAAAGGGTGAACTCGGACGCAGTAACAATAATTCCACATGCACTGAATAAAACAGGAGACCTTCTCTTTAAAATATAACAGGGTTTATTAACAACGTTTTTTTAATATTACAGATGAACACTGTGACAACAGCCGATCTATTCTAAGTCATGCAGTCTACTATTTAAAAAAGGAATAATGTATGTAACCATAAAACTAACCCCAACAGAATTAGGGAAAACAGCTTCATAACATCAGAAGGATGCGTGTTTGTGTGTGTGTGTGTGTTTTTGTATGCTGGAGAGAGTCCGCAGGGGGTGATCTGGGGTCAGGACCTATGGTAAATAGTATTCACCCTTAGCAAGACATGCAACCACACCATACCAACAAATTGAAAGGGTATTAAAAGATAGGAGATATAATACCACTTTGGCAAGAACCAGTGAACACAAAATCAAGCATACAACAGCTCAAGCTAGCATGTGACGATGCTACAACCAAAGTGAGCAAATGGTGGTTTAACGATTGCAGAAGAATCAATTAACCTATTTTACACAAGTATGAGCTTGTTTTTTTAAAACCTCCTACAGAGGCCTACACCCTACCCAGACAAACTAAATGTATCCTTCTGTTGATTACTTTGTCCATTCTGCCAGTCCAAGCAGACGATGAAGGAAGAAGGAGGAACAATCCAAACAGGGCAAAGTCTTTTGAGGAACAGCCGTGAAAAGCTGATTTTAAAAGAACGTGTTCAGATGCAGATAGTGACTTCAGTCGATCCTGGTTTTAGAGAGCTATATTGGTATAGCTCAGATGGCAGGCACACCTAATGGCTACACAAATAGGAGGTTGGGTAGCTTGGCAAAATAATGCTCCAGATGTTTGGGAAAGTGGTCCTGTCCTGGCACGCAGGTTGGAACCAAAAGGAGAGATTTTGCTAGCAAAGATTTGAGTGTCCCTGTCAGCCAATAGGCATGGAAAGACAATGGCTTCTTTGAGTAAGAGCTCTTCCTGTGATTACCAGCCAAAGACCAATGAGAATACAGTAAGGGCGGTGCAAGCTCTGTCAAAGACCAGTGAGAATGAGTTTAGGGCATGCAAAAGGATGCTGGAGACACCATGTAATTTATGGAAAATGAATCCCAACAGCACACAATGACATGCTGTGAAATCACAGGTGATGCGCATCCCCAACTGTATGCGCGGGTAGAGGGAGCGGGATGTTTGCGGGAGCAGGTGGGCGGTGGGTGTTTTGGAGGGGACTTGGTATGTTGGATTAAAAAAAATCGATCTTTTCTGAAATAATCCGCATTGTGGCTTTAAGGAAGGTTCTGTAGAATATATCTGTGTAATAACCACAGTTAAGATAAAAAATATTCATACCCCTGGCGGATTTAGATTTTAAAATATTTCTTTAACCGAGAAGTTTGTTACTGATTGATTAGATATGCATCCCTCAAAACATAATAAACTGTGTAAAAGAAGCATCTACTTGCATAACATAAATTGTCTTTGTAATAGGTCTCATCATCCAGCCCCATTGACTCCCTCTCATCATCATCCTCACCTTTGTCTCCAATTATACACACCTGATTTTCCTCACCTCTTGTCTTTATAACCCATTACTTCAGCTTACTCAGTGCCACGTCATTGATGATGTCAATGAATGAATTTGCCCTCGTGGGGTAAATAAACTATTTTAGATTTGATGTCAACCTCTCCTTGGTGTGTTGTCCTGTTTCTCTGTTCCTGCTATCATCACCATCAGAACATTCATCTTTCCACATCGTCACCAAATTCCCTTCAATAAACAAACTTGCACTTACTCTGCTTCTGCGTTTGAGCTCACGCATCACACACCGCACCCCCGACAGACTTTTACTTTTACAGATGTACAACGATCAAACCCTTTTTATAATTTCTGAATAGCTTCTTGCATGATATCTTGAGGTTTTATCCCCCCAAGATAAATATTACTTGCAGCAACAAGAAATAGGTTTGTAAAATTAAAAGATTAGTTTAAATTTATATTAGCAAAAGGAATAAAGAAATTTTGGCATATATGTATAAAAAGATTATTATCCTAATATCTGACACTGTTGCATCTCCATTAGTTTTGGGAAGATCTCCATAAGAAGATACTAAACCAAAAAGTATTGATTAATTTTAAATTAAAACACACAAGGCGAACACCTTACTGTTAGGTTGTGGTTGAAAGAGGACCCAAATGCAGAGCGACGTTTAGAGCTTTTATGGCCAATTTTATCAAGCAATCCAAAATCCTGGATAGAATGCAGACAGGACTCAGAGAAGATAAGGTAGAAGTGGCGAGATGTACTCAGACGACAGCCAAAGACCATGAACCAGCAGAGACATGAGGTAAAGGGGAACATATATATATAATGGGTATATTAGGGTAATTAGGAGACAATGAACAACTGGGGACAGAGACAAGAAACAGCTGACTTCAATTAGACAAGACAGGAAGAGAATCACACTGTGACCCTAACAAGTGTATGAGTCCCAGTTCAGAGAAAGGCCAGAGGACCTCAGGACAAAGAATAACTGCTATTTAAATCAGAATGTTCTTCAACAGCATTAAAGATGGATGTTTTATGCTAAGGATGAAAAGGGATGCAGAAGCTATAGTGGCGAGGGACATGGTGAGGTATGTGTCCACATGTTTGTCCTGCTATTTGCTCTCCCAGCTCTAAGCTGCACGGGCTCTGCTGGAATCCAAATTTATTCACAGGCACACAAACAAAAGCATTACTACTATGCCATATGCTCTATTGTCTTGCTATGTCTTGTTGCGACATGTGCAGCACACAATGATAATGTGGATTCAGACTAACATGATTGAGGATATAATCCAGTTACTGACAAAGTTATGTTTGAAGCAGGGGATGTTCTGTTGCTGATCTATGAGGATATTCAAAAGATAATTTCTGAGTGAACTAGCTTGACATGAGACAATGAGGGAATCTAAAGTCTCATAGGGAACTACATACTTAGTCATTCACTTTATTGTGGTGTTTACATCCCACAAACTTTGAGTTTATCAAAAAAACCAAGGGCAGAAATCAGCAGGACAAAATGTGGGGGGAAAACCCTCCACTTAGTCTCGACTAAGTGTAGAATGTTAAATGATACTTGGTTTTTATCCAACAGTATTTCATGCACAAATACCTAAACCTAACAAAAATATAAACGCAACAACTTTGTTTCTGCTCCCATTTTTCATGAGATGGAGTTAAAGATCTAAAATTTATTCCAGATATACAATATTACCATTTCTCTCAAACATTGTTCACAAATCAGTCTAAATGTGTGATAGTGAGCACTTCTGCTTTGCTGAGATAATCCATCCCACCTCACAGGTGTGCCACATCAAGATGCTGATCTGACATCATGATTAGTGCACAGGTGTACCTTATACTGCCCACAATAAAAGGCCACCCTGGAATGTGCAGTTTTTTGCTTTATTGGGGGTCTGGGGACTCAGAACCGGTCAGTATCTGGTGTGACCACCATTTGCCTCATGCAGTGCAACACATCTTCTTCGCATAGAGTTTATCAGATTGTCAATTGTGGCCTGTGGAATGTTGGTCCACTCCTCTTCAATGGCTGTGCGAAGTTGTTGGATATTAGTGGGAACTGGTACACGCTGTCGTATACGCCGGTCAAGCACATCCCAAACATGCTCAATGGGTGACATGTCCGGTGAGTATGCTGGCCATGCAAGAACTGGGACATTTTCAGCTTCCAAGAATTGTGTACAGATCCTTGCAACATGGGGCCGTGCATTATCTTGCTGAAACATGAGGTGATGTTCATGGATGTATGGCACAACAATGGGCCTCAGGATCTCATCACGGTATCTCTGTGCATTCAAAATGCCATCAATAAAATGCACCTGTGTTCTTCGTCCATAACAGATGCCTGCCCATACCATAACCCCACCACCACCATGGGCCACTCGATCCACAACATTGACATCAGCAAAGCGCTCACCCACACGACGCCACACACGCTGTCTGCCATCTGCCCTGAACAATGTAAACCGAGATTCATCCGTGAAGAGAACACCTCTCCAACGTGCCAGACGCCATCGAATGTGAGCATTTGCCCACTCAAGTCTGTTACGGCGACGAGCTGGAGTCAGGTCAAGACCCCGATGAGGACGACGAGCATGCAGTTGAGCTTCCCTGAGACGGTTTCTGACAGTTTGTGCAGAAATTGTTTGGTTATGCAAACCAATTGTTTCAACAGCTGTCTGAGTGGTGTGGTTACACGTGGTCTGCGGTTGTGAGGCCGGTTGGATGTACTGCCATATTCTCTGAAACGCCTTTGGAGACGGCTTATGGTGGAGAAATGAACATTCAATGCACGAGCAACAGATCTGGTTGACATTCCTGCTGTCAGCATGCCAATTGCACGCTCCCTCAATGCTTGTGGCATCTGTGGCATTTTGCTGTGAGACAAAACTGCACATTCCAGGGTGGCCTTTTATTGTGGGCAGTATAAGGTACACCTGTGCACTAATCATGATGTCAGATCAGCATCTTGATGTGGCACACCTGTGAGGTGGGATGGATTATCTCAGCAAAGCAGAAGTGCTCACTATCACACATTTAGACTGATTTGTGAACAATGTTTGAGAGAAATGGTAATATTGTGTATCTGGAATGAATTTTAGATCTTTAAGTCCATCTCATGAAAAATGGGAGCAGAAACAAAGGTGTTGCGTTTATATTTTTGTTGAGTGTATAAAATAATTTAGTATTTATTGATTGATTTATTTCTGCTATTTCATTCATAGGTAATTCATTTATTATTAATTTTTCTGTTTATTTTAGCTTCATTTAGTTGATTCATTAACAAGACATAACCGTTGTGGTTCAACAACAAGATATCAATGCAGAAATAACTCCTGATTAATTTAACCAGTTTCTATCATCACTGTAACTTCAATTTAAAACAATAATATAGAATATAATATAATAGAACAGAATAGGCCATGGTCAAGTTTATTTATGATGCACTTTTACAGCAACCAAGGTTGTCCCAAAGTGCTTACATAAAACAATACATAACAAACGGCAACAATGACAAATAAAGTTCTTAAAAAATAAATAGGTTTAAAAAAATGAGTGAATGTATGAAAAAGAAAAACGTTTCTCAGATTCAGAGAAAATCAATGTGAAATAATGTTTTTTAAAGAGATTTGAAATTTTCAAGATACTGAGCAGCCCTGATGTGCAAGGGAAGTTCGTTTGACAGCTTGGGAGCACATATGGAATAGGCTCTGTCTCCCCTTGATTTAAGTCTCGGCAATGGTACTACTAATAAATGTTGCCTGAGTGGGGGCATGTCTCTGTAGTAGCTCAATCAGGTATGCAAAGATTTAAAACCAAAATAGAATTTTAAACCTTTCCACTGTCGCTTCGTGCTTGCTCAGTGTGAGTGATTGCTGAGAATTACACGACGCAATCTTCTGTGGTTCTCTAATTTCTACATTAAACATTGTATTGTAATAACTCTTTTTGTAAAGTGCCTTGAGATGACATCTGTTGTGAAACGGCGCTATATAAATAAATGAATTGAATTGAATTGAATTAAACTGAATCCTCTGTGTTTCTAAATGCCCAGGAACCTCGCCTTAAAGTAGAACTGGCATGAAATTCCCCACAACGTTTGGGCCCTTTTTGACACACTCTAAGTACCTTAATACTATATCAAAGGATCGCTTACCGTAATTCAGCCTTGTTGTAGAATTGCAGGTGTGACGAGTTGGCCCTTCTGTGAGCATTAGCACAGAACGACCGGGTTTCGGAGGGCGGGGCCTAGGCTATGTGCTTCTGTGGTCAGTGAGTCTCTAACAATATTTTGAATGTTAAATTATAATATTTAGTCTTTTTTCCCCAAACTAAAAGCATACTAGCACCAATGCTACATAAACAAACTGGGGTATTAGCTGTGAAGCTAATTCTGAATGTTAGCTATGAAGCTAATTGAAAAGCAAACAACTCAAACAATGCCACAATGTGTACTAACAGCTGAAGGACATTATTGAGGAAATATGCTTACTTGTACAGGGATATTTGCTGGTTCACGGAGAGTTGGTATTGATACTGGTAGAAGTATAAGACGATCTGTGAATCCACTGCTGTATTGTCCAAAGTTGGAAAAACAGTCATCCTAGAAATGTTTGCCACAAACTACCACACGCTTCAGCAGTCGGTCGGGCACATTCCCTGCATACATAAAATCTATCCACAAGCTTTTCAGTGACTCAGAAGTGGGGAGGACAAATAGATTTATGTTGTCTTTTGTACACCCAGGTACAGTGCAGTTTGGATGCGGTCTGCACTCCATGCTGTTGGTTTGTTGTTTGCCTGTTACCGTAGCTCTCTGCGCCACAGAGGGAGGGACTTACAGGGTGTTGTTCGGTGTAGGGGTTAATTAGCTGGAACTCAACACGTAATATGCAGAAAAAGTGTCGTGATATGCCGAACTCCCAAACAGTCCATTTCTGAGTGCTAATTTCACGATGTAGGCAGACATACCCTGGAACAAAGGAAATACTAATCAGTAATTTGAAGTCCTTAGTAGGCAAGCTGGGGGAACTAAAAGATATGATCAAAAACCTCCAAAAATGCACATTTTTTAATACCAGGTCCACTTTCAATCAGGAAGGATTTATTGCCAAGAGTGAAAAGGTAAAAGTTCTCTTTTGTTCACCCAGGTACAGTGCCGTTTGGATGCGGTCTGGACTCGATGCTGTTGGTTTGTTGTTTGCCTGTTACCCAAGGGGCAAACTCCGCCCGCAGAATGTGAAGCCAACTGGGAAGTGGCAGCAATTGCAGTTCAGCCCTCATCTGCTCGGGGCTGTCTCCAAAAGGGAGCAAATTCCCATTGACTCCCATGTTAAAAAGGCCAAATTTACAGCAAAAATAAACATGTTTACAGCCTGGTTCAAAAAACAATTTTAGGTTAGATAGTTACGGTTTACCGTCATGACAACTCTGAGGGGGGTGAATTTTTTTCTAGCTTCTCTGTTTATTTGTAGTTTAATCTTGAAATTTTTTATAATTAGGAGCGTGTCATTTTGATTGACAGGTCCGTCTAGGCTAATGCTGGTGGCTAATGGTGGCTAACTGTAGCTAATAGCTTGCTCCTGCTGGGTCACACACAGCCATCAGGTGGCGCTAACCAGCCCTATTAATACAGCCCGCTTCCCCCACTTCGGCATTTTTCACGACGGGCACCGGCCAGCTCTCCCAGAGGAGACCCACTACAACCATAGTCCTTCGCTGGCGAAGGAAGACCCGAGTTTCTGACAGGAACTTGCTCCAAATGAACCCAAAGAGCACTCCAGGTGAATCTTAAACATTGATAAACAAAGACATTGTTTATACCCAGAGCCCGACGAAAACCCCTCTAAGTTTCAGACTGCCGGAAAGGCTGCAAGACTGAATGAGTGGGAGCCACATGCGCCGATAAGAAGTGTCGCGCTGGAAAGCTGCCAAAAAGGTACTGTAAAAGTGGATGCCGGGGGCCGATCACCACGCAGCTGGATGGAGTAGCAAGCCAGGAGCTCACTGCAGCTAACCGGCTAATCATCTGCTATCTTTGGGTAACAGAGGCCTTTCGGCCTAAACTTAATCAGTGTTTTTTTTTTTTTAAGACTTTCTCCCAAGGTTGTTAAACCTTGAAAGACCTCAGCTTCCTCAGAAAGTACAGTCTGCTCTGTCCCTTTTTGTAGACGGCTTCACTGTTGATTCTCCAGTCCAGTCTGTTGTCCAGGTAAACTCCGAGGTATCTGTACTCTTCAACCACCTCGACTTCTTCTTCCTCGATAGAGACAGTCTTTGACTTATCCCTGTTTTTTTTTTAAATCTACAATCATCTCCTTTGTTTTGTTCACATTCAAGGTAATATGATTGTTTCCACACCATGCCACAAAGCAGCTTCTTCTCCATCTCTGATCCACCTGACAATTGCAGAGTTGTCTGAGTATTTCTGCAGATGACAGGTCTCCGTCTTATACTGGAAGTCTGAGTTGTACAGAGTGAAAAGGAATGGTGAGAGTACAGTCCCTTGTGGTGCTCCTGTGCTGCTGACCAGCTGGTTTGACACACAATCCTTCAGTCTCACAAATTGTGGTCTGTTTGTCAGGTAGTCATTGATCCAGCTGATTGTTGAGGCCTCCACCTGTGTCTTCAGGAGTTTCTGACAAAGTAAATCAGGCTGAATTGTGTTAAATGCACTGGAGAAATCAAAGAACATAATTCTCACAGTGCTGCCTGCTTTGTCCAGATGACAGTGAGTTGGTTGAAACAGGTTGATGATGGCATCTTCAATGCCAACTCCATGGCGATAAGCAAACTGCAGGGGTCCTGATAGGTTTTAGTTTGCTTAGTCAGGTTGGGCAGCAGGAGTCCCTCCAGGACCTTCATGATGTGGGATGTCAGGGCAACAGGTCTATAGTCATTGATGACTGATGGGTGAGTTTTCTTTGGTACTGGAACAAGGCAGGATATCTTCCACAACACTGGAACCTTCTCCTGGGTCAGGCTAAGGTTGAAGAGGTGCTGCAGAATCCCACAGAGCTGCTCTGCACAGGTCTTCAGGACTCTGGGGCTGACACCATCTGGACCTGCAGCCTTGTTCCAGTTCAGCTTCTCCAACTGCCTTTTCACCTGATTTCTAGAGACAGACAGGTGGGAGAGTGAGATAAAGGGGGTAGCACAATCTCCTGACTTGGTTGGAGACAAAGTTGTGGAAGTCGAAGAGTTCATGAATGAGGTGTGACAGGACAGGTGTTAGTTTGAGGAGAGTCGGCTTTCTCTTTGGCTGGAAACAGGAGAGGAGGATGCTGAGGTTGTTCCTGAACTGAACCTATTGAAGAATCTGTTCAGTTTATTGGCGCTATCAAGACTTGCATCAATCCAGTCCTTCCTGTGCTTAAAGCCTGTTATCTTTTTGCTTCCAGGCGAGACAGCTTGGATATTGTTCCTCTGTAGTTTGTTCTCCAGCTTCTTCCTGTAAGCCTCCTTGCTGTCTCTGATCTTGGCTTTTAGTTGCTTCTGTATACTCCTTAATAACTCCCTATCTCCCTCCCTGAAGGCTCTTTTTTTCTTGTTCAGCAGTTCCTTCAGCTCACTGGTGATCCATGGTTTGTTATTAGGGAAGCATGTCACTGTTCTGGAGGGGATGATATTGTCCACACAGACGTTTATGTAGTCAGTCACACACTCAGTCATGGCATTGATGTACTCTCCATGTGGCTGGCAAAGAGTCATCCAGTCTGTGGACTCAAAGCAACCCTGCAGGGCTTCTTCAGCTTCATTTGACCATTTTTTAACAGTTCTCTTTGTCGGAGGTTGCCTTTGAACAAGTGGTTTATACTCTGAGCAGAGAAAGACAAGATTGTGATCTGATTGTCCTAGCAGAGGTCTTGGTGTGGACATAAAAGCATATTTTACATTTGCATAAAAGAAATCTAAGGTCTTGTTTTCTCTTGTGGAGCAGCTGACCAACTGTTGAAATGTTGGAAGTGTAGAAGAGAGCGAGGTATGATTAAAATCACCAGATATTGCCACAAATGCATTTGGGTGCTGGGTCTTTAGCTTAGCGACAGCAGAACTGATGACATCACATGCATGGTCGGCAACGGCTGAAGGTGGAATGTAAACAACTGCCAAAATAACATTGGTGAACTCTCTTGGTATGTAATGTGGACGTAAGCTTACTGCCAAGAGTTCAACATCTGGGCTGCAGATACGACACTTCACAGTAACATGTCCTGGATGACACCATCTGTTGTTAACAAGCACCGCTACTCCTCCACCTTTTCTTTTCCCGCTCCTTGTCAGATCTCTGTCTGCTCGTACAGTCAGAAAGCCAATCAGAGAGACGTTAGAGTCGGGGATATTATCCTGTAACCACATCCCAGTGAAGCACATAGTACTGCATTCGTGATACTCAGGCTGAGACCTCGTCAGGGCTTGCAGTTCATCCATCTTTTTAGCTAGTGATCTCACAGTTCCCATTATGATTGATGGAAGGGATGGTTTGAATTTCCTCTTCCTCTGTCTCCTTTGCACTCCTGCTCTGAATCCTTGGTTTCTCTTCAACTCTTCTGGGATTTGTGGCTTCAGTGGAGGTTTTATTCCAGCTTTTGCAAATATTAATCAGCTGCTCCCGCCTGTAAACCACCTTGTTGCCATGGTTATGCATCATAACAAATCAGCAAAAAGTGAAAAATCAACAGAAAAAATCCTTCCAACTTCACAGGACAAAAATCCACAATGCACACAGGTCCAAAAATGCTATTCTTCCCTAAGAAAAAGGGGGAAGCAATGTCCAAAAAAACAAAAGTCAATATGTAGCTAAAAGAGCCACTGAAACATGACACAGATACACGTGACGAGCACTGTATTTTCCTGTGTAAAAGCACAAAAGAGAACCAGAGCCGGGCCATCAGACGAGTGTGGCTACTTGCACTTTGCCTCTGCTTTTAATATTTCACCAAGGAAAGCAGTCATGGAAGCTCGTTACCGTGTTTACCATTACTTTATCTTTAGAAAAGACAGCAACCAAAAACACACTACCTAAAATTTCAACCACCAGACTGCTAGAGACTAATTCAATTGATTGAATATTATGGAAGGAATCAAAACTCACCCGTGATGAAAAGGTTCTTGAATTCCGGACAGCGGGGGATCAACCAGGCAGATCAAGCTCCCTCCTTCTCACAAACCTACAGAGGTCCAAGGGCCAGAGAGGCTAATCCTCCTGTGTCTAGGCCATTTGACTGTTTGATCTGACTGTCTGAAAGGACAGGCTTAATCTTAGGACACGTCAGGATGTTCAGTGCTCTGAGAGTTGTTTCCATGGCAATACAGGACGTAGGAATCCTAATATCAGTTCATTTGACCTAACCTAATGTTATACAGTGTCACACAATCAGACTATTACTATATCATGAAGAAATAGCACACATTCTCTCAGTATGTAAGAATACACAGAACAGATCATTCTTAATATGAATTTTCCCATGACAGTCCCAGACTGTTAACTGTCATGCTTTGCCTGTTTAATGACTGTTTCCTGACTGGTAGAGTGGAATAAATTCATCATTAAACCAATTCCTAAGTCCTCCCGGGCAGATCCAAGAGTTCCTTTGAATTGTAGAGGCATTAGTCTGTGTTCAGACTCCTTGGGCTGCCACCTTACCGCGGTGGAGGGGTTTGAGTGTCCCAATGATCCTAGGAGCTATGTTGTCTGGGGCTTAATGCCCCTGGTAGGGTCACCCATGGCAAACTGGTCCTAGGTGAGGGATCAGACAAAGTGCAGCCCAAAAACCCCTATGATGAATGACAGCGTTGGACCAAGTGTTCCCTCGCCCGGACGCGGGTCACCGGGGCCCCACTCTGGAGCCAGGCCTGGAGGTGGGGCACGTTGGCGAGCGCCTGGTGGCCGGGCCTTTACCTATGGGGCCCGGCCGGGCTTAGCCCGAAGAGGAAACATGGGGCCCCCTTCCCATGAGCCCACCACCTGTGGGAGGGGCCATAGGGGTCGGGTGCAATGCAAGATGGGCGGTGGCCGAAGGCGGGGACGTTGGCGGTCCGATCCTCGACTGCAGAAGCTGGCTCTTGGGACGTGGAACGTCACCTCTCTGGTGGGGAAGGAGCCGGAGCTGGTGTGCGAGGTTGAAAGGTTCCGACTGGACATCGTCGGCCTTGCCTCGACGCATGGCTCTGGCTCTGGAACCCGTCTCCTCGAGAGGGGTTGGATTCTCTTCCACTCTGGCGTTTCCCCCGGTGAGAGGCGCCGAGCTGGGGTGGGCATACTTGTTGCCCCCCATCTCGGCGCCTATACGTTGGGGTTTACCCCGGTGAATGAGAGGGTAGCCTCCCTCCGCCTGCGGGTGGGGGGACGGGTTCTGCCTATTGTTTGTGCTTATGCACCAAACGGTAGTGCAGATTACCCACCCTTCTTGGAGTCCTTGGAGGGGGTGCTGGAGAGTGCTCCTTCTGGGGACTCCCTCATTCTGCTGGGGGATTTCAATGCTCACGTGGGCAGTGACAGTGAGACCTGGAGAGGCGTGGTTGGTCGGTATGGCCCCCCCGATCTGAACCCGAGCGGTGTTTTGTTGTTGGACTTCTGTGCTCGTCATGGATTGTCCATAACAAACACCATGTACAAGCATAAGGGTGTTCATGTGTGCACTTGGCACCAGGACACCCTAGGCCGCAGCTCGATGATCGACCTGGTTGTCGTTTCATCGGACCTGCGGCCGCATGTTTTGGACACTCGGGTGAAGAGAGGGGCGGAGCTATCCACCGACCACTACCTGGTGGTGAGTCGGCTCCGGTGGTGGGGGAGGACACCGGACAGACCTGGCAGGCCCAAACGTGTTGTGAGGGTCTGCTGGGAACGTCTGGCAGAGTCTCCTGTCAGAAGGGGTTTCAACTCTCACCTCCGGCAGAACTTCAAACACGTCCCGGGGAGGCGGGGGACATTGAGTCTGAATGGGCCATGTTCCGTGCCTCCATTGTCGAAGCGGCTGACCGTATTTGTGGCCGTAAGGTAGTCGGTGCCTGTCGCGGCGGCAACCCTCGAACCCGATGGTGGACACCAGCGGTGAGGGATGCTGTCAAGCTAAAGAAGGAGTCCTATCGGGCCTTTTTAGCCTGTGGGACTCCGGAAGCAGCTGATAGGTACCGACAGGCCAAGCGGAGTGCGGCTCGGATGGTCGCTGAGGCAAAAACTCGGGCGTGGGAGGAGTTTGGAGAGACCATGGAGAACGACTTCCGTATGGCTTCGAAGCGATTCTGGTCCACCATCCGGCATCTCAGGGGGGGGAAACGGGTTGCCACCAACACTGTTTACAGTGGGGGCGGTGAGCTGCTGACCTCAACGCGGGACGTTTTGGGTCGGTGGATGGAATACTTCGAAGACCCCCTCAATCCTACCGACACGCCTTCCTGTTTGGAAGCAGATTCTGACGACTCTGGTACGGGCTCTCCAATCTCTGGTGCTGAAGTCACTGAGGTTGTTAAAAAGCTCCTTGGTGGCAAGGCACCGGGGGTGGATGAGATTCGGCCGGAGTTCCTCAAGGCTCTGGATGTTGTAGGGCTGTGTTGGTTGACGCGGCTCTGCAATATTAGGTGGACATCGGGGGCAGTTCCCTTGGATTGGCAGACCGGGGTGGTGGTCCCCCTCTTTAAAAAGGGGGACCACAGAGTGTGTTCCAACTATAGGGGGATCACACTTCTGAGCCTCCCTGGTAAGGTCTATTCGGGGGTTCTGGAGAGGAGGGTCCGACGGATAGTCGAACCTCGGATTCAGGAGGAACAATGCGGTTTTCGTCCTGGCCCGGAACACTGGACCAGCTCTACACCCTCGGCAGGGTCCTGGAGGGTGCGTGGGAGTTCGCCCAACCGGTCTACATGTGCTTTGTGGACTTGGAGAAGGCATTCGACCGTGTCCCTCGGGGTGTCCTGTGGAGGGTACTCCGGGAGTAAGGGGTACCAGACCCTTTGATACGGGCTGTTAGGTCCCTATATGAACGGTGTCAGAGTCTGGTTCGCATTGCCGGCAGTAAGTCGGACTCATTTCCGGTGAGAGCTGGACTCCGCCAAGGTTGCCCTTTGTCACCGGTCCTGTTCATAACGTTTATGGACAGGATTTCTAGGCGCAGCCAAGGTGTTGAGGCGATCCGTTTTGGTGACCTCAGGATCGGGTCTCTGCTTTTCGCAAATGATTTGGTCTTGTGTTGGCTTCATCTGAACGTGATCTACAGCTCTCGTTGGAGCGGTTCGCAGCCGAGTGTGAAGCGGCTGGGATGAGGATCAGCACCTCCAAATCCGAGACCATGGTCTTGAGCCGGAAAAGGGTAGAGTGCCTTCTCCGGGTCGGGGATGAGGTCCTTCCTCAAGTGGGGGAGTTTAGGTATCTGGGGGTCTTGTTCACGAATGAGGGAAAAATGGAGCGGGAGATCGATGGACGGATTGGTAAGGCGTCTGCAGTTATGCGGGCGCTGTACCGGTCTGTCGTGGTGAAGAGAGAGCTGAGCCGAAAGGCAAAGCTCTCAATTTACCGGTCGATCTACGTTCCTACCCTCATCTATGGTCACGAACGCTGGGTGGTGACCGAAAGAACGAGATCGCGGATACAGGCGGCTGAAATGAGTTTCCTCCGTAGGGTGGCTGGGCTCTCCCTTAGAGATAGGGTGAGAAGCTCGGTCATCCGGAGGGGGCTCAGAGTAGAGCCGCTGCTCCTCCACATCGAGAGGAGCCAGTTGAGGTGGCTCGGGCATCTGGTCAGGATGCCTCCTGGTCGCCTCCCTGGTGAGGTGTTCTGGGCACGTCTTACTGAGCATTATAAAGGTAAATAAGTTATTGGTGGATGAAAAAATGGATTTAGGAAAAACGGAGGATGCATTGATGACATTTATGTCCTATCCTCTGTTGTAAGGGCGAGACTTTAGCAAGGCAAAAGTAGTTTTCTGTGTTTTATTGACTTTAAAAAAGCCTTTGACTGGGTAAATAGAGAGCTTTTGGAGTATAAGTCATTGCGCACGGGTATTGATGGAGTTTTATAAATGTATCAAAGTCCTATATAAAGCACCAGGAGCCTGTGTGTAAGTCAATAATTTGAGAACAGGCTGGTTTCCCTACTCCTCTTGGTGTGAAACAGGGAGATGTCCTTTCCCCTACTTTCGTTGCTCTTTATATTAATGATTTAGGATAAGAAATCAAATCGGCTAAACAGGGTATACCAATTGTAAAAAGGTATTTTGTTGTATGCTGACGATATTGTTTTGATTGCCGAAAAATAGTCAAATCTACCAAACTGTTGAGTATTATGTATATATGGTGCAGCAAATGGAGAATTGTGATCAATTGAGAAAAAACACAAGTTGTTCATCAAGATAGTTAGGGGTAGAAGTAACTTTATATTCAAATTTGGTGAAATGAAGTTGATGTACTCAGATACTTATAAATATCTTAGCTTTGTTTATTGCATGAGACTATGACATTTATTAAAGGCTGACGAGTTCTGTCTGAATCTGCAGGGAGGGCACTGGGAACTGTGACTAATAAGATAAGGTTGTGTCCAAACTTGGGCTTCTCGACATATACCACATTGAATGACTCCATGGTTGGTCCTGTGTTATTCTATGCTGCGGTATTTGGGACTTTGCGAAGGCACCTGAATGTAACCTCATCCAGAGCTATGGGGGGTTTGTTAGGAATTCATAAGTACACAGTCAGGGCTGCCATGGAGGGTGATATGGGGTGGGAGCCCGGGAGTTATTCCATTGTGGAAACGCCTTGTTCGTTTTTTGGAAGATAGGCTCACCAGGGAAATTTTTAATTAGGATAGATTTCATAAATATCTTTGGTCAAATTATGTTTTATAAATAGTAAATATATATATTTCAAAGTTGCGGATATTACCAATAATGTAGCTATTTGGCTAGTAACAGTCAAAGAAAAGCTTATGGTAGTCAATAAGATAAATATTTTATGAAAAATTATTAATATTTTCAGGGCACCACCTGGGTTTCCAGGAACTATTTTAATAGCCAAAATATCTATATCAGTTTCATAATCTGAAGGAATGAATTATTTACCATCTATTGATCATGAAACCTTGCCATATGTGTGTGTGTGTCGAATAAGAATTACAACTGTTACTTTCCAAAATACAAGGTTTATTTACGGAAAAGAAACATTTAATCACTCAAAACTAATAATCTAATAACTAAAAAACGAATAACTACTGATCAAACTAAAAGAAACAAATGGATAAAATGCAATAAAGAGAAAACATAAATTCTGATTTATGCTTGGAGGAATCTGGATGCTTTAAGAACGAAAGCTAAATTAGTTTACAGGCCCCGGCGTTCACCTCTGGACAGTACCTTTTTTGGAGCTCTCCAGCACAGCAATCACCTATCGGCTCTTTGGTGGCGGCTGAATGCAGATTCTGGCTGGTTTAGGCTCCCCCACTACGTGTGGCTCTCCTTCAGTCACTCAGCAGTCGGCAGTCTGAAACTCAGAGGGGTATCGTCAGACCGTTGGAGTGAATTTCTGCCAGAAACTCACGCCTTCCCATCACCACCGAGGGAGATGGTTGGAGATTACCTTCTGTTGCTCCCCCGGCCGGCAGCAGCGTACAGAAGGAAGAGCAGCTGGCGGCGCAGGCCTAGTTATGCCTTCTGCTTGGTCGACTTCCCATGTAAGAGAGCAGGTTAGCGCCACCCAATGGCTGTGTGTGACCCAACATTAACAATTTGCAGTACAAAATTACAACTCTTAAGCAAACCCCATTTCAGATATATAAAGACAATTGGAAATTTGATGTGCTCAAAAAGCAAAAATTACGTAGTTATGTTGGATTTAAAGATACCTTTATGATGGAGTTTTATGTTTAATGTAATTTAAAAAAAAGGAAGCATTCTCTCTGTGCACAACTGAGAGCAGAAGTTCTGCCTCTTGCTGTTGAGGTGGGGCGAGATAAAAGACTACTGGAAGAGCTACGTTTGTGTGTTCTGTGTGGTTTAGATGTTCTTGAAGATTAATTTTATTTTTTCATTTTATTGTTTGCTATATCAGGATTGGAGGATGTCTATGTTTCAAAAGATCCAACATTTAAAACCTGACTTGTTTTGGTTATCACATGGTGATATGTTAAGTTGGCTTTTTTGACCAGGACATTTTTATGTTGGCAAAATATAAAGAGAAAACGTGGCTGTGTAGGCAAAAGCTCTTTATTATGTAAAGATTATGTAACATACTGTTTTTGTAAATGTATGGCCACTTTTTTCTGTGAATAGTGTCATATAAGCCTGTAGTGGTTGGGCACTTGTTTGTGCATGAAACTTAAATAAAATCAATCAATCAATCAATTAATCAATCAATCAATCAATCTAAAATGAAATTCTCCTGCTTGATTAAAGCTGGTGATTTTAATATACATGTTGATGGTTACTCGGATCATTTTGCCAGACGTTTTATCAGTGTCAAACCTCTGGCAAACTTCAGTGGACTCTTTTAATTTTGTTCAACATGTATCTGGGCCCACTCATTCTAAAGGCCATATATTGGATGTTTTTTTACTTTAGGCTTGAATATCGACTGTCTTAATTTGGACCTTTTTGTATCCGTGGAAAGTTTCTGTCTTTTTTCATAGAAAAACTCAGCATGGTGAGGAGCTCTATGTTGCCTGTAGTCACTTTAGGTCCTCACACCTGCATGACCTTTGATTGTGGAAAAATTTCCCCCCATTTCTCTCTATGAGCTGGTTAGGCTTGTGACCTCTATGAAGACTTCCTCCTGTTCTTTGGATGTTTTGCCCACTAGACCTTTTAAAAATGTTATACAACCTATTGTCCCATGTGTTCTAGCAATAATTAATTCCTGTCTGGTCATTATTTCAAAAGTACTATTATCCATCCACTCCTTAAGAAACCAAACCTAGATCCCTTTTTGCTATGCGGTTACAGACCAATTTAAAAACTGTAATTTCTCTCAAAAATCTTAGAGAAGGTTGTTGTCAAACAACTTACAGCAGTTTAGAATAATTACCATATGCGTGACCGATACCAGTTTGGATTTCATAAGGCACACTCTGCTGAGACTCTTCTTCTCAGGGTTTCAGATTACATTATTATGCTGAGTGACTCTGGTCACTGCTCTATCCTTTTACTGCTTGATTTGATATCAGCTTTCCACACTGTTTATCATCAGGTCCTGCTCGACAGGTGGAAATACTGGGTGGGGGTATCCAGCTCTGCGGTGAAGTGGTTCTCCTCTTACTTATCGGGGAGATCATTTTGGGTGACAGGTGCCAATTTCCAGTCATTTTCCTCACCTCTTCACTATGGTGTCCCACAAGGTTTTATCCTGGGCCCATTATTATTTACCTTATATCTTCTTCCTCTTTATCAATTTTTTGGTTCTTTTAAAAAAGACTTATCACTTTTCTCTCATCTGGCTGTCGGAGAGGAAGGACGTGTTTTCCTCCTGGTCCGTCCCTCCCTTTCCCTGCTTGCTCCTGCTTCACTTTTATTTTCCTACCTTTATTTTTATTTTATTTTGTAATTATGGTGACTTTAGCCACATTACTCAATTTCATATGGATGCCAGACAGATTTCCCTGGGAAAGATCTCCCCCTCTCTTTTTCTTTTTGGACTGTTTCATAAAAAAAACAAGGATTACAAAATAACCCTCTGCTTTGACGACGCTCTTCAGGACCTGCTAAAAAGAGTGTCTGAGATGGAAATTAAAATCTGACGCCTGAGAACGCCAAAAACAATTCTACTCTGCCGGTGGAATTCGGCAATCAGTAAGACCCCTCTGAACACATGCTGTTTATCAGGAGAAGTCCTCACTCATCATCTGAACTGTGGCCCCCGCTCAGACGGGAAGCACCTAAGACACCCTAGAAGAAAAAAGAACATTTAAAGAAGAAACCCCAACAGGAAAAAAGTCCGGATTATCCCCTTAAAAAATAGATTTGCGGCTCTGCGATCCCCATCTCCTAACTCGCTGAGAGTGGCAGATTCACAGCAAGTCCGGAGAAACATAAAAAAAGATCAACCAAACAGCAACACAAAGCCGAAGAGAACAGAGAACAGCAAGAGGGGGACAAAACGTGGTATCATTAATGACGGATCGATCAAAGGTATATACCAGCTCTGTATCAATACGATTGTCTTTAATTGTCCACAGACAACGATAAAAGACGTTTCTGAGAGGATTCCATCGATTATTGAGAACAACCCAGAGCTAGAAAAAAAATACTGTTCATGCTGGAGCTCCTGATATCGCTCAGAAAAAATCTGAAATTCTAAAGAAAGACTTCTTGGATTTACTCCATAATTTTAACAACCACAAGGTAGAACTTCCCATATCTGGACCAATTCCAGCAACACCCTCAAACGAAGAATGTAGCAGAATGAAATCATTCAGCAGCTTTGTTAAAAATATCTGTGCTGAAAGGTCAGTTCGATTTTCTAAATCATTTTAAGAGTTTTTCTGAAAGGAAACATCTTTTTACGAGAACTGAATATAACATTAATAAGAAAGGTCAGAGGTTTTATCTCTTGAACTTATTGTCTCATGTGAACTCACCGCCCTGTTCTAAAACTGAGATAAAGATGTCAGACTCAGCTCTCACAGTACCAGCTGGAACACACAGAGACCATGACATACTCACACCCTCCAGTGATAAGCCCGCCAGAGACACACCAGCTGACCCAAAAACAACGCCACCTGCTGACCTTTGAAAGAAACAGAGTTTCAGCAACTCTGGAGAAACACATAAGCTCAAACAGCTGACTTACTACATCACCCCACAACAACTCCACCTCCAGCTGCAACTACAGCGACTCCAGCTGATCATCCAGATTCAACTGTATGCAGAAACTCACCAGCTGATGCCTACACACCTTCATCCTCATCGTCATTAATGGTCGTCTCGCCATTTAAATCTTTCCCTGAAGCCCTTCAAATCCAAATAAACTGAGGGATTAGTCTTACACCGAAAGTGGGGGCACACACCCCAACTAATTATAAACAATAGGGCTCTCCACTCCACCTAACATGGACATCTTATGTCGACCAGACACCGTTACCAGACTGCATCATTCTTACCAAAATGTGTCTGGTCACTCACATTCACATTCTGAAAGTAAAATACAAGTTATTATAAACAATCGATCCTTACCCACTAAAAGTACTTCTAACCAAAAAGTACAGAATCCTACTATAATACTGTGCAAAAATAATCTATCAACCACTGAAAGAAATATTAAAGCATCTGCACTAAATATTAGATCTCTATCAGGGAAGTCTATACTACTCAATGATTACATTGTTACACATGATATGCATGCTCTGTTTCTCTCAGAAACGTGGCTAGGTGGAAATACAGAACAAACTGTACTAATAGAGACTTGCCCAACTGATTATCCTCCATTAAACATTGTATTGTAATAACTCTTGTTGTAAAGTGCCTTGAGATGACATCTGTTGTGAAACGGCGCTATATAAATAAACTGAATTGAAATTGAATTATCACTTCATTAGTGAGACCAGGAAAAACGAAAGAGGTAGTGGACTTACTGCAAACTTTCACAAATCACTCAACTTTAAAAAGGTATCGCTGGGTGGGTTCAGCACCTAGCGATACCTACTGAAATAAATGAATGAAACAAAGTCCTTTTTCTAAACATATATAGACCACCAAAACCTAACAAAAACTTCTTTAAAGACTTCAATGACCAGATAGCAATTGTGGTAGATTTCAAAATCCGTACTGACAAGCCCCAAGCGGAACAAAAACACTAAATGATGCCCTCCATAACTCTGACCTAACCCAACACATTAATGAGCCAACACACAACTGAGGACACACACTGGACCTACTTATTAGCAAAGACTTAAATATCTCTAACATTGCCGTAACGGATATCGCATTATTCTGCATCTCATTTGAAAGCACCATCCTAGCCAAATCAGAGTAAGACCACTTTTAAAAAATGCTTCCTTAAAGAAAACTCACCTGAAAACTTTAAACTGATGTACACTCCAACCTTATCTAAATCACCATCACACATCAGTAAAAAACCCGACAGATTAATTTCTATCCAAAATCTCAGACATAACGGATTGCGCCACTTAAGGTTAAAACTGTCTCTAGTAAAAAGAAGTTTCCATGGAGAAGCGATCCACCGGTATGTAATGAATAAAGGGAGTGCCAGCGCACTGAGAGAAAATGGCGGAAAACTCGACTCCAAGTTCATAATGAGATATACAAGAAGAGACTGAACAAGTATCAAGTAACCTTAAAGGGTGCAAGGGAATCATTTGACAATAATGCTAAGACATTATTTGCTACAGTGGAGAGACCAACTACTCCTCCAGTGACAGTACCCCCTGAACTAAGTTCCACCAGAGCCTGCAATAAATTTGCCAGCTTCTTTAATGAAAAGGTCTTGAACATATGAAGGTCAATCAGTACATCAGCTCCAACCCTAATACCAACTATGAGCCCAATTAACACCCATGAAGAGAAACTGACTCATTTCCAAAGAATAAATCATTGACAAATATTGACAAATTCAGCTCTGCTACCCACTGCTTGGATATCTTACCAACAGATTTACTAAAAAAGGTCCTCCCAGCCATCAGGGCGGATCTGATCAAAATAGTTAACTCATCCCTCCTATCAAGTGTTTTCCCCCAAGCCTTAAAAACAACAGTTATGAAACCAATACTAAAGAAGAATAACCTAGACAGCGCGTTAATGCAAAACTAAAAACCAATCTCTAATCTCCCATTTATCTGTAAATTACTGTAAAAGCTGTGTTCCAACAGTTAAACAGCTTCCTAACAATGAACAACCGCTTTGATATTTATCAGTCTGTTTTTCGTAGGCACCACAGCACCGAGACTGCCCTCGTCAAAGTTTTCAGTGACATCTGTACAAATACTGACCGTGGTAAAACCACAGTACAGGTAATATTAGACCTCAGTGCCGCGTTTGACACCGTTGATCATGATAAATTACTGGAACGTCTAGAGAACGAGGTCTGACTCTTTGGTACGGCACTCGACTGGTTCAAATCCTACCTTAAGAACAGGAAATTCTATGTGAGAATTAGCCAATTCTCATCAAAAAGCACAGAAATCACTTGCGGGGTCCCCCAGGGCTCCATCCTAGGGCCCCTCCTATTTAGCATCTACATGCTTCCACTAAGCCAAATTTTAACCATCAATACTATTAACTACCACAACTATGCCGACAACACTCAGCATTGTATCTCAATGTCACCAGGTTATGTTGAACCCGTCCAAACCCTTAATAAATGCATTGAGCAAATTAACAACTGGATGTCCCATAATTTCCTCCAACTGAACAAAAACAAAACCGAAGAACTTATCTTTGGTCCCAAAAAAGATTGAATACATATACTGTAAGTAATCAGTTTAAACAGGTCCAACTAGAAACTACCAACCAGGCCAGAAATCTAGGTGTAATAATGGACTCAGACCTGAACCTCCAGGGTCACATAAAGACAATAACAAGGTCAGCTTTCTATCATCTGAGGAACATCTCCAGTATTAAAGGCCTGATGACACAAGGAGACCTAGAAAAGCTCATCCATGCATTTATCTTTAGCTGCCTTGATTACTGTAACAGTATCTTCACAGGTCAACCAAAAAAAATCTATCGGACAGCTGCAGCTCATCCAGAATGGTGCTACTCATGTTCTCACTAGAACCAAGAAAATATATCACATTACCCCAGTTCTAAAGTCACTGCACTGGCTCCCTGTAGCTCAGAGAATAGACTTCAAAGTGCTTTTATTAATCTATAAATCATTGAATGGGTTAGCACCAGAGTACATTAACTATCTGCTATCACGGTACAAACCATCCAGATCACTCAGGTCCTCCAGCTCTAGTTTACTGACCGTCCCTAGAACCAGAACCAAACATGGAGAGGCAGCTTTTAGTTTCTATGCTCCCCACGTCTGGAACAAACTACCGGGAGAATGCAAAGCTGCAGAGACACTGAACTCTTTTAAGTCTAAAAGTAAAATGGTACCTATTTAGACTCACTTATGAGCAACTGATCCTATTATTGCGTTTTACTTGCTTGCTACAAATTATTCTTTTGATTATTGTTTTATTGTAAATGCTGTTCTTGTATTTCTATCTTCAAAGTGATTTATGCTCTCTTTTCTGTGTTCTAATTTTAATCATGTAAAGCACCTTGAATTGTCTTGTGTGGAAAGTGTGCTATACAAATAAAATTGCCTTGCCTTGCCACTGCTATGCTGATGATGTTCAGCTTTTTTATTTCTTTTAAACCTCAAGATTCATTTAAGATTCATATTTTAATTAGCTGTTTGGAGTCTGTCAAGAACTGCTTGTTAAACTTTCTTCAACTTAATAAAGCTAAAACCGAAGTCTCGGTCTGTGCCCTGGAAAAAATGTATCCCAAAAATGGTTGACTGTCTTGGGCCTCTTACTCAGTACGTTAAGCGCTCCGTCCATAATCTTGGGGTAGCCCTAGATCCAAACTTCAATTTGAATCTGCATTTTACCTTGTTAACTCACTCTTGTTTTTACCATCTAAGAAATATCTCTAAGTTGAGCTGCATTGCTTCAAGATCAGAACTAGAAATGGTCATTCATGCCTTTATCTCATCACGTCTTGACTACTGTAACTTGCTTTTCTCCTGTTTAAGCAAAAACTCCACAAACCATCTCCAGACTGTCCAGAATGCCACCGCAAAGCTGCTAACAGTTTCTTCTAAATACTCCCAAGTTACTCCTTTACTGTTTGGGCTCATTGGCTCCCCATTCAATAAGAATTAAATTCAAGATCTTGGTTTTAACGTATTGAGCTTTAAATGATCTTGCCCCTATTTATATCCACCAGCTGTTGCAGCCTTATATCCCCATCCGGTCTTTAGGATCTAGTGATCAGCACTTGCTGGTTGTAAGAAAGACTCAACTAAAAAACAAAGGGGATAGGGCTTTTGCTATGGTGGTACCTTCTCTCTGCAATTTTCTTCCGATCAGTCTAACAACTGTCAACTTGGAAAAAAACTCGTGTTTTTAGCATTGCCTTTACCTAGTCTTTCTTATTCCTGTCTAAAATTATTTCTTTATTCTTTGTATTTGTCTGTTGTAAAGCATTTTGTGATACTTTCTATAAAGGTGCTATATAAATAAAGCCTTACTTACTTATTTTACTTACTTCAGCTTGTAAACACACATCCCTTTAAGTTGCAATGGATGATGCACAGTAAGTTTTGCTTGAATTGGAAAGCTTTTTACT
The DNA here is from genome assembly GCA_028564705.1 of Apricaphanius iberus. NCBI lineage: Eukaryota > Metazoa > Chordata > Actinopteri > Cyprinodontiformes > Aphaniidae > Apricaphanius > Apricaphanius iberus. Next base: position 376,843 of record JAPXFQ010001885.1, read on the forward strand.
AAAAGTACAGCTCATTAAATACACTAAAAACACATGGAAACAAACACAGTGTTCTGTTTTGTTCTTTCTCTACACCTCCTTGTGTTCAAAATCTCCAAAATACTAGATTACATAAATTGTCCTTTCAATATAAAGCATCTAGTGTCCAAACGCTGCATTGACTACTGATCACAACGAATATAGAGCACCATTCCCGTGATAATAAGGGGCTGATGTTGGGCTGACCAATTAGAGGTGTGCGCTGTCCGTTTTGTTCAACAGATAATTTGGCTCTACCCCGTGCACCCTTGCATAGGTCACACATAGACCCTGCATCAACAGATAATGGTGTTGCGTCTATCTGTTTTGACGTAGATGGAGAAGTCCAAACTAGGCTTAAGACAATGCAAATTACAGGAGGGATGTAAACATTATTACATGTTTTTTGGCAGTAGTTCTGGTCATAGAATCTAACAGCTGCAGTGAGGAAAGGACTTGCGAAAACGCTCCTTCGTACACCTAGGATGCAGCAGTCTTGCACTGAAGGAGCTCTGCTGCTCAGCAACATCTTCATGCATGGGGTGGGAGACTGTCCATCAGTGATGCTATTTTGCCCAGAGTCCTTATGTCTCCCACAACCTGGACTGGATTCAAGGGGTGCTCTAGAACAGAGTTGGCCGACCTGATGAGTTTATCCAAACTCTTCCTCTCAGCTGTAGATAAACTGCTGCTCCAAAATACAACACCACAGAGTCAAAGAAGGTCTTTAAAAGTCCTCCCTGACTCCAAGGAACTCAGCCCCCTCAACAGGTAGAGTCTGCTCTCACCCTTAAAGAGCATTAGTCAGTAAGTTTACATGCACATCTAAATGCGTTCCAAACCCTGACGATAGATGGCGCACCTGCATGTTAGCCTTATAGCGGTTAGCTTCAAGCTGCACTCAAGCAGTAAAGGCAAGGCAAGTTTATTTGTAGAGCACAATTCATAACAAAGGCAATTCAAAGCGCTTCACAGTTGCATAAATTAAGAAAACAGATAAACAGAAAAAAAACCACCAACTTAAAAAACAATTAATTACAATAAAAAGCAAGGGTGCCGATAACATACTTACAATTGTCATTTGCACGGGTAAAAATAACTGCTTTCAGCCTGGATTTAAACATTGTTAGAGTTGAGGCTTGTCTCACATCCTCATGAAGACTGTTCCATATTTTAGCCGCCTGAAACTGAAATGCAGCTTCACAGTGTTTATTGTTGACTCTGGGAACCACCAGGAGACCCCTCCCTGAAGTTCTCAGGGCCCGAGATGGTTGAAGACAGAGAGACTCAAGATGACTGATAACACTTTCTGTTTGTGTCTGTGGGCCAAAAACAGTTATCTCAGTTTTGTCTGAGTTTAACTGGAAAACGTTTTTTTGGATCCACACCCCGATCTGTTCAATACAGTGACAGAGTGTATCTATAGGCCCATGTTCACCTGCCGTCAGTGACACGTAGATCTGAGTGTCATCTGCGTAGTTGTGACAAGACACATTATTGCTGTTAACTAGCTGACCTGATGGAAGCATGTACAACTTGAATAAAATGGTCCCAAGATTGACCCCTGGGGGACTCCACAGGTCATGGGAATTTTGTCTGAGACACAGTTGCCAATTTGGACAAAGTATGTCCTGTCCTCGAGATAGGACTTGAACCAGTTTAGAGCAGTACCAGAGATTCCCATCCAGTTTTCTAACCTATGAACTAAGATCCCATGGTCCACTGTGTCAAAGGCAGTGCTCAGGTCCAGCGGAACTAAAACTGAGACTTTGCCTGCGTTGGTGTTCATGCGGATATCATTTGTCATTTTGATCAGAACTGTCTCAGTGCTGTGGTGGGGCCTAAAGCCTGACTGGAAAGTATCAAACACATTGTTAGACAGGAGAAAGTAAGTGAGCTGTTGATATACTACTTTCTCTAGGACTTTTCCTAAGAATGTTAGGTTTGATATGGGCCGGTAGTTGCTTAGTATTGCGGCATCAAGGCTGCTCTTCTTTAGAAGAGGCTTAATGACCGCAGTTTTTAAGGCATTTGGGAACGTTCCAGTCTCAAGTGAGATGTTAACTAACTGACCAAGTTGTGGTAACAAGCTGCTCAGCACAGGCTTTAGAAATCGAGTGGGTAATTCATCAAGGCAGCATATACAGGAACTCAGACCAGGGATAACCTCTTCGATTGTTTTGTCACTGACAGGTGTAAAATGTGTCAGCTCAAGGTCTTTATCTGGAAACAGTCTTGCTATTTGTTTTGTGGTAATTATGGCATTTTAAAGCCTTGGACTTTGTCATTAAAACAGTGGCCGGTGGGAGTGAAGCAGAAGGAGTCAAAGCAGGATATTCACAATTACAATCCACCATCTCTTTGTCAGCCTAAACATGCACTGATCAGCCGCCTACGTTTGTCTCAGCTGCCATATTCTTATTATTATACTACTGTGTTGTTCCTGAGTCGCAATTCCGTGTCTCCTAACTTTGTGAGGGAGTGTGCGAGTACTGGCGGAAGCGGGGGGTTTGGTTGCAGAGAAGTCCGATTCCAAATCATGTAGCTTATGCCCCTATTCCACTAGGGTCAATTTAGACCCTAATGGGATGGGTCAGTACAGCCTAGAATGGGATGGTTGTGCTTCCATTACCATTTCAGAAGAACGGCAGTGGCCAAGGACATGGGAGGGCTTAGTTTAACAAAAGCTCCAGCAAACAGCAGTAGCAACTCACCTCCCATCTTTCAGACATCGATCTGTTCATGCCTACATCTCCTGGTCTGTGTTCCTCATCCGAGGACTGATTTAACCAGCGATCATCCAGTCTGTGGAGACTCTGAATCTGCAACCTTTCAGTCCGATCTAGCCAACTCCGGCTCTCTGATCACCGCGGAGACCTCTTGGTTCTCTGTTGCTATACCGGCATCTTTCTCCCGGACACTTCTCTAACTGGTCACACGCCAACTTCGCCTGCTACATCGCTACCCAATGGAAGCCCGCACCGACCCGCATGTGGAAGGAGATTACAGCACCGATCACAGTTCCATTCCTCACAATTTTCCGATGTACCAAATACCTATGTTGTAGCTGCAGCCGGCATCATGTCCTCTCTCTCCCCCTCTTTGAGTAGCAGTGGCCAGCATCTCGTCTGATTCTGCACCATTCCAGCTTGATCTAGCCGACTCTTCCTCACTGCGGAGATCTCCTGCTTCTAGGCCTGTCACACGCAGACTTCACTTCTCCAATCCGCGTGTGGAAGAGTGTAACAGCCCTGATCCCAGCTTCATTCCTCTTGGAAAAAATCTGCCCTCAGTCACAGTTTTACAATGTCCCAGATGCCAAAGCTGCAGCCTATTCTCTCCCCTGCTGCTGCCGAAGTTGCAGCCGGTATCAATGGAGATTATCTCTGTCAGCTTTCGACTTCAGCTTTATCAAAGCCACAACCCTCCCTAAACGGTATAAAAGACTTTATAAAGCCCTCAGTTTTTTTAAAATATGGAGTTATGTAAAGCAAAGAAAAATAAAATATTCTCTGAGACTTTTTATCTTTGAAATTTATGGAGAACTTGTGTGACCTTGGTGCTGTTAATGTTAGACTCTGAAATATCACTTCAATGAAACAATGGTAGGCCAATTAGTGGCTACTGCTACGGCGGTGAGGGATGCTGTCAGGCTGAAGAAGGAGTCCTATCGGGCCTTTCTGGCCTGAGGGACCCTGGAAGCAGCTGATAGGTACAGACAGGCCAAGCGGAGTGCGGCTCAGTTGGTCGCTGAGGCAAAAACTTGGCCGTGGGATGAGTTTGGAGAGACCATGGAGAACGGGTTCTGTGTGGCTTCGAAGCGATTCTGGTCCACCATCCAGCGCCTGGGGAGGGGGGGAGCGGTCTTCCAGTAACACTGTTTACAGTGGGGGTGGTGTGCTGCTGACCTCGACACGGGATGTTTTGGGTTGGTGGATGGAATACTTCGAAGACCTCCTCAATCCCACCGACACGCCTTCCTGTTTGGAAGCAGAGTCTGGGGACTTTGGGACGGGCTCTCCAATCTCTGGTGCTTAGGTCACTGAGGTTGTTAAAAAGCTCCTTGGTGGCAAGGCTCTGCGGTTGGATGAGATTCGCCTGGAGTTCCTTAAGGCTCTGGATGTTGTAGGGCTGTGTTGGCTAACGCGGCTCTGCAATATTGCGTGGACATCGGGGGCAGTTCCCTTGGATTGGCAGACTGGGGTGGTGGTCCCCCTCTTTAAAAACGGGGACCACAGAGTGTGTTCAAACCATAGGGGGATCGCACTTCTGAGCCTCCCTGGTAAGGTCTATTCAGGGGTTCTGGAGAGGAGGGTCCAACGGCTAGTCGAACATCGGATCCAGGAGGAACAATACGTTTTTTGTCCTGGCCGTGGAACACTGGACCAGCTCTATACTCTCAGCAGGGTCCTGGAGGGTGCGTGGGAGTTCGCCCAACCAGTCTACATGTGCTTTGTTGACTTGGAGAAGGCGTTCGGCTGTGTCGCTCGTGGAGTCCTGTGGGGGGTACTCCAGGAATATGGGGTACCAGGCACTTTGATAAGGGCTGTTAGGTCCCTGTATGACTGGTGTCAGAGTTTGGTTCACATTGCCGGCAGTAAGTCGGACTCGTTTCCGGTGAGAGTTGGACTCCGCCAAGGTTGCTCTTTGTCACCGATCCCGTTCATAACACTTAGGGGCAGGATTTCTAGGCGCAGCCAAGGCGTTGAGGGGATTCTGTTTCCTGACCTTAGGATCGGGTCGCTGCTTTTCACGGATGTGGTCCTGTTGGCTTCATTGGAACGTGATCTACAGCTTTCACTGGAGTGGTTCGCAGTCGAGTGTGAAGCGACTAGGATGAGGATCAGCACTTCCAAATCCGAGACCATGGTCTTGAGCCGGAAAAGGGTAGGGTGCCTTCTTCGGGTCGAAGATGGGGTCCTTCCTCAAGTGGAGGAGTTTACGTATCTGGGGGTCTTGTTCACAAATGAGGGAAAAGTGGAGCGGGAGATCGATAGAAGGATTGGTAAGGTGTCTGCAGTTATGCGGGCGCTGCATCGGTCTGTCGTGGTGAAAGAGATCTTAGCCAAAAGACGAAGCTCTCAATTTATCTGTCCATCTACGTTTCTACCCTCATCTGTGGTCATGAATTCTGGGTGGTGACCGACAGAACAAGATCATGGATACCTGCGGTTGAAATGAGTTTCCTTTGCAGGGTGGCTGGGTACTCCGTTAGCGATAGGTTGAGGAGCTTGATCATCCGAAGGGTGCTGGGAGTAGAGCCGCTGCTCTTCCACACCGAGAGGAGCCAGTTGAGGTGGCTCGGGCATCTGGTCAGGATGCCTCCTGGACGGCTCCATGGTGAGGTGTTCCGGGCACGTCCCACTGGGACTATGTCTCCCACCAGGCCTGGGAACGCTTCAGGATTCCTCCTAAGTGTCTAGGGAGAGGGAAGTCTGGGTCTCACTGCTTAAGCTACTACCCCCGCGACCCAACCCGGGATAAGCGGAAGAAGATGGATGGATGGATGGATGGATGGATGGATGGCATTTCAGGTTCTTCTTTCTTCCTCTAGCAATAGCACTTTTAAATAACCTTTCTTTTTATTATTAATATTTTTTAACGTGTCCTGTTTGCCAGTGTGGCACTCAGAATTGTTGTCTGACTACCAAGTACAAGCCCAACATATTTACTTTCTCAAGTAGAGCATTACAGCTCTTGCCATATTACTCCACTTGATATTTATGTGTGTTAAAACTTTATTAGAGATTGCTGTGTTCTAAATGTTCTTTACATATTTCTACAGGTGCTGGGCCTAGTTTGTCTGACTGATATTGAATTTTTATACTATAAACTGTCATTCAGTAAAAAATGTTGTTTTTGCCAATGTAATTATGTATAGACTGTGAATTGGGGCTTAGTGTCTCAGACCCCCAGAAGATTTATGCTACTCTGTTCCAGCTCCACGCAACTCTCAAGTCTCTGTTCCAGATCCACAACCTTTTTCAGCTCCATGCCACTGCAGAGTTCCTGAGTTGGCAACTGATGCAGTATCCACTAGGGAGATCGAGGTTGATCCAACTCATTTCCAGATGACAGCATCCACTGGGGTGTTTGAGGCCGATCCGCCACAGCTCCCAACGACAGCATCTATAAAGCGCTTTCAAACGGGCCATGAAAAACTGTAATTTTCCGGATTTCGTCTTTTTGATCTTCGAGTCTGAAAGCAAACTTCCAGACTCTGTGCGGATAATTTTTACCGTTTTATTATCTCCTAGTAACAAGAGCGGACTTGTTGCGGTAAGGTGTTTGCATTCAGACGGGGGGGGGGGGGGAGGACAGGAAAACTTTGAGTGCACACATTGATGACATACGAATCGTATATATCAAAGGCCGCTACACACTCCTTTTGTTTCTCCTGTTTTTTCCCCATTCAGCTTCTTCAACAATTTCTCTACAGCAGATTTTTTTTTTCTCCTCTTGCTGATGGCAATAAACTAGTTTTCGGCATTTATTAAAAGTGGCAATGTAAAATGCCATGATGGGACAAAACATACAAGTTTTGAACAAACATACCCCCTCAAATCAGAAGTAAAATCAGACAAAATATGTCATCACAAAGACCAGCATGACCATTCCATCTTCCATCTGCTGATCTTTACCATTTTAGGAACTTTCTCCCCAATGAATGCTCCAAAACCAAATACCATTCCAACCGGACCAATGAGATCCTCCAGGCATGCACGAGAAAAGCTCTGACTCCATCCAAGCCTGGGTTTAATGTTGTGGGAGGATAAGTAACTCACTTTTAAAAAACAAGAAAGTAAAACACTAAAAATTTTCAGCTTTTAAATGTTTTGAGATTTTAAATTCTTCAAAATAGTTTGAGATGGTAGAGTAAACATGTGACAAAAAAAATCAAGCCTCTCTTCCTTTTATGGTCTTCTGAAGATAATAATTTGTGAACATGGACAGCTGCCATGTGTTATTTAGTAGTAACAAACATACATGGACAGTTGCCATGTGTTATTTAGTAGTAACAAACATACATGCTCCACGTTAGAGTCTAAGTATCCAATAACACCATAAAAAGTCACTTTATTTGTCTACCGCCCAGCCCTAACTTGCATTTATATAGCGCTTTTCAAGACCCTCAAAGCTCTTTTAAATTCTGTTATTCATTCACTCTCACATTCACAAACAGTTAGAATCTTGCTACAATTGTAGCCACAGCTACCCTAGGGCAGATTAACAGAAGCCAGGTTGTCATTTCACACCATTGGACCCTCTGGCCAACACCAGTAGACAAGGTAGAGTGAGTGTCTTGCCCAAAGATACAACGACAGGTAGCAGGCAGAAGCAGGAATCAAATCTATGATTTCCGGGTTGCAAATTTATCACTGAGCTATAGCCGCCCCACATATGTGCCCAACTGGACATTCTCTTCTCCTGTGATTAGGCTGCTTCCTGGCATCAGGACCTACTGGACCTCAGTCTTTCTCTTTTGAATTCCTCTTTCCTTCCTAAGGAAACATTCCCTGAAGCAAAGGCAGGTATTTAGTATTCAAATTTTGTGCAATGGGCATAGAGATAACCATTCAGAGATAGCCTGAATATGATAGCCATAATGATAAAGTGAAGTCTTAAAGGAGATACAGCTCATCTAAATGTTAATTCTCAGTGTTTCCTCTATTTCCTAGTATTATTTCTGTAGAGGAGAATATTCCCTTCACACAGGTGGATTTTGATTTAAAAAATGTAAATTCGTGATACCTATAGATTTTTGGTTCATACATAATGTATCAATCAGTGTCTTAGAGTTTGGCAAACATAAAAAAATGCTTGCTGAAGAAAAGTATTTTCCAGAGTTTTCAGGCTACGTTCAGTGGGAGTTGGTTGTATTTCTGATTTGACTGTCTGCTTCTGTTACATGTTTCTACTCTTCCTTCCTCATAATCATTCTTGTTATTTAAAAAGTTTGGACAGAAATCTAAACAAGCAGATCTGACTTGTCTGTTGCAGCATAACTCCATACTGGGCAGTGTGTTTGCAGACTTTTATGACCAGCAGCTGCCGCCCATACAGACCAGCGCTCTCTCACAACAGGTGGAGTCTGTGTGTGTGTGTGTGCGTGTTACCATATTCTTGCTGCTTCACAGAAATGTCTCCAGAATTAGATTCTTTTTCCTGTTATTTCCAGCTGGAGCAGTTCAACATGATGGAGACCACCGTCGGTTCGGACAGCGTTTACAACCAGACCTCCACCCTCAACTATTCCCAGGCTCTCATGATGGGTTTGACCGGCCACTACAGCCTTCAGGACTCCCAGCAGCTGGGCTACAGCAGCCATGGCAACATCCCCAACATCATTCTGACAGGTGTTACTTCACCATTTCATTTATTCATTAAGAAACCTTCCAGATTATCAAAAGTACAACATCATCCCAGATTTCTTTCTGATCTGCCTCTAGTGAGCCAGTAGTTTATAGTGTGTTTGTGCAATCATTCTTTAGGAGTCCATTCTGCACACCTAATCATTTTCTAAGGCATCTAAAACCACATCTCTTACATGATGAACTTGATAACTGCAAAAACCAAATGATGTAAATAATATTGAATCTATTTGGGACATTTGCTTCTTGCCGTTTTTGGCTATTTAGTCAGAAATACCTTTGTTAAATTTATAGAAAGCTCCAAAGGTCACAAAGTTTGACAGACAGAGATATCAAGAAACAGCAGCAATAAGGTAAATCTTAAAGAGCAGTTAGCAGAAAACCACACAGGTTTGATAGAACAAGGCAAGGATAACGCATACCTCATGTCTTAGCTGATTTATAGAACAGATTAGAATAGAATAGAATAGAATGACCTCTATTGTTACTCTTTGGGAAAGTATAGGTGTAGAAGTGGCAAGGTGACAAAGGAATGTAAGCATACAGATTCACAAAAGGTTAGAATCTTCACAAACCTTCTGAAATAAAAGACTGTACAGTAAGAGCAAATTACAACACAAACAAAACTGTAATATTTATTAAAACTAGCATACTCTGAAAGAAAAGTGCAACTGAGAAAGATCCTTTAAAAATTCCACAATATGAGCATTGTAGTATTGGACCAGATGTTACTGTCACTGTGATCACATTGAGATCTGCAGTGCTTGTAAAAATATTCATATCACTTAACTTTTTTTTGCCTTTTGTCACTTAGATACCACAAAGTGTAATCTAAGTGTGAAGATGAATCAAAGTGATGTAGGCTTTCAGTTGGTTTGAAAAAAGTCTGCAAAGTGGAACTGTCATTTCCATTTAACCTTCTTTACTCTGACTCCTCCAGATAGAATCTAGTGCCACCGACTGCCTTCAGGAGTCTCCTAATTAGTAAATAGAGGTCAGGTGTGTGTGATTTAACCTCAGGATAGAAGCAGCTGTTTTATGAAGTTTTCTGAAGTTCTTTAGATAACCTTATGGAAGAAACAGCTTCATGCAGACTGAGGAACTGAGCAGACAGGTCAGGGAGAACGTTGTGGAGAGGCTTGATGCAGAGCTAGGTTCTAAAATGATATCCAAGGCTTTTGAACATCTCACAGAGCTCTGTTTCTGCCATCATCTAAAGGCGAAGACATTGTTGCCCTAACAACGCACTGGAAAATGACTGTCCACTGGGCAAAGAGAGCATTAATCAGGGAAGCAGCCATAATAAATTTGGAGGAGCTGCAGTAGTGTACAGCTCAGGTGGGAGAATCTGTTGATATGACAACTATTTCTGGGGAACATAAAAATGTTGGCATTTATGGGAGAGCAGTAAGAACAAAGATGATTTTAAAAAGGAATTCCTGTTTGCAACTTCTTCTGGAGTCCTCACATTTCTAGAGCTTTGCCCCATTGAAGCAGGTGATGATGATGATGAAGATGATGATGATGATGATGATGATGATGATGATGATGATGATGATGTGCTAGAAACATTTAGATTGCTAACACACAGCTAACAAGTAGCAACGCTGTTTTGGTCAGAAGGGATCAAAATTTGTTTTAGTTGGCCCGCATGGACACAACGATGTTTGGAGGGAAAATCACTCTGAACACACATCCTCCAGGCAAAACATTGTGGTGGCAGCATCCTGCTATGGGGAAGCTTTACTCTAACAGGGACAGAGTTGATCCAGAGCTAAATCTGCTCTCCAGCTTGTCTGACGTTACAGTGTGCTAGAGGTGCTCAGCTAGAGCCAATTTGGGTAAACAAGTACATGAGAGTTATGTGCTGCTTTGTGTTATTGAATAAAATAACTAAAATAAAAAAATGAAGGTTGTGGTTGTGGCATGAAGATAGGCACCAGCCACCTAGAATAGCCCCGCCTGCCTTTGCAAAGCACAGTTGGTCTCTCTTTCCCTTAATGACTTCTCCACATTTCAGCTGTGGAAATTTTACCTTCAGCAGCATAAAAAAAATGAATTCAAATCAATATTCTCCCAGTTTTCTGTAAAGATGAAACTGTGCTGTTTTGCTTCAGTGAGTGGAGAGTCTCCTCCGAACCTCCCCAAGGATCTGATTGGCTCGCTTTCTACAGACCTCAACTTTGATGTGGACTCCCAGTTCCCCCTTGATGATTTAAAGATCGACCCTCTGACTCTGGATGGCCTGCACATGCTGAATGACCCAGACATGATCCTCGCCGACCCTGCCACAGAGGATGCATTTCGCCTCGACCGGCTCTAAGTCTCGCTCTTCGTGCTCATTTTGACGCTACCTGAAGTGGGCCATTCAGCATACCTGAGCAGGACAGCAATTTCCCTCAACCAACACCCCTTGTCAGTGAGTTTAAAAAATCCTCTGTGGGAAGTTGCATGAAAATGTTCCTGAGCTTCTGCTAGCTTCCTGCATAGCGGACAGAATGAATTAGGTGGAGGGCTCCGTCTCTACATTCACCCTTTGGATTCATCTTAAATAGCATGCTAACTGTTTGGGAAAGATGGATGACAGCAAAGACAGCTGGGTGTCTCTGTCTGCATCAGTGTCTAACTACAGCAGAATATCTCCAGAGAAACCCACTGCCTTTTCTCACAGAGGAGTTTGATGATTCAGAGAAAACACAGAGAGGTTTGACTCCTCTGGATTCATGCTTTCATCTCCATGGTTTGTAATATATACCCCATAAGGCGCTGACTCATTGCTTTATTTTTTCTGAATATAGATTTTATCAAAGGGAACAGGAGTCATCAATTATGCATGAAATCATACATCACTGTGGATCCTTGTTTTGCCTTAAAAGCTTGACATTTTGTTTTCATTGCAAAATGAAAAAAAGGGTACAAGTTAAAGAAATACTTTTTAAAATAATTTTTACTGAGTTCCAAGTTGCTTCGCCTGCATAATTTAGTGTTGTGTTTTCACAATTGCCTCATGTTAAAATCTAATTGGGGATGTGTTGGCTCTTTGTGATGAAATGATGTTTACAGGCTTCTTCTGCTTTACTTGTACAGAATGGGCTTAGACTTTGCGTAAGGATATCTATGCAAAACTGTAGTGATGAGTAGAACTGGAGCATGGAGGATGTGTGGAGCTGATATGTAAAAAGGTGAAGAGGCAACGGGAAGGATTCCTCTGGAATGCACATCCATGTCTGTCAAGAAAGATTTTTCCTTTCAGTTTAAGGTTTAATATTGGAAATATCAGAGAAAGCATGGCTGTGACTGCAGACTGGTGTATTCCTAACAAAGATGGGACCTCCATAGATGAAACAGGTTTTCCAGTCAGCTGAACTGCCTCCAGAACAGCACTGTTAATATAATGAGAATGTACTTTGTTAACATCCGTGTGCTTGTGATGCTGTTAGCTACATTCCCTCCTTTTTCTTTATTTGTATCCTACCTGTAGAGCCAAACACCTTCCAGCTTTTACTTTAGGATAATCTGTCAGTCCTTTGTGTTTTATGGTTGCTCATGTCATGCTTATGCTGTTTTTGTCTTTAATTCATCTTTCTGCTGTTAAGATTTTTCTTGATGCTGTCTTCTTGTGCGTTTAAGTGAATGGTTTCTGTCACTTCATTCACAGATGTGTTCCATATCTAAGTTTTTGCACTTTGTGGTTCCATTTAAAAATGCTGATTAATGAGAGTAGATGCGTGGGACGTGCCATCCCTGTGACTGTTAAGGTGAACATGGACCTGTTTGTCCTGTCTCTGTTTAAACTTGCCTTCTTGTACAGGAAGAGGAAAAAGGAAAAACCTTAAAAAGGTTAAGATTATTTTTGAAAGAAAAAATAACAGGTTAATTTATAAAAAATGTGTTTCTACTTCACCCGGTTGTATTTTAAGATTTCTGTGTTTAAACATTTTGTCCTTGCAGCAGATCCTCTTTGTAATTGAAAATAATCTGACACTAAAGAGGTAATAAAATGTGTGACATAAATACAGTAGGGGATGCACAAAATTAGTGTGTCATGTCTAGGTCCGGTCTAAGCAAGCGATGCACCAATCAGTGTGTTCTGGCTGGTTACCGATATGTAGTCTTCTAAAGCATTGAACTGCCAAAATGATACATGGCTGCCATTTTTATTCTAATACCTTTATTATCAGAAGGGGGTAGGGCACCCAAAAGTTGTTCTCAAGTCAGCACTACTTCAATATATGTTAGGGCTGGGCAGAATGGATTACAAATCAAATCTTCAAAAAAATGTACATGCCAAAAAATTTTTTTGAAGAAATAAATGTTAGGAAACATCTTTTAAAAGTTGCCTTTATTTCAGTCATCTCTTCTTGGAGTTGACTAGAATTCAAGTCCAACTAAGTACATGCTGTAAAACAAGATGGATGCCTTGGGCGGCCTGACATCACTTTGAACTAAGCCTGTGCGGTTTACTGGTTCATACCGAAAACTGTTGTTTATTTCCGTTATAACATTAGTTTTTCATGTACTGCTCAACTGGTAAATAGCGCAGACAACATCTGGAACGTTTGATTTGAGAATGTGTTACAGTGGGACTGATTTCACTGCTACACAGCAACACCACAGGGTGAAATGTAACTTTCTGAGCGAAGAATGGCCACTAGCGGAGCAATAATAGTAGTAAGTATGGTCTTACATACTTTCTACAATATTGCTGTCATCTTTGTTTTTTTTCATTATCTAAAATTTAACCAGCTAATCTCCTGTGGTCACCATGTTTGTTTTGTTTCTACTCTATCCCCAACTCTCAGGGGGGTAGTAATTATGAATAACAGAACGTTGGTTAAATGAAGGAGTTTCTGCATGGGTATATGAATTTAATGCATGAAAGAAATAAGGTCCAGGTTGAAAATAAAATGACTGTGGCTCAGGAGTTGGTCTTCTAATTGGAAGGTTGCAGGTTCGGGCCCCAGCTTCGATTGTCTCGGTCGTTGTGTTCTTGGGCAAGAGACTTCACCTGTTGCCTACTGGTGGTTGTCAGGGGGTCACGCCAGTATCCGGCAGCCTCGCCTCTGTCAGTATTGCCCAAAGCAGCTGTAGCTACAACGTCGCTTACCATCACCACTGTGTGAATATGTGGTGAATGACTGAATGTAGTAAGAAGCGCTATACAAGTACAGGCCATTTACTATTTAAGTGTCATAATCATTTAATCGAAGGCAGATGTGAACAGCTGGGTTTTTATCCCTGATTTAAAGCAGCTCAGTGTTTCAGCAGCTTTGCAGTCATCAGGAAGTTTGTTCCAGATAAGGGGAGAATAGAACTGAATAGAAAGCTGCTTCTCCATGTTTGGTTCTGATTCTAAGGACAATCAGTAAACTAGAGGTAGAGGACCTGATTGGTCTGGGAGGTTGCTATGGTGACAACAGATCTTCATCATACTTTGGTGTTAAACCATTCAGTGATTTATAAACTAGTAGGAGTATTTTAAAGTCTATTCTCTGAGCTACAGGTAGCCAGAGGAAGGACTTTAGAACTGGGGTGATGTGTTCTACTTTCCTGGTTCTAGTGAGAACGCCAGCAGCAGTGTTCTGGATCAGCTGCAGCTGTTTGAGTGACTTTTTAGGTAGACCTGTGAAGACGCTGTTACAGTAATCATTCCGACTAAAGATGAAGACATGGATCAGTTTTTCAAGGTCTCCTTGTATCGATAGTCCTTTAAACCTAGAAATGTTCTTCAGGTGATAGAAAGCTGACCTTGTTGTTTCCTTTATGTGACCCTGGAGCTCCAGGTCTGAGTCCATTATTACACCTACATTACGGGCGTGATCAGTGGTTTTTAGTTGCATTAACTGAAGCCGTGTGCTGACTCTGGATCGTTCCTTTTTAGGTCAAAAAATAATTACTTTAGTTTTGTTCTTGTTCCGCTATTGATTTGTTCAATGCATTAATTTAGGGTCTGGGTTGGATCAAAGTCACCTGGTGAAATTGTAATGTACAGCTGACTATCATCTGCATAGTTATAGTAACTAATCTTATTGGCTGTTATAATTCCAGTCTTTCCAGGATTTTGCAATGTTGCGATCGCATCTATTAATGTAAATTCAGCCAATCCCCTTGAATTCTGCACATATTGCAATTTTTATCCAATTATTGCTACCTTAACGCATAATTTACCATTTTCTAACATTCCCTCTCATAATCTTATATCTGACAGCATTGCATATCATGTACACTATCTTTTTCTTATATGAGGTGGATGTAGAATAAAATATGTTGCATTTTGCCAAATAAGATAACATGGGGTACAGTGTACCTATCCAAACATGACAATCCATCACCTTCTGGTGAAATTTGCCATTTTGAATCCAGGATGGGTCACTTATTCACGCTTTCACATTTGGATCACCCCGGCCAGCCTGGGTCAGCTCTGCTCGACTCCACACGGGTCGGGTCGTGTTCATATAGCTGTCGTCAGACCGAGGCCGAGGTATGGTTTTCCCTTTTTGTCAGCCTGTGGTTCTTATCAAAAAGAAACTTTGTAATGGCCATTACCGGTCGGCTGTTTATTACAATCAGTCGGTATTCTGTGACATCACTACACCCAACCAAACAGTTGCCACTGCTACGCCAGTAGGAATGATAGTGACATCACAGGAGTATTATAACGCTCTGTATGGGGGCCGAACCAACCCATACCAGACCGAGCTCACCCAAATATAAAAGAGCTGTAATTCGTGTAAGTTCAAAGAGAAAATATTTTACCACGTAGATGGCTTCATACATGAGAGCAAAGGTTCAACTGGTTTGACTATTAAACACGGGGTAAAATATAGCAGAGGATTTTTTTTTTTTAGCTTCAATTAAGACTTCCCCAACACCACTAAAAAATCCTCTATTACCAGTAGCACTACCTGCAGGGATACAGCAGCAGCCAGTGGCAAATTTTCAGGAGAGCAGTCTTAATTTGACCAACAAAGGCTGTAGTTTATATAACTCATATAACTCAGCAGATGTTACTTTTTACATCTGCTGAGTTATTCAGGATTAAAATCTGTTTTGACTAAGGATGTCCTGATCCGATCATGTAATCGGGCCAGTCAGGTGAGACTCCATCGGAATCGGACGGACGTTACCTCCCGATCCGGACTAGTACATATGTGATCGGGGGCTAGTGGCTATCTCTAGTCAAGTTAACACCTATTCAATAGTATTTCTCTTTTATTCACTCTAAATAATATTCAATCCAAACAGAGAACTACTTATTAAAGTAAAATGAATCATTTGCACCAAGAATCCCCCTGCTTTTGTTCTTGCACCACATGGAACCATAATGCACGTTTGTGTGTAATCAAATAGTGGGATTGCTGCAGAGGTTGTTATCAATTTTAGGATTTCTGCCTCAGATAGATAACTTCTCATTTGGTCTTAGATGTTGATCTGGATGCTGTATCCACTCACGGCCTCACTGGAGACTGGAATTTAGCGTCACTTCAGCCAAAGTTTTAAAATGAAGAAACATTTCTCAAATCAAACCGATCAGAAGTAGAAAAAAGACTCTGAACAAACTGTTTCCTGATCTGTAAACTGTGCTTCAGTGGCAGAAAAGCCCGCAGGAGGAAAGCAGCAGCAGATGTTTGGCACAGATCATAGCACGTCTAACCAACTGCAAAGGCTGTCTCAGAAACTTTTTTACATACAGTCAGCTCCCAGTCAGCAACATGACTTGATCAAAGTGTCTATGAATCTTTTCTTAAAATGATTCCTTTAACTTGAATCTGTGCATAAAGTTGAAAGTATCTGTGTATTTGCACCAAGTAGTCAGTGTGAATACTAATATGTAAAAATGACAAACAGCCTTCAGATTTTTCTGTCACCATTCTAATAAACCGGTCAAATACAGAAAATATTCAGTTAATGTGACCCCTGATATGTATACACATGCTCATTATTAAGTTTTTTTTAAGTTAAGGTGCTATTTGTTTTATATTAGACTTTTTTAATAGTTGTTGTTGCACTAAAGACCAAAAGAAAAAAAAAGTTATTACTTGATTGTTCAAGGTACCGCACAGGCGTTTAACAGTCTGTTTGTTAACAGAATTGTTCAATGTAAAAAAAAAAGGTGATTTAAAAAAGGAACATCCTGGATCTTAATCTTTGCTTGTTTTTTTGTGTGTGTGTTTTTTATGTATTCTCTACATAAGTATCAGATTGGGACTCCGTATCAAAAGACTCAATGATGTGCTGCGACAAAGATAAGAAAATATACTTTCTGCGAGTTTTTAGAATGATTAATCAGAGACTCTTCCTGAATGTTCAGTGCTGCTCAGCAGGGGCGTATCCAGAAGGAGAATAATGAGGGGCTAAAAGGGGCCCAGGGTGGGTCTGGGACTGTAGCACCAAAATAAAAGCAGAGATGTTCTTCTAGTCGGAACCCAATCTGAGCTGCTCACATTTTCTTGTTTCCTTCTACTAAAATTATCTTTACAGTCATTTTATTTTAATTTGGTTTGTGTAGCCTCTTAACTCTGCTAATAATGTTACAAACTAATAGCTTGCTTTTTAAACAATTTTCAAGTGATTGGCGAAAAATAAAACAAAATTAAAACATTGCAACATTTCCCAAAAAATGCTGCAAAATCAGGCATTTTAGGTTACAACAATCACAAAAAAGTGCTGCCAAATCCTGGAGGGACTGTAATCTGGTCTAGTGGGAGCACGTAGATACTGAACAGAAGAGGTCCCAGGATGGAGCCCTGGGGAACCCCACATGTGATTTCTGTTTGTTCTGAAGAAAAATTGCCTATTGAAACAATGAATTTCCTGTTCTCCAGATAAGACCAGCCAAGTACTGTACCAGAGAGTCTGACCCATCTCTCTAGTTGTTCAACAGCATCAAACGCTACACTGTGGTTCTTCCAGTCGTATTTAAGCGGATGTCATTGAAAACCTTGAAGGGGCACTGCATGCAATGCAAAGCAAGTATATAGTCGCAGCCTGCTGCTTGCATCAAAGCTAGGTTAAAAAGTATACTATAGGCCTCACGCCTGATTCACAGGGTCAGGGTTAGGGTTAGGTGGTCGGGTTTCCGTATGGCTGCCGCACAGACGGAAAAACGTTGAGTCCAATCAGAGCATTCATACCGGCTGCGATGTGGGTGGGATGTGGAGTCTGCCTCAAGAAAACCAGACCGCCAAGAATGTCTTCTATTTTGACTAGAATCCTAATTATTTTGATTCTTTTCATAGCAATTACCTGTGTCTGGGGACATGGAAAAAACAAGATGATACAGTTCATATGACAGTAAAATTGCTATTTGAAATTAAGCTAGGGCATGAATTCTTTTCATATAGTCTAATGTGAGTAAGAACGGTCTTGTATGGAAAAACAATACAAAACAACAATAGAAAAACAGATATGCTTTATAGAAAACGTGGTATGAACATTTTGCCATACCGCCCAGCCCTACTTTGAACTATGGAAACCTAAGAGGTTCTTTGGTCAAATGCTTTTCAAAAACCATAGATGAAGTGTAGTACTATTACGAAAAGTAGTTTTTCATTAGTTACAATCCACTGCTGGTAATCACAGCTTTATATTTAATAGTGTGGATTGTACGCTCAAGAATTTCTGATTCTAATAAAAAGTAAGTATAATCAAAACATCGATAATTTAATGTATTATTTTTCTAACATTTGCCTATTTTTGAAGTTTTGCCTCAATAAAACCAGGTTTGATATCCCTGAAGATGAGTAGATTTCAGTAGTTCATGTTATAAGTTATATATTTGATAAAAAGGTGATCATGTGCTAAATTAGCCTGCACATGGTTAATATTCTATCAATAATTAGAAATATTTTGAATCCTAATTTCAGGGTTAGGTTTGGGGATGTATCTTTAAGGTTGTCAGAGCAATCAGGAGTCTCTGTCTTGTTCAAACTCTGTCTAATCAGTGTCTACACCTGTCTCCAACCTGTCACACCTGGTCCTCCTAACCTCATGTCTATTTATCCCCTACACGTCCCTCACTCCTGGTCAGATCATTGTCTCTGATGGTGTTCCTTACCCTGCTGTTCCCCCTCTTGTTCATTCCTGTCAGCCTGGTGTCCTGTCTCATAATTCCTGCCTTTGTTACACTCCTCATCATCATCATCATCACCCCAGTAAGCATCATTACACCTTTATCCACATCTGGTTTTGGGTCCATGCTGCTACATCCAGAGACATAACCCTGAGAAAGAATCATCTGAGAAACAATCAGTCATTCTGTTTTTAAGCTTAGAAATATCAGATTCTCCAGCATTCTTGGTGCATCTCTAGTTTAAACCTATATCTCAACTTTAGCTAGGACTGCTTTTAGCTTTTTTAGAATAATCCAATAAAAATAGGAAGTCTAAAGCTTTGGCTTAAAATGTCAAACGTCTAAACAGGAAATAAAACTTGTTCAATATATCTGTTCTGTATCTGAGTCTAACTTTCAGTTCAGTTAGTTATATTGTGCCAGTTCACAACAGATGCCATCTCAAGTCACTTTCAACTTCACAACTGAAAGTGCAGTGATCATACACTTATCCTGGCATCAGCAGCAACACAGGTTTTTGTGTTTCTCAAACTGAGTCATGAAGAAGAAAAGATGTATTTGACAGGTGCAGGGCAAGTGATTACACTGTCCTGAATGAAATCCTTTACAAACTCATCCAGAAAATCAGTGCAGGTCAAATTCATATGAAAATAAAAACAGGCACTTTTCTTGGACTCTATGTCTGCATCACTGTTAACCAATGAGAAATCAGTTATTCTGTAGCTGCAGCGATTCCTACTTTGATGTGTTTTAAGGAATTTCTGTATTTCACTTGTTCTGTCTCCCGGTCTAAAGCAGAAATGTTGGACTTTTATTTTACTACTAGTGCAGGAAACTTCAGACACAATTTCTCCTTTGTTGGTGGTTCTTACTGAATGTTGGAATTTAAGGGATATTTTCGTGGTTCTGTTTGCTAAACTGTGTTGTCATGTTAAACTTGTGTCGTGTGTATGTGAGTGATGCCTAAAACTGTACAGTGAAGAGCCTTTTATGCACACGTGGAAGCTGTTGTTTGGTACTGAGTTTAATCGGCAATATACAGTATGTGCTTATTTTCTGTTCAACACCCACAGAGTTTTTATTATGTTAAAGTACCTGTAGGATAGTTCTGTATTTTGCTGTACTGTATAACATTGTTTTTTGTGCTTTGTGAGATGATGTCAAAATGAGAAAATGCACTGAGACACACTGCTGGATCTCTCTACTGGATCCCTAGACGCTAGAGGGAGCCTGACATGTTGTTGGATCTTTTGTTTTGCCACTTTTTCCTTTAACTTCGTTTAGCTAATGTGTTGTCTGTGTTTGTCACTTCTCTGTATATCAGCATCCAGGTATCCGTTGGTAAAGAACCGGTGTTTACAGCAGGGCAAAGTTTGTGTTAACCAAAGCCTTCATCTTCTTTTCAACTCTGTATCTGGACTAATGAACAACTGCACTGTAGATTAGGACAACAACTATGGAACAGTGGATCAGTTCAATTATTCCAACACTGGAAAAATAATCTTTGTTTCAGTGAAAGAAATGTTGATTTATCCCTGTAAAATTTGTAAGTAGAGCTTTCCTTTATACTGTGTCCACATGTATTTCATGTTCTCAAAGAACTGTTGCTTGGTTGGGATTTCCTTTACTTTGTTCTTGTTATAAGCAACTGGCACAAAAAAAATCTAATACATTTACATCTGAGTAACTTTGAATATCATCAAAAAGTTATTTCCCTTCAGTAATTTAATTCAAAAAGCAAACCCAGCTTATTCAAGAGATTTGATTTTGCATGTGGAAATATATATTTCAAGCATTTATTTTAGTTAATTTTCATTAATTACAGTCAACAAAGGCAAAACTCAGTTTTTCAGAGAATTACATATGTTTTACATGAAACCAAAAAAGGTTAAATTTCATACTCAAAGTCATTACTAATACTTCTGAAAGCTCTTTAGTTTAGAGCCGCATTTACTTATTGAAACACTTGAACAGGCCCAATGTATACACCACAGCTCTATGCAACTGAACCCATATCTTTCAAGTAGCAGAATGACTGCTCCACAATCCCCCACCAGTACAGTAGGACTAAAAATATTTGGCAGCCACCAAATTTGTAAGTTGTCCTACTTAAAAAGACGAGAGAGGTCTGTAATTTCCATCATAGGTAAACTTCAACTGTGAGAGAAAAACTGTTCAAACAAATTCAGGAAATCACATTGTATACAGTTTCAAGAAGGTGTTTGTATAATGGTGCTGAATGTAAGTATTTAGCTCCTACAAATAAGAATTCTGGCCCTCACTGACCTGTTACTTCTCGAAGAAGCTCTTCTATCCTCCACTCGTCACCTGTATAAATGGCACCTGTTTGAACTCATTATCTGTATAGTGAGACTCCTCCACCATGGTCAAGACCAGAGAGCTGTCTAAGGATACCAGGGACAAGATTGTACACCTGCACAAGACATGGACAAGGCAATCTTCACTAGGCAAGCAGCTTGGTGAGAAGATACTAACTGTTGTAGCGATTATTACAAAATGGAATAAATACAAGATTACTGACAATCTCCCTTTACCTGGGGCGCCATGTAAGAGCTCACCTGGTGGAGAACCCGTGATCTAAAGAATAATGAGGAAATAGCCCAGAACTACATGGGGGAACTGGTGCATGAGCTGAAAAGAGCTGGGACAACAGAAACAAAGGTTACTGTTAGTAACGCCCAACGTCGTCATGAATTAAACTCCTCCAGCGCTCAAAAGGTTCCCCTTCTTCAGCCAGCACGTGTCTAGGCCCGTCTAAATTTTACCAGAGACCATCTGTATGATCCAGAGGAGGACTGGGAGAATGCCATGTGGTCAGATGAGACCACAATAGAACTCTTTAGCATAAACACCACTTGCTGTGTTTGGAGGGGGAAGAGTTGCATCTCAAGAAAACCATACCTACAATGGAACATGAAACATGGCTGGATCTTCTAGCATGACAATGATACCAAACACATAGCCCGGATAAAGGAGTGGCTTCCAGAAAAGTTTTTCAAGGTCCTGGAGTGGCCTAGCCAGTCCCCAGACCTAAATAAAATAGAAACTCTGTGGAGGGAGTTGAAAGTCCAAATATCCCAGCTCTAGAGCAGGTCTGCATGTAAGAATGGGCCAAAATACCAGCTACAATGTGTGTAAACCTGGTGAAGACCTACAGGAAACATTTCACCTCTGTCATTTCCAACCATGGTTACAGTACAGTGCTGAAGAGAAGTTTTATTATTGACCAACCTCTTTTTTTTTTGCACAAATTATACAAATCTATTTTTACAGAATCATACAATAGGATTTCCTGGATTTCTTTTTACATTCTTTTTCTCACACAGTTAAAGTCTCGCTATGAAAATTACAGAATCTTCTTTTTTTTCTGTAGGACAATTTTCAAAATCACTGGCTAGAAAAAAACTTTTTTGACCCTCTGTATGTGAATGAGCTTCTGTTGTGCAGGAAATGCACTCGGCACTCTACTTCAACAATGCGAAGTGGCATGGAGGAGATGTGCCTGTCGCTCTGAGGTGTTCAAAAAGCCCAGTTTGCTTTAATAGCCGCATTGCTGGCTTTGTTGTCTCTCATGTTGCTCTTGACAAATACGCGTAGATTCTGTTTCATGTTTAAGTCAGGCCTGTCTAATGACAAATCAAGCACAGTATGTTTACATGCAGTCAATATTCGCGTCAGACCAACCTCCAGTGAAATACAACCACATTGGTCAATTGTCCAATCTGTTAAAAACAACCCTATATTACGTACCTGTTGTGGTCTAAAATGTCAGCTGTAAAAATCAAACGGCCCTCGGGGAACAATTCCAATAGTGCAATGCAGCTGTGTCTTCCCCGTTGCCGGTGTTATGTTGCTATATGTTCCCCCCCAACGCCTTTGTCGTTTCTGTCCTAACATTTGAGAATAATTACCTAACCCTCAATCATTTTCTAATCATAACATTGGAGGAGCATTACCTAAGCATAACTTGACTATTTTCCTAATCCTATTATTCGGGAACCAGTGCCTAAACCCAATGTGATCCGTCTGTTTAACATTTACGAGCAGCAGCCGCCTCGCGTGCAGATGGAGCCCGAACACGACTCAACACCGTATTCTCTCCGTTATTTTACAGTCTATCGGTGTTTTCAGGCCCGGAGGGGCTAATCGGGAGCACCTGGACATCTCCCGGTGGGCCGGTCTGATATCTGGGCCGCAAGGGCCGAATCTATGGTAAGCAGAGTTGTACTAGTGTGCTAAATATGCAAATATAGTCAAAAAAGAGTTGCTATTAACACTATTTATGCACTAGTTTGGCAAAAGTATAAAGTTATAGGGAAAAATGTTTAACTAGTCCCATGTAGTTGCAAACAATGGATATAAGGATATAGAGTTTTTACCGAAACTGCTTGCCATAAAGGGCTGCTTCACAGCTGCCAGCTGGCTGCTTTCATTTTTTTCTGTCCGCGCACCTCAACATTAAACATCAGAGCAATCAGTCTGCGGTGTTTGAAAGGTAAAATAGGGTGGCGCAGAAAGGACTACTATTATACAGAGGAAAGCTCAAACAGACGGTCATACCATTTTTGCTTTTGTGCAAAAAATGAGGACCAAAACAGCTAACGAGGACAATGGAACAGTTAAGACAACATGTTGAACTTTCCCTGCAAACCCCCAATCGAGTTAAATTATCAAGTCGATGGTGTGATGTTGTGGCAGCAAACCTAACATGTCATTTTAATAAAAATGATGACGCAACACCACATAACAGGGAAACTTTGTCTCATAGCTCCTAAAAGTTAGAAGGAAAATCCAGAATGAAGCTAAATGATCTCAAAGGCTTATTTATTGGGTTAATATTATAAATGAGTACTAATATAATGAAGAGCATGGAGTAGACCTGCTATAAAAAGCGTCCTCCAATGCTAGATGATTCAGCACTACAATAGTACAACTGAAGTGAACTAATCAAAGGCTTTGTAAAGGTTGGAGACTTGTGCTGAGAATTATACTAAAAAAAAAGAGAATCAGCGTCTGAACCAGGGTCAGGAGTCAGAAGTGAGAGGATTTCGTTTGTCAGTATAAAATAAATATGTGTTGACATGCATCCATTAGTTCCAATAAAGCACTTTCTATGCCCAAATAATAGTTTGACCTGTTATATTTTTCTTTAAAAGTAGGACAATAAATGCACAAGGTCAACACTTGAAAGAGAATAGGATGAAAGTTATATAAATTAAGCCTGATGTTTTGCCAATGAAAATATCTTAATTGGTTAAGCCACGTGTTTTCCATATTAAATGCACTAAAGCTTTACAGAATATTCTCTTTTATTGTGGCAACAAATGATGGGAAATTCAATATTAGAATAACAAAAAATTTACCACAAAACTAAAATTTCAAGTGAAAAATAAACACTTTCTGTGAGATTGTTATAGAGTTTCCACATTTTAGGTATTTATTCATGGTAACCTATAGGTTAACTTTAAACACTATGAGTACAATAGAACGGTATCAGCCCCGATACCAGTACCGGTATTGGTGCATCCCTAATTGTAACAAAAGTAGGTTGTGATATAAAGTGGGCCGGTCTGAGGCATTAAATTCCAGGGCTGAAAATGAGTTTCAATGTCAAGGTGCCTCGCCTGCTAAGGCAATGCCTCGGTAGGTGAGGTGCCTTGCTTACGAGGACACTGTCCTTCCTTGGTCAAAGAAAACGGTTTGGAACAGACTTATCTCATGTGACCGCGGCTGCCTACTTCCGCGCTCTGTTTATGCCCCGCCCATCGTAGTAGCATTGTAGCGTAGTAACATTACTTCAGCCATGGAACTGGAAATGTACACGAGCGTTTTCCTTTTTTAACTGTGTATATGTTTGTTAAATTAAATATGTAAGTGAATTAGTACCTGGTAGCCACCAAAGCTGCAACTACTAAGCAAATAAGCAACCATATACAAGTGCTTTAAATAAAAAAAAATAACAATTAAAAAAATAAAACAAACATTTTCGATATAAGGTTGCCTGTGTTTATATGGCTGTGCAAGAACGGGTTATTGCTAATATTCTGGTTTTGAACTTATTATTGGCTGCATGTAAACGCAGCTAGTGATGCCGTGGTCATTGATCCAGCTACTGGTACCTTTGGTAGTGTGGATCAGTACCCTTTCCTGCTGGAATTAGAGAAACCGGTATCACCATGAAGGTTGTCAGCAGAAGGACTCATGAAAGGCAGACACAGACGTATTGACAGAGACGTTTTTTCGTTTATAGTATTCCGTTTCTTTCTCAGTTCTCAAAGGAAGTAGTGACCAGGACAGCAAGGGGGTGCTAACTTTTCATAGCGGGTCTACCTACCGTTGTAGTGTCGGTCTGGTTAATTAGAGTTTATTTGCTTCAGATTGTAAACACATTTCCTCCCCAAGGATCAATGAATGATAGAAAGTGTTGATTAAGCTGTAAAGCTTTTTACTAGAAGTGCAGCTCATAGAATACTCTAAACACACATGGAAACAAAGCCAGCGGCCTGTTGGTCTGTTTCTCTACACCTCCTTGTGTTTAAAATCGCCAAAAGACCAGATTAGATAAATGATCCTTTCAATATAAAGCATATAGTGGCCAAACGCTGCATTAACTACTGATTACAGCGACTATAGAGCCCTGTTCTGGTGAAGTGATCTCTGGCTGTTACTGAACTGACCAATCAGATGCATACGCTCTCCGCTGATGGAGATGGATAGTTCGAAATTGGGCGCTACGCCGTCCGTTGTTGTGTAGCTGATGGAGAGGCCTCGCATTGACAGATAATGGCGCTGTGTCAATCTGTGTCTGTCAAAACGGAGAAGTATAAACTAGGCTTTACTCTTTTAGCCAGAATAATCAGCAGGAACAGAAATAAATACATGTATCAGTCAGAGGGGGATGAATGAATGAATCTCTGAGAGTTACTTTTTGAAGTAAATTAAGACAAGGAAATAAACTTTTTGATTTTCTCTTGTATTGAGTTGCACCTATAGTTACTTAAATAAGATTTTGTTTTCCAGTAAAACTGCATGACTATTAGTCATGTATTGTAACACCCTGATCTTTAAATGGTTGATCGTTTCTTTTTCCTTAGAAAATGGTACTTAGGGAGTATAAACATTTAAATTTGCTGCAGCTTAGAGACAACTACCTGTTCAGTACATGGGTGTTGTATTTTACTTTGAATGAACCATTACATTTCATTTTGTTTAAAAAAAAACTGTCAAACATTATCTTATGAAAACGGGTTTATCTGATTCACTTAGCTTCCCTGGGGAATCAGTACATTATTTTTGGATAGACTTAGATTATACTAAGCGATATAATGAAAAATACCTATTATACACATGACTGAATCCTTAATGTGCATTTAGAGGACAGCCCAGTGCTGGTTTAAGCCTCATATAATGGCAGCTAAAGGCTTATGTACATATATAAACAATACTGCAAATGTTTTAGGCAGGTGTCAACAAAGAGTGCTTTCATAAATGGAAGTGTTGATCATTTATTTTTATCAATCAACAAACAACATTGAACGATCAAATGAGAAATGTAAATCAAATCAATATTTGGTGTAAACACCGTTTGTCTTTATGACAGCATCAGTTCTTCATGATCCAGCTGCAGACAGTGTTTGAAGGAACTGGGCTGGTAGGTTGTTGCAGACATGTAGGAGAACTAAGCCCAGATCTTCTATGGATGTAGTCTTCCTCACATAATTCTGTCTCTTCATGTAATCCCAGACACACTCCATGATGTAGAGACCAGGGCTCTGTGGGGGCCATACTGTCAGATAGACATCTGCCTTTATTTCTCAGCATTGAGAATACCATTAATTCTGACCAAACCTCCAACTCCATTTGCAGAAATGCAGGCTCAAATGTTCAAGGAACCTCTACAATGCTTCCCTGTTGCCTGCAGACCCTCATTATTGTTTTGCTCTCTAGCCTTCCCATGAACAAACTGCCTTCTGCTACAGCCAAATATTTCACATTTAGCCTCATCAGTGCTGATCACCTGTTCCCATTGTTCTCCACCCCAGTTCCTATGTTTTCATGCAGACTCGAGTCTCTTGGTCTTGTTTCCATGTCGGAGTTTTGGCTCTTTGGCTGCAGCTCTTCCATGAAGACCACTTCTGACCAGACTTCTCCAGGCAGTAGATGGGTGTACCTGGGTCTAACTGGTTTTTGCCAGTTCTGAGCTGATGGCACAGCTGGACATCTTCCAATGTTAGAGTAATAAGCTTGATTGCGTCTACAATCCTCTATGTTGCCTGTTTCTTTGTATTTCTTCTAAAGAGCTTGAACAGCACATCTAGAAACCTCAGTCTGCTGTGAAATCTTTGTCTGGCAGAGACCTTGCTGATAAAGTAGAACTATCTTATGTCTTGTTGCTGAGATCAATCTGGTCATGACATGAAACCATCTCCCACAACCTCACCTTGGTAGCAGAGTTTGGCTGTTCCTCACCCAGTTTTAAGCCTCCTACACTGCTGTTTCTGTTTCAGTCAATCACTGTGTTTTAACCTCTGTGTGACATTAATGCTTATTAGAACCTGTTTGGTAGAACTGGCTGATCATAAACCTGACTATAATCCTGCAAAATGACTTTGTGTAAGTGGGCCTATAAGAACTGATGCTGGTTTGAAGGCAAAAGGTAGTAACACCAAATATTGATTTCACTAAATATTGATTTTTGTATTCATTTTGCAATTTGCAAATAAAAAAAAACAATCTTTATGTATGTTTCTGAAAGAATTCTTTGTTTACAGCATTTCTCTACACCTGCCAAAAACCTATGCACAGCTGTGTGTGTGTGTGTGTGTGTGTGTGTGTGTGTGTGTGTGTGTGTTTTATTTTGGAGCACACTGTTACTTCCTCAATCACTAAAATGCATCTTACTGCCGTACAGGGATGCTCTGTGCTCCAGTGGTGGTCTCATTTCAACAGCAAATGTTATGATCATATGATATGCAAATTCTTGCATTCTTGTAGAGTCACTTTTTTCGAGCTAACACTTTAAGAATGACTTGTTCACAACGTGTTCCTCAAATAGTGTTTTCTATCTTAATTGGACCAAAATTATAAAAGCAGTAAATGTGAACTGTACTGAAGATGAAAAACACTTCTATTCTAACATTACCTGATGTATTTTTCTTGTGTGATGGCTTCTGTCTTTGGATTAGTTTTATTTTTTGTAAATTTAATATAAATAAATAAATATATCTGACAGTACAAAGAGTCGTCTGTTATCTTAGTCCTCTTCAGTTTGGTTTGGCTCTGGCTGTTGAAATGGTAAAGAACAACACAGATTGTAGCAGCTTATGAGTCTGAAGCTAGAGTATGGTCTAATACTGCCGACATAAAAGTACATGTTTTTACAGTCAGGAAAAAAAGAACTGAACAGGTTGAACATTGTTCAGAGAAGCAAAACAGGAAATCTTTGAAACATCAGAAAACAAAAGACAGACTAAAGTATTACAGAGAGAACAAGGACAAAAAACAAAAGTTCTACATGCAGTCATGTTCTTGAGACAGATTAATCTAAAAATAATTAATGTTGACATCGAAAAAGAGGAAACAGTTGGCATAAAATGGGAAGTGTCATGGTTTAGAGATGCTTTACTGCATCACGACCTGGCCATCTTACATCATAGAACACACCATGAACTCTACCAGTTAACAAACCATGTTTGAGGAAATGTTCATACCTTCCATAAAAAATTAAAAAGGCTGAAATACAACTGTACCATGTATCATGACAGCCAGCCAAAACATGCCAGTAACTCCATTAATAATTAATGGACAAAAATGATTCTTTTTTGTCATGTATCTTATGTGAATTGAAACAAGGTGTGTGTGTGTGTGTGTGTGTTTGTGTGTGTAATTGACTCTAATCATCTTGATATGTGGACATACATTTTGAATGAAGAAAGCATTTAAACAAATGTCAGCTTTTTTCACTGTTTTATTTAAAACTTCTGCTAAAACAAGCTACTGCTATTTCTTTGAACCTTTCAAAATATTCTGCAAGGTGAAAAGCACAACTTCATAGATGTGGCATGACCTGATGATAAGACACATAGTTCACTGGTAGTGAACAGAACAAAACAAAAATCCCTACTATTTCATAAAAAAACAGGAAACTTTATTCTGTGTAATTATTAAACAAATATAATTACCTCCTTGAGCAACAGACTTAAGTTTAAAAACTCTAGGACTCCATCTGCTGGTCAAAAACTGTCCAACATAAAGGTTTTATCAATAATTTTTGCATTTATGTCATCGCACATTTATTTTATTCATTGCCACACTGTATTAATTGTTCAGTTGATGTAATGCAGAAATAGATAATTTAGAAGACTGTTGCAGAACTCTTTATTTATCTCTCATTTATATATTTTTGCTTCCACGACTTTTCTGGTATCGCTAAAGTGAGTTTGAAGAACATGAATCTGTAATTTGTATGAAATCTATACAGGAAAATATGATGGGGCAATTATGGAACTTGTTAACAATTCCATCCGCCTCCCTGCCTGGCTTTCTCTGTTACCTGGATATGAAGCAGTTAGCATGCCATGACAATCATATCTTAGTCATCATATCAGCATACAGCAGCAGTCTTTGGTCTGAGGCTACTACACTGACCACTACTGGAGACCACTACTTTACTGCCAATGGCTTCACCATCCACAACCACTCTTTGAAGATACACCTGTGGCAAAGCACACCATGAGGGCCCGGGCTGGACTCAATCCCCAGACTCCCAGGTGAGAATCATGCACACTAACGAGTCAGCCGAAGGGATATCCCAGGGCGCATGATCTGTTGGAGGCATAGTGACAGGACCCCACACTGGCACACTCCCATGAGGTGAGTTATAACAGCATTTCATTTTTCCTTTGGGGGGATTTTAGCATTTTTGAATTGAACTGATCCAAGTTCCACCTGGGGCTGGATGGAAAGCCTCTTTCTTATCCGTGCAGGTCCCATAAATATTAGTTGAATAGTTATTTACTAAGGTCATTCTTTTTGTTAAGATTCAAACTGAGAAATTGTCTGAGAATATGACTTTTTGATAAGATGGTAATAATGAAGTTTTAAAGGACAGTGTTTTTTTATTTCTGTTTCAACAGATCTAGTTCAACAGTCAGGTTGACATTTATGGTTCCTAATTTAGTTTAGAATAAATCCTACAACTGGAAGCAACTATAGCTAATATAATTCAACACGGTTCTCCTTTCATCGGAATATTTTAGATTCGTTTGAGTTACTTTGTCACTGGTGGTAGTGCTGTGGATGTTTACTTGGCTACGTAAAGACGTCACGGCGCAGCCTTGGTATCCCAGCATGCAGTAGGAGGCCGTTCACAGATCCAGCAGCTGGTAGTTGGAAGAGCGCCGATGCAGGCAGGAGCCAACGGCCAGCAGAGCCACACTTCTCCTCCTCCATGAGAGATAAACACAGCCGTTCACCTCGCAGGCTACAGAAGATATGCTGTTCGGGCGCCCCATGTGTTCCGGAAGCCGATTTTGAGTCTTCATTGCCAGCCCGCTTTCATTTTGGAGGATTCCTCCCTCCATCCTCCGGATCGCAGCGAACAGGCAATGACAACGGTCTCAGCAACCCCGCAGCAGATGAAGGACCGGCTGCTGCAGGCCATTGACAGCCAGAGCAATGTGAGGAGTGCTAACGCTAACTTTAGCTTGTTTATCTAGACTGAGGCTAACATGGCAGCTTACGTCGGAGCCTTTACACGGTTGGTTTCTCTTCATTAGAAAAGGCTCAGCAGTGTGGTAGGTACCGAATGTTTCAGAGACAGAACCACAGAGGCGTCTCTGTTGACAGCTAGCTTTCAAGCTAATTTAGCAGCAGCGCTGCCTTGATTAGACGTCTCCCGTTACATACCGCTAGCAGCTAGCATGCTAACCTAGCCTTAATATCACAGCAGCTTTAAAACCTACAGCGGTATGAAGCACTACTACCCACTCATTGGATCGGTACATGCTACTTTCCCTCCAACATTAGGTTCAGGTCCTGCTACACACCGCGTAAGCTCTCTGTTCTCTGCGTAGGATGTTGAAGCTAAGAACTAGCTCAGAATGCTAAAGCCAGGTTTTAGGAAATAGTCGGGTCCTTCCTTCTGAACTAAGTTGAATGTTAGCTGTAGCCGGTTCGCCTGACACAGGCAGCTCCAGCAGCGCCGTCTGACCTCAGTGAAAGCATACAAAAGTGTCCTTTCTGCTCACTTTGGAGGTTTTAAACCCCGCCGGGATTCTGCGCTGTGGAGCGTCGGTCTGTTACTGAAACATTCAGCCTCACCACATCTGTGCCTTCCTCAGTAGACCTGGCTGTGTCCGAACCGTGAGCAGCTTTCCTTTCAGTGTTGGGATGAGGCAATATGTTGACTCTGTCTTCTCCATTTATGTTACAGCTTTAACTCAATGACACTCATTGGCTTAGAGATATATTGACTAGAAATGTTTGCTGAGTGTAAATCTGACCCACTAATTAGATTGTAGCCCATCATATCGTTCCTTAGAAAAATAAAAAAGTAGAACAGTACTTGGACTGGTTTCCTGGCCTCCCTGTAGTGAGCTGTCAGTGAGTTATGTGTAGAGCTGGAGCTCTAAAAGACACCTTCTCTGATTCGTGTCAGATGGTTATAGAGTAGACATTTTGATTGTATTTATCATCTTTTATTGACACGATTAACACATTTACCAGAGAGGACAATAGGCATCAGTACCAGTGTGTATATTCCCCCAGGTCTGAGCTGTATGACGGAAATGACCAGAACCTCCTGTATAACTGTATGAAGGAAAATGACTTTTTTTTCTGTAATACTGTCTTTTGCCTTTTTGCTTCACTTAGCAAAGCTCTTAACATGTGAAAATGGTAGTGCTTGGGTTTGGTGCATTCAGAACCGTACGGTTCCTGTGGTCCATTTCTACCTTCATTTATTTTATCTATTAGTTTTTATTTCCTCCTACTTTACCCACAGTTTTGGTTATATACAATCTTTACTTTTCCTCAACACAGATACGCGATATGGCGGTTGTATTGGAAGTAATTACCTGTCTTGAGAAGTATCCAATTACCAAAGAAGCCCTTGAGGTAAGCATTAGTATTCCATGAACTAGCTGTTCATCCAGTAGTTTAGCGGTTTAATGTCCATATCACTCACTTTTGTGTTTTGCAGGAAACTCGTCTCGGAAAATTGATCAACGATGTGAGGAAGAAGGCCAGTAACGAAGACCTTGCAAAGCGAGCCAAGAAACTGTTACGAAACTGGCAGAAGCTGATAGAACCCGGGCCGACTGGAGCCGCGAGCATCCCTGGATCCACCAACGGCAGCTCTCATCCCTGCAGGACAGATTCCTCTCCTGCAGAACTGTCTGTTTCAGGGAAAGGCATCCCTGAAGTTAAGACCAGAAACGATGTCCACAACACATACTCACCCAAAGCTGAGAAATCAAGCAGCCGTAAGCGACGGGCGGAGCAGAGAGACAGTGGGATGCACCTGCCTGAGAAAATCTCCAGGGTGTCATCGTACGACAATTCAGTCTCACCTCCTACCAATGGGATGGCAGGTAGCCCAGACACCCTGCCTGAGCAGGAGGTGGTCCCGTCTCCCGACAGATCCCGAGTAGAGCACCTGGAACACGACAAAGTCGGCAGGATTCCCATCAACGCGGTCAAGCCTCGGCCCAGCTCTCCTGGAGTGGCCAAACCACTTAGCACTTCCTCTTTGATAAAAGTAGCTGTGATGCAACAGGCTAGGTTGGATGAAGGAGGGGGTGCTGGTTACCAAGCCAGAAGTCCCCGCACCGTGGTGTCCAGTCCCAGGAGCGGAAAGCAGGACTCTGTCTCCAAACGCTCCTCAGCCTTTGCGGCAAAAGGAACGCCAATCCCCAGCCCGTCCTCCAGAGACTCTCCTTTGCCTTTCTCCCACTCGCTGTCCTCTCCAGGTCTGCCGTCGTTCTCTCACAGGCCTTCAGTGCAGCCGGCCAGTTCTTCAGAGATCCCCTCTCGTTGCCCCACCCAGGACGTTTCTGCAGCACTGGAGTCCCCGTCAGCGTCCCCCTCCCCGTTGGTTCCTCAGCAGAACTCTGAGCTACACAGAGCAGCGACTGAGGGAGCGACAGGCCTGTGTGAGGATGCAGACGGGCCCATGGTACAGAACTCTGAGCATAAAAGGAGGAAGTATCGGCCAAGAGACTTCTCTGTTAACTTGGATGGCCAAAAAGTAGAGGACACAACAAAGCCTGTGAGGTTAAAAGAGCGCAGGATAACCTTTGACCCGGTCACAGGCCAGATCAAACCTTTGGTGCATAAAGAACCTTCTCAGTCAGAGGATGTCCCCACTCCAGATCCTGCAGAGTCCAGGCAGAGAGCTGAGAGCATGGTCCCACATCCCACCACCACCCCTGGTCCTGGTCCTGGTCCCAGTACTGGTACTGGTAGTGGTACTGGTCCCAATCCCTTCCACCAGACCAACTGGAAGGAGCTGTCCAGGAACGAGATCATCCAGTCCTACTTGAACCTGCAGAGCAACGTGCTGACCTCGTCAGGGGTCCGGGCCCCCAGCGCACACTTCTTCATGTCGGAGTATCTGAGGAGAGAAGAGCAGCAGAGCAAGGAGCAGAGGAAGAGCCACGTTCTGCAGACGGACAGTCTGATGGGGGATTTACCAGGGCTGAGTCGAGACCTCACCCAGGACGATTTGGACCGGATACACAAACAGAACTGGGCTGGTGTTAACGGTTGCTATGATACCAAGGGCGCCTGGTATGATTGGACAGAGTGCATATCACTGGACCCTCACGGGGATGAGAGCAAACTGAACATCCTGCCGTATGTTTGCCTAGACTGACGGTGAAGGCTGCTGTTTCGTTTCCACTCCGTTCTTCGTCTCGCCACAGAGACATGATACTTTGATTTCTTCTCTCCTTTATTTGGCTTCTGTTTGTCCACTGTGAGGTTGGCAGGAACCAGGAACCTCCTCCTGTCTAAATCTCATCAGACATGATTGAAAGACAAGTTGAGTTTATAATATCGAGGGCCGTTTAGTTTTTTAGGGTGAAAGACGATGTCCGTGTTGCTGACAGTGGAGGAGGGAAAAGAGAAGCAGCGTTATTTCTGCCACCCTGAAACCTCGCTCACTCTCACGCTGTGTGAGGCTGAAGCTCCTGTCTTCGTCTCCTGGGATGTACAGGATGCTGGGCTTCAGTGGAGAGGGTGGCCTGGTTCTGGTTCTGGTTCTGGTTCTGCTGTCCACAGCAGCGTTCTGTTAGCACGGTGGCGGCTGAACGTCTCCAGAATGTCCTCTCCTGGAAAACAGTCAGCGGTTACAAAAGGCTTTATGTGGAATATAGAAAGTAAATTATACATTTCTTATGTATACATCTATTTATTTTTGACCAGTTAAATGAGGGGATCTTCTAAAATTGCTTTTCGACAAAAAAAAATCTAGATTAAAATTTTTTTCAGTTTGAAGTCCAATGTTGTGATAAATCAGACATTTATGTGGTTTTTCTTTGAGATTGGCAAAATCTACTTCTGGTTCCTAACATTCCAAATCAACCATTCAGCAGCTTTAAAGTCCCGTCAGTGTAACGTTTGAAACGGGACGAGTAAGAAAGGAAGGAAGGAAGGAGATTAAAGTTATTTTGTTACCCTGGAAGATATCGTTTGCCTTCTGAAGTTCTGTCAGTCTTTTTCTGAGTGAAGCATCCTCAGTGAATGTACAGTTTCCCATATGATGTGGCCAAAGGTCATGTAGATACCTGGAGGTGGGATGATTTTGAATCATTTTGCGTCCAAGTGAGTGTAAACACCATGAGGATCAAACATTCTCTGGTCCAATGAGCAACAGTATTTGGTTAGATTCATCAGCATCTGCCTCTGTGTAGCCTCTCTCTTCAGTCACTCTTTAGTTTTTTCTCTTCCCTACCAATGTGCCTTGGTAAATGGTAACTCTGGGTTTGCTTCCGCATTAAACATGCCTGTGTGTTGGTTAATGTGGGAGGAGTCCAGTCCCATCTCTGTTGGCTGTGGGGAACCGTGAAGCTGCAGCCAATGGGAAACTGCCCAACAACAGCTGGCAATAAAGGACAAATGCTACAACAGGTTGAGAATGTGTTTCTCTGGAGTTCTGACTGGGGCGTCTTTATTCGTTCAGTTTTTAACATCTCTAAATTGTTTGAAAAAATAAATGATCTAAATCCTCCGTTTCCTCACCTGGTTTATGAGTGTCTCAGATAAACGTTTGCTCCCAATGTAGAGTCAGCCAAAGGTTTTGAAAATGAAAAAGTTGGTGTTCAACCTTTTTGATGCTTTTTGATCTTTTGTCAGATGTTTCTATGGTAACTGAACTTCAATATTGAAGAGCATTGACAGACCTCGATGTGATTAGAGTCCTAGCAGTGGATCCAAAATGGCAGCTGCTGTTCAGAAAGTCAACGCTAAAGCTCGGTTAGTAGATAGGTGCTGATTTTGATAATTGCAAAATGGTCATGTACAGTTATTGCAGTAAATATTTGGGGCTCTATTTTTGGAGGAGTTGGTGCAGCATGGGCAGGGTTGGGAAGAACGTTCCTTATTCCTTTACTGGGTAATCTCTGTGGCGTCCCTGAATGCGAAGTGCGTTACCATGAATTGAATAAACTACTCCAGCCGCTCCATAAGGAGCTGACATGCTCTCTGGGTGGGTATGGAAGCTGAAACACCACTTCTGCAATAGATCTGGAATCAGAAATTGTTGATTATTCAGCAGGGGAGGAAATCCCCCAGCATGCATTTCACCCTTTAGGCTGCACTGATCCTTCAATGCCAAATCCCTCCAGGACTCTGTAACTGTGCAGAACACCTTCAGCTTCCAGGTCTGAGATGATGCTCTGAGGAGGTCTGTTTCCACTATCAGAACCTCAGGGGAACTTGAGCGGCTGAAGTTCTGATAGTGGAAGCGCTCCTATAGAAAGTCGTGTACACCTACTTTACCTGTCTCTTGTACACATTGCAACTAACTTTTCAAAACTGATCAGAAAATGTAATTTCTTTGATATATAGCAACTCTTTGTGATTAGTGAAAACATTTACTTTCCCTGGGAACTAGTTACTTTTCTATGGAGTTCTTCAGTTACGGACTTGGTTACTTTGTGGAGTTACAAGTGTTGCCAACCCTGGGCGTGCTGCTGACCAGCCCGGTTGCTATGGCGCCTCATCTTCCTGCTGACCGCCCAGCTCTGTGTGGCCTGAAGCAGATCCCAACACTACTGCACCTTCCTCAGACAGGAAGTCACAGTGGGCTTCACTACATCAGTTCTTTCAACAACCGTCAGAATATTTCTTTGGTCTGTGGTAATATTCTAGTTTGATAAAAAACTGATTTTTCATAAGCTATCAATCACAGAAATAAATGAAATGAGTTTTTCATTAACAACCTGTTGTGTGGTGTTCTGAGGAATGGAGATGCAGCTGTAGTCCCCCCCCCCCTCTACCTTAGGAGGTGGTGACGGTGTTTGGACCCTTTTCAGACTAATGCCCCCTGTTCCAGGAAGCTCTAGTGTCAGTGTGGTTCAGCATTCCTTCTGTCCCAAACGGCAGACATCATGATCTTTTAGCTGAATCATCTCTGGGAGCAGGGCGGAGCTGGACAACGTTGGATGTAAGGAACTTTTCTGCACCTGAGCCAGAACTGTCCTCTGTAACTTCCTGATGACTGGACAAATGGTTTGGATCAAACTCATGTTCCTTTGGCTGATAAAAGCAGAATGACTGTATGTTGTATCCTGGTCCTGGTCCTGGTCTGATCAGGGCCCCATACAGACCCACTACAGCACACCATATTCAGATAGTGACTCAGTGAGAAATCCCAGCCATAATAATAAAAAATAAAAAGCTCCTGGCAGTAGTTCTTGAATGATGGCAGCTGTAGCTAACGTTAACTGTGTGCGCTTTAACTGCTTTCTCTTCACTGATAGTTACAGTGTGCAGGAAATATGAGCGCAGCTCAGGCACAAACAACTACAGCAGCAGCAGAACTGTCCACATTAGATGATTTTGCTAACTGCATGCAGGTGTAAATGTGAACCTGCTGCCCTGTGGAGTCTGATCAGACGCTTGGTTCTCTTCTACCTTGGGCCAGCTGTGCTTATCAGCAGTAATAACTGAGCAGATCCATGCTTCCAACATTTGTGGGGTTAACTTTTGTAGTGTGTTGTACTCACCCAGTATGTCCATAGGGGGGCGCTAATGGCCCAGTTGTGTGTTGGTGTCATTAACATGTTATGTGAGCAGTTATTGCTCAGTGTTATGAGTTTAGTGGTGATAAGAAATCGGAAACGTCACAAAATGTATCAAGCGTATACATGAAATATCAAAAAAGATCTGAACAACCATTAAAAATAGCTTTTTGACCTTTTCTGGTCACTAGCTGTTCTTTTAGTCTCATATTGCTTGGTTTCAGAATCAGAATCAGTTTATTGGCCAAGTATGTCACATACAAGGAATTTGACTCCGGCAAACTTTTTTCTGTGTCAAACCTTGCAAATGCCCCACAGGTATGTTGATGGGTAATGATATTCCTTTTCTTTGGCTGAGTCAGCTCCTAGCACACCTGGATGATGTCATCAGGAACACTGCTGTGGTCTGATAATGTCCAGACTGAGAAGCTCTGTCTGCCCCCCTATGCAGAGACACATCACACAGGGTTTAGAGTCTGGAAAAAACAGAAGCAAGTTGGTTTTATAAAGCTTGTAATCTTTGTTTAGAATATCGTTTTACTCAGATTATTTATATATTGCCAGTTCACAACACATGTCATCTGAAGGAGCTTTACAAGAAAATTCATTTCAATGCAATCATACAAACATTACAGTTAGTTAAGTTTTCTATCTAAGGAATCCCAGCAGATTGCATCCAGTCATTGTCGTACAGCATTCACTCCTCCTGGACCAACATGTAGGACATTAAGTCGTCTGTGCTGAGTCGTTGATTTCATAGAAGTCCCTCAGCAATCCCTTATACTGAGCAAGCATGTAGCGACGGTGGGGAGGAAAAACTCCCTTTAACAGGAAGAAACCTCCAGCAGAACCTGGGTCAGTAAAAGCGGTCATCTGCCACGACCGTCTAAGGGTCTGAGAAGACACTGAGAGAAAACATGGTTAACAATCACAATAACCACAGAAAAAATATATCTGGAGAGTAGTAGGAGAGAAAAGTAGAGGAGTGAAGGAAAAAATGGTCAGTCTGTCCTCCAACAGTCTAAGCCTATAGCAGCATAACTACAGAGAAACTCAGGATAACCTAAACCACTCTAACTATAAGCTTTATCAAAAAGCCTCATCAGAACTCTTGCTGCAGCATGTTGGATCAACTGAAGGCTTTTAATTGCATTTTGTGGACTTCTTAATAATAAGGAATTACAGTAGTCCAGCCTTGAAGTAACAAATGCATGGACTAGTTTCTCTGCATCACTCCTGGACAGGATGTTTCTAATTTTAGCAATATTCCAGAAGGGAAAGAAAAAAATCTTAGAAACCTGTTTAATATGGGATTTAAATGTCATGTCTTGGTCAAAAATTACACCGAGGTTCTTTACATTATTACCAGAGGCCAAATTAATGCCTACCAGATTAAGTGATTGATTTAGATGTTTCCTTTTTAAAGGTTCTGGTCCAAAGACAACAACTTCTGTCTTGTCTGAATTTAAAAGCAGAAAGTTTAGTCATCCAGGTTTTTATGTCTTTCAGACATGCTTGTAATCTACCTAACTGATTGGTTTCATTAGGTTTTATGGATAAATATGATTGTGTATCATCAGCATAACTGTGGAAATTCATTCCATGTTGTCTAATTATTTTACTAATTGGAAGCAGGAAGAATTGTCCTGATCTGAATCTAAGTTTGAGATTGTTCCAC
Organism: Apricaphanius iberus; assembly: GCA_028564705.1. Lineage (NCBI taxonomy): Eukaryota > Metazoa > Chordata > Actinopteri > Cyprinodontiformes > Aphaniidae > Apricaphanius > Apricaphanius iberus. The sequence continues at coordinate 415,249 of JAPXFQ010001885.1, forward strand.
TACTGGTGAAACTAGATGTTATCCTGTGTTTCCTCTCGTCCATTTTTACCATAAAGTAAGAAGGAAACAGCTGTGATGTGCTTCATATTTGTTCTGCTTACAGCGGAACAAGTAACGTCCCCCTTTGACCCGGGTCCTCTAAAGAAATCCTGGACAACATGAGGTGAAGTCATGAACCCATCCACATTACGTCACCTCAGCGGCTCGCAATCCGCTTTCAACAATCCCTTTCCCCCTGTGACTCAGAAAGTGCGACAATCCGTCTCGTTCGCTGCGCGTCTGGTATGCAGCCTGGGCCCGATGTTTCACTCCCCCATCCAGGAATTTGGGAAGTTTCCTTCCATATAAGGACTTTTTCATATAAATCGCGAGTAGAGGAAGGGAAGGTGGAGGTGGAGCCAAGGATCCATTAACGAAGTTAAACCAAAGAGTAGAGAAATCACCAAGAGGACTCCAGTCTTGATGTTTTTGGAGAAAAGTTTCCTACGACCTCCGTTAGGTTTCTACCAAATCGGGATTTGTCTGAAAACGTCCGACGTCCTTTGGCTACTGAGTAGCCTACTAATCAAACTTTATTTATAAAGCGCTTTACGGATTTAAATGACCCCCACACTGCTTCCCAAACCCAAAATAAAACCACCATCACAACTACAACCCCCCGGCTATATTTGTCAACACAAAACAGCCATAGTCTATTTACCAAATAATAAGATATCAACCAAATGGACAAAAACTGATTGGAATGTAGCTAACTAAGTGACATGTTGAGTAGGCTACATTTTAGATACTGGTTGAAATTGAAATAATTTATACACATGTTCTATAGGTCAGAATCACAACATTTTTACTCCAATCTAATCTAGATGAAAATTTGACACAAATAAAAATATGTGCAAGTTTTCACAGAGATCTGATTTGTTTATTGTTCAGCCGCAAGTTTACCCGCAATGAAGTGTTGGATTTTCTCTTTGCTGAGCCTGATTCTGAAGGGGAATATCTGCCTTCAGAACATGAGGTGATGAATTTAGTGATCACGTTTCAGGTTCGAGTTAGACTTCCCAAACAGGAGTCACCGACGCTAACCATTCAGCCAACATGATGAAATATGTCAAATCAAATCTATACATACTTCCATGATCCCCATGTTGTTTAAGATTTATAGAATTCACGACTCATACTGATTTCTTTATCATTTTAGGCTGCTTGCAGCTAACTGCAGTGTGCTGCTTATTTGAAACTTTGAACTATAGCTTACTCTGACACAAACAATCAGCAGCCACTGCTGCTGCGTAGGAGTGAGAGGGATATCATGTTACTGGACCAATCAGTTCAAAGGTGGGTGCTTCGGGTCGCTTCGGCACGCTTGGAACCAAGGCAGAGGTAGTCTGAAAAAAAGGGGTCGGCTAGGGTCGGTTCAGACCGGACACAGGTAATGGAAACACGCCAAAGCGTCCCGTACCAGTACCGTACTGGCACTAGTGGAAATGGGGCAATAGAAAAAGAAATTCAACAAACGAGAAAGTTGCATTTGGCCATTTTTCTGTAGGTGAATGAGTGGAAACAGGCTGAATGATGACCCTGCACAGAGTGGAGGTATTGAAGGTGGATGAGTTTAAGAAGTAGGTCAAACATGGTTAGTTCACAGGACCACGGTGTGTAGAAGGACAGCATCGCCCTACTACTGATGGCTGAATATTTATGAGTTACAACTGAACAAATATTAACATGCTGGAGCCTTTAGACAGTCAGAGAGTAGTAAAGTCCTCACAAAGCCTGCTAGTTGACTTTTCTGCTACCAGAGCAGCATTTTGGTTTACTAGGCCTTCTGCTCTTACTTAGGATGACAAAGTTGTCCTTGGTTACTAGTAAGAGTAGTAAAAGTTTACCTGCTGTAATGTCAATCAGAATACAAAAAGATATTTCATATCAGGGATATCAGTTTTGCACAAACAACTTTCCATTGAAAAGCAGCTGCAGGCTCTAATGCAGAAAACCAGAAGAATAGGAACCATTTGCATATGGATGTTTTAAATGATCATTATAGCATGTGTCTGCTCAGACAGCCTGATCACATGGTATAAACTAGGCTACTGCTCATGGCGTAATGACGCATTTAGTGTAAATGATAGCTTTCTATAAAAGGAAGAAAGAAGCGAGTTTAGTTTTTTCCACACTCCCTCCTCCTTCCATGTAGCCTATGTTCTGGTTGATGAGGCCCAGCGGTTCGGCCCCAGACCAGAGCAGGGAACTATCTGTGCTCGTCTCTTTGACTGATCGGGGAACAGAACAGTCCGTGGGAGGGGCGGCCGGAAAAACAGAGGAAGTCCTTACGTGAGTTCAGGGTCTGAGTGTCCGAGCAGAATAAAGTTCATTTTTGTGTTCAGCGGTCGGTGTGTTGCTTTTATTAAGAAACGAAGGGACGGCAGGCTGACAATGGCTTCCTTCAACAAAGGTCCTGCCTACGGCTTATCAGCGGAGGTCAAGAACAAGGTACGTGTTCCTCAGAAAGAAAAACTAACTGCTAATAAAGTTTCTCTTCGTCATTTCCACGTGTGTGTTTTCTCCAAGTCACCTGGCCTCCATTTTAGCCTCGCGCCGCCAGGTTTAAAGGTGGAGGTGGATGGAGACTAAAGTCTGAAGGAACAGTTAATTTCGTCCTTTTAACTTTTTATCGTTGACATGTCAAAGTTGTGAAATGAGCTGGGAAAGTTTTTGGCGTGAACAGACTGCTTCGTCTCAGAAGGCTTTATGGGCGTTGCCCATATTGGTAACTAAGTATGCCGTTGTGGCACGAAGTATTTCCCGCTTCCAGCACTTTCTGCCCCGCATCCAGCTGCTCTGGGACCCGCACTAACACGGAATAATAGCTGCTAACGTTGAGCTATGAGCGGCCGCTGCTCTCGGCTTTAGTTTTTCTGGGGCTGCTCCCCCTGCAGCATGTTTCCGGACCGCTGCTCGTCATTTAACCTCTCCGACCCAGAGCGATCAGACCTGGTCACGATGATTTTCCACAGAGAGCAGGACCCCAGCAGCCGGTCCAGATGTTTGGCTCCACCTGATGGTGCTGAATCAGTCGGATAACGCTCCATCTTTGTGTCTCTTGTTGTCCTGTACGCTTTAAATGTTTATGACCAAAATTAACTGTTGACCCTTCTTACTAAGGATGCACCGATACTGGGATCAGGTATCAGCCCTGATACTGATGTACGTGTATCGATACCATGAACCAATACTTAAGGTGTGGTAAATCTGCAATAAATTGACAAAAATGTACATTTTTCTCTTTAAAATTTTGTTTTATGGTGATTTTATATTCTACATCTGTTATATTGTCGACGTTATATCTAGTTAGTAAAGTCTGGTGTCTTTAATCTCTTCAAGACAGGTATAAGGTGGAAGTTATACAGTTTATTAATTTAGCAATAGTATCGGATCAGATATAGACAGATACACAAAGTCCATGTATCGTATCGTATTGGGACTGAAACAGTCGGATCGGTGCATCCCTACTTCTTAATGGATCTGTCCTTTGGGATAAATTGTAGAGACTTTGTTGTGCAGTGTTGCATTTTCCCAACTAAAGAAGGATGAGTCAGCACTTTCTGTTTCTGAGATCTGATCTGATTGAGACTCTAGCTGACTGAGTGTCGGCCTGCTTCCTTAAAAGCAGTTAGTGTTGTGTTCATGTATGGAGTCCCATTCTAACCAGTCTGTCTATGCACGTCTAAATGGAGCTTTAGGCAATAATGGGACCAGTAGCTTAGCCAGAATGGAAGCCTTTATCCCAGTTCACATATTGCTCAGAAAATCCAATGATTGAAAGGAGTGTTTTCACCCCCACAACCCTAGGTGGCAACATGCGCTCTTTTGTGTTGGCGTCTTTCCGCTTGGCCTAGACAGTTGTACACTTAGTAACCAGATGGTGGCAGCAGAGCAACAGACGGAGTAAAATCTGGATCTGACTGAAGAAGTAGTAACCAGTGTAGAGTTCTACTGGGTTCCACTGTGGGCAGATGCAGGTTGGAGTTACATGAAGAGAGATCCAGTCTGTACCTGAGATTGCCCAGATTGGTGGCTAGTCCAGTCAGACCATTCCATTATTATATCACCACTACTTCGTTTGGGTTTATTTTCTACGATAACAATGTTGTAATAATGTTTCTAATAATAAATAGATGTCAGATATTGTCAAACAGTTACAAAATGATACCTCCTAAAAACCCAAACAGGAGAACGCTTACATTTTAAAGCACAGGTACAGTCATAATGAGGATTTTTTTATAACAATCTCTCAGCTATTTTCATATTTTCTGGTTTTATGTCTAAAAGTCTTCTTTTACCTGGGTCTTTCTGCACAAATCTACAGTAAATGTATAGAATATTGATGGATATATGCCATGATTGGGTTGCAGCATCATTGGTGAGGGGCTGGGTCGGCCCTGCACACGTTAGCAGTCCTCCACAGTTCTCCTGTTTGCTTCGGTAGGATCATGTAGTTTGAAAGCGCTGAGCTGAAGGCGCCAGCAGACACAGAATGGAGGAGAAGAGACGTAGCGCGAGTACAGAGCAGCCGTTCTTGTTCTTCATATGTGTGCTCTAACGTGTGTGTGTGTGCAGGTTGGTCATTGTGTTGTCGCGTTAGTGGCACAAATGTTAGCATGACTGCAGTGGATCATAGCAAAGATGAAGCTGCTCGGGGGGGTATTCTGCTGTGATACGGCATCGTTTGTCTCCACGCGGCCGTTTGTCTCCACGCGGCCGTTTGTCTCCACGCGGTCGTTTGTCTCCACGTGGTCGTTTGTCTCCACCTGGTCGTTTGTCTCCACGCGATCGTTTGTCTCCACGCGATCGTTTGTCTCCACGCGGTCGTTTGTCTCCACGCGGTCGTTTGTCTCCACGTGGTCGTTTGTCTCCACGCGATCGTTTGTCTCCACGCGATCGTTTGTCTCCACGCGGTCGTTTGTCTCCACGCGGTCGTTTGTGTCCATGCGGCCGTTTGTGTCCATGCGGCCGTTTGTGTCCACGCGGCCGTTTGTGTCCATGCGGTCGTTTGTCTCCACGTGGTCGTTTGTCTCCACGCGATCGTTTGTCTCCACGCGGTCGTTTGTCTCCACGCGGCCGTTTGTGTCCACGCGGTCGTTTGTGTCCATGCGGCCGTTTGTGTCCACGCGGTCGGTCGTGTCCACGCGGTCGTTTGTGTCCACGCGGTCGGTCGTGTCCACGCGGTCGTTTGTCTCCACGCGGTCGTTTGTCTCCACGCGGTCGTTTGTCTCCACGCGTCGTTTGTCTCCACGCGGTCGTTTGTCTCCACGGATCGTTTGTCTCCACGCGATCGTTTGTCTCCACGCGGTCGTTTGTCTCCACGCGTGGTCGGTCGTGTCCACGCGGTCGTTTGTCTCCACGCGGTCGTTTGTCTCCACGTCGGTGTTGTCTCCACGCGGTCGTTTGTCTCCACCGCGTCGTTTGTCTCCACGTGGTCGTTTGTCTCCACGCGGTCGTTTGTCTCCACGCGGTCGTTTGTCTCCACGTGGTCGTTTGTCTCCACGCGATCGTTTGTCTCCACGCGATCGTTTGTCTCCACGCGGTCGTTTGTGTCCATGCGGCCGTTTGTGTCCACGCGGTCGGTCGTGTCCACGCGGCCGTTTGTGTCCACGCGGTCGTTTGTCTCCACGCGGTCGTTTGTCTCCACGCGGTCGTTTGTCTCCACGCGATCGTTTGTCTCCACGCGATCGTTTGTCTCCACGCGATCGTTTGTCTCCACGCGGTCGGTCGTGTCCACGCGGTCGGTCGTGTCCATGTGGCGATGCTCATCACTGATACTGGGATACTTGTGATCATGTCAGGCTGTACACTGTAACACATGGATGTGTAAATGTTTCACCCCTGGTTGTTTACTGGTTAAACCAGTAGAGGACGCCCTCTGATAATTGAAGATCTCCAGCTTGGATGGATTTCAGCGTTCCCCTTCCTGATTGGCCTGCTTAACTGACACGCCTCTCAACCAATCAGAGTCCCACCTGCATCATCATGGTGCATCCATGTTTGGGGGAGGTGGGATTTGGTGAATGCATTTACTGTTTAAAAAGCTGGGAGAGAGTAAAGCCCAGATATGTGACCTCTGACCTCCCTGTCTGAGCAGATTGCCCAGAAGTACGACCCTCAGAAGGAAGAGGAGCTGAGGATCTGGATCGAGGACATCACGGGTTCTCCTATCGGGCCGGACTTCCAGAAAGGCCTGAAGAGCGGAGTCATTCTGTGCGAGTGAGTCCAGGGTTGGGTTAGGGTCATGGGCCCGTGGGTCCAGAAGCGTGGGTTGTCCTGCTGCACCACGTAAGCCCCCCCCCCCTCCTGCTGCTCCTCCTCCTCATCATCATCTGTCTTGTTCTGCTTTTCTCCAGGCTCATCAACAAACTGCAGCCAGGCTCTGTGAAGAAGATCAACAAGTCGGCACTGAACTGGCATCAGGTGAGCTAGCCGGCCATGACTGACCCACACCAGCTGGTGGTTCCACCCATTCATGAGTCAGACGGAGTAATGTTGGCTCTGATGTGCTCCTAGCTGGAGAACCTGACCAACTTCATCAAAGCCATCACCTCGTACGGCCTGAAGCCTCATGACATCTTTGAAGCCAACGATCTGTTTGAGAACGGTAACATGACGCAGGTCCAGACCACGCTGCTCGCCCTCGCTAGCATGGTGAGTCAGCACTTATCGCTCACATGGATTAAACATGACCAGACCTTCTAAGGGTGCTGTGGACTTTGTGTCATCCAGAACATGATGGTGTTGGGAGGCAGCTGGACTTGTCTCTTAGACACAAGAAAAGTCCACTTGACTTCATTTAAACTCGACATCAGACCATCTTCCCCTTTTTTAACAAACAGAATCAATATTTCCAGTTCTTCTTTTTATCTCACATCAGCTCCTGATTCTGTTCAGTTTCTGTTAATGGTTTCGTTGGTACCGGATCCAAAAGTCCGTCTCAGATTTAGTCCTCTCAGTTTTCAGTTTTAAAGACGTGTCTGTCCAGATTTAAAGTGGTTGCTTCTTGTAAACTGTGACTTTCCTGTTGTAGCTGAAGAATGGGTGAGTTTCTGAATGAGGGACCTGAAACAGCGCCACCTCTGTTTAAAGGGCGTTTAGTTCTGATAAGCTCTATAGGAGTAAACCTGGCTATAGCCCCGCCCCCTGTCCACTTAACCCATGGATCTGGAACTGCTCCCATAGAAAGACTGTAAAACATAGAAGTTATTTTCTGTCTGTAGTTCTTCATCTATATCCTAATGTGATCAATACAACCTGCTTACAGTACATCATCCAACATTTACACACTAATGGATGTTTTAAGTGTTTTATTTCATCACTGCTTTGGAAGGAGTAGAGGAACCTGAACCATCTCCTCTGTTCTATGCCAGGCGAAGACTAAAGGCTGCCAGTCCCGGGTGGACATTGGCATCAAGTATGCAGACAAGCAGCAGCGGATGTTTGATGAGGAGAAGCTGAAGGCTGGACAGTGTGTCATCGGCTTACAGGTACGGCATGGTCTGTCTTTGCTAGCTAGAATCAGCTCCCTGTTATCTACAGCAGCGCTTCCCCATGTATCACGTCCATGTTGGTGTCCGCAAAGGGTGAAGCAGCAGAAAGGGAGCTGTTCCATCTGCTGCTGGAAAGTTTGAAACTAAACTATCTCCTGATTTGATAATGAGCATGTTTCAGTAGCTGGATTACTCGTTGTTCTAACCATGCGTCTGTTTTGTCATTGCTTTGTTGCTAGGGAACATGATGTCACGTTAACAGAAGTGCTAGCTGAACACTGGGAAAACTTGATTTACAACTCTGTGTTTTGTGTGTTTTGTGTGAATGGCGTTGCAGTAGCAAACAGCTGACTCCCACTTTGAATCATGTATCAGTGGACAGAAACAGCCTCTGGTTGCTTTCACCGCGTGTTCTGTCTACAGATGGGGACCAACAAGTGTGCCAGCCAGGCTGGGATGAACGCGTATGGCACCAGGAGGCATTTATACGACCCCAAAGTTCAGATCCAGCCCCCCATGGACAACACAACCATCAGTCTGCAAATGGGAACCAACAAGGGAGCGAGCCAGGTAGTGCATCTACGCCTGTCATTGGGCTATAGGGGAAGTGGGCGGGTTGTGCTGCTGGGAATGGTCCAGTTTACCTTTACTGGTTTTTCCTGGAACACCTGATCAAGTGGCAGAGTAATATTTTTGTAGCTTCGCATGGTGAGACTGACATAAAGCCGGTTGTGTTTGTTCTCCTACAGGCTGGGATGACTGCTCCTGGAACCAGGCGGGCCATTTATGACCAGAAACTGGGTACAGATAAGTGTGACAACAGCACCATGTCCCTACAGATGGGCTACAGCCAGGGAGCCAACCAGAGTGGCCAGAACTTTGGCCTGGGACGGCAGATCTATGACTCCAAGTACTGTCCCAAAGCTGGAGAAGTCCCAAATGATCAGAACGGGGCCGGCAGCGGCCGCGAATACTTCCCCGACTACCATGATGAAGGTTACCAGGGTTACCAGGAAGAGGAGCCGGTGTACCAGGAGGATGGGACAGATTATTAAAGGAGAGAGAGGGAGGTGATTGGGATGTGATGTGGGGGGGGGCAGATGGTTTATTTTTCTATTCACAGGATGCTGCAACCTAATTCTGGCTCCCATCACTTTTAGTATTGTATGGATTTGTCCTATTAATACACATATCATGATGAACTGTATTCATGTGATTCATCTTTTTCTATACACAGATATATAGTGATATGACCCAAAAGCAACGGTTTGACTTATTGTTTAGCAGCAGAACTTTTTGTGCCAAAGTTACAGAAATGTGTTGTTTTGTTACATGAAGGGAGAAGCCCTGCTTTTCAAGCTGAAGCTAGCTTTTTAAGAATCCTATAATATGGCGTTTTATGGCACCCCCATAAATATATATCTGTAGTTCCTATTATGGCTGCATCCTGTAGACAGGGTTCCCGTGAATATAACTGTATATTTCTCTTATACTGTCTTTAGTCCTTCAGTATTGCTCATTGACCTTAGTGAAGTCAGTTTTTCAGATGAGGGATGAAATACAGATTGTGTAAGAAAAGTGAAATGTTTTCTCTGACAAACTTGTTAACTTTTAGTGGAGAAAATAGTTTCTTTGTTTGCATAACCAGTCTATCTAGAGAGGTTTGAGTTTTCTCTGGAGCAGAGACCACTTTCCAACATTCCAAGCAACAATACTGGATTGTTTTTTGTTTTTTTCACCAACTGTTTAAGTGAATATGTGATGACCAATGTTTGATATGCGAACAATCCTAACATCATGTTTGATCATTTATGATGCTATTTATGCCGAGGCTGAACAATGTTTGATATTTGATACCGTTTTTCCTCCACAATCATTTTGCCTATAGGGGGAAAGTTAAACGTGAACTTTGTTTAATAAAATGTCTACATTATGGTTGGTGTGCTGATTGAATCTTTGCCCCCTGTAGGAGGAGGAGGGCACTGAGCTGTTGCCACAGAAACATACTGTACTTGTACATTTTGGTAACCTGAGTAAATGCAAAACCCCCGTTGACATTTTATTAAGGACAAATAAAAAATCCAAACTGACCCAGCCCCATATGGAAATGACCATGCACTCTAGCTGTAACTGAACACAACAGCTGAGGTAAATATGCCACAAACAGAACCAATTACAGCCACACCTGCAGCATCAGATCACCTGGAAAACCTGAAAAGCAGCAGATTATTTCCTGATTTTATGAAATGCAATGAAACAAATAATCATGATCCATTTCTGTGGAAATCGAAATGAATTAAATCAGTAAATCCAACTATACTTCTGTCTGCAGCCGGGGAATAAGTCATTATAAATGAGTCAGTGCTTCACATTCCTTGATGTAGAAGGAGAAGCAGTCATTTTTATTCAGATTTATCAATGAATCCTAGTCTAATAAAAGATTAAAACCACTTTTGTTTGTGTTGTTTCACCCACCTGAATGTAGGTTATGTGACAACCTGCTGAGTTTAAAGGGAAATGTGTGGAGAAGCTCAACTTTTGGTTCCAAAAACTGACTTAGATTCCAAGTTATGTTAGTAACCATAGCAACTTAATATCTGAACATAACCTTAGGACCAGTTTTTCCCCCAGAAAGGGTTCTGAGCATTGAGTGAACGTTAAATAATGATCCTGTAGATGTGGAGGCACAGACTATGCTAGTTTGTAAAAATATGAGATTTTATGAATTATTTGGTATATTTAACATGGTACAAATCCATCAATGGGCCCCCCAGTGTTGGTTTCATCTTCGTCCTACAGTAGAACTCAGCAAGTCTACTGCATATGGCCAATAAAAAAGAAAACATTTTTTTTAAGCAACTAATGTTACCTGGCAAACATTTCCAACTGTTACCGACTGGGGAGTTCTGGGGGGTCAAATAAGACAATACATTCACCAGAACCTGTAGGACAAAGCATATTACATATTTAAAATCATAGAAAAACAATTTAACAACACATTGGTAACATGTAAGAGTATTTCAAATAAGTTTAGAGTACACATTATCTGCATCTAGATGAAATAATCCTGCATTGTGAAACAATGACTACTGCTTAGTGTATTATAATAGCTGATGGGTTGGAATATATTAGTATATACGTCACAAACTTCCATTTAACAAAGTCACTAGAAGGCAGACTGATGAAGTGTTTCCAGTAAAACCATTAACCACTGGTTGGCCTTTATTAAGGGACAGCACCAACTGTTCAGATGGATGAGGGGAGATGGGGGTGCCCCCCCCCCCCCACCGGTTAGACGGGCCTCAGCCTTCTTTTGATCAGCTACATGATAGGAAGAATGCACAAAAAATTACTTAATAGACCTACATCTCTTTAGCAATTATTTGATTTCAAACGTAAGTTTTTTTTAATTTTTGTGTTTCATTTTGACTTGGGACAGAGTTCTTCTGGCTGCAGAAGGATTGCATCTAATTAGCTTAGAGGTCCATATATGTTAAAGACAATGTACAATATTATTGAAACCTCAGCAAACTGGTGGCAAAAGAAAGTAAATCTTGAATAATGATCCAACATACAGGAACAATTTTTTAATTATACATTATATCCTCCAGCACCGTACGACCCAAACTGGGAATAAGGAGTAGGAAATGAAAAAATAAATCTCTTTGATTTTTTTTTTCTCTTTGTATTTCCCTCAGTATCTCAGAGTAACACAGTGGAGGCAACGACTGAACCTCTAACCCTTCAGAAATGGATGGTTTGGTTCATAGTGTCACTTCCATATTGCTGGTGTTAGACAGTGTAGCCTCTCTTTATTTATTCATTTTTTGACATGTCCTGTCTGGCAGTGTGGCTTATACTCACACTAATTCTGAGTGGCACATTTACTTTCTCGACTACAGCTTTTGCTATAGTGCTCTGCTTGATAAGTAGGTTTGAAAAATGTTTTTGTAGAGATTGCGGTAGGTTAAAAAAAGACAGTGTAGCCCCTGAAAAAGAAAGTAATCAGCCATTCGAGGTTGGCTCCATGGCTTAATGCAGAGCAGCATACTTTAAAGCAGAATTCGAGGAAATTTGAGAGAAATGGTGCTTTACTCACCCAGAGGAGCCCTTTTTATCTAAAAAAAAAAAAATGTCTACTGCTGTATAAAACAACTCTTTGACAAGCTAGAACAGTATATGTTTTTATATAATAAATGGAAGAGGATAAGAACAATTCTAGGTTTCTTTTTTGTACAGTTGCCAAACTTAGTCATAGCTCTGTTGAGCCAACTTTTCTCCCGGCTCTCATTAGTGATGTCTTTATGGGATTCTTCCTAAATAAGGTGAATTCTATTGAAATAATTGGCATTCTCTCAAATATGATTACTTGTCTCAGTATCAGAGAGAACTGTAGAACCATGTTTGTGTTTGGACTTTTTTGATCCAATGCAACTTTTGGAATAAACCATCCATTCTCTAAACTGCTTTATCCTCAGGGCGTCACGGGGGGATGGTTCCTATCTCCAGCTGATGAGATGCGGGGTTACACCCTGGACAGGTCGCCAGTCCATCCAGGGCAACACAGAGACAGACACGACAAACAACCGGTCACACACACACACACACACACTCTGACACTCAAACCTGAGACCCTGGGCTGGGATATGAACCCACAACCACCGTGCAGCCTATCATCCTGGCCCAGGGTCTTTCTGCATGGGGTTTGCATGTTCTCCCTGTGCATGTGTGGGTTCCCTCCTCCCAGTCCAAAAACATGACTGTCAGGTTCATTGGTCTCTCTAAAGTGTCCTTAGGTTTGAGTGTGTGCGTGCGATCAAAAACAGTATCTTCATCTGAACCTTCAACTTGTATGTTGGACCCAATCCCAACCAAATTACTGAAGAAAGGGTTCTCTTTGATTACTGCCCCCATTTTAGATATGATGAATCTATCCTTACTAAGTAGATACATACTACAGAATTTTATGGTTGGGGTAATTAAGCCTTTACTTAAGAAACCATCTCTCGATCAATATAAATGAATAAACTATAGACCACATGTTTCAGGTGTCTAAATTGGACTGGATGTCTGAAGTCATACTAGAGAACAGAAACTGAAAGTAAACTTTCAACTTTCTATCTATCTATCTATCCATCCATCCATCCATCCATCCATCCATCCATCCATCCATCCATCCATCCATCCATCCATCTATCCATCCATCCATCCATCCATCCATCTATCCATCCATCAATCCATCCACCATCCATCTCATCCCCATCCATCCATCCATCATCATCCATCCATCATCCATCCATCCATCATCCCCATCATCATCCATCCATCCATCCTCATCCAATCATCCATCCATCCATCCATCATCCATCCATCATCATCCATCCATCATCACATCCATCCATCCATCCATCCATCCATCCATCCATCCATCCATCTATCTATCTATCTATCTATCTATCTATCCATCCATCCATCCATCCATCCATCCATCCATCCATCCATCCATCCATCTATCTATCTTAAGGTGCGCACTGATTTGGATTCAGGGCTTCAGCTACAACACATCCATCCTTGTGTTAAGTCACTCCTAAAAAGGAGCTGGGCTAAAGAGGAAGAGCACTGGTCTGTCGTTCAGCGGTCCAAAGTGCTATTTTTAGATTAGTAGAAGAGAATTACATTTCAGACATTTTCTTGGCATCTTGGCAGCATATTATGGTAGTACTGCCATCACGGTGTGTGTTTTGGCTGCTCTGTGGTGAGAAGGGGGGGTTGGCATTGTCTTCTGAAGGAGAGCAGTGAGTGAGAAGTTTCCTCAGTCACTGATGATTGGTGGAGTATGTGATCTGCTGCTGTTGGTCCACTGTATCTGATTAAATCTGAAGGCAGCACCAGTATACCAGCTCATTCAAATTTTCTCTGTTGAGAAGCTTTATGGAGATGCAGATGTTAATTTCAATGAGTAATTGTCACCTGCCCACATCTTGATATGGTTATTATCTACACCTTCCTCTTAGAGTGCAGCGCGTATGTCAGCAGTTGTTTTGGCTCCACCAGCTTCTCACTCTTTTTATCCAAACTTTGCAAAACAGCTCAAGCTTGTCATCCATTTTCAACTCTCTTCACTAATTCTAAATTGGATTTATTTCTGGACTTTGACTTGGCCATTCTGCTTCAGCTCCTGCTGTATGTTTCTGTTACACCCTGGCCTCTTTTCTTGAAGAGAAAGTGTCTGTGTTCAGAAAGCTTCAATCCGTATCCGTTTGTCTCAGCGATCAGAGGAAAAAGTGGTGAAACCTGCATCGTTGTTTTCCTTTAGCAGTCCTAGTGCGCTACCTGCTGGCCACAGCGGTCATTAACACAGGAAGACACATTTTGCTCTAAATCCCGCGATATCACACCAAGCGAGAATCCTGGGCGTTCTTTTCCCCTGAATCGTCGGGCAAGATGGTAGGTGTCTGTGCTGCAGCGGTGCTTCTTAAACTCTAATCCTGTTCCATCTCAGCTTTTCCGTTGATTATTGGGATGGCTGGAGGCATCGTCTAACATCTACAGAGTTTTACTCACATTTTAGTTGACTATTGTTCGTAAAAAGGACGGCTAAAGTTGCATATAAGGGTTTAGTTTTAGGCCGTCTGTCGCTAAGCTAAGCCAATAGCTAGGCGCTCTCTGTGGATATCGTGTTTTAATCAGTATTTTTGGGTTTTGAAGTTGACCGTTTAGTGTTGTATGATTGATATTCGTATATCTGCGGGTTATTAATGTTTGTCCAGCGGTGAAGCTAACCTGGCTAGCCTCACGCACTCATTGACCGGAGCGATGCTTCTCTCTTACAGGCGGACACCGAGATCAAAAAGAAGCGTACCTTCAGGAAGTTCACCTACAGAGGTGTGGACCTGGACCAGCTTCTGGACATGTCTTAGTAAGTGTCCCACCGTACACTGTCTCCGCCAGGACTGTCCCCTGAAGATTCTGAACCCTGAATGTACCAATGTAGTCATCTGCTAGTTACTATAAAGGCCCCAGGTTCCTATTGGTTCCCTGGAACTAAAATGTGGGGTTTAGATCCAACATGTGCCAGTCTAAACTAAGAGGTGCTTATAACTGGTTGTTAGCTGTCCTCTATGGACCGTCTCATTTCTAGCCTGCATGTCCTGGACTCCTATCAGATGGGGCAGTTTGACCTTGATGACGTTTGCTGAGGCTGCTCACCCAGGTCCGGTCCAGTCCTCCACATCTCCCATCATGCTCCTCTTTAACCCCCCCTGCTTCAGATGGCCCATGTTCCTCATCAGCTCTGCAGATGATGCCTTCATTTCATCCAGGTGTGTTGAAGAGGAGATGCATCTAAAAGGTTCAGGATGGAAGATCTGGAGGACTGGACCCACTGTGGGCCGTCTCACAAGACAGCGGCGCCATCAGGGAGCCTTCTGCTCATTCAGAAGAGTTCCTTCCTGTTATCTTCTGTTCTCACTCTGTCCTGCAGCCTGAACAAAGCAGACATTTAGAGTGTAGTTTCCTCTGGACCTGATTGCTGTGTTCCCTGTAGAGCCCAGCGTGTTTACAGACGGATCAGTGGTAGGGAGGACGGGTCCGACCCGCTGCTCTCAGCCCACACGTGTGACATGTCTGCTGCCCCGGGGCCGTTTCAGGAAGTAGCAGAGAAGCGGTATGGTGATGGAGCTGATTGGTGGTTATTCCGATGGAAACCAGCCCATGTCACCAAACTACACGGCTCTTTGTAAGAATAAGATCAGTAAAGCTCAGCTTCTAACATGTTGATCTGTTGGTTGTGCTGCTCTGATGGTGTGTGAACACATGGATCATACAGTCAGACTAAAGACTAAGGGCGCTTTCACATGGTACGGGAGTCCGTACTCGGGTACGGTATTTGGTCAAAATCCACTTATTTCGTACCATGTGAACACAGACTGTACCGTGCCAGAATACGGCCAGAGAGACCTGCCTTGGAGGTAGTATCCGAGTCCAGGTACGAGCGGCCACGTATCATGTGAACACAACCCGTACTCTGGCCGCACTCAAGACAATAGACGCGCTCCACGCGGAAATGACGACACCGCCGGCCGAAATTACAGAATCACCTCGCGACCATACAAATACCAAAACAACGCGATTCAAGCATCCCACAGCAACACAGCAGGTTACAAAACGGCGGGTTTACTACAACACTCACCCTGTAGATGGCTTCAGGTAGCAGCTGACCAGTAGACCAGTTTGTTTACATTCTAGGCTGTCGCTCGTTTTATGACGTCGGTACTTCTCACTCCCTTGTTTGTTGGAGAACTAATACTTATTTGTATACCGCCACCTGCTGTTTATTTGTAGTAAAACACTGGATTCAAATACGGTCACACATGCGAAAACGGCATAAAGCTGCAGTCTGGACAATTGATTGATGTATCAGTTTGAGAAAACCTTCAGATGATAGTGGGGTGAATTCAGTACTCTGTTCCACCATGTTTCTTCTTCTCCCATAGACCCCTATGCATGTAACAAGGAGCAACACCTTTTTAGCCAATAGAATTAGTTTCCAGCTGGTCTGTCAGTCAGCTTGCATGTACTTCCTGTGAACCTGAGGATGGCGCTCCTGTTTAGTCGCCATGTTGGAAAAGCCATCAGTCATGGAGAAGTGGCTCATCTCAGTCATGTCCAGAACAAAATCCTATCAGCTGACGCTCCATAGCTGCTTTCCTCTGAGCCACTGTGACGTGTGTGTGGGGTGGGGGGAGCTTTAAAGGGGGATTCTATTGTTTTCCAAGCTAGAACTTATTTTTTTAGCAGACGTTATGTTTTCTTAGTCGCCCTGAGAATCTTGGAGCCAGTCTGAGCTGTTCAGCAGTACTTCTATCCACTTCCTCTGTCAGCGTACATCTGTAGAACAGGAAGGGCTTATAATACGATTTAATGTATTCTCCTTGGACTTATGAAAGCCTCAGAAGTGCTTCTTGATTCTCTTCTGGGACGATTCAGACGTAAATGTGTATTACGGCGCAGCAGGACTGTTGGGGTTTATGTGGCACTAGTGTTGTCTTCTGCTTGTCCAGCAGCAGCAGTAGTAAGCTTGTCTCCTGTGTCGTCCCTCTGCAGTGAGCAGCTCATGCAGCTGTACTGCGCCCGCCAGAGGAGGAGGCTGAACCGAGGCCTGCGCCGCAAACACCAGTCCCTCCTGAAGCGCCTACGCAAGGCCAAGAAGGAGGCTCCTCCCATGGAGAAACCAGAGGTGGTGAAGACCCACCTGAGGGACATGGTGATCCTACCTGAGATGGTGGGCTCCATGGTCGGGGTGTATAACGGCAAGACCTTCAACCAGGTGGAGATCAAGGTGAGCTGATGTATTGTAACACCATGAGGAATGACCTTTGACCTGAAGGTTAGGTTGAACAGAGAAGGTTATTTTGGAGGGATATGCTGATGTATCTGCATTTATTTTTAGACTGACTGGAACCATAAAATGATAAATGTGACAGGAAGGACAACCAATAAAAAAAGCCAATTTCTGCACTGGACTGGAAGAAAAAAAAACTGAGTACAAAGTTCACATCATGAGAAGAGCTCAATAGTTCCCAGCAGCATTGCTATGCTAACATGCTAATAATAATAATATTGGGTTATTCTTCCCTTCCTTTCTGAGAGCTAAGCGGAGCTAGCTAACAATGTCTGGTACTGAATCGTAGCGTGAACGAATCGCTCCATCCCAGCCGTCTCAGAGCTGCTGCTTCTTCTTGGTTGGAAACCAACTTAATTATTGTTATATTTTGGATTTTTTTGTGTTGATTCACTTTTCATTTTGTTTGTCGGAAATGTCATTAATATTCTATTGACAGGAAAATAAATGTTCCCTTTAGAACTGTACATTTTTTTTGCTCTATTAGATTATTTTCTTTTTCATTCACTCATCTTAGCAGCAGGATTTACATGAAACGAGAATCAAATTGAGTAAAAATGTGCAATTTTTGCACTCTGTGGGCAACTGACTCAAAAAACCCGATTGATTTTAGTGAGGGATTCATTCAGACTCGATTCAGTAAATGGAATCAAATTGATCATCAGTATCTTGTTGGTTGCAGTGGAACAGTTAAATAAATTAGCTATGTTTCCCTGGATCATGATAGTTTCTGGATTAATTTACCACAGATGAATGTAGTCCCATTTATATGAAGTAGCATGTCATCCAATCACCATCCTTCTGTTTCTGTGTCCAGCCTGAGATGTGTGGTCACTACCTGGGAGAGTTCTCCATCACCTACAAGCCAGTTAAGCACGGTCGACCTGGTATCGGAGCCACCCACTCCTCCCGCTTCATCCCTCTCAAGTAGAATGACTGCATTAATAAATGGCTTCTCCACAAAAACACACTGTCTGCCTTTTTCCATTCACTTTTCTCTTAAAAACAAGAAAATGTTTCACTCCCCTGGCTGGGAACGAGGACATCGCCTTGATTAAAGCTTCTCCAATCTAGCCTGTTATCACTTCTAATTATCTTTGTATTTATGATAAACTGGGTTTGGCTTTGAGTCATATTCAGCAGGAAATAAAAACCAATGAGAGAATGATAGTTGGATATGAGCTCACACATCTTCAGTGGAAATATGTTTGTTTCAATCAAACTAAAAGTAGAGCTGGCTGCTAAAAGCTGAAGTTATTTAGAGTTGATAGGTCTAAGTTTGGTTTCCTAAATGTGGGGAAGTCTGGCTGGTCATAGATAACTGGCTTTGTTCACGACACTTTACTGGTCCTGTTAATTGGACCACAGCATTGTGTTTGAGCGTTTAGATGATCCGGGTCAATCTGAACACAATAGTTCCAGAAGAGAGACAGGAAGTGCTCCAGCAGCGGAAGTGCTCCAGCTGCTGATTAAAGTATTACTGCGGCTGATCTCCCTGGAAAATTGGGGTGGAAGAAGATTTCTTCTAAAACCAGTTTGACTTACCAGCAGTTAACGTTTCTGCAGTGGACCGGAACCTAAACCATGAGGTACAGAGCGGTGCGCCTGGAAAAAAAGTCCCGACGTGTCCTGAATCCAGAACAAGGTTCCTCCCCTCCCCGAGCTGTAATCCAGCTGCAGCTTGTAGCTATTTCGGCCATGGATTCAACCTTAAACAGTCACGAAGGCTGTTTGACACGGAGCTAAAAAGGACTGAGCAGTGGTTGAAGGAGCTTTGGCCTGACTGGTAAGTAGCGGGGTTAACTGGGGCCTGTACCTGAACTAGAAGCAGTTTTCCCAGAAGGCGCCGCCGCTGCTTGGCGGCTACCAGCCCCGGCAGCTAGCTGGTTAGCTTCAGAGCCACAGTGACGGTGGTGGAGGAGGAGGAAGAGTCTGTCAGAACGCAGCCCTGATGGAAAACCGCTCTCTAATTCCCGTTTTAATAGTTCCAGCTTTCCGTGGCTGCTGGGAATGTATGAGCGCTTCTGTTAAAGAGCGCAGAGCCAGCTCCGTGTTCCCGGGGGTGTAGAAGGGGTGACACCTGAGAACAAAGCTCCATTGTAGGCTAGCTAACCCCGGCGCCCCGATATGGTTCTGGTTTACCCGGGATGTTAGCAAGGGACACCGGCCATGTCAAATATTTGAGCTTATAAATGCACATTTGAAATGGTACGTGAGTGCGAATATAATATTTAGAAGATCATCGCTGCCCCTATCATCTATAGAGGTGAGAGTTGATGATGAGCTGAACTGTGTAGACATCCCGGTCCAGATCGTGTCCAGTGTGAGCCCAGGGTTTGTTCTGGGGGGAGTCCTTAGCATTCAGGCTGATCTCACTCAGGTCTTCATCAACTAACTGTTAAATGCTGGTAAACTCTGCCTTTTCAGTTTGACTCTGTGCAGTGTTGTGTTGATAGGTGACATATTGGGGCTCTGATGTGCTGATCGGTGGATGCACAGAGAGAAGAAGGTGAAAGTGACAGAAAAGAGGGCCCTTGGAGAAGGTAGGATTTTGGCCTATCTTCTGTGTGGCCTTGTTGAATCAAACACACATCGTCTGCTGGTGCTGCAGCTGTTGGACTGTGAGCGTGATGGCTGTGGACGGCCTGTGGGACGGCACCCAGGTGCTGGACATGGACGATGTGCCATCTCAGTTCTTTGTGGAGAAACACTCTTGGGAAGGCCTTCGGGACATCATCCACTGTAGCCGGAAATACTCTGGTATGATCGTCAACAAGGCCCCTCATGACTTCCAGTTTGTGCAGAAGGCTGATGAGAATGGGCCCCACTCCCACCGACTCTACTACCTCGGTAAGTCTGTCCACAGATGATCTGTGCAGGTCAACTGTCTACCATCAGATTTCAATCTTCGTTCTTCAAGTTATTGTTCAATGTTTTTCTCCTGTTGGGCCACAGTGTTGTGTTTCTGCTCACAGTATCACAATATGGCAGAAAAACCAAACACTGCGTTGACTCTCTTCTTCCTACTCCAGAATAAGCTGAGGCTTTTCTTCTACTTGCCTCCAGGAATGCCTTATGGGAGCAGAGAGAACTCGTTACTTTACTCAGAAATCCCTAAGAAGGTCAGGAAGGAAGCCCTGCTGGTGTTGTCGTGGAAGCAGATGCTGGACCACTTCCAGGTGAGTTTCCCATAAGGCTGAGCAGTCTGATCACAAAGTCTGTTTTGTCTCGTCTGATTTTCGCCAGGACAACAGTGTTGTTATAAACTAGCGATTAGTTAGAGCACTGCTAGTGTTGGGCCAGCAGATACAGAAAACAAACACAAATGTCCAGGTGAAGGCTCAGATCTGACCGGCTTGGAACGCTTTCCCCTAAAAACCGTTCCTTCCCCACTGCTACTGAATCACAGGGTTACGTTAGGTTATCATCACGTTAACAGATAAAATGGGTTTAGTAGCACTGACCCATGTCAGTGTCTGATCAGATCAGGATTATTGATACCCAGCCTTAGTAACGTTTGAAAAATTAAATCCAGGATATAAGTAAATGAATTATTCAAAATAAGCATCAATAATGTATGACAGGAAATGAAATAAAATGAACAAAATATTTACTGATATTTAGTGTCAAAATTGTATACAAATACTCAAACTTATTATAACATGGCATATTTCCAATTCCATACCTTAAAATATAAAATGTATTTTTGGTGAAAAGAATTTTGACAAATACGTTTGTATACAAGCCTCAATAAGCATATAGATTTGGTATTTTAATGGTCAGAGAGAAATACCTGAATTACTTAGACATATTTTAAATGAATTGGACAGCTTTTTGTCATAAATGGGGCAGTGATGAAGTGATGGATCAGTCAATGAGCCAGTTGTCAGCCTGATCAGGTCTCTGTGCCTGACTATAGAACGGTGTAACCAGAGGTTTAAGAGGAGCTTCTGACTGCAGATGTAGACTGATTTGTGGACAGTATTTGAGAGGAATGGGTATTTTATTTATATAGAAATTGTTTCACATCTTTGAGTTCAGCTCATGAAAAATGGGGGCAAAAACAAAAGTTTTGATGTTTTTGTTCAGTGTCTGTTTAATGAGTTACAGTAACATTTATCTCCCTTTTGGAATAAAGTATTGTTGAAATGAATTGCCTAGCTTTGAAGGACTGCAGCCGGTTTGATTCTTTTCATGTTTTTTTCCATTGAATTTTGAAATGAAAACATGAGCAGAGATGACTTCCAGTCCTTGGAACCTCAGTGAGAACCAGACATGCTGCTGTCAGCCAGTACAAAACTCATCTATCAGACAACATGGAATCAAGATGTGCTGCTACACTTCAGCTGAATATTATGGGCTGTCATATTGCAGGTGGAGCCTAGTTGATCAACCAGAGAGAGAAGCTTGGTGAGAAGCAGCTTACAGGCTGAATGTTGGTTCCCGGAGCTGTTAGGGAATTCAGCTTAAACTCTCATTCTGTACAGTAGGGCTGACCAAAATTCAATAAAAATATCTATCCATCCATAGATGTTTGGTGTGACAGAAACCAAAGGGTTGATTTCCATTGTAGCCTATCAGGTAGCAGAGTACTACAATCATTAGTAACTCCAAACCAATCACCTACTCCGAGCCGTCACTCCTCTCAAACACAAAAACAGTAAATGACTTGAACTGCTGAAGATGTCACAGCAAGGAGCTGCAGAGGAAACGGTCCTGAAATAAAGTAGCAGGTAGATGTTGTTGAAGCCATCCTCGTTGCATTCAGCACTAAGCGTAGTGATAATGAACCAGATATGTGCTGCTAACAAGAGCTGTAGCTTTTAAAATGTCCGCCGGTTCTCCACCACCTCTTCTGATGGACAGACCTGCTGTCTTCAGCTCATCAGTGAGGAAGGAGCTGCTCTGGTTAGCATCAGCTTTGTTCACACAAACTAAACCAAAGCTTTGACACTTTAATATAAGAAAGGTAGATAAAAACATCTAGATTAGCCTTCAATTTAAATGACTAACAATCGGGGAAAAAAGGTTAATAACATGTATTTGTATTTCCTGATGCTTTTTGTTTATTGCAAATGTTCTGTAAAAAATTGTGTTTAAATAAAGGGCTGAATTTTTTACATTAAAATCAGTTCATCAAAGAATAGCATAAAATAACCCAGGATGAATTTAAAATGCATTTTCTACATTTTATTATTGGTAATTATATACATCCATATGACTATTCCCTTTATCAGTATGTTCTTTTTCCATCTATACTGTCCAGCCTTGGTGGTTAGCCCTAGAGCCCTGCACTGGAGCCCGAATGTGCTCAGTTCAGTTCAACTTTAAATTAGTGTACAATAAAAAAAAAAACAGTAATAAAAACGATGATATAGTTAAATAAATAGTAACCTCATCCTCTCCAGCACTCAAAAACACACATGCCTCACATTAGAAAATAGGAATTCAAATTTATAATTTAAAAATCAAAAATGATTTTAAAAATGAATCTTAACAAGATATTAGACCCCTAATATACTTATAAATTCATGATTTAAAACAGCTTGTTGATGAATTAAGAAGGAGGTTGTTTGTTTTCCTGTTGTCTCCTAGGCAACCCCACACCAGGGCGCTTACTCTCGAGAGGAGGAGCTTCTGAGAGAACGGAAACGTTTGGGAGCGTTCGGCATCACGTCCTACGACTACCACGATAAGACGGGCCTGTTCCTCTTTCAGGCCAGCAATAGTCTCTTCTACTGTCAGGATGGAGGCAGGAATGGCTTCATCGTCAGTACTACTTTCATCTTTTTATTCTCTGCTTCCATCTGGAGCCTTGTCCCATTTCACATACAGCCACAAAAGTTGATGAATTCATTACAGTTTTAAGTGATGGGCCTACATGAGGTAGCACTTTACTGACAGGGGACGGAAGTAATGCGTTCTTTTCAAGGTCTTGTGCAAAGACTGCAAAGTTCATCTATATTCAGCTCCCAAATAAATATCACTGCATGCACTTGACTTCAGAAGTCATCAGAGCGGCCAGGCAGCTTCAAGGTGTTTTACATCATTAGGGGATCAAATGAAATAAAGGCAGCAATAAAAGTGTAGAACAACATTAGAGACCCAGAATGTCTGACACCTCAAAACATACAATATATCAGCTATTATTAATCGTTGACTCAAAGACAGCTCTACTCAGATGAGTTTTTAGTTGAGCTTTTTAAAGCAACCATTTGTTTCAGCAGCTTTGCAGTGTTTTAGAAGTCTGATCCAGATAAGAGTAGCATAGAAGTAGAAAGCTGGGCATGATCTGCACTGTGATTAACATGTTGACAGCAGGAAGATGCAGAGCAATAGTGACTCGAGCTCCATTACCTCAGAGGTGGGCAATTATGATTTAGAATTTTTTTGAGCTGTAAAGTCTTGTCTTGGACAGGAGCAGACGTTCTGTCTGTTCCCACTGCATTAAGCATTAGAACCAGAGCCGTTCTGATCCTGGGGACTCACTGGGTGGGGCTGCAACTGCTGCGTGTTGCAGGGGAATCCTGAGTAAAGTGTGACATTAGCAACAGTCCACACTGTGTGGAAAGTTTTGTTGACTTCAGCAAGGTGTGGCAGCACGCCTTCCAAGGCTGCTGATGGGGGGGTTGTGCTACTGCAGGGATGGAGGCTGAGCAGTGCTGGCTGAGGTGGGGAATAAGTCATTTTCCTCTTTGGGGGGTTTTAGTCTCTGGTTTCTGCTGTCGTAGGGGCCTTGGTGTTGATGTGCAGGAGAGGTGGAGTTTAGGATTTCAGTTTAGCAACAGCCCTCCAAGTGCTCTGCAAAAGAGGAACATAAGTAGAGGCAGTATCAGTTCTTTTTTTTGTATCAGCCTTTATGTCCTTTAAGAGTCTTAGTTTCTTCTTCGTTTTCATCTTTTGCTTTCTGAGCAGTGAGTCTCTTTCTCACTTTCTGCTTCCTACAATTTCAAACATCCATCAAAACCCTACATTTAGAATATCTTTGCACTTTAAAAAAATTCTTTCAACATTACTTGCTGTATTCCTTCTAATATAACAAAGTTTTCTTTCCATAAAACTTGCTTTTTCTTTTCTAGACTGTTTCTAAGTTACATCAACTGAGTCTGACTGGAGACCCACCTTCAGGAAATACATGTTTCACATTCACAGGATAGATAATTACAAATCTTACGATTACCAATTATGTTACATTATGGGTTTTTTTTGTTGTTGTTTTACATGATTCATAAAAGAAATTTAGGTTCAAATAATCGCATACCTCATCACCATATTTCTTTTTCATTTGACACATAAAAATACATTTAGGGAAATTGGAAGAACCTTTTCCTTTAACATTACCCATATAAATAAATAAAATATGCTAAGGAAACTGGATAGAATTTCAACAGTAATTCTTCCGTTCACTGACTGTAGCTGAAAAGCTGATAGCTCAAATGTTTCTTGTCCTTTATAAAAGGACTCAAAATTTGATATGCACGAACTGGTCTTGCTCAAAAGCTAACGATATTACTTCATAAATTGATCTTGCATAATGCTCACAATACTTATTGATTGGTCTTGCTAAGAATAAGCTCACAACCCTTAATGGGTCTTACTTTAAAGCTCACAGGGGCTCATCTTGCTTCTAGAAAGCTCAGAGTCAAACCATTAACTGGTCTTGCTAAATTATTTTATTTATTGTACCTATTTATTTTCAATTAAAAATAATATTAAAATAAATATCTCACAGTGGTCTCACAGAACTCAAATCTGAATCTCTGCTTAAGGTAAGTGTGTTGCGGGAACAGACACAGGAAAAAAATGCTCTCCCAATTATAATGAAAACAGCTGACCACAAATAGGAGACTTTTTTTTGTTGCTCTTTTACTATAATTACAGGTTAGAATTTTGTTTTTGTCCTAAGTTATAGGCATGACTTCAATATAGTCCAATATTTTAACTAAAGAATGAAATAAATTTAGCTTCCAAGGCTTTTTCCCTCAGACAAATTTTAGGTTCGGTCCTCGTTGCAGTCAATCAGAACACTGGACTGAGTCTCCCTTCTCTTGAATGCTTAAGCGAGGTCTGGAGATGGGTGCAGAAAAACACCAAGGCGTCCACTCAGCCAGTGTCCGACGGACATGCTAGAGGCCTGTTCAAAGTGACGCCAAAAACTGTCATCTGGAAATCTGGGTGTCTGAGGGTCTTGGATGAGAGAATAAAACCAAAGTGTCAGCCATATTCGTACATAATTTATTTTACGTGCACGGGAGGGTCTCATGATGAGAACCCCCAAAGCTTCAGACAAATGTATGAGTTTATATACCGTTAGCCACACCCTATGGAATCAGCTTCTGTCCGATCATTACATCATACAGTTATGGTAAGATAACTAACACTCTGTTCTATGCATCAGAGGATAATCACAAGAGCAATCACAGAACAACATGGAATCGGTAAACACAGGATGTGTCATGAGGCAATAATGGATGTTTCACTTCAGTAGTCAGCAGTAAACAAAAGATATCGTTTGACAATCAGAATATAGATAACAATAAGGGACACTTAGTATAATGCTGAGAAAGACATTCACATGATCTGTCATAAGTGTAACACCAGATAATAACAAGATTTGTCATAAGTCAAGATGAGATGTTAACATACAATTGGTTCTTGTTTGTACGTTAGAATCAGAATAACATTCGATCTAGACATGAGTAACACAGTGAGAATTAAAAAGGCATCAGCACTAATTCAAATAAGAACTATCTATGTAGTAAAAGAATGCTTGCAATAAAGATTCCCACTACATCATTAACACTAATTCACAAAAGAATTAACTTTATCTAAGACGTAAGAGAAGGCAATCGATTTTACCATTACAATTTCTCTCTGCCTCCTTCTCCAGAGGAAAGGGAGGATGGTTCTGGCGAGGAGGCAAGCGGCCCTGAGCCATAGAATTTAGAGTGGATGGTTCCTGAGTAGGGACGGGTACCGATGGTCAGAACCGGTTCTGACATAAATGGTAGTAACCAGACCGAAAAGCATTTTGGTGCTGTTGTTTTTTTTTTCTGGAGATATAGAGCGATGCCCTATATCACCAGAAAAGGATAACAGGGCTATCTTGTTGCAAAAGAGCGTCTAAAAGTGTGTGTTAAAATAAACGCTCCAACGCTGGTCGTTAAATTCCTAGAATTAACTACTTTTTTTTAACGCAATTAACGCATGCACAGAACCACAGACTGGATCAGCAACACTTTGTCAGGAAGCAGTGTTACCAAGTGGTGTATGTTGAACAGGCCTTTGCCTAAAACTGTGTGTCTGTTTCAGCAGTCTGCTCCTGTAAAACCTGTGGAGATAAAGAGCCAGTGTTCAGGCACCCGGATGGACCCCAAGATCTGCCCCGGAAACCCTGATTTTATAGCCTTCATCAACAACAACGACCTGTGGATAGCCAACATGAAGAGCGGCGAGGAGCGGAGACTCACCTTCTGCCATAAAGGTTTGGGAATCTTCTTCTGCTTCACGCTATAGTCAAGTTCTAATCACCATCATGGAAGACCTGCTCCGTTATCTCACTGGTTCCGTAGAGTTACTGATTGTATTAGATCTACTGTTGTCCCCGTTTATCCCTCTGTAAGGAACTAAGATGGAGATGATCTTAGTTTAACTCACCTGATAAAGAGCATTATTATTGCTGATTAAAAGATCTTCATATTGACTTTTCATCACAACTGTTGACACTGAAAAACAGCGGGATGTGTACCTGTTGGTCATCTTTCCTTCCAGGTTTAGACAACGTCAAAGAGGACCCCAAGTCTGCAGGTGTAGCAACATTTGTCATCCAGGAGGAGTTTGACCGTTTTACTGGTTACTGGTGGAGTCCTTCAGCAACACAAGGTCAGCCTGAACTCTGAGCCAGCGCAGGAAGCTGCTTCATGTACTGATCATGACCGGCTCGTCTCTTCCTGTTGGTTCCTTCAGACTCTGATGGAGGGAAAACGTTGCAGCTTCTATATGAGGAAGTGGATGAGACAGAAGTAGAAATTATTCACGTTCCATCTCCGGCCCTGGAGGAGAGGAAAGCAGACGCATACCGATATCCTCGCACAGGTCAGTCCTGCTCCTTTTTTGTGTGATGTTTCTTTTATTTTACTTCCAATGTTCAGCTGTACAAAATCTATCCCATGTACAGGTAGTAAGAATCCACAGGCTACCCTTAAACTGGCAGAGATCAGGACGGACCATCAAGGAAAAGTAGCTCACTTTTCATCTGTTCATGTTGGAACTCCTCAGACTGACTGTTCTGTATTACAAACATATGTGTGTGTGTGTGTGTGTTTTGTAGATCATTAGCACACAAGATAAAGAGCTGGTCGTCCCATTTAACGTCTTGTTTCCTGGGACAGAATACATAACCAGAGCAGGATGGACGAAAGATGGAAGATAGTAAGTGTACTTCTCTAGGTTGTGGTCACTTTAGGATTTGTTTTCTGAAAAAATACCAGGAAATAAAAGGACGTGTCTGTGTGTGTTGTGTTCCGAATCATTGAACTAAATTTGTTTAGTTTTGGAAATCATCATACTTGAAATGT
Source organism: Apricaphanius iberus (assembly GCA_028564705.1). Classification (NCBI taxonomy): domain Eukaryota; kingdom Metazoa; phylum Chordata; class Actinopteri; order Cyprinodontiformes; family Aphaniidae; genus Apricaphanius; species Apricaphanius iberus. The sequence continues at coordinate 442,764 of JAPXFQ010001885.1, forward strand.
GTTGTATTGAAATGACTTTTCTTATAAAGTGCCTGGAGATGGCATTTATTGTGAATTGGTGCTGTAGAAATAAACTGAATTCATTTGGCCTAATCAAAGTATGGAAAGATCTGCAGTGGTCTTGCTTTTCTGATTTTGTTTGGGGAAATGTGAAAACCATAGATTATTTTCCTCTCATTGTTGTTGACGAGTCCAGTGAAATACTTTCTGTTAGCTGTGTTAACGGCACTGCGCTATGTTTCCTGCCAGCGGCTGGGCCGTGCTGCTGGACCGCAGCCAGAGGAAACTGCAGCTGGTTCTGCTGCCTCCAGCCCTCTTCATCCCCGTCACAGAAGACTCCGCACTGAGGCAGGAGAGTCTGGAGGCTGTGGACATCTACACACAGCCGTACATCATCTATGAAGAGACCACCGATGTCTGGATCAATGTAGAAACATTATTCTCTGCTCTTCTATTAGGACATATAGGGGGATTATTGAACCGCTTTCATAAGGTTATGTTTGCATTTCTGCAGGTTCATGATATATTCTATCCCTTCAGTCAAACAACAGAAGACGAATTTACTTTCCTTTGGGTGAATGAGTCTAAAACAGGCTTCAGCCACCTCTATAAGATCACATCCGTGTTACAACCAGGCTGTCACTGCTGGACAGAGGAGTACCACCATGTAGAGGGCAGGAGAACATGTTTCTGTCTTACTGGGCAATTGGATCATCAATACAATCCGTCTATGATGTTCACTTATCTCATTGTCGATTCATATTTTGCAGGAAACTTTAAATGTGCAATCAAGGAGGAGCTTACGCTGACCAGCGGAGAATGGGAAGTACTGGCCAGGCATGGTTCAAAGGTAAATGTTTAGGATGAAGCCATGGGTTCATATTATTCTGGAAAGATAACCAACTACAACTACTTGTGCACCATCTTATCATGGTGCAGGAAGCCCCAAGTCGGTAGTTGTCATCTGAGACATAAAGCCTCATTCCAGAACAATAGCATGGTGGAAAGTGAGCTGGGAGAGGCAGCTCATATTGGCCTAAAAGCTTCACTGTACACACTGCAAATATTGTGTCCTGGCAGAGCTCCAGTAGAGCAGGCCATCTGGGAGGAGGTCTCCCTCCATCTAAGCATCACAAAACCAACAGCTTCATCCAAGACTCAACAGGCTGCAGGAGGACTGAGTGAGACCAACCAAGTAGGGCTTGTTTCCTAGTTTTACAGGAAGAAGATTTTACCCGAGAATCAGGAGGGCTGAGGAAAATGTACATTTACACGGAGGCAGCATTTCCCTAGCTTCCAAACCATTCATTCAGTCTCTTGAGTCTCATCTTTCTCAACCTCCTTTTCATGTGATTTAACAACATCGCCATGAGATAGAAGGCAGGCAAAGGCACTTGAGACTTAAAGTTTAATAAAAATAGTGTAAAATATACAGTAGTGGTGCTGTCACACTTGTGTAAAATGTAAATTGATAAGTTATGGTAGACCAAAAGTAACTTTGTATTATTGTAACTGCTTTAACTCAGCAACAGAGTTGCAGTGGAACCAAAGCGATTCCAGCCCAGCATGCTGCAGCTCCACCCACCCAGGTCCTGCTTGGTTGGAGCAGATATTAACCCTGCTGAGTCCAGAATGTTGATGCACCGCTTCAAGCCGCCACTGGCTGATCCTACCTGTACTCCAATCAAAATACAAAATATTTTCTGTCTAAAATAAACGACTGCACACTAAGATCACGGATTTCATTCCGCCCCCATCACTTCCTCATCTGGTCTGTGTGGTCACTTCTCAGAGTCTAAACTGGACTCTAAGAAGTACAGAATGGAGGGGGACTCAAACCCTGAATTAGAACGGTGGATAAAGCTGTACAATAGCAAGAATCCATTACATTTTCAGTCACATTGTGTAATGCGTTTAGGTAATATTGCCCAGCCCTACAGCACACTGTTTTTGAGCTGTTGTATGCTTGTTTCTGTGTTCACTGGGTCTCGCTAAAAGCTGTTATATCTCCTGACTCTGTCATTTTCTTTCACTTTGCTGATCCACTGTCAGCCAGGCCATGTGGTTCCATGACATCATTAGCATCCGACTCTCTTACACACACACCAATTCATGCACACATTCACACAGTAGTGGTGGAGAAAATCCTCCGTTTTATTCATTATGTGTAAAATTACTTATATAGCGTCTGAGCTCAACCCTTTCAGAAAAGAGTCTGAATTTGTCTGTATTTAAAAATTCTCGTAACTGTGGTGCTCTGGCTTAGATGTAATTAATCATGAAGTAATTAAATCTCATCAATAGCTGTATTAATATTGTTAATCCTTTCAATCCCACAAGTATAAATTACAGCAAACTTAAAGTAGTGTAACTCAGTTACATTTTTGAGGCTGTAACTAGTAATGCCACATATTTTACATATTTGTAGGGTTCTTCTAAATAATTCTATATTTTGGTATTCCATATTGCCTAATGAGGAGGATGTCTGTGAATCTCCTCGTTCCTTGTGTCGCTGCTGTCCTGCTGCTCTCTAATTGTTCTCTTTCCCTCTCGTCCTGGTAGATCTGGGTGAATGAGGGAACCAAGCTGGTGTATTTTCAGGCAACCAGGGACACGCCGCTGGAGCACCACCTTTATGTGGTCAGCTATCAGTCTCCAGGTGATGTGGTCAGACTAACTAAGCCTGGATTCTCACACAGCTGCTCTGTTAGTCAGGTACTCTTTCATTTCTGTCTTGACCTGATTCTCAGATGGGTCTAGGATCTAGACGCCAACCTCCATTCTTGTTACTGAAGTCGCTGCCTCTGTGCTGTTTCCGTCTCACCTGTCAGAACTTTGACTTTTTCGTGAGCCACTACAGTAACGTGAGCACACCTCCATGTGTTCACCTGTACAAGCTGAGCAGCTCCGAGGCCGACCCGATGCCAGTGGTTCCAGAGTTCTGGGCCAGCTTGATGGAGCCACCAGGTGAGGAACAGCAAACCCATCAAGCAGTCATGTGTTATTTACCCAAAGCTTGATAAAAGACTACAGACTGTTTAAACTTCAGAAGGAAGTCACTAGGTCAGGTTTTGGTTTTGTGACCAAAAAGGTTTCAGAGTTCTAATGTTAGCCAAACTGAGATTTCACAGGTAAATCAGGATGCAGATCCAAGTCATGTAAAGGGTGAGTTTGGGTTTAAAGTGCTGGAATGTTAGAACAGAAAGCTCTCTGACTTACTGTAGTTTCCCTTTAAACCAGTTGGATCTGGTCCATCCACTGGGGCAGGTTCAGCACGTTCACCCTGAGACAACATGTGTTGACGTGTCCTCCAGGTTGCCCTGGAGATTACAACCCACCAGAGATTTTTGACTTCCCTGGGAAGTCAGGCTTCCAGCTTTATGGGATGGTGTACAAGCCCCACAGCCTGCAGCCCGGCAGGAAACATCCCACTGTTCTGTTCGTCTACGGTGGCCCTCAGGTCTGTAGAGGTCCAAATAACCAACCAATGGAGACAAAGGGGAGTCGTTTGAAGAGTGTGTGTCTGGGTATGTTTAGGTCCAGCTGGTTAACAACTCCTTCAAAGGGATGAAGTACCTGCGTCTGAACACACTGGCTTCTCTGGGCTACGCCGTGGTCGTCATTGATGGGAGGGGCTCCTGTCAGAGGGGCCTTGAATTTGAGGGCGCACTGAAGAACAAAATGGTAGACTTAGATCCTGAATACACGCAGGAGCTGGAGAAAAGCTGGTAATAACCGAATGTCCCTTATCTGTGCAGGGCCAGGTGGAGATAGAGGACCAGGTGGAGGGGCTGCAGTACGTGGCTGACAAGTTTCACTTTGTGGACCTGAGTCGTGTTGCCATTCATGGCTGGTCCTACGGGGGGTTCCTCTCTCTGATGGGCCTCATCCAGCGACCCAACATCTTCAAGGTTAGTGGCTCTGGTTCCTCAAACACTCCTTCCTTCTGTAATACCTCAGTGCAGTCATACTGTTTCACCTTCTGTCATGTTCCAACCACAAACCTCTGTGTATTTACTGACCAAATCAGTCTGGAAACCAGTGATTCCTTGTTCCAACAACTAAGAAAAGAAGAATCTGAAGAGTGTGGCATGTTGTCAGTAGGATTTAGATCTGGGGCCAGGCGGTACCAGTACCTGATCAGAACCCTTCCACTGTAGTTCTGGCTGTATGTTTGGGCTCCATTAGGTGAAGCTCCACACCAGTCTCTTAGTCTTTACCTCCAGCTGCTTTGTATTCAGGAATTTTGTAGGAAAACAACTTAAACAGGCTGCTGTGTGCTATTGTTTCCATGTGTTTCTAGAGGATTCTATGAGCTGCACTTCTAGTAAAAAGCTTTACAGCTTAATCAGAACTTACTTTGTCGTCCATTGCTCCTTGAGGGGGGAATGAGTTCACAAGCTGAAGAAAACCCCCCGATATTAACCAGAAACCCTGCTGCAATGTTAGGCAGACCCAACATGAAAAGGTAGCACCCCCTGCTGTCCTGGTCAGGAATTGCTTTGCAATGGAGAGAAAGAAAGAAAGTACTATAAACGAAAAACATCTCCGTCAATACATCTGTGTCTGGGTGCAAAGCTGCTGTTGTATAAACAAGGCTTATGGGCCAACCAGAGCACCTTCTATTCACTCCATGACTGGAGGGTAGCTTCCTCTGGCTTTCCTTCAACAGTGACTTTGTTCTCGGCCCTCCTCCATATTGGCCAGGTGTGTGGAGCAGACTGTTAATAACTTCCTGTTCTAGGATTCTCCCAACTGGGCAGTGATTGCTAAGTTACCATGGGCCCTTTGCTAATTCACTGTATTCTGCCGTCTATGTCAGTTTAGATTGAAGCACAGTTGCAAACCAAATATGCCGTTGGCGGGGATCATAAAGATCTGCAGAGTTTTTTTTATTTGGTGTGTGGGTGGGGGGGTGTCTGTGTTGGCTGCTTTCCTTCGGCCTCTCGAAAGAACAAAAAGAAGGGGTTTCTATCTTGCCTGCAAAGCATCTTTTTTTGTGACCTCATTTGACCAATCACAGTCAAGGAAACCACCTCTCTGTCTCTCTCCAGCCCTCATGGGTAACAGCTGCCAGGGTCCTGACTGCCAACACTTTTCTGCCTGTCTATGGACTTCAGCGACTGTTTGGAGATTAGTATTATCTGTCAACAGTTTAATATGTTTTATGGCTTATTGTTCTGAGTCTTAGTAAATGCCCTTAATTACCAATTTCATCACTTTAAACTTTAATGGAAACTTTGTTCTGCTTGTTAACTCCTCTGCTAAACTCAGTGTTTAAAAGCACTCATGACACCAAATTTTTAACAGTAGAAAGGTATACAATGAAAAAAATATATATGGGGAGCCTAACAGTGTGTCCAGACCAAACGCGATAGGAGCGACTAGAGCTTCAGGTTTACATGTAAAATCTATGGAGGAGCGCGATGAAGGGCGACTTGGGGTCCCTCGACACTTCAGAAGCAGATTTGCGTCGCGAAAAAGCTTTTCTGTCTGATTCGCGCAAACAATTAGCGCTACAGATGCGATGGAAAATTCCCTCTGCATTTTATGTGGTACATTTTGTGCATTCGCGCTCATGGCGTCTATCGCTCGAGTTGGAAAAATCTGAACTCCAGCGTCAAATCGCGCCGCGACAACCAATCAGGGGACTGAGTTTCAGTGATTCTGTGACTGTCATGGAGTCACAGCCTCAGCAGGACATGGAGGAAATACTGATAAACATCGTGGCTAATCACCCCGAGCTACATGACACAAGGAGTTTGCTATACAGAGACAGGAATAAAAAAATAAACTATTCAGACAGGAATGTTCTTAAGAGGTTTGTGGGTGGCTCTTAAAAGAGCCGCTGTTGCTGTAAAAGCACCTCTAGGCCTAGAAGTGAGCCTTGAAACAGCCTCACCTGGTTTCCTGATAGCAGCTCCTGCACCACGTCCCACGCTGCTCAAATATTATAAACTTTTACGAACTGCAGACAGATGGACAGCTGCTCAGAAATGTAGTTGGTGTTTCGGCAGGCGAAGCTTGGACCTTCCCGGCACAAACTGGGAGAGCAGGTCACGTTCTCCAGGCAGCGAGGAGCCGGTGTTTAAGAGAGGCTTGCTGCTGTTTATGGATCCCTCCGCCGTAGCTAGACTGTATCTGTAGCTCACCAAACCCCCAGTGCAGCGGTCCCAGCTCTACCAAAGGCCATGCCGAACACGTAATCCAATCTGTCCACCGTCACATCGGAGACCATAGTTCATAATCCACCACCAGATGCACTCTGGCCCCAGCTCCGCTGAAGCCCGGGCCAAACACGCAGTCCTCCATCAGCTCAATCCATAATCCACCACCAGATGCTCCGCTGAAGGCCAGTTCGATTTGTACACGCTTCAAGGTGCGAATGTGCACGCAGCTAGGCGTGTGTCGTGTTTCATAGTCGCTCCTATCGCGTTCAGTGTGGACACACTGTAAGTCTCCTCCCCTTCCTGTCGGCCCATGGGTCCCCTGGCCCAAAAAATAATGAATGGAAGTCAATGGAGCGATAAAAGATATTTTCTGGTCTGCTTTCTTACGTCCTGAATCACACATATGTTGTACTTCGATTTAAATGATAACTAACGATGTACGTTTCGACTGTTTGTCCAGTGATTTGGGATTTATTTGATTGTAAAAAGTCGCATTTAAAATGCCTACAAATAAGAAGTCGCATAATTATATGACACCATTTGGCTAACGGGAGTTAGCACTAGCTATAGCACGTAAAACACTCACCTAGAGCTTGTAGAGCTCCTCCTCCATTCTGGTTCTCTCCACCGACTGCTTTTCTCCGTGTTTAATGCTCCGTTCTTCATCCTGGAGGACCCGACCCTCACTCTCCTTCTTCTTCTTCTGCTGTTGTAGTCCGCTATACTTTTTCACACAAAACCTAAAGTAACTTTTGCCTCCGGTTGAAAATCAGCGTTTTCGCTGCATCAAAATTTGTTTTTAAAATTTACGGACATCATTCGATCCACGGTGAATTTCAAACAGGATCAGAAAATAACTTTTATCGCTCCATTCACTCTTTTTTTTTTTTTTTTGCAGTAGGGGACGCAAGTATATTTTTCCTAGGGAAGTATCGGCAGTTCCCGCCTTACTCGCCTCTCATTGGATAGAACTTATCTTGCACGATTGGCTATTTCTAGGGACTAATCCTGACTTTTCTTGATTATAAGAAGAGCCAGAACACATTATCAATCGGAATTTCACATCATCAACTGGAGCTGTAAGCATCCAAATATGACAGGACACACTTATAAGAGTTCTATATAGACTGGTTTTCGTTCTGTTGGTGGAAGGACTAATAATTAAAAAATTTACCTCTTCCCCTCTGCCATCATATTGCTGTGACGTTTAGAAGTCGCTGGAGATACCTTCTAACCAATCAGAGACAAGAAAAGGCGGGACTAGTCCCTAAAAGAAATAGCCAATCATGCGAGAGAAGTTCTATCCAATGAGAGGCGAGGAAGGCAGGAACTGGACAGGAAGGAGAAGGGCAGGACTTAGGCTCCCCATGTACATCCTAGTTAAGTTTGGTTGGCCCATCAGTTCCTAACCTGATTGTAACTGAACATCAGCAAGCCGAGATGTTCGCTTTCTTTACGTTTTATGTGCACCTTGATACTAGAGCACTTTGCAAAAGTAAATTTTTTTAAAATCCCGCTCCCAATGACTTTATGACCATCTCCGCTTGTTCTCACTGACCTTGTCAATTGCTCCTGTAATATCTACGTCAAAACCTGTCCGCTCCCGGCTCTCCATAGGTTTATAAGATAGTGACCAACCGTCCTCTGTGGCTGTTTACAAGATGTTAAAGCGCCAGTGTAGCTTTATGCATGAACACACCCGATCAATCTTGCATTAGTGTTTTTGTGTGGGACAAACTATAATAATGCCATGCAAAGTGAGACTTCGTCTGTAAATTGACAAAGGAGGATGAATATAAAAACTAAAGACTGGAGTATACATTTTTTATTGGATTTTTGAGCATGTTTTTTTGTCCTGGTATGACTTAAAAAGTGAACTATTATGAATGGTAAAGTTCATTTTTGGAAGAGTCATTATTTATATGAATCATTAATTTCCAGTCTACCTATTGTCATTTTACCCAGAAATAGAACAGAAGTGGTGTGAGGACAGTCAGATCTGCCTCTCTGGCTGCAGGTGGCGCTCTCGACCTAAAACTTGTGCTTCCGGTGCTGCAACAAATTAAAACAAATCAGATTTTGCATTATAAAAATCCATTACTGTGGTTTTTGTATTGGTTAAATATTAAAGTTTTACTCTTTTCAAGCACTGAAAAACAAAAAAAAACGGTGCAGATTATTAGTTTTTTGGATTTTATTTTGAAATGGAAAAACCAAAGAACGAAACATACATGGATTCACTTTGAACTGTTGTTGCTGAAATGTGTAACCACATAGTGTCAGTGTTGTGCAGAAAATAATCTTTAATTTGAATTAGGACAATATAAGATATAATCTAAGATTATGTTATTTTTAGAGATTAAATGTAATTTTTCAAATGAGTATTTCTGTCTTAATTTATATGATGAACCCAGTTCTCTTTCTAAAGCTTTTCCTCTGTTACACAAAGCTGTTGAGAGCTGTTTTCTAAGCTAAACGAGTGTGTGTGATGCTTGATTCCTTTCTGTTTTCCAACATTATTTGTTGCTGCCAGTTGGCCGTTGCCGGCGCCCCAGTCACCGTGTGGATGGCCTACGATACGGGCTACACGGAGCGCTACATGGATGTGCCTGAGAACAACCAGCAGGGCTATGAGGAGGGATCTGTGGCTCTGCATGTGGACAAGCTGCCAAGCGAGTCAGTTCACACACACACACACACGCACACAAGTGAATGCCTTCAGCCTGTCGTGACCTAATGCGTAGATATTTTACATGTTTGTTTCTGACTTCAGGACACCTGTTTTGAAATATGATTCATCCCCAAGTTCATTTTAAAAATTTTCCATCAAGTTTAAACACTTTCCCAGACTATCTGTTAAGAGCTGAAATATAGATGGATGATTTATCAACACAGCAGCAGATGCAACCTGGCTGCAGGAAGAGATGCTGGCCTTTGAAATACCTCCAGTTCCCATTATTTGTGGTTATTAAGAAGTCTCAGTGTAGGCCAGGGGTCGTGTTAGCTCAATATTTCCTGTTGACCAGTTTCTTTAAACAATGAAGGAAAACTCTGGAGGCCATTTGTTAGATTGCTAACCCCAACCCAGCTAAGTTGTTGCAGACATTTTCAACTTTATGAAAGAGTTCTACCAACTAACCAATCACAAAAGATTCTCATTAGAGCATCTGAGCATCATCTCAGACCTGGAAACCGTAGCCAGCGCATCTCCCAATGTGGGAGCTGACAGTGTGTTAGAGTTGCACAGGACACAGACTGGTGGTGACAGACCACTGATGCAGAAGGAGCACAAAGGTGTTTTTGTCCCAGTGTAGCATCAGGAAAGCAGCCATTCAGAAAGCCTGGCTGCATCCTGATCATCAGAATTGGAGAAAAATTTAACAGAAATAAGTTGGACCACAGCGCTCCATGCTGAGCATTCAGGCAACTGCAGATGAAATGTTCTTAATTAATACATGATGGCACAGTGTGGATTCTCTGTTCAGTTTGTTTGGGCTGAATATAAATTAAAATGAATGACAATAAATACTACTGAATATGCAATTATCATTTAAAATATTGATGGGTAACCTCTGGCCAAGGCTTCCCTGATATGAATTTTAGTTTAGTTTGCCTTGAAAGGGGAAGACTCGATGGAATTCTACAGACTCACATGTTTTATTGTTTTTATCAAAGCAATTTGTGCAACCAGCAGCACCAGACACGATCGCGTCTCCTTCTTTTTTAAGGTGGTTTTTATTTCATTCACTGAAACTCTGAGTTATATTGCTATATGGTTTGTGATCACTAGTCTCAAGCAAGACTGTTGTTCCTTGTAAGTTGAAGAAGTGTGATCTGACAGACATGTTGGAGCGCCGCTCTCTACAGTTCAAGTATTTGAACAATTTTCTACATGTCTTTGTAGCAGTTAGGACCCAACATGTCCGAGTGGGAGAGCACTGCTACGTCCTAATCTAACCATGTTCCACTCTTCCTCGCAGGCCCAATCGGTTGCTGATCCTCCATGGCTTTTTAGATGAGAATGTGCACTTTTTCCACACCAACTTCCTGGTGTCCCAGATAATCCGAGCTGGGAAGCCCTACCAGCTTCAGGTTGGTGTCAGAAAGCCGCTCTCTCTTCATTTAGATGCATTTCTTTGCCAATGGCAAATGAAAAGCCCAAATTTTGTTGGTCTGAAAATTCAAATATTACACAACACAAGTATTAATCTAATTTTAGTCCCTGGTTGGTCGTATGTAGTGACCTTTTACTTTTAGTCTGACTACATGTTTGTCTAAATCAGTGGTTCTCCCTTTAGTTTTATAAGAAAATGTCCCCCAGGGTAATTAGGACTTTTTATTTTATAATTGTTTTATTTTTAATTTCTATTTTTTACTGTCTAGCTGTATCAAACATTTCTTTCAATACATTTAATGCCTCTATGTGCGCAGTTAAATACACAAATAGCTCTGAGAGGAAAAATCATAACTGTAAAAGATGTTCTACAAAAGCAAGGTCTTCAGTCATCACAACTTCTCAGTAACTGGTGTGATCCTGCTGTGATGTCACTTCCTCTGCCAGGTAGAGCTTTGTGTTTGTGCCTTGCATCAATGAATTTCTTTCATCTCTGCCCTCTTTCTATAAAAACATGCACATCTCGTCACAGCACCTTCCCACAAGTTGGTTATTGAAATGGCTGTCAAACAGAACGACTGTCTGTCGGAGCCTATTTTGTAACACAGTACTGTGAAAATTGAGGGTGTGACAGGTTTTGTGTTGGTGTAGTTGACTGTGCCTAAGACATTGATTATTACATCCTTCAGCTCCGGAGTCGCCCGTTTAGATACCAGTGCATCATGGTGCAGCACGTGCTGGGCAGACATGTTGCATAAACGCCTGTAGTCCTAGTTTCCCTGCCACAGTTTTTGCCCCATCTATGTAGATCTCTACCAAGTCCCTCTAGATCCATTGACATCTCATAAATTAGTTACCCGCTGGTAAATATGGTAAGAGAAATAACTCATAGGTAGGGCTGGGCCGTATGGCAAAATGTTCATATCAAGGTATTTTAAAAAAACATTACGGTACTTTTTTTGCCATACAAGACCGTTCATATCCACATTATCTTATAAGAATGAAGAATTTAAAAATATGCTTTATATAGCCCATTTTACTGCCATATGGACTGCATCATATTGTTTTTTTCCAGACAAAGGTGAATGATATTAAAATGATTATGATTTTGGTAGACATTCTTGATGTTCTATGGCTGAATGTATAATTTTGTTAAACCTCATGTGGGCGCAAGCAACAAATTGCATCTTCTATTTGCTTTGCATGTAGTACTGAAGAATCCCACTAGGGGGCAGAGTATAGACTCAGATGGGATTTTGCCAAAGAAGAAGTAAAATAAACATGGCGACCGTAGGTGATTATTATCTGGTTAATATTCAGATAACAACAGAAAAAAAGACAGCAGAAGTATCATAGATGGTATGTAAAACATATTTACCGTTATTAATGATTTCTTTCCTACTGGTTTTACCGCCGTCGACCGCGTTTACCTACAGAGGGTCAAATAGCGCTCAACACTTCCCCCTACTGGTTACTCTCAATAGCGTTTGGAAAAGGTATGCTGTTTGGTTCTCGTCTGACATTTTAAAGCCGATAAACTTTTTAAACTATAGACGAGGCTCCTCTTTTTTTTGGAATTCATCAGAATTCTGTGCCTCGCTCCTGCCTGCAGCTGCTACTTAGTTAAAAAACTTATTTTCTACACTGTGGTGAAGAGCGCGTAGCAGTGAAATCGGTCCTGGCTGAAACACTTGCCCTCATTAAACGTTCCGGAAGTTGTCCGAGCTATTCACTGGTATAGGGGTATGTTAAAAATTCATATAACGAAAATAAACACCGGATTCGGTATGAAGAGGTATAACACCCAGGCCTACTCATAGGGCCTGACTTTTCAAAGGTTTTGCTATTTTTAAATCTGTTTGTGCTGGCTATATTTATGGCCCCTGAAAAGCATGTCTTAACTTTGACCACCTCCATTAGACATGAGTTTAATAAAGACAAACTAACTAAACTGTCTGGCTGCTAGGCACTGCAGGCAGGCGCACCCAACAGACTACGCAAAGTCCTCATTAAATACTGCTGGCCTCAAAGTGTATTTGACAGAAACCTGACGTTACAGAAATCACTTCAGTAAAATATTTATCCTATAAATCCTTTATCCTAGGAAGTTGTTTATATTCAATAAAAAAAGGAAGCTTTGTGTTATTTGAAACTGCTTTAGAGCCAGTCTAATTGGTGGATTTTTCAACCTGCCCTGTTTTTCCTCATTATTAGATCAGTTTAGAGTTAATCTCTGACCAATATCTTTTCCCGTTTTCATTCTTCAACCAAATAATCCTGCATGAGAGTGATGAGAAAGGCTTTTAATAGAGACATGTAGGGACACTGAAAGAATGTAGTTTATGCACTCAACACCTGGGCTGGGTTCTGCATCACTTACTGCTAGGGCTCGATGATATAGAAAAAGAGCATATCGATAAAGGAATAGTCATATTGATGGATATCACTAAATGTAAAAAATATATTTTAAGTGCCTCCCTGGTCATTTTGTTATTATTCAATGAACTAATTTTAACTAAGAATTTAAATAATACATTTTTCAAACTTATTTTTATCATAACTACGTTTGTAATACACAGAAACAAACCAAGAGACCTGAGTAACATCAGTAAATACAAAGAAAAGTAATAATATTAACCATTATATTATACATATTTTTTAACTGTAAGTAATTTAAATTAAAGGCTTATCTTGATGCGTTTTAATCTTTTAAACATTTAATCACACTTTATAATATTAATGGCTGAAACCCTTGGTTTAGTTTGAAAATAAAGCTTATTCTAATTCACTTTAGCTCTTCAGCTGCTGGCTAAAGCTAACAAGCTACTTAACAGTGTTGATGGAGCCGAAAACACTGAAGGCTAGTCTGGTCGGAGCTGAAGCCAGCAGGTCTATCCAACCCTGTTGTGTTTCTTAAACCGTTTTTTCGCTTCTGAGGACCGGGAGCAGAACCGAAGGGAGATTTTAACAGCCACAGGTGTTGTTAGCACCTGGGTACGTTTCTTGTGTCTCTCTGTAACAGATTCATAGCGAGCTGTAAGAGGGGAGTCCTGCTGATCGTAGTATTATATTTTGTTCATTATTGATAGGTTTAGTGTTTTAGTATGTGGAGGATCGGTTTAGAACGGGACGCAACCTTTACCTGAGCCGCTGAAACATTCATCCAGAACAGAAATTACAGAAATGGTTCGCTTAGGGATTATCAAAAAATTCTGTTTCAGCTCAAATCATTTCATCCTTTTTGTGGTTTGATAGGACAGAGGGGTGGCTGCGTTAATGATTCGCTTGGAGTAAGTAATGATTGTTGTATTAAAGGGACTCTAAGGAAGTTTGAAATTTTGTGCTCGCGATTTCCCCATCAGGCCAAACGCATAACTGCAGTCTTAACGGTAAGCTCGTGCATGAGGCGTGCGTGTTGTACGTGCACTCGCAAGCGATCACAAACAATTTATTCAGCTCTATACTCGATATGATACTTGGGAAAATTTGTAGCAAAGTGAATCAAGTACAAAGCCAAATAATAAAGATAAATTAATAAATCATGCTGATTAATATATCACCTGAGTTAATTTTTTGAAGAAAAAATTACAAATAAAAAACAAATGTTAATGTCTTTTTTTATATATATTGAGTAATATAATGGAGCATTGCTAATCCCACTTGAGTAAAATTTTAGATGCTTCACATAATGAAAAGCAAACATATTTTAACCCAAAATAAACCAGACAAGAAGCTACACTCTGTTACAGGAAAGCTCCTGTTTCTACATATAATTTTTTATGTAATCTGAATGATGAGCTTTTTGTTTCAATTTAAGATCAAGTGAATATACAGTAAACGCTGTAAATGGTCACTGGAAGTACATTTTACCTTGTAAGATGTATTAGTTTTATATTTCAACAAATTGCTTTGAGAAGGGTTTCCTCTGCTCAAAACTATTTTTTTTGTAATCATTTTATTTTGTTTTATTTTACTCTGTATGAAATTCCTGAATTTACCAAGAATTTCGTGCTTAGGTGTCTGATATTTTAGAAGGAGATGTTACACAGTACGCAAGCAACTTTTTTACCAAAGCCTTTTTCACTGAGTAGCATTTTTGACGGCTACTTTTACTCAAGTAAAGGTACTGCTATTATTACTTGAGTACAACCTTTGTGTACTCTACCCACATTTGTTTGTATTTTGCATCAAGGTAAAGTATTAGCAACATCGCTTTTTCATTGTAAACGCAAAACCCTGACCAAAACACTTTATTCCTTGTTTCAGTGAAGTTTATATAAAAACTGCATTTCATCACATTCACCTGTAAACCTTCTTATGTTTCTTTTGAGGAATCCAGTCCAACTGATTATTCACAAGTTTCTGAGGAGAGCAGGGAGAGGAGCAGGTAGAGAGACCCCAGGGTCAGTGAGCTCGGTGCACCTGCTGCATTTGCCGACTGATGCCCTCAGACCTGGAAAATAAGTACTGTAGACAGGATCCAGAAGGGTGTCTGAGCAGACGTGCTCCTTTTAACTTGTTCTTCTTGGATGAAGGAATCTTGCGTTTGGCTCGGCCGATGTGGAGTGACGTGGTGGCTCTGCGTGACAGCCAAGAATCTGGATCTGGTAACCAGGAGTATCGTTACTCTGCCTACAGAGTATCTAGCAACATGGACGTCTTGGCGCAGACAATCAGGGCGTGATTTTCTTCATGTTGTGTATAGAGGATCAGGGACAAAACCCATTTGTGGTTTACGTTGGTTTTAAAGAAGTCCCGTTCCACAGAAACCAACATGAAACTCATGACCAACTCAGAAATACTATTTACTTTTATTGATATTGTAGCAAAATATTCTTGCATATTTGTATTTGTCATAATTACATACATACATTTGCTGTGTTCAGCTTAGAATGTTATCAGCTTTTGCTAGGGGATCACTTATCAAGTCCTGGAAAAAGATAAAACAAAGAAATTAGAATTATGTCATTTTCTCCCAACAAAATGGAGAAGACATTTGGTTATCATCATTATCTCTCCTCTGCATTGCGGTGTCAGCACCAATTCAGCTGTAGGAGGAGGGATGATCCTGCAGACAGGACCCAGGGCCCTGGGGTCATCTGGCTGAATTCTTCTTTTTGGGAGTCCCCCGGCAGAGCTGAGAGCTGTTCACATGCACTGGAAGGTGGTTATGGTGTTTGTAGTCCAATGCAGCAAGGAATGTCCTGGCTTTATAGACGTCATATGAGAATGCAAAGCGTTTCCCCGCGTACATCAAGATGTTTTTTTCTGGGAAGACTCAAGCTTAGAAGTGGTCTTGCAAAGAGACAAACAAAATAAAAACTGCAATGTCTGTAGAGCAAATAAAATCCACCATAGTGATATATAATTTTGTGGAAGGGATCATGCAACGATACAGATTCTAGTATTGGGGCGACATTGTTCTAATTTCAGCCAGAGCAAAAACTACAAACTGTCTTGCTGTTCATTCTCTTTTCTTTCTTTTTTTTGTTGGAGAAGTATCCAGTAAATTATTTTAGAAAAATTACAAGAAAAAAAAAATCCTAATTATAAAACATATGAGATTGGAGATAAATAATTTTAACTCATGTAGGTCAAAAGCTCCTTTTCCATCAAACTCAATTCTGGTCCTAAAAACAGCCTAATATAATAATATAGGAGCAAAATATGACAATACATACTGACATATACACATAGAATTTCAGAGAGGATAATTGTTACTTATACACTTGTTTTCAAAACTATTGGATCATTTAAAGCTTCATCCTGTTGATCCTAAATAGCCTATAGCCTACATAAATTACAAAAACAGGGTAACTGTTCATCAAACAGGAACCTATTTATTTTTTGTGATGAGGAGAACAATAACCAGGAACAGGAGTTGCATTTTTTACTTTATAATTACCAATCAGACTCCCCTGCAGTGACTGAACTGTGGTTGAGGTCCCTCCAAACGCTGCTGTAGATGGCTGTGGAGCCACTTTTACCGCTCCAATTGTAATGTGCACACGTTTACAAATGACAGTCAATAATATATACACGTTTTCAGATTAGCAACATAGTTCTACAAAGTTTAGATACTCCGGTAAAGTTAGAACTTTTTTTTTTCTCTTAATCCCAACAAATTAGCCAAACAATGCTCAGCTGTGAGCAGGACTGACAGGCAGCCTAAAACATGTTCCTACTGCGGACGAAGTACACAAACCCCCGCTTTGAGCGCGTCTACTCTCCCCCCCCCCACGTATTTAGTAAAGATTTCTTACCTTTCAAGCAAACATGATACCAGCTCAGGGTCTTTTCTCGTACAGAGAGATTCAGCGTTCTCCTCTCAAACGCCGCCCGCACCGATTTTTACTCTGGCTCTTTGCCTACATCGATCCAACTCGTGTTTCTCCCTCTTTGTAGCGCTGAAGAAACTCTTGGTTATCTTGGGCTGGAGTGTTTGTGGTGTTTGTTCTCGAACACTTTTCGACCCGAACAGTAACAAAAAATAATTAATAAAGTTATTTTACATGCATATAGAAGCAACCACGGTGAAAAGCCCAGTGCTCTTTTTACTGACCAGGACATTGCTGGATAATGTATGAGGAAGACATTTTGCAGCTCTATACATTTATTTGCTGTTAAACTTCTTTATAGTCCCTTTAAGCTACCTGATGGGTTATAATGAAAAACGTGGGGAAAGTTTTTTTTTTTTGTCAAAAGTTTTTTACTTATCTTTTTTTTCTACCGCACATCTATCGATCGATCTATATTGCTACCGAATTATAGTCTAGCCCTACTTACTGCATCAATACAGTGCTGGCATGGAGGAGATCAGTCCGGTTCTGCTGAGGAAGCCCAGGTTGCTTTGATAGCATCATTTTAGTCATCTGTATTGTTGGTTCTGGAGTCTCATCTTTCTTTGGACAACAGGGCTCTGGTCATGCCAGTTTGCTGGCTAATCAAGCACAGTACCATTTTGGTTATTGAAACAACTTCTTGTACCTCTGGCAGTGTGGAAGGTCTTGTTGGAAAATCAACTCAACGTCTCCATAAAGCTCGTCAGCAGAAGGAAGCACCAAATGTTCCTAGTGGATGATGGCATTGACCTCAAAAAACCCAGTGGACCAGAACCAGCAGACGACATGGAACACAGGACCATCACTTACTTCAGGCATCATGGATTCTCGTCATCTCCACTCTTCCTGCAGATTCCGGGACTCTGCTCTTTAACGAAATGAAAACTTGTTTTTCATCTGAAAAGTGAAGTGAGCAGCAGTCCAGTTCTTCTCACTTCAACCCAGAGAAGATGCTTCGTTAATAAGGCGCTTTCACAAGACACACCATGGTGAAATAATATTCCCAACAAGGTGTGTCTTATGAAAGTGGTATTGCGATGTGACTTTTGGGATGACAAATAGACGGCTGCCAGAAGAGAGCAGAGACCTCGAAGGTTCTTACAGTAAAATCGGTTCTGAAAGACAGGAAGGCCCAAGACCATTAAGGCCCCGTCCACACTACTGCGTTTTCGTTTAAAAACTGAGATCTTTTGCTACGTTTGCACCTCCCATCCACACTAAAACGGCAAAAATGGAGAAGTTTAGAAACGCTGCCGACCCCGTTTTTCGTTTTGAAACTCCGGAGGGCGTTTTGGTGTGGACGAATCAAAACGGAGGACTTTAGAAATGATGACCCAGCAGATCACACTCTATGATTTGGTGTCATTGGTCATCGCGTATCCTTCCCTGATTCGTCAGCCACCCATCACATGACCCGTCCCCGGAAGATAACGTACAAAAACAGCCTGGAGTACATTACGTTAGAAACTGCAACATGGATAACGAATTACATCTCTGGCCTTCGACATGTTTAGCAGGTACGTTAGCTTGGCTACTTTCATCAAATCTGATGTTTCCTGTTTATACCGGCGCGCGCATGCCCAGTGTTGGAGAATGGTCACGTGATCCGCGTTTTCAGTCGTTTTAATCTGGATGAAGATCAATTCTAATACGCAGGGAAAAAGCTAGTGTGGACAGAGATAGTTTTCGTTTTAACTCTCCGTTTTTAAATGAAAACGCAGTAGTGTGGACGGGGCCCAAGACACTTAAAATTCATCAAACCTTAAAATGATCCTGAAACATACGGGGAGCCAATGCAGTGATTTTAAGATCGGTGTAATGTGCTCCCTCCTCCTGGTCTTCATCAGAACATGTGCAACAGGTTCAAAAGCACTTGGCCTAAAATTGAACCCTGGTGCACACCGCATGTGATCTTGTGGACCTTAGACAAGCAGGTATCTAAACTTACCATTGTGGAAGCCAAATATGGCGTTTGAATACTTGTATAATCTTGTTTTGAAAGTCATTGTGAGTTGTTTTTTCTATGTTCAGTTTTCCTTCTCCTATGTCTCTAAAAGATTAGGTCTAGCCAAATTTCATGGACTGCAGAAAAATGTATCGTCCTGCCAGGAAAATAAAAAATGAGCATGTGATGTTTCTCTGAACACTTGGCTCAACGATAGGTCAGTTAGACCTACCTGATGTCCTCAGTTGAAAAATGGTTGTCTTTGAGCTTTTAGGAAAACATCAGCTTACCATCAAATGAAGTGTGTTTGCATTACTTTGATGCATGCTTTAACTATGAAAACTTCTGTCAGATGAAAGAACTCTGAGTCTTGGGGCATCCACTATTTCGCCTGCACCATAGCTTCAATCTGTGTGGCAATGATCCAGTAAACTGGCAAGGCTCCATTTAATTGCTAAGGTTGTTGCCTGTTTCTTTAAATGTTTATAATAATACCTGGACCCAACAACATAAAAGTCCTGTCTGAGATATGATCTGTGAACCCTTTGTGAATAGCCCCAGAGAGGCAGCTCTCTTTTAAACAAGTTTAAAGGATGGTGTGGTCTACTGTATCAAAGACGGCGCTTAGATCCAGTAGAACCAACACTGTCACCTTCTCAGCATCATAGTGTAATCTAAAATCATTTAAATTCTTCAAAACGGCCATCTCAGGGCTGTGGTTGACCCTGAAACCAGACAGAAATTTCTCTAGGATGTTAAGAGCATGAATAAAATCATTAAGTTGAATTAAAACAAACTTTTCTAAAACTGAAAAATACTACTTAAAAATGCTAGGGTAGATACCAGTCGAAAAATTGTTTAAATCTTAAAAATTTAAATTGCTATTCTCCAGCCGGGGCCTCACTACCGCCCCTTTAAAGGCAGCAGGGGAAAAAAAAACTAAGGTCTGAAGGGAGTTATTCATCATGGTTAAAATATCGTCTCTAAAAGATCCATAAAATGGCTTAAAAATGAAGTGGGGATAGGGTTCAGAACGCATGTGGTGGGCCAGCTTCTACCGAGACAAAACTGCCCGGTGTTTTGTCTGGTAAAGACAAATGCTCAGATTTGTCTAAAACCATGTTAGTTTGAGAAGATTAAATATTACATCTGATGGTATCTACCTTCCCTCTGAAGTGGTCTGCAAACTAATCATATAGAATGTTTAAAGGGAATTTCTGAAATGCATTAGTACTATGGCCAAAGATTTGATCAATTGACAGTGAGGAGTTGTCGTCATGGTACAGAGCCCCTCCCCTCGATCCTCAGTCTCCGCCATCTTGGTTTCCTTTTAGCGGCAAACTGTGTTTTTTAACTCGGTAGGTGGTTCGGAGGAGGTTCTCGCAATTCTGCACTGTTACCATGCCTGGAACTCACTGCTGCGTTAAAAACTGCTCTAGTACTACACATTTGACTACCCTAACCAATTTACTTGATCATCCCCCAACACAAAAACATGGTGCCATAGAGTCTATGCCTGGTACAGTATGTGTCATTGGGCTAAAATCGAATTACAACTAAATACCTAAAGATACGGTACACAGCTTTAGCCTACATCAAAACATGTTGGAAACGTTTGTGTACATTGAACATCTCGTCACAATCTAGTGTTTACGAAGCAGTCGCAGTAAATTACTTTGTCATTTTGGTCAAGAAGTGTCTGCTAAATGCAATGTAATTACGACACACTAAAACGCATGCTAAGAAAAATGACCTTTGCCAGTACAATGCTGTTTTTGTCACCTGGAGGCTTGTAGATGGCACCCAGCCGCAGCAGAAAGCCTTGTAGCTTTCCAAAGATTTGTGGCTTTTAAACTGCAACGTGTAGTAACTCACACAAAAATAAGGTAATTTACTATATCTATATAGGCTACGTGCACGGAGGCAAATGCTTCAGGTCTCAGCACGTATGGGTCCGTATGTTTAATGTCTGAAAGCTTCTCCAAATACCGCTGTTTTGCCGTAGGTATAAGCTTGTCCCTGTAAGGTCCATTTTCGTTTGCCTTTACTCGCCGTTGCTCTAATTTCTTACTTTCCGTCTAATAGCAGATCTGTCCTGCCGAAATAATACACGCGCAAAAATTAAAGAGCTCCGGAATGTTAGTCGCGTCAATACTGTTAAGTTCTGAAGCCGTTGCCCTGACAACCGATAGTCTCCTTACATTATGGCCGACCAACACAGACCCCGCCCAAATAGCCACGTGACTCCACACTCTCAATAGTGGACAATATAATTTTAGGATTATTCTTATGGTCTGATAGGATTTTTCCAAAATAAGCATTTCTTGAATGTCTTCCAGCATTGTTGTATGATTTGAGTATTTCTGTGTATAATTGATGATTTATCGTGGTTTTATATTTCCTCCTTTTTCTCTCCACCGCCGTGCAGTTCCTCTTAAGCTTTTTGAGATCTTTATTTTTCCAGATTGCTGCAGTTTTTGAGTGCAAACATTTAACTTTAAGTGGAGCTAGCAAGTCAAGAGCTGACTGAAGCTTTCTGTTAAAATCATTGACGATAAAATCACAGGGGGCGGGTAAGAGAATAGGAGGAAACTTTAAAAACTTCCAGAAAACCTGCTGCAATTTCAAGGATTAGATGATGCTTCCGGACAGTTCTCTGAGGTTTCTAGTTGGATAAAACTGATGAAATTAAAAAACATACAGCAGTTGTGAGAGACAGCTAAGTGAACAACAGAGGACACACTGGTGGACAGGCCATACGCGGTGACCAAGTCCTGGTTCTTCTGTTGTCAGTCGGCTGTGTGACATGTTGAGTAAAATCCATACAATTCAAAATCTTTAAGAAATATATTGATAGAGGAGCTAAAATCTTATCTATATGTAGATTAAAATCTATGACTAGGTTTTTTTAGGATAAAAGGGAAAACTGTTTTTAGCTCCTTCCACCACTTGCCGTTCACCAGACCTGCAGCCATGCACCAGTGAATAAAGTGGCTCAGCAGGTCATGTGCAAATTCCAAATTGGTTCGTTTTTCCCCATGTTTCCTGGTTTGAAAACACTCGCGGTAAGCCTCAGGAACCTACTCATAAGCTTTCAGAACAGCATCCTTCACTTTTTTATAATCTTTGCTGTCCTCAACGTTTAAAGCGAAGTATGCAGACTCTGCTTTCCCTTTTGAAACACACTGAAGCAACAGAGTGCGCTCTGCATCCTGCAAACCTCTTAGTACCTACCTTTCAAACAAAGAGAACAATTGATCAAAGTCCCTCATTGAAAATAGGAGTCAAATACAAGGCACCGTTAATATCAAGTCTAGTTTGAGGAAAATATCTTCCTCTAGAGCAGGGGTGTCAGTCATTTCCGATTTGGGCCACATTAAAATAAGGAATGTCCTTAAAGGGCCAGTTGTGGCAGAAAGTATTGATAAAACTATATTATCAAACCACTAAAATATTATTAAAATCTGTCTCAATGAGTACATCTTTAAGTTTGACAAGTACTTCTTAAAATTAAATGATGCTGAACATCTTTTCACAATGATGTGATTTAGGACTTTTCAGATAAAATAGTTTTAAATTGCAAATTAATAAAATTTAAAGGTTCTATTTATAGGATCCTCTAGAGTCTAGAAACCAGACTTGGCCCCCAGGCCTTGACTTTGACATGTTTGCTCTAGAGAAACACTTTCAAACTTACCTTCTTGACTGAATTTGGTCTCTGCTTTTGCAAATTAAGTTTTTTTTTTACTGTTTGATACTTCTCATTTTCTCACCTTCAGTTTCATGTTTGTTTCACCTGTTCCAATGCAATTTGATTCATTTTCTCTCATTCCAATTGTAAAAAAAGTAGTTATTTTTGCTGTTCATAAGTGAGACCCACAGGCATCGTTAGTCTGAACTACCCTGTACAACAGGTTTTTCAGACAAAACTAACTTAGTAAGTCAGTGTAGAAAACTGTTTTAATGTAAGCCTTATGCCAAATTTATACTACTCCGTTTTGATGGAGACCGATTGACGCAGCGCCATTATCCAGCGAGGCAAGGACTCTACGTCACCTAAGCGACGACGCACAGAGTAAAGGTCAGGTCCCAGAATCAGTCTCCGTCGACAGTGTGTGCCTGTGATTGGTCGGTTCAGCAACAACCAGAGATTGTTTCACCAGTATGGGGCTCTATAGTCGCTGTAATCAGTAGTTAATGCAGCATTTGGCCACTACATGCTTTATATTAGAAGGATTATTTATCTAATCTGGTCTTGGATTTCTAACCCTAACCCAATTTTGAACACAAGGAGGTGTAGAGAAACAACCAAAAAGGCTGCTGTGTTTGTTTCTTTGCATTTTAGAGGATTCTGTGAGCTGCACTTCTAGTAAAAAGCTTTACAGCTTAATCAAAACTTACTTCCTGTCGTCCATTGCTCCTTCAGGGGAAATGCGTTCAGACTGAAGAAAAAAACTGAAGCGATGCTGCGATAGTAGGTATAGCTGCAATGAAAAGTTAGCACCCCCTGCTGTCCTGGTCGAGAATTGCTTTGCAACGCCAGAACAACCAAACAAAACCACAATGGAGAATGGAGAGAAAGAAAATAACCATAAACGAAAAATGTCTGCGTGCAAATTTGCTGTTGGAAAAGTATAAACTAGGCTTTAGAGCTCCGCCCACTATCAGCTATGCCATAGTGCTCAGCTATTTAACAGTTGATCCTTGTTACAACTGTTCAAAATACCCCATGATGGAGCTTTAATAAATTATAAATTATTTTTAAATTTAGAAATTATTTATAAAGCCATAACCTGAGAAAACAATACTAAGTGAAGTAATGGGTCCAAAATAATGCTGTGTTAACCACTTAGAAAACAGGCCAAAATTGCCTGGAGTTTTTCACTAAGTGCCTAACCATTCTAATTAAAACTCAACCCTAGTCTTCATATGGTTTTTGGTGGGTCCTTATGCACAGTAAACCAGTGAGGACTAAAAACACTCTGCAAAAAGGCGATTTCCCAAAATCCAATGCACATACACCTGAGACAGCTGTCAAAGAAAACTGACGCCAACCAGTCCCAACAAAACACCAGCAAAAACCCAAAGTGACCCTCCTAAAGAGGATGCGACACTGCAGTCTGAGAAAACTCACAAAACTTTACAGTGGACACACTTACCTTATAGTAGGACCTCAAAAACACAGTTGCTCAAAAGACAACTATGCCAACCCTACAACTACAAACAATGTGCCTCCAGCAACACACAGCCCTCCTATGTCAAACCAACCTGACCAGTAACCAACTGTGAAACTTATGCTGTTAATGCAAATGCAAAATGCATTAAACAAGATGACAGAAAGACGGCCTCAATTGTGTTACAACTCTGCTCACAGGCCATGACAAAAAGAGACACACTGGTCTGAATTGCAGAATTTTGAGTGTTTTATTAACATAACATTTAGAGAAAACATCCTTAAAGTGAATCAAGACTAAACCAAAGCTCAACTGAAGCCAAAAAACAAAACTAAAGATCCCTCAGACTGCCTGAGCCAGGACAGCCATTTTGGGTGTGGAGCAGGCAAGCTTTTAAAGGCTGTGAAGATTGGGCCCAGGTGTTCCCAATCAGCAGCTGAATAAACCACACCCACTACCTCAGTAGAGCAGAGCACGTGATAAAACAGGCAGGCAAAGACATAGTTGGGATACAAAGATACCACTTTTTTCAAACCGATACAATACAGATACTTGGATCTGAGTACTTGCTGATACTTTTACCACACAAAAAAAATCCCTATTTGGGTACCTTAGTCTGCTATCCCCAACTCCAGTTTGGTTGGACTTCAGTCGAGCTACGGTGATAATTTGACTTTCTCTTGCTGCATGTAAACACACCCGATCCTTCCCATCAAAGAGCATATCTGTGCAAATATTCTTTTTTCTGTTTATGTTATATCCAGACTTTCTGATCTGTTTCTGATCAAACTGAATTGGAGGTTTTTATTTGCTGTAAGCCATAGTCATCCGACTTAGAGGAAATAAACAGTGTAAAATGAATCTGTGTATTCCATGTTTTCATTTGGACAGCTGAAACACGTTTCCCTTTTATATGATCGTTGAATTTATTGAGCTGCGTCTGTATTTAAATGTAATATTTAAAAGTTCAACACTTCCATTGTTTAACAGTAAGACAGACAGTTTATGCTTTGCTCCATCTGTGTACTTTGCTGAGGTTAAAGAGCCTTCCTGATGTTTTCTGTTGCTCTGCTTTAATCTTCCAGGTCTACCCCAATGAGCGACACAGTATCCGCTGCCCTGAGTCTGGAGAGCACTACGAGATAATGCTGCTGCACTTTCTACAACAATACCTCTAAAATCAGAATCACATCTAGTTTCCCCTCTAGATGCACCCCCCACCCTCATCTTCTTCCTCCCAGCAGACATTGGTTGTCATATCTTCTCCCCTCTTCAGCTGTTCTCCCTGTCTTTGTCTTCGTCTCCTCTCCTCCTGCTCCAGTTGGACTAAAGCTTTATCTATCACACCCTGAAAGCAGAACCAAGATAGGATCCTATGTTAAAAGAATAGCACTAAGTCCTGCCCCCCCCACCCCACCCCAGTAGGATGAGGGGCTCACTCTACATAGGCCTCAAATCTCTAGTGTGCACTCTCTTTTACACACACACACTTTGACTAAAGAACATGCGGTCAGAATAATACCAGAGAAACGAAGAATATGAATGCTCTTCCTTTGTCCACCTGTTTTAACTTTATTAAAAATAAAATATTTTTATGGATTTTTATTCTTTTTTTTTATTGTTGGCTGATTGAAACTCCTCATCGATACCTTTGTGCCGTTTTCTCCTCTCACATTATGTATCAAAGGATGTCTGCTTGCCTTCTCAATATATAATTTATATTTGCCATAAGTACCTCTTGACTCTTGATCATGCTGGTATTAATGTTTTTTACTGTGATAAAGACAACAGGAGGGGGAGCACTGGAGTCTTACAGCAGCTTTGTACCACCCAGATACAATTTGTACATGACGATGAATAAATGGATGAATCAGTCTCTGGTTGTGTGCTCTTCTCACTCAGCCTGTTCAGGCTAAGCTTTGCCGTCTGGTTTGTTGGGTACAACAAGCGACTTCTTCAGAGAGTTATTCGAGGGTCTATATGTATCAGGACATAATAAAAAAAGTCATCTAGTCAACCAGATTCTAATAATAAAAAAAGTTGAACAGTCATGATTCAGCCTATTTAGCCTTAGTGCGTGCTATGATTCCCTTGTTTCTGAAACTACGTTTAACAGATTTTACTGAGAAACGTTTTCTCTGTAACAATATCTCTGGGGCTCTGAAGCAGCTGCTGGACTTGATAACTCCACCATTCTACCCTGTACCAGCCCAGCTGTGGCAATCATAGATCGCTCATTTGATATTTTAATTCTTTTTTTGAGGAAATGTACTTTAATTCTGCACCCCTCTAACAATCCCATGGAAGTGGGTTTTTTTAAAATAGCGTTTTATGAAATTGTTCTATATTTGACCCTTAACTAAAGAATGATATAAAGATGTCACAGCTGTGCTCAACAGTTGCTAGGAAGTCTTTGTCCTGATGGTCAGGGTTCTTTTTCTTCCTATCACTGTGCACATGTTGGCCTTACCGATCTAAAACAGCTTGAAGAATAAGGAAATGTTCGTGTGTTTTTTTCAACCTGGGCCTTATTTTTAGCAAATATGTTATGTACTCACCCAGAAAAGTTTGGAGCTACTTTGAGCCGTACAGGAGGACTTTATATCAAGTCCATAAAATAGGAGTCCTTCATTTAACCATGTTTTGTTATGAGTAGTTATCAATATTCCCCTGTGAGTTCAGAATCTCTTGGAGGTACTAAGTTATTAGCTTCTGGGGTTTCTACAGGCTTTTAATCCAACTGATTTGATTTGCACTAACCTGGGATTTCAATGATGTTGCAGCTGTCCGCCTTTACAGCTGTAGGTAAAGGCGGACAGTGTAGGTCTGCGTAGGTTGCAGAAAGTGAACCTGTAGAAGCTGAACTTTGTCCAATTTGTCATTTTGTTCAGGAACACGCAAACCTGAACCATATTGATGTCTGCAGTAGTTCTGTCTCACCGACCGCTGTAGAGTACAGCGTGAGAGTCCTGTAATCATGCAATAGTGTAGTTGTATTTTTGCCTCTAAATTACTCCAGAACAGAACAAATAAACACTTCCAAGATGTTCTGAACTACGAGGGGAGTCCTGCTAATGTTTAATAATAAAATACGGTTAAATGAAGGCGTTTGGGACTCCCATTATAGGGATACACACTGATCAGAATGGATATACACTTCTCCTGAAGGACTCCAAGAGCTCCAACCTTGTATGAATGAGTAAATGAACGTATAATTTGCTATAAAAAAAAGGTCCAGCTTGAAAATGAGAACTAACTTTCCTTTTAATGTTTAAACAGAGTATTAGGACCACTGTAGGCAAAATAGAAATATTTTGGAGGACATTTCCACCCAGAAAGCTCAAAAATTGTGAGAAAACTCAGAAATTAAAATTTTTCAAAGCATATATTTTCTTAAGAGATTTTTGGTCCACAGTGGTCTTTATTTAACAGTGGACAGAGGTGGGGGAAGACACGCGGCAAAGGTCACCTGGGACAGGACAGGAACCGGGGACAGGAACCAGGGACAGGAACCAGGGACAGCCACGTTAAAGACTGAGGCCTCGGCACTTGGGGTGCCTGCTCTAACTACTACGCCACGCGACCCCCCCAAGGCTTACATTTTTGTTATTTAAACTAAGATGTTTTCTGATTTTAAAAACATTTGCAAGAAAAAATCTGAAATTTGTCAGAAGAAAACTGTTCAAAATCGGGTCAAGGAAATGCCAGTTCAACAATGCTTAAGTGTTAAATTTACAAAATGTGCATCTAGATGTTTTCAAAATTGTGGCAAAAATGACTTTGTTGGGGGAAATGACATTTCCTTACATCGAATACCCCCACTACCCCCCACCTAGAGGTTTCATCAGGATCCTCCGGTACATTTCTTGCTGCCTGAAAGCAGCCGAAAGGCAATGTTCTGGTAAAAGAATTGTCCGCAATTTTTCCGGAACATCTATCTGAAAACTGCTTAAGTAAAATACCTTTAATCATGTGAAGCACCTTGAATTGCCCTGTGTTGAAAGTGTGCTATTCAAATAAAACTGTCTTGCCTTGTAGGTGTGTTTCCTGTTTGGAACAGCCGCCCTGGACTCGAGCAGAACCTAGCAATTCTTTACATGAACTTCACAACAATAATTTAAACACCTATATAAAGAGGGGAGAATTAGAGCCAGCAGTCAGAAAGGCAAATGGTGATGCACTCACACATGCTAAATGTTATAGATATTAATACAATGCAAGAATAAACATAAACAATAAACTAAAACTCTGCACTGCTGTATATACTTACTGTACAATAACCCTGGTTTGGTGTATTATTATCCTTTATTATTTATTTGTATTTTTTTTTTTATTTCCGTTTTAATTTCACTTATTTAAGTTCTGTACTGGAGAGAAAAGTTGCCGGAGTCAAATTCCTTGTATGTGTCATACTTGGCCATTAAAGCTGATTCTGATTCTGATTCTGAATGAAAAGCTTCCCTGGAAATAAAGAGACTAACACAACCAAATGTTGACTGGTTTGAACAGAATACCAGTGACTAGTAAGACGAGGCCTGTAGTTGTATAGAGTCATGTTGGTATGAATGTGAGTGTGAATGGGTGAATGTGGCTTCAATGTAAAGCGCTTTGAGTGGTCAATATGACTAGAAAAGCGCTATATAAGTTCAGTCCATTCACCATTTGGTCCAGAGGACTAGTGCAAAGCTAGTCCAAAAGCCCTTCACACAGTGATGACAATAAGCTACATCCTGTAGTAGCCACAGCTGGGGCAGGCTGTCAGAATCCAGGCCTCCAGCCACAGGTGGCGCTACCCTCTGGTCACCACCAGCAGGGAAGGGCAGGTGAAGTGTCTTGCTCAAGACTACAACAGAAATGGACTGAGTGGGTTTTCCAACCGGCAACCGACTGGTTATGGGACAAATTACCATCTAAACCACCATCAATCCAGTTAAGCTCATGATTCAACAGAAACAGAGAGACGGGCCTAAAATGGCCGCCATGGGAGAGATCCAAGATGAAGTCCACTTTCTCAACAAGAACTCTAAAGTCAGGAATCCAACTGGGAAGTTTGGATCTTATCGAGCAACCCCAAATTCAGTGTCCAAGTGCAGCACACTAAGGTAAAGTTATAAACTTTTTTTTGATAGATTGTATGTCATTGACACTAGTGTCCCACAGTGCATTAACATCAGTTTGTGAATATGTTCATTTTTGTCTTGTAACATACAATGTTTGAAAGGGAAAGGTAAAAATATGATGGTGTAAGAAGGGAAACAATCCAAATGAACATAGGAGAGCTCAGTGCACTGTCCAAATATACCACAGGGTCATGCTAAGCTAAACGGCTAGTTTTATCAGTACTCAGGACAGAACTGAAGCATCTATCCAAAGACAAAGAAGAAGATCTTCAAAGAATTCTGCCCGCTACAATCTGCTCTGTTGTAAAACTGTTCTAAAAGGATGATGAATGTTTATTATTTTTAAAAGACTGGACCCTTATGTATCGTAGGTACCAGATGTGCTCGGGGCCTGAGCCTAGCTATGACAAAGCATGACATGATTGGCTGGAAGTTAGAACGTAGGGTGCGTTTTTTAGAATAACTTTATTAGACAAATAGCAAGTATACAAAGAACAAACCAAACGAAGTATAAAGAGGAATTCAACAGATACAAACAGCCAGGCCATTTTAATACCGTACACGCAGAATGTATGTATATGAATTATTTTAACAGCCTTTTTCTTGATAGCCTGATATTGATTTGATGTATAGTTAAATGCATCATCTTTTTGACGTTTTTATGTCAAAATATGGTTAATAACAGCCTGCCAAACTCTTTCCAAAGCCTATGTGTGAAAGAGGCTGCACGGTGGCGCAGTGGTTAGCGCTGTTGCCTTGCAGCAAGAAGGTCGTGGGTTCGTATCCCGGCCCAGGGTCTTTCTGCATGGAGTTTGCATGTTCTCCCCGTGTATGCGTGGGTTCTCTCCGGGTACTCCGGCTTCCTCCCACAGTCCAAAAACATGCATGATAGGTGAATTGATCACTCTAAATTGTGAATGAATGTGAGTGTGAATGGTTGTCTGTCTCTCTGTGTTGGCCCTGCAACAGACTGGCGTCCTGTTCAGAGTGTACCCTGCCTAACGCCTGATAATTGCTGGGATAGGCTCCAGCTGCCCCGTGACCCTGAATTGGATAAGCGGTTAAGAAGATGGATGGATGGATGTGTGAAAGAGCAGTACCAGAAAAGATGTCCTGTTTTCTTAATGTCTCCACGGGAGCAGTTATTAACATTTATGTCTCTCTTAAATTTAACCATATTGTGCTTGCAAGGTAGTTTGTCCGAGTTAATTTGCAGTAGTGGGATGTTTTTGGCAAGTGCAGATCCCCCAAGCAGATCTGGTACCTACACTGGCTCCGGCTTAACGTCGGCTGGGTGCTAGCTTCCTAGGATGAGTGGTGACACCGGTTGATCTTCTGCCTGGAGGATCACAGCGGATGAAGCAAATAAACTAAGCCGGGCAAGGAAATACGTGTAGTGTTGAAAAATTAAAGCTGACATCTTAAAGCTACTAAAGTTTGCTTCCAGGTAGCATGACTCTGCAGCTGTGACCTCTGATATCCAAGAGATCTACCAGCTGATACCTGGTGACAAGCGGGCCTGTGTTTAAAAAAGTTGTTTTACGGAGTAAATGTGAGCAACTCTAACAGTAAAGGTTATTTCTATTCTATTGCTGTCCAAGCGATATAATAGAATACAACCCTAACCCATCACTTGGTATTGCTACTATTGGTTGGTTTGTCATTACCATCTCTCTCTTTATATTTATATATACGTTTATATATACAGACGTGGACAAAATTGTTGGTACCCTTCATTAAATCAAAGAAAAACTCATAATAGTCAGAGAAATAACTTTAATCTGACAAAAGTAATAATAAATAAAAATTATATAAATGTTGACCAATGAAAGTCACACATTACTTTTCATCCATGGTTCAACAGAATTATTTAAAAAATAAATGCATGAAACAGGCCTGGACAAAAATGATGGTACCCACAACTTAATATTTGGTTGCACAACCTTTTGAGGCAATCACTGCAATCAAATGATTCCTGTAACTGTCAATGAGACTTCTGCACCTCTCAGCAGGTATTTTGGCCCACTCCTCATGAGCAAACTGTTCTAGTTGTTTCCGGTTTGAAGGGCGCCTTTTCCAGACAGCACGTTTCAGCTCCTTCCAAAGATGCTCAATAGGATTGAGATCAGGGCTCATAGAAGGCCAGTGTTTTCCTCTTAGCCCTTCTTGGGTGTTTTTAGCTGTGTGTTTTGGGTCATTTTCCTGTTGTAAGACCCGTGACCTGCGACTGAGACCATGCTTTCTGACACTGGCCAGCACATTTCTCTCTAGAATCCCCTGATAGTCTTGAGATTTCATTGTACCCTGCACAGATTCAAGACACCCTGTGTCAGATGCAGCAAATCAGCCCCAGAACATAACCGAGCCTCCCCCATGTTTCACAGTAGGGACCGTGTTCTTTTCTAGATATGCTTCATTTTTCCGTCTGTGAACATAGAGCTGATGTGCCTTGGCAAAAAGTTACATTTTTGTCTCATCTGTCCACAGGACATTCTCCCAGAAGCTTTGTGGCTCGTCAGCATGTAGTTTGGCATACTCCAGTCTGTTTTTTTTTATGATTTGTCCTCTGGCTCAAACAGCGAAGGATGTTCCGATCTGACACTGATGTTCCTTGAGCATAAAGTTCAGCTTGGATCTATTTTGAAGTCTTTCTAGGCTCTTTTGTTACCATTTGGATTATCCGTCTCTTTGATCTGTCATCAATTTTCCTCCTGCAGCCACGTCCAGGGAGGTTGGCTACAGTCCCATGGATCGTACATTACTGAATGACATGTGCAGCTGTAGTCACAGAAACATCTAGCTGCTTGGAGATGGTCTTATAGCCTTTACAGTTAACATGCTTGTCTATGATTTTCTTTCTCATCTCCTGAGACAACTCTTTCCTTTGCTTCCTCTGGTTTATATTGAGTGTGGTACACACCACGTCACCAAACAACACAGTGACTACCTGGAGTCCTATATATAGGCCCACTGAGTGATTACAGGATTGTAGACACCTAGGATGCTGATTAGTGGACATACCTTGGATTAACATGTCCCTTTGGTCACATTATTTTCATTCTTTTCTAGGGGTACCATCATTTTTGTCCAGGCCTGTTTCATGCATTTATTTTTAAATAATTCTGTTGAAGCATGGATGAAAAGCAATGTCTGACTTTCATTGGTCAACATTTATATAATTTTTATTTATTATTACTTTTGTCAGATTAAAGTTATTTCTGTGACCATGAGTTTTTCTTTGATTTAATGAAGGGTACCAACAATTTTGCCCACGTCTATATATATATGGATTTCCAATTATTTACCAAGAGCAGGTGAATAAAAGCCTGTTAGGACCTTAAACTTGATGATTTTGGTACATGTGGGAAAATGTTGGGACACCACTGGGTTAGGGAACAACCTGGGGACCATGAAGGCCAATGCCTGTCACATCTTGTAAGATGATGGAATACCTGGATGAATGTACATCGTTATTATTGTCTGAAATACTGCTAACCAAGATGAAAACTGAATGAGTATGCGAAAACAATGTTTTCTTTAAATCAATTTTATTGGCTCAATGTGGCCAAAATTGTAATTTTACTTCTACTCCCACATAAAAAACTAAAAACAACAAAAAAATAATATAAATTACAGAATGCAGCAGATAAATGATTTTTTAAATAAAAAAAAACCATTAACCTCTGAAGTCAACGGGCAAATATCAGAAACAGATACTTTTCTAAAAAAAAAAACATTTTTTAAATATTTACAAAAAACAATGCCTTTTATTGAAGCTCTAGTCAATATGACCTCATAAATATCAAATTCTCCACAGAAAAATCTGTGAATAGTTTCACTTGATTCTGACTATAGAACATATGGTAAGGAAGACAGGAATGGTGAGTAATGTTGGTGTTAACACAGCAAAAAGCTAGCTTACCCATTTACCAAACTCCTATCTGATCCTGAAGCTAAAATCTGCTGTTTATCTTTTAGATGGTAATTTGGTCCAGAGCGTGTGGTTTTAAAAACTTGCTGCGGCTGTTCTGATGCTAACAGTCCTGTTTGCTAATTAGCTAACCTCAGCAGTGAGCCACATCATTCCCAGTGACGTGTCTGAGCTTGTTGGAAAATGCTTGATGACTCGCAGCTGATTCCACAGGCCAAGACTTGCTCATGTCTACAGAACAAAACCTCATCAGGATAATATATAAGAAAATGTTCCACTGCACATTTAGTTTAAGCCTCAGTTCGTGGCTGCAATCAGGAATGTATCTTCTCACTCAGCAGACATCTGAAAAGTCTTTTAATCAGACTTTGTTTGTCAGGGCCGGGGCTCTGGTATCAGGTTTTCTCTCACAAGGAGAAAACCAAAGAGTTAGCTGTATCTACCACAAAAACCCAGCTACAAGAAAAGAACCCAAGGTCCAGAATCTGTCAATTTTTAAAACTTTTCTTGGTCTCCCCTATTTGTCAGCTCTTTAAGATTTGCTGATGGCAGCTGGAGCTATCATCATTATGCTTGACTTTAGAGGGTAGTAGCGTCCTCTCCAGGTCTTCCAGAAGATGCCTTGCTTCCTTTGGTGCCGCTGTTTGGGAGGAGGGCTCTGGAAGTATCTGCCATTTAGGTTGGAGCGACCGCAGTTGCTGAACCACCAACCACCTTCAAAGACAGAATCAGGTGTGGTTAACATGCTTTAGTCTTACCAGAACCAGTGTGAAAGGAGGGTCTTTGCTAGTACCTACCAGAAAGGTGTTTGGCACAGTTGATGTCAGCTTTACGGTCATTGTCTTGGTCCTGGGTAGAAAAAGGCAGAGCGAGGGCAGAGTCGGTGGTCAAGGAGCTCTCCAGCGTACCAGTAGTGCCAGCCTCCTGAATCAGGAGTGAGTAGTTAGTTTCTTTTCCCCCAAGTTCAAACGGGAAGTGGACTGATGCGCAGTCATCCCCCCAGTCTGAGAATGTGATGTTGAGGATGTAACTGCCAACTTTGGCAATAGCGTGGATGTTTTCCAAGCCCAACCAGAACTCTCCTGAACAGAAACAGAAAATAATGATTACTCTAAAACAACCCAAAACACATGATCCTCATATCTGTTGTTCTAACTCCCCTGTTATGGCCACATGTTTTTACAGGGGCTTTCTAGTGTTTTCTTCACTCAGTTTGTGTTTTTTATCTCCTTTCAGCATGTTAAGCCACACCCTCATGCATGTCCTCCAGTCAAGAGTTAGGTACACCTGCAGACTCTTTGCTCGCTGCTCCTCCACCTGCAATCGACCAGGAGCAGCAGATGGTAGCTGCTGATTGGCTCCCATGCTTTTAAAAGCTTGCTTGTTATGCAGCTGTTTTCCACCCACAGTCTGCTCAGCTTTGGTTCTGTTCTTGGTTTGTCAGAACCATTGTTAAGTGCTGTACACTTAGTTTGCTTAGTGTCATCTTTTAGAGTAACTTTGAATTTGTCTGCCTTAGGGTTAGGCTAGGTTGCTTGTTAGTTCTTTGTTTCGTGCCCAATTTTCTTTATAGCTTCCCTTATCCTGTTTTTGGGCACCCTTTTAATTATTCAGAATCTCTAAGCAGCTTCAGTTTATTATCAGTTCATTTTTAGGACATTTTGTCCTGTATGCTTGTTTTGCTGCCTCTCTCTGATTAAACTCTTGTTCCTCCACCTTAACCACCTGAGTACAGATGTTGTGTTACTTCTCCATTCCCTAGCCGAGCCAGGGTCGTAACATTTCCACATCTTTCAGCGACTTCAGCCTCAGTTCCAGGACCTACTGAAAGCTCACAGAGGAACTAAAATACAACCATCCTGACCATGTAACACGGGAAGGTGAAAGTGGAGTCCTTACCATTGAGCCTGCCAAAGCCTTTCTCATAAGCCTGCCACAGCTGGTCAAAATCCACGGAGCCATCTTGGCGTCTTTGTATGACTGTCCATCCACCATCTGCACAAAGAGATGTGGAGAAGCTCATCAAACAATGCTGAATCAACCAGAAAAACGGTTTAAACTCTGTGGAAGTTCCACTGCGCTCACCAGCTGTCATTTCACAGAAGACGTTAAAAGGCTCAGAGTCGGTTGGCTGGAGAGTGTAGACCCCACTGGTGGTCTCTCCTTTCAGGAACAGTTCATGACAGTCTGTGGCCATTTCTGGAACATACAGCACGGGACACTTCACAGTACAGTGAAATACAAACAGCAGAGTGGTAGCAGACTGTAGCAGTTTTAGGATTGATCTGTTGTTTTTGGTAAAGTGGCCAGATAAATACTGCAGCAGCAGAATGAGGCTGAGGACTTTGGATGTAATGTATTTTACACGAGGCAGCTGAGATGTCTCCATGTGAGGCAGTGTGCCATGAGTAGGGCCACATTCCTTCACCGCACAGATGTCTGCCTTATACAGACGTTGAGTAAGTATGTACAACAAACATCTAGCTATCTAGCAATCTGCAGCAGAGTTTCAGTCGAACAGAGATCACCGTTTCTAGGCAGACTAGAGTTCACTACTTTGGTCCGATTCAGAGTTTGATTGCCTATTCTCATCTCCCCAAACAAACCAGAGTTTCTGGGCACCGAATTAGCCCTACTCCCTGTTACATGTCAGCTATAGTAATACAGTGAGGACTGCTCACTGATGGACACTAAGAATGAATTCTGTCCTGTTTTCTCTGCCGAGCTTTTAGAAGTAGGCCTGTCTCTTTTGAAGAACCCCCCCTCAGCTGTATGAGAGCAAAATGTTTGCAAATAAAATGAAATGTTCCCAGTGAGCAATATACAGCTTATCACACTGAGTCTGGAGATCTAAAGGTACACCTGATAAAGCCATTAACAACAAGACTGTGTCTCTGTTGTAAACATGACCTTTCTCCCAGTTCCCAAGCAGAACTCTGCTGCTGCAGCAACAACCTTCCAAACTATAGGGTTACACACCATCATCCTTTACATTCCTCATCCTCCCCCTCTTCCTCATGTCTGTGACCTATCACACCTCCCTCACGTGCGCAGCAGCTAGCTGCTGACGTAGCTGTGCATGGCTGCTGCATGGCTGGGGAGTGATCAGATGGTGGTGTTTGGGGGGATGGGGTGCTTGTATGAAGGCACAAGGACTGTGCAGCTAGCAGGGATCTGCCTGTCATGGGGCAACGGCTCTCCATTACTCATGTGACATCATGTAGGAACATGTGATACATATTAAGTTCTTATAAAAGGTGTATAATTATACATGTGATTGGCTTTTTCCAGGTGGACTTTTGCCTGAAAGTTCTGACCTCTGCAGACTGCCTGCTGGTCAGGTTGCTCCTAAACTCTGGCAGACTTCTTATTCATCCCAGAGACAGAATAAGAAAGTGGAGAGGTTTCTTTCTCTTAACGGATGGTGGTGGTGGTGGTGGGGGTGTAGATGTAGGGGAAAGGTCGCTCACTCATGAGGAACATGAAATATTTGTTTTGACCCTGGGATATAGGATAACTACAGAAGTTACATTTAGAACAGCCTTTTCCCATGTTCCTCGGCTCAGGACGAGTGTAACAGTGAAAACAGTGTATTGGAGATCTACGCCTCCTCCCCCTCCCCAGGTTTTCCTCCTTTCACCCTGAGTAATCCACTGAAGCTGTTTGGCCCTGACAGAATGCGTGATGAGATCACTGAACTTTCTCCCAGTTGGAACTCTGCCAGGGAATCTTGGCCATTTTTTCTCATTCCCAAAGTTCTGCTGATGTCAGAGGTTTGTGGTATTATTGGGATCTCTGATGGACGGTATATCCTCAGTCACAGGTCACCTTTGCCTCATTCATTATTTCGGTCTAATTTTACCCCTCTCTAATAGAATAATAGAGATTCTTTTCAACCGTTTTTAGAATGTTGTTTTCCCTCGCATCTTTCAAGACTAAAGTCAAAGCAGGTCCAGGTCTGTTTGGGGCCATAACGTAATGGTGTCTAAAGCTGAAAGGTTTCAGGGGCTTTACATGCGTTTTCCAGTTAAAACTTCAGTTTTTTTTTTTTTCATTTTACCACCCGGCTCCAGCAGGAAGAACGAATTAAACCAAGTACCTCTTATAAATGAAAAGGAGATGACAGTGGATAGGTGAAACATCAGAAATTCCAACACTTTCTAGAAAAGATAGATGCTTTGTACAACTTCATAAAAATTCCCCCTGATAAGGTTTTAGTGAGGACTAGTGTAAATTGTGTTCTTTGTGTTCTAAGGAAGTCAACAACACTGTTACTGAGTGAGTTTATGCTCATTTACCTGTTGCCATTTCTGTTCCTGCGATTACACTGACTTTAATTGGTAGTGATTTAAGCTTCTTTCTGTCCTCACCCAGCAGATGGTTTGCCACACTTGGTGTCAGATTTTTTTTTCTGTCCACTTAAGTCGGTGTGAAGGGAGGGGATTTGTGATGTAGCTGAGCTTTACTTACCGAGCGGTGAGTCGTGCTGCTCCTCGGTGCTGCTACTGCTCTGCGGTGAGGGCCCCGGTCCAGACTGCTGGATCTGAACATAACAGGATTCCCCAAACATGAAGGAATCAGATAAAAACCCCTAAAAGACTTTCGGGTCTTTGTGTCAGAAGTCTGCTTACCTGACCCTGCAGCGTCCTGATTCGTGTGTTCTGCTTGTCGAGTTTCTCCTGCTGGAGCCGGATACGCTCCACCAGATCATCAATGCGTCTGTTCTGAGTCTCTAGTATGAGCTGAGAAAAGAAGCAGGACAAATGTACCACATTGGGATCAGTTTGATTATTCTGTTTCACATAAAGTCCCCTACTGTGGTTAGGCAACTGCTTCCCAATGTAGATCTGCCTTCCATGCGCCGCCTTCTGTACCATTTTACCTTTCAGGTGCTACAGTGTCATAAGAGCGAGGCTCTGTGTCCTGCAACTATCTTCGTCTCAGTTTCAATACACCTGAAACAAATACTGAAGTCACCAGCAGGAGCTAAGTGGCTGCAGGGTGGCTACAGTTTTAACATTGTGTTTGAGGTGTGTTGAGCAGGAGGTCATCTAAATGCTGCAGGGCACCTGGAGTTAGAGAGCCCTGCTTCCCATCCTCTATCATGTGATGCTGCAGGCCCTTTTGTCTCTCTGCACGTACTCCACGCTCCCTTTAGTTCCTGCTAACTGTTCACCACCCACTACTCACTCAGTCCACTTTCATTCAGGGCACACTCTGTACCTTTGTGGAGCTTCATGTTCCAGCACATGGCGTTAGACACAGAGCAAAGCCTCACAGCAGTAATCCTCCCATTTATCTGCTTTTCTCAACAATCCTCAGATGGTTTTATGCTCACCTGAATGTTGCGTGGATCACTGCTGTTCCTGGGCCCGGTTTTTGTGTGTCCCTGCAGCATGCTGTCCACCCTCTCTTCCAGCCGACTCATTCTCTCACTCATGGTCCTCCTCTCCTGCTTCATCTCCTCCACCTTCTCCCTCAGCTCGGCCGTGACATTGAGCAGCTGCCCCTCTCTGTCCTCCATCTCTCTGGCTCGAGCCTTCAGGCTCTCCCCCTCCGCCTGCTGCCTCTGGTTCTCCTTCCCCAGTTCAGTCATGGTGCGGTTGATGGCCTTCAGTTTGGTGAAAATGTCCCTCATCTGGCCTTTGGTTTTGTCTACGTGCTCCTTCAGGTTCTGGCCCAGCTGCAGCAGGCCGTGGGCCAGTATGTTAATGTCATCCCGCGCTGGATACTGGACACGCTTCTCCTTGGCTGCACCACTGCTTGGTGAGGCCCCTTTCCTCTCAAAGGGGAAAGCCGAGGCCATGGGCACCACCAGGCAGAGTGTCAGGGCTGCAAGCGTTGTCTTCATTGCTGCTTAACTTCTCAAACATGTCCTGCCAAGTCTTCTGGAGTTGAATCATGGAGCTGAGGCTCCTGGGTGAACAGACAAAGCTCCACTATTTTATACTTTCACAGCCCTTCAGTGTAAGCTGTGCAGCTGCTTCCCATTGGCCAGCCAAGCAGAGGGAGGGGTGCAGCTACTCTCAGGTTTCTGTTCCTCCTCCATCTCTATGTTCACCATTCATGTCAGAGGCTGGGGAGGGAGATGATCACAAAAGATCACTTCTGTCAGCCGGTTGTTGTGAGACAGGCTGCTGAATCCCAGAAAGAGCTTTAAAATCTCTGACGTTTTTCTTGGTAGTTTAGCTAATGCATTCATCAGGAAATCAGGAGGCAGATACAAGCTGCTCAGCTAAATTAGCCCTTCAATTTAAACCCTGTTGTCGTGAATGTAATCCCTCAAAAACCTTTAAAGATCTCGGAACAAAGAAGGTGACCAGAAGAGCCAGAGAGAAAAACTTCCTTTGCAACCAAAACTGTTTAGTAACATCTGAGGAGAAGTTAGGAATCAAAGCAGGAACCTTGATCTGTTGAACACAAGAACATCTCATCTAGTCAGACGATTTTTCACCATCTTATCTTGAAACTGCCCTAGGTTATTTATTTCAAATAATCCCAACAACATGGTGATAGCGTTGGATAAAAAAACAGTAAATGAGTGTGTAAAACGTTAAAGCATCAGAATCAGAAGGCTTCAGGGTCAACTGTAACCTCCTCAACCAAACAGGCTGCCGTATTACATAGACCAGTCAGTTTTATATATACAGCACAGAAACAATCAGCTTTTCTTTCTGTTAACTGGAAATAATGTAAGAATCCGTCCTGACATTCCTGCCCCATACCTGATCAGGTGACCCTCTTCAGTGTGGATGCTGTAAGTGAGTGAAAAAGGCTCAATGCCAGCTAACTGTTAAAAGAGGAATTAAAAAGAAGCAAAGAAATGTAAGAGACTGTTTAAAGGGAATAATTTAAAGAAGGAGCAAAAGACTGAGAGTAATACTTTCAGGAGATAACAGGAAGGCTCAGTAAATTACAGCAAAGTACTCTCCTCCAAGGAGCTTCTGTTTTTGCCAGTGTTGGTTTGTTTGCTTGGTGGTGTCCGTTAGCAATATAACCCGAAACATTCTGGATGGATTTTGATTACATTTTCAGGAAACGTGGGACCAGGAACCAGTGACTGGATTTTGGGGGTGATCCGGATTACCATCAGGGGGCTGAGCTGCCTTGGTGGGGGCCAGGGTGCTTTTCTTGTTCTGATTTCTTCTTTTCAGCTTTCCAACTGCAGAACATGCTGGGTTAGAAATGGTGTTAGCCTTCAGGAAACTCACCACTCTGGGCTCAAATACAAGATGCAAAAGTAAACTTGAATTGAAATCTTTTGTTTTCTCTTCTCTCTGTAATATAAATAATTAGAATTCAAAACAAGGCCACTAAAGTTGTTTTGAGAGCTGTTCTTGTGTCTTATGAAATTGTAATTTCAAAGATCAGCTAAAATCACTAATGATGGTCTTAACTTGAGGATTTCCTTCTCATCTCCCTCTGATGATGTAAGGCTTGACTGTTGCATGGGGGAGGAGGGTACTGATCTCTGAAAAGAGCTGCGGCTGGCAGCTTAGGAAGACTGTGAGAATTAGAGGAAAGTTCACGGCAAACACAGTACCCATGCTGCAGCAATAGGGGGCGTCTAACAGTAGCCAGGGGTCCACAGTCTGTGTGGTCAGAGCTGTGTTAACCCTCTCCTGTCTGCAGCCCAGACTAAGTAGGTGAAAGGTGACTGGAGCTCTGAGCCCTGTGGTCAGTGCAGGCTGGGTTTGTTCATCAGCTGCAGAGGTGACTCATGTCCTCAAACAAAGAATTTCCTGTGATTCCAAAAAAACTCCTTCACTTTGTGAATCATTTTTAATCAATTAACAAAAAATATTACAAACTGTTTAAGTACTCAGAGAGGGGAGACCTCTGCCATTTCCTGAAAATTTCATCAAAATCCCTTTATAACTTTTTGAGATATGTTGCTAATAACACAAACAAACAAACAAACCCTGGAAAAATACAGTGGGGCAAAAAAGTATTTAGTCAGCCACCGATTGTGCAAGTTCTCCCACCTAAAATAATGACAGAGGTCAGTAATTTTCATCATAGGTACACTTCAACTGTGAGAGACAGAATGTGAAAAAAAAATCCAGGAATTCACATTGTAGGATTTTTAAAGATTTGATTTGTAAATTATGGTGGAAAATAAGTATTTGGTCAATAACAAAAACTCAACTCAATACTCTGTAATATAACCTTTGTTGGCAATAACAGAGGTCAAACGATTACTATAGGTCTTTACCAGGTTTGCACACAGTAGCTGGTATTTTGTCCCATTCCTCCATGCAGATCTTCTCGAGAGCAGTGATGTTTTGGGGCTGTCGCCG
This sequence comes from Apricaphanius iberus, assembly GCA_028564705.1. Lineage (NCBI taxonomy): Eukaryota > Metazoa > Chordata > Actinopteri > Cyprinodontiformes > Aphaniidae > Apricaphanius > Apricaphanius iberus. The sequence continues at coordinate 483,859 of JAPXFQ010001885.1, forward strand.
AGCTGTCGGTGGCTGACTAAATACTTTTTTGCCCCACTGTATATCCTTGTCCTTATCCTTTAATACAAGCGCTTTAGCTTCGAAGACGAGGAGAAAACATCTGCTCCTTTTAATCAAATCTAAGATCAATGACTATCTGTGATTTGTTTTTATTATAACTAACCAAAAGAGCTGAAACAGTGAAAAGAAAAACTAAGATCAGCCTTTGTGTTTCTGCTGGAGTTAACTGGGTGAATACCAGCAGTAGCCTGTGGACTTCCAGGCCTTTAGTCACTTGCTTGTTTGGAGCAGGCAGATATCTGGTTGCACAATGCAAATGCATCAGCAGTGACCTTACTTGTATATCTACATGCTCCCACTAGCCCAGATTACACCAACCAAAAAGATGATTTACCATAATTATGCAGATGATACTCAGCTTTATATTACATTGTCCCCATGTGAATATGAACCAATTAAAACCCCAAGTAAATTCAATGAGCTGCTGCTGGCATTCTCACTAGAACCAGGAAAGTAGAACACATCACCCCAGCTCTAAAGTCCTTCCACTGGCTCCCTGTAGCTCAGAGAATAGACTTCTAAATACTCCTACTAGCTTATAAATCACTGCCTCCTGGACGCCTCCCTGGTGAGGTGTTCTGGGCACGTCCCACTGGGAGGAGGCCCAGAGGAAGACCCAGGACTCGCTGGAGGGACTATGTCTCCATGTTTGCCTGGGAACGCCTCGGGATTCCTCCTGAGGAGCTGGCCCAAGTGGCCGGGGAGAGGGAAGTCTGGGTCTCTTTGCTTAAGCTAATGCCCCCGCGACCCGACCCCAGATAAGCGGAAGAAGATGGATGGATGGATGGATGGATGGTTTAGCACCAAAGCAGGCTGAACACCTGTTGTCACTATAGCAACCCCCCAGGCCAATCAGGTCTTCCATCTCTAGTTTACTAATCCTCACTAGAATCAGAACCAAACATGGAGAAGCAGCTTTCTATTCAGTTCTATTCTCCCCTTATCTGGAACAAACTTCCTGATGACTGCAAAGCTGCTGAAACACTGAGCTGCTTTAAATCAAAGCTAAGAACTCATCTGTTTAGAGCTGCCTTTGAGTAAGTGATTAACAATAGCTGGAATGTCATAAGTTTTAATGTTTCATATGTTTTATGACTATGATACTGTTTTTTAATCAATTTACTGTGAGTTTATTGGCTGCTTTTATTTTATTTTATCTTATCTCCTAATCACCCAAAGCACTTTGAACCGCCTTGTTGGTGAAGGTTTGCATTACAAATGAAGTTGCCTTGTCTTACTGTAGAACACAATTGCTGCTACTGCCTATCACACTGAGGAAGGTTAGAAATCCCTTTTTAGGTGATAAGGAGAATAACCCTCCATAACGAGAAAGATAGCTTTGGAAAATCACATGAAAACAAGCCACAGGACTCAATTTCCCTCGTTTATCAACCGTACTTACACACAGATGTGTGCATATTAAATGCGCTGGGACAATTCTATGCATTGTGTGGTATTTAGCAACTTATGCTCTAGTGTAGAAATGTTCCTAAATATAAGTACAGCTCTAACCATGCATACACACAGCATCTACTGGTAGAACGGGGGAACTGCAGCACTGAAACAGTTTGACAGAATATTTCTCTCAGCAGTTTATTGCCTACGCTAAGGAGCTCATTTTGGACATGCAACAAAACTCAAACGTTAGAGACGAATTTGCAAAACACTTTTAAGAAATGTTGGAAATTTGCCAAGAAATACATGATTACATTTTGGGGGTGATCATTCATGGAGATCCTTGCACTCGCAATCTGGGAGGGTTACAAGGTGCTTTGCAGAGGTCTTTCCTCTCTGTGTGCTTTTTGTTACATCAAGTGATTCAGCTTAATGGGAAGTTGTTACGGTGGAAACTAGATGGTCCCACTTATCAGTGAAGCAGGTTGTCTCTGTCTCCATGCATACTTGGGAGCCAAAGCAGTGTCTCCAATGTTCTGCTGTGGCCATGATGTACACCCACAGCAGAAGATCCAGTCCAGCTCATGCTGACGGATGTTTTATTGTATTCAGTTTGATATCAAACAATTTCTTCCTTTATATCTGACATGAACCTCTCCGCTGTCCTGACCGTGTTTACTGCCTCTATAACTTTCTCCCAGGCAGTGTTATCTTTTTATTGGTTACCGCTGAGCTGATAGAACCAAACCCTGATGTTCAGGAACAATTTTACTGATTTATGATTATTTGTTCAGAAATTAAGGATTTTAACAGAAGTGAATAACAGCAAATTACACCTTTCATTCCCACATTTAAATTTTATTTCTGATGCAGGAATATTACCGCTGTGTGGTGGTGGGGAGGTAGATAACAGAGGGCAAAAACTATTAGTGTTGAAATGAATTTACATTAACTATAAAACATTTTTAAAGAGTCTATTCATCATACTTTTTTATTGCCCCACTAATGTTTCAGCTCTACCTCGGTCCCACTGAAATACATTTTGTAGCTTTCTTGGCCATTATTTTTTAGGAACAACACAAGATGTTAATGCATCTGTCAGAGGACATGATGTGACCAAATATGTTTAACCTATGGCATTTCTGTATCCAAATGACTGCGAACAGGAACACGCTCGTAGGTACGCACATATCAGTAGAGGATTACAGAGGAACATGCGTATAAGTGGCCACAACATATCTGAGAAATCCGCCTTTTAGATGTTCGTATGAAGATTCTACATTTTATTCGTCGGATAGAACATAGGACAGTTTCTACCAAGGTTTGATAAATGAGGGCCCAGGAACACTGCCAGGTGGACAAATAAGACAAAGGTGGAGCTGTGTTTGGTCATAGAGAACAAGACAACATCTGGAGCAATTCAGACTCAATGGTACAAAAGCTTCAAAGCTGCTGATGGTGAAGAGATCATGATTTGGACTTGTCTAACTCAAATAAAGCATCTGTATTAGTGATAAATGCTTAACAAGTTTAAGCTTGAACCAAAGTTTGTAATTTACAGGAAAAGGATTTCAATCTTTAAGTCAGATAAATATGCATGCAGGGATTATAAATTTATTAAGATAATAAATTAGAATATTGTTGATGAAGCACAGACACCATACCCTAATTTTATGCAGATCAAAGACATGGTTGAGCATGTGAGCCAGTTCACATGCTACACAGCCACACCTCGCCACAGATACTGATTCAATTTCCCAAAACGTCCTCCTATAGCTCTGGACTGCAGGCTGACCTTTTACCCAGATTCCAAACTCAGAACATCTGTAAATCCCAGTACAGCCCCCACACTTAGTCATGTAACAGTGGATGGGGAGAAGGGGGAGGCAGGTGCTGGAGGCCAGCCTGATTCCCATGGATGGAGCGTGATCTATGGCCGTTTTCACTGTCTCGCGTGGTTTAAGGGGTCTCTCTGGTCACAGAGTTTCCCACTTGCATTTGCCAGAAATATAGTTCTGACTGGTTTCAAAGTTCTGAATCGGACTATGAAAAACAAAGCCAAGAATAAGGCAACACAACTTTATTTGTATAGCACACAAAGCAATTCATGGTGCTTTACATGGTGCAGGGAGAACATCCATAAAAAACAGCATTATAGTCAAAAAAAGTAAATATCTTTTCCGAAAGGTTAGCTGAATATAAATTGGTAAAAAGCAGATGTGCAAATAACCGCAGCAGAATATTATGTAGATGATTTACATAGTGCAGATTACAGCAGGAATATAAACAGGGGGGGGGGGCACTGGATCCCGGGGGCTCTTTAGAACAGAGCTGGTCTTCCTGATGAGTTTATCCAACTTTTCCTCTCAGCTGAAGATAAACTGCAGCTCCAGCATACACCATAAAACATGGCGGATGCCACCACAGAGTCAAAGAAGGTCTTTAGGAGCATCTCCTCAACAGGTAGTCTGCTCTGACCTCTGACCCTTCCTGTAGAGAGCATCAGTGTTGTGGCTCCAGTCCAGTTTATTGTTTCAGTGAACACAAATACCTATTGGTAGTATGGCACACTGGCACTTCTACCAAGACATGGCTTTGCCTGACAGGCTGGTCAAGGTAAGCATTAATCAGAGAAGCAATTCAGTTCAGTTTATTTCTATAGCACCAATTCACAACAAATGTCATCTCAAGGCGCTTTACAAAAAAACTCATTTCAATACTATTATACAAACATTCCTATCATTTAATAGTTTTCTATGTAAGAAATCCCAGCAGATTGTGTCATTGACATGACTACTGTCCAGCCTTGTTACTGGACTACTGGATTTTCTAAATTTAGCAATATTCCAGACGTGGAGGAAAGAAATCTTGGAAACCTGTTTAACATGTGATTTAAATGTCATGTCTTGGTTTAGATTTATTTTACACTATTACCAGAGGCCAAATGAATGCCATCATCCAGATGAAGTAATTGACTTAGCAGCCAATAGCTCTTCCTCTGGAGGAGCTGCAGACGTCCACAGCTCAGGTGGGACTGTCTCTTGAGATAACAGCCATTCAGAAATCTGGCCATTACGAGGAAAGCTGAGAGAAAGTTACAGGAAGTCTGGTTTTATATTTAGTCACAAGTCATGTAGAGTACACAGAAAATATCTGATCTGTTTAGATGGTAAAAAAATGAAACTCTTTAGTCTGTAAAAAACTAACTCAGGGAAGGATGGTGATGGCAGTATTATGCTATGGGGATTCTCTTCTGCCACAGATGCAGGGAAGGGAGAGATGATTGGAGCCAACTACAGAGCTACTGGAAGAAAAGCATTAATAGGCTGCAAAAGACTAAAGACTGGGCTGAAGATTCACGTTCCAACAGGACAAACCCCCCAAACATACAGCCACTGTAACCATGGAACGATATTCCTCTTTTAGAATGTCCTAGTCAAAGTGCGTACCTACTTATCCAATCCTGATTCAGTAGCAAGACTTGATAACTGCTCTTCACTGATGCTTTTCATCTCATCTGACTGAGCCGAAGTATCATGAAGCAAAAATCTAATGTATTTATTCTGGTCCACACTCTCCTGCTTACCTGTCTCTATAGCAGACAGAGACGCATTACTGCCATCTATGGCTGCCCCCTAGTGGTCAATGGGAATAGGTTTAGCACAGACCAGTGCCCATGTACTGATCTGTACCCTGTCATTGTATGCATTGCCACAGTAGCTACATACTGAACCCTGTACGGATCTGAACTGAAGCCTCCATCTGTCCATGGAGAAAAGCTGTTGGTTCAGCTGCTGCTCAAGGCCCAGGCAGGGAGTGCAGGCTGAGGCAGAACATCTCTTTTTCTGCTAATATTTCCATCTTTAATTCCTTAATCGTTGCTTGAACTGCTCACATTACAACTTTATGAAGTAAAAAGAAGACAAGTTATGTAAGGAAGTTATTACAGTCTACGGGCCTGATTTATCAACGGTTTGTGCTTGTTAAAAACCCGGGCAAACCGCACAGCTTCGCAAAAACAGGCTCAGACTGATCTATAAACACAGTGCAGAGAGCATTGCGGCTGTTAAACCAACAGCAAGAAGCACACAATCCATTTAACGCTTTTGCCCTTGATAATTATGCAATCTAGGCGTTTCTGTAAGAAGACGCAAAACATTGGGAGGAGAATAGGCAAAGAAGTAGGCATTCCAGGCGCAGTGTGATTTACTAAGCATGAAAATGTTTGCACCGGCTAGTTTAGCGTCCATTATTAGCACTTCTGAAAAGCATGTCTTTATTTTGCCTTACATTCAACATGAGTTTATTATTGACAAATGAAAAATGTCATTCACACACAATATAAAGTAAGAGTAATTAAAACTCTAATGGCCATAAACCTTATAGTTATGTAAATATTTACCTGTCTCCCCCCCCCCCCCCCAAAGACGCGCTCAGACGTGCTGAACGCAGTGAGTTATCACTCACAAATAGTGGTTAACCTTCCTGGAGTCCAATTAATAAAATGTAGTAATCATACACAATATCACAATGATAATTGGCATTATATATGATATTTTAAAAACAAAATTCAGACATGCTGCAGTTTTAATCAATCTAACCCTGCAATATGATGTGTGCATGCAGCAGAGAGCAGCGCATGTATACTGCATGAATTACATTTATTGCTGACAAACAAAAAGCAGAATTCACAGCATTATGGCCTAATAGTAATTAATTTAGTAACAGCCAAAGAACTGATACACATGTCACTCCCCCCTTCTTTTTTGTGCCAAAGACGCATATGGATCCATGCGCATTATTCCTCCTCTCTTTAGCCGTGGTGCAGCTCGCATTAGCGGCCGCAAACGCCTCATTTGAATACTGCTGCTTGCGCCTGTTAAGAATTGCTCGCACAATCTTAGTAAATCACCCGCAAATTAAGGACAACCTACTCGTGCATTTTTTTAGCGCTGCACACAATTATGCTGTCATTATCAGGAATCTTGATATATCTGGCCCTATGTGTTACAAAGCTAGCACTGATAGATCACAGATAATTTTTTGCTTTTGCACAGCTGCACATGTTCAGTCATGTGCTGTATGATGCACATCAATGTACTCTCATCCCTTTCTCCACCTGGGTGACAGTGGCTCGCTGAAAAGTTGACTTATAATCAAAGGGTTGTTGGTTCAATTCCAGCTTCTGTCTGTTGATGTGCTCCTGGACAAAGCACTTAACTCCAAGTCAGTAGGACTAGAAAAGAGCTATATAAATTTAGTCAGTTTCCGATTTACTTCACCGCCTCCATGAGATTATTAAAGAAACAGCATGTAGGGAAAACAGCACAGCAGGCCTGCTGCTATAATACAGGGGCCTGTGGATGACTGCACAGAGAAGGAGCCAGCACTGATCTGTGCCCAGAAACCCACAGTTACACAACGGCTGTAAAACAATTAACCACCAACTTCTGGAGTTAGTCTGTTATGCAAACTGCAGAGTTACAGAATAGGGTTAACTACACTGGCCTGTAAAAGTGTTTAGTGCTGTGTTTCTCTTGCATCGCCACCACTCATTTAAATAGATGTACTTTGTGGTTTCTGTTGCAGACAAAAACATCCTAGTTAATTTAAAAATGGAAAGTTGTTTGTGAGTATTTTTCTTTTTCGGTAATACCAGTGTGTTGAGTTTTGCTACTTTTATAGTCAGGGCCGGATTATGATAGCAGGGGCCCCTGGGCACAGCTTATTTAAGGGCCACCCACCACCAAAAAGTAGTATAATTTAAAACAGGTTTTTTTTTATTCTTTTAAAAATGGTGTAACTCCCTTGCCTATGTAAAGAAGCCTGGTTGAGCTCACCTCCACCCGGCCTGGACAGTTCAGATTTTTCCATAACTTGATCACAAAAACTCATTTCTTTTGCTTTGCAGTTCTCCAGTGCTGGCCTTTTATGTCTTTCTCTGTCTTCCTTATATTTTCTTCTTTCTTGTGTAATAAATGTGCAGTCAGTTTAAGTAAACTTGACTATTACTTTAAACATCTGATCATAAATTGAAAATAAATGCATGATAAAAAAAAACATTTACTAAACCTGTATTGAGTAAAACTGAGCCAATATTTACACTATTTACATTATACTTACATAATATTTTATATGTTCACTGAGAAAATGACCAAACTGACATAAGTTCCAAAATGCCAACAAAGTTCCAACTGTGTGCTGATCCCAGTGGGCGACTGTGGCTCAGTGGTAGAGTAGTTGGCTTGCAATCGGAGGGTCATAGGTTGTGCCCCTGTGCAAGGCACTTAACCCCCAAATTCTACATTGTCCTACCGAGCCATGTTGGTGTCGGTGTATGAATGCGAGTGTGAATGGGTGAATATGGCTTCAATGTAAAGCGCTTTGAGTGGTCAGTAAGACTAGAAAAGCGCTATATAAGTTCAGTCCATTTACCAGTAATTAACTGTCACCACAGAAAACCAGACATGTCACCTAAAACTGAATGACAGCTGCTACTCTCCTGAGCAGCTCCCACCTTAGCTTCTGGATGTTTCCAGTCAGAGAAACCACTAATGAACTGTCCTGTATGCGCTCCAAATAAGATGCAGCGGAAAAAACAGATATTATCCTACCTGTGCTTGGTGAACATGCGATCCATCATGAGGAAACTTTTTCTCCACTTGGGAAGTGACAGCAGCATATCAGATCATTAATAAGAGCTAACTTTACCGCTCAAACGTCGCCACAGTTAGCTGTCCCTGACAACGCTCTATAACATTCCGATAAAGCCAGCCTGAGTTGCTGCTACAGCTAGCTTCAGGCTGTGTGCCTAACAGGTTGGTTAATTGGCTCACAATCATCCATAACAGCTTCTTTTTCCTGATTTTCTTCAATACAGTTTTCAAAGATCCTGTCAATAGATGACAGACTTCTTAATAAATACATCTTATCTTTCTTCGTTTATAGAAACTGCCTTTTTCGATCATTTTTGATTATCTTACTACTACTCCCCCTGTTGGGTGATGGTCAGTGGAGCCAATGGGGTTAGGGGCGGGGCATGTTACCATGGTTTCCCCAGGTGCACCCTAAGAACTATACACTTCTGTTAAGGTAAAATAAAAATAACTCGGCAATATTTGAAATTTGAAGACATTCTTTTTTCTTCCTTAAACTTCTCAAGTGGATCCCCAGTGGACATGGGCCCCCCAGTGGGCTTTGCCCCCCCCCAGTGGGCTTTGGTCCCCCCGGTGGGCTTGGGCCTCTGGGCCTGTGCCCATGATAGCCCCTTGGATAGCCAAGGCTGTGTGAAAAGAAGATAAACACAACCCCAAATCTGATTTGTTTCTAAAACAGCTCTCAGGTTGTTTGGGCTGGCAGGCCTAATAGAACTCCTGTCTCGCCCAGAAAAGGACGGAGAAGTTTAAAGGTGCAGAGAGAAAGACAGAATCACAGCTTCCACAACAAGCAGACACCTTGGATATTGACATTCCTTCAGATATAGGTGCCCTCCAGAGCGAGGACAGTACATTAAAACCTTGGTTTGGGAAAGTGACTGAGATAGAGGGTGTCCAGAAATCCCAAGCTAGTTTTTTGGAGGAGTCAGTCTATCTGATCAAGGGAGGCATCCTATATCAGAGAAAGGGGAAATGTGAAGCATTAGCTCTGCACAACAGTTTAGACAAAGAGTGATGGAACTAGCCTATTCAATTCCTTGGGCAGGGCACATGGCTTTCTATAGAAAATTACATAGAATCTGCAGCCGCTGTGTTTGGTCCAGTATATACACTAAAGTATCAAAGTTTTGTACCTCCAGTGAAACATGCCAGCTAACCTCAAGTAAGGGAGCAGCACGAGCCCATTTATAACCATTGCCAATCATTGGGATTCCCTTTGAGAGGGTGGGCATGGACATTGTTGGACCCTTAGAGAGGTGTGCATCTGGTTACCGTTACATACTGGTCATATGTGATTATGCCACCCGATACCCGGAAGCATTCCCACTCAGATCAATTAAGGCCCCTCAGATTGCCAATTGTCTCTTTGAGCTTTTTGCCCGAGTATGGATATCAAAAGAGATCCTTACAGACTGTGGTACAAACCTTTTGTCAAAGTTGCTGCAGCAGGTTTACAAACTGTTAGGAATTAAGGGAATTAGGACCACCCCGTGTCACACCCAGACGAACGGACTGGTGGAGAGATACAACCAGATGCTCAAAAGTACGCTTTGAAAGTTTGTTCCACTGCAGGGAAGGACTGGGACCAATGGATACTGTGGCAAGGTACACCACGAAGGCCCGGGGAGGATTCGATCCCACAACTCCCGGGTGAGAGTCATGCACACTAACCATTCAGCCAAAGGGATATCCCTGTGGCCAAGCAGCCAGGGCACATGATCTGTCGGTACCATAGTGACAGGACCTCCACACTGTCACATCTCTCCCCCTCTTATCACAAGCAGGACCTCGTGCTACCATACAGGGTGCCACCAATTTCAAATCCATGGACTTATTACCAGTATCACATGGATCCTGCCAGCAACTCCAAATGTGGCAAGGTACACAACGAGGGCCCAGGCGGGATTCAGTCCCACAACTCCTGGGTGAGAGTCAAGCACACTAACCATTCAGCCAAAGGGATATCCTTGTGGCCAAGCAGCCAGGGCACGTGATCTATCAGAGCCATAGTGACAGGACCTCCACACTGTCACAATACCTTACCTGCTGTTCACCTACAGGGAGGTCCCAAAGGTTTCCACAGTCTTTTCTCCATTTGAATTTTTGTATGGAAGACAAGTGAGAAGGCCCCTGGACCTGTTGGAGGACTGCTGGGAGGATCCAAAGTCAGATGGAGACAATGTGGTGGCATACTTGGACAAGATGAGGGACAAGTTGGAGAAGATGTCAACATTGGCCCAGGAGAACTTGAAAACAGACCTGGTATGATCAGAGAGCCAGGGAGAAAAGTTTCATTCCGGGACAAACGGTGCTGTTATAGCTTCCTACTAGTGACAATAAATTATTGGGGGTCCGAGCACCATTTAAAGGTTCTGGTTGAGGCCAGGAGGAGAGTGTGGGGGAAATATTCTAATGGGTTTTCTTAGGGGTGTTTTAATCGGGTGTTTAGATTTAGATGAGGATTTTTGTATGGAAATATTTGTATTTAAATAAAGTTTATAAATATTTGGTGAGGGTAGCGGATGGAGCTCCCCTGGTTAGCAGGGTATATATATATATATATATATATATATATATATATATATATATACAGACGTGGACAAAATTGTTGGTATCCTTCATTAAATAAAAGAAAAACTCATAATGGTCACAGAAATAACTTTAATCTGACAAAAGTAATAATAAATAAAAATTATATAAATGTTGACCAATGAAAGTCAGACATTGCTTTTCATCCATGCTTCAACAGAATTATTTAAAAAATAAATGCATGAAACAGGCCTGGACAAAAATGATGGTACCCCTAGAAAAGAATGAAAATAATGTGACCAAAGGGACATGTTAATCCAAGGTATGTCCACTAATCAGCATCCTAGGTGTCTACAATCCTGTAATCACTCAGTGGGCCTATATATAGGACTCCAGGTAGTCACTGTGTTGTTTGGTGACGTGGTGTGTACCACACTCAATATAAACCAGAGGAAGCAAAGGAAAGAGTTGTCTCAGGAGATGAGAAAGAAAATCATAGACAAGCATGTTAACTGTAAAGGCTATAAGACCATCTCCAAGCAGCTAGATGTTTCTGTGACTACAGCTGCACATGTCATTCAGTAATGTACGATCCATGGGACTGTAGCCAACCTCCCTGGATGTGGCTGCAGGAGGAAAATTGATGACAGATCAAAGAGACGGATAATCCAAATGGTAACAAAAGAGCCTAGAAAGACTTCAAAATCGATCCAAGCTGAACTTTATGCTCAAGGAACATCAGTTTCAGATCGGAACATCCTTCGCTGTTTGAGCCAGAGGACAAATCATTAAAAAAAACAGAGTGGAGTATGCCAAACTACATGCTGACGAGCCACAAAGCTTCTGGGAGAATGTCCTGTGGACAGATGAGACAAAAATGTAACTTTTTGCCAAGGCACATCAGCTCTATGTTCACAGACGGAAAAATGAAGCATATCTAGAAAAGAACACGGTCCCTACTGTGAAACATGGGGGAGGCTCGGTTATGTTCTGGGGCTGATTTGCTGCATCTGACACAGGGTGTCTTGAATCTGTGCAGGGTACAATGAAATCTCAAGACTATCAGGGGATTCTAGAGAGAAATGTGCTGGCCAGTGTCAGAAAGCATGGTCTCAGTCGCAGGTCACGGGTCTTACAACAGGAAAATGACCCAAAACACACAGCTAAAAACACCCAAGAAGGGCTAAGAGGAAAACACTGGCCTTCTATGAGCCCTGATCTCAATCCTATTGAGCATCTTTGGAAGGAGCTGAAACGTGCTGTCTGGAAAAGGCGCCCTTCAAACCGGAAACAACTAGAACAGTTTGCTCATGAGGAGTGGGCCAAAATACCTGCTGAGAGGTGCAGAAGTCTCATTGACAGTTACAGGAATCATTTGATTGCAGTGATTGCCTCAAAAGGTTGTGCAACCAAATATTAAGTTGTGGGTACCATCATTTTTGTCCAGGCCTGTTTCATGCATTTATTTTTTAAATAATTCTGTTGAAGCATGGATGAAAAGTAATGTCTGACTTTCATTGGTCAACATTTATATAATTTTTATTTATTATTACTTTTGTCAGATTAAAGTTATTTCTGTGACCATTATGAGTTTTTCTTTGATTTAATGAAGGGTACCAACAATTTTGTCCACGTCTGTATATATACCAAAAGTTTGGACACACCTTCTCATTCAGTGCGTTTTCTTTATTTTCATGACTACATTATTGCAGATTCTTGCTGAAGGCATCAAAACTATGAATGAACACATATGGAACTATGTAGTACTTTTCCAAAAAGCGTGAAATAACCTGGCCTCCAAAGTCACTGGACCTGAACCCAATGGAGATGATTTGGGGTGAGCAGAACCGCAGAGTGAAGGCAAAAGGTCCAACAGGTACTAAGCATCTCTGGGAACTCCTTCAAGACTGTTGGAAAACCATTTTAGGTGACTACCTCTGGAAGCTCAAGAGAATGCAAAGCAGTAATCAGAGCAAAGGGTGGCTACTTTGAGGAATCTAAAATATAACACATGTATTCATTTATTTCACCCTTTTTGTTTAAGTACATACAGTAATTCCATACATTATATGTTCATTCATAGTTTTGATGCCCTTAAATGAGAGTCTACAATGTAGTCATGAAAAGTAAGAGAAAATAATTGAATGAGAAGGTGTGTTGAATTTTCTTTTGTTTGGTTAGTTGTAAAGAGTTTCATTTTACTTTTGTATGTCACATACCTTAAACGTTTAACGCACATTTTGAAACCAAATCGTTTGTTGTCTTTGACTTATTCACACACTCTGGCTCTGTGACCAAACCTGGTTCTGAGCTCCATCATTCTACCTTTTGGGCAGAGGTCAGATAGTGGTCCTGGCTCTAAATAACGTGCTACTTACAACTGATACCAACTCAACTAAACCAGGAAATTTTCAAAAAGGGGTGCGCGAAGATTGCCCCCTTGCCATTTAATGTGGTCTGCTAGGAGATGCTGTAGATTCAATTCACTTTTATTTATATATCACCAATTCACAACAAATCTCATCTCAAGGCACTTTACAAAAAGATTTAGATTTTATATTACAATCAACTTACATCAGACAACCAATGTGGCATGCATCACTTTGGCCACGGGTCCCATTTTGGGTGCTTTAAATGCACCGGAAGCATACACGGCATCACTTTGCAAGGCTGACAGGAGCTGTAGAGCAGGACGTCCAGCAATCCACCACCTAGAGCCAGCAAAAGGAAAAAAACCTAGCAAAGTTTTTCAAACAAAATTTAAAGCGAGTTATGATGTTACATGTTGGTAATATTAGCTAAATCACGACTTTTTAATACATGTCAATATATAATCAATATATATGTATAGCACTACAGTATATATATATATATACCCTATATATATATATAGGGTATATATATATATATATATATATATATATATATATATATATATATATATATATATATATATATATATATATATATATATATATACTGTAGTGCCGGGACTTCAACGCGTTAATTAAGATTAATTAATAACACAAAAATAACGTGTTAAAATTTTTAACGCATTTTAATCGCATCTATTTATGCACCGCAGTCTTCCAGTGCTGGTGCACAGAGAAAGGCGCAGGTCCCGTTTCATGTCCGCTAAGCCGCATGCTGTCATTCCTCCAGCAGCTGATGGACAGAAATGTAGCTTTCACTACATTTAAAACTATTAGCTATGTCATGAAGGTTTTGGTGACGAAGCGGTCTCATCTACTGTCACTGCGTGCGCTCTCATGCGCTGCTTCCGGCTTCTGTTTGTGCATTACAGAGGAAACTTATATTTTCTCTGGGCTCGATCCTCCAGAGAATCTCAGAACTCATTCCACGAGAGAGATTTCATCCTCCACAGCTCTGCAAGGAGGGATGATGTTGGTGCGCTGCAGCTTCCTGGTCATCGCCATGTTAATTTATCTATTTCTATCTGAGAGACATTTCCGTTTTCTCCATGATTCTCTTATCGGTGTTCTGACAGAATTATGTTTTTTTTCCTTTTCTGATAATTTAACCTTATGTATCCAGTCATTATTCATACTAAAAAGCCATGTGAACAAAATTCTCACTTTTCTCAGGTCAAATATTTATGTGCGATTAAAATGCGATTAATTTTGATTAATTACAAAGCCTGTTATTAATTAGATTAAAAATTCTAATTGAGTCTCAGCCCTAATATATATATATAAATAAAGCTGTTTAACATTACTCAACCTAGCTATGTATCTTCCCTTGCCAGGTAGTTAATGTCACGAATAAACCCACTTCTCTTTTGTTTCTGTACAGAACATTACTGTTTTTCACATATTTAAAAGAAATCTTTATTTCCACAATAAACAGATCAGGTCAGGGATGATCTGCAAAGGTGGAAAGAGCATATAAGTGGCCAAGATAAAATATCTATGGAAAAAGAGGGATTTTGAGGTTAATTTCCTCAGTAATGTCACTACTACTCATCTTAATTTTATATCAAAATTCTACTTTCTACATTTTTATTTATTCTTAATCCCACAATAGTAACGACCGGGATCAGGGAGGAGACATCTAACCAGAGGTCAGCAGGCTGCTCCTCCATTCCCTCTCCAGGAGAGTCCCGCGTCCGCCCTCCTCACTCCCAGGGAGACTGCTAAAGAATGTAATCTGCTGGCTGAGGTTTTCCCCAGCGACCCAGACACTCTGGTGCTCCATCCTGCCGTCAGGAAGACGTTTTTTGAGGCGGTTACAGGACTCCTAGAGGGAGCTGCTTCCCTCAGCACCCCTTGGCAGCGAATTGGGGTGGTACAGGGGTTGCTGGACATTTTCTGAGGGCACGGACCTCTCTTGTCCTTCTTGAATTGTTGTTTTGAAGAATCTGAAAGGATGGATCAGAAAGGCTGCTTCGGCCGAGCTGTTTGGCCCTCCGTCTCCTCCTCGGAACTCTGCATCCGACAATTTTGGACGCATTTTGGGGTCCGGGATTTTGGAGAGCGCTCTGGAGAGCTTCCTCGTGGGACTCTTCCAGTGGATCCGAGCCAGTGGATATTTCCAGGGGGTCCAAGTCAGTGGATTCTTCCAGTGGTTCGGAGCCAGCGGACTTCTCCAGCAAGTTAGAGCCAGCGAGCGGGTCCGAGCTAGCCAGCGGGTCTGAGCCAGCGGGTCTGAGCCAGCGGACTCCTCCGGCGGGTCCAAGCCAGCCAGTGGGTCTGAGCCAGCGGACTCCTTCAGCGGGTCCGAGTCAGCCACCAGGTTCGAGCCAGCAGACTCCTCCAGTGGTTCCGAGCCAGTGGAATTCTCCAGTGAGTCAGAGCAAGCAAGTGGGTCCGAGGTTATTGCCTCCGAGGGTGCTCAGACAGACACGCTTCCGATCCATGTAGTCTCCGGGGGTGTCGAGAGGGATATGCCTCGGGTCCACATCGTCTCTGGGAGTGTTCAGACTGACATGCCTCGGATCCAAGTCGTCTCCGAGGGTGTTCAGACCATAGACTGTAAAAAAGAATAGACAGCGCCTCCTCACTCCTCCCCGTTTACCCGAATGACACACTTTCATTGGGGAATTCATGGCGGATTCACAGACTCCTCCTGCCCAGCTCTGACGAAGCATGTTCCTAAAAAGGGCTTAGGGGCGGGATCTTCACTGTAGACTCTGCCCTCGCGGGGCGTGTAGTTCGGTAGTAATCACGCCCATTCTGCTCCCGCGTCGTTAGCTCTGATGCTAAACTTGGCTCGGCCCCCTCATTAATTATGCAAGATTTCAAAAAATTATCTTACGAAAGCCAGCCTGGTGCCCAGGTTTTTTATGAGCCCAGCGTTATCTCAGGAAGAATATGTAGCCATAGAAAGTTTAAAACAATGGGGCACCAGGCATTAAAGTTGTTTTTAATGTGTCTAAAGTCCAATGCTTTTCAATGGGGGCCTAGCGGCCAAATGGAGGTACTACAGCAAGGGAGGAGCAATGGCGGCCTCCATGGCATGCGGTCAAAAAGCAGAGCGGCCAGCGGCCATTGGTTCAGACAGACACGCCTTGGGTCAAAGTCTCAGTCGAGGGTGTCCAGACGGATACGCCTCCTGTCTCAGCACCTTCCTGAGGGTCCTCTGTGCCACCTCACCGGGGCTCTTCAGCACCTCCACCAGGATCCTCCACGTCTCTTTGTGAGTCCTTCTTTCGTCGCCAACCAACACAGCTCCAGCAACAGTCCAGCCGGCTTCAGCTCCAGCGAGCCTCATCTCCACTTTACCTGGCTTTATCGTCAGCTCCACAAGGTCCAGCTCTGCCGATCGCCAAGCCACAAGGTTAATCTTTGCCAAGCTCCAAGCCACAAGTTTCAGCCCTACCCCAGCCGAGCTCCACATCACAAGGTTCAGCTCAGTAGGCCCTCGCACCAACACCTGCCTCAGCCCCAGCAACAGTCCAGCCGGTCTCAGCCCCAGCAACATACCAGCTGGCCTCAGATCTAACAACAGGTCAGCCGGCCTCAGCTTCAGTCCAACCATCAACAGACTTGCGCAACCTGGTTTCACAAGGTTTAGCTTCACTCCAGCCGAGCTCCAAGCCACAAGGTTCAGCTTCGCTGACCATCAAGTCACAAGGTTCAGCTTCACCGACCATCTAGTCATTAGGTTCAGCTTCACTGACCATCTAGTCAGAAGGATCTGATTAGCCGACCATCAAGTCACAAGGATCAGCTTAGCTGAGCTCCTGTCCACAGGGTCCAGCTCCGCCGAGCTCCAGTCCACAAGGTCCAGGTTCGTCAACCAGCAACCCACAAGGTTCAGCGCCACCACTTTACAAGTCACAAGCTTCAGTACCAGCCATCACGTCACCAAACTCAACTTAACTGCCACCTTATTAAAATAATTCAACACGAAGACAAGGTTCAGCATCGCCGCCAGCAAGCTCTTCAAGTGCCGGCCGCCCAGACTCAAGCTCTTCAGATGCCGGAATTCCAGAATTAAGTTCCTCAGCCGCTGTTTCTCAAGTCACAAGCTGTTCAGGTGCCGGCCACCTCGACTCAAGTTTCCTCGTCACTGGCCTCCGAGACTCAAGTTCCCTCGTCGCCTGGCCGCCATGTCTCCAGCACCCACGTCGGCGACCACTACATCACCAGTTTCCACGTCGCTGGTCTCCTATGGACTTTATTTCATCCCTCCGTCCTGGAAACCCCTCTTCCAACCCTGGCAAGGCCAGGAGGCGCACCTTGGGAAGGGGGGGTACTTTTATGATCCCTCTCTGTCTGCATCATTCCTTCCTCCCTATTTGTTTCTCCTCATCTGTCTGTCAACCTGTTACCTCATTTGTTTAATCAAAGTCACCTGTCGTTCATTGTCTAATTAGTTCTCCCTGTTTGGTCCTGCCCTTTTTATACCCTTCTGTGTCTCACTGTCTTTGCCAGTTCCTTGTCTAACCGCCTTGTATTCTGAAGAGGTGATTGGTTGTCGTGTGTTATGTATTGTGCTTTTCTGGAGCCCGTGCAAGAACTAAAGCCTTCACTCTTTAACCTGTTCTTTTTTTATTGAAGTTTTTATTATTTTCAAAACTTTTATAACAAATAAAAACAGACATATGCAAAAACAAACAAAAAAGGAAACAGAAAACACACAGGTTGGTGCACCCCTCCATTCCGTCCCCTTTCCCATATAGGGTACCCACAGTTCACAGTAAAATAAAATTCAGGTTCAAATATTACAGTTACATAGACCAATAGTTGTACTTATTTGAAGTCATTCAAAGATTCAGGGAATATAACATTAGATATCCGAATTTATGCCAGGTTTCTCAAAGTATCCCAAAAGCTGTTCCAATGAGTCTCCTTATCCCCTTTCAGGTTGCTAAGCATGGCCTCATAGGCGGCCGTTTCGGCCATTGCTGTAATCCATTCATTGATCTCAGGGCGCACCGTAGTCTTCCACTGTCCAAATATAATCCTGGATGCTGTCACTAGTCCAACCGTGATGACAAAGAAAATTCCTCGCGAAACATTCGGCATTTGAGATCTGTCTCCCAACAGACACAGTTCTGGGGTCTGAGGGACTTCTATAACAGACCAGGCACCCAGGACTTCGAAGACTTCAGTCCAAATAGGTGAAACCAAGGAACATTCCCAAAAACAGTGTAAATATGTCCCTATTTCACTTTTGCATTTCCAGCACAAATAATTTCCAAAAATTCCCCTTACCTTGCAATTTAAATTTACAAATTAATTCTTCATAAGATCCATCTTTATACAAATCTCCAATATTACATATCTCACGCGAATGCCATTGCCCCCAAAACCCTGGCAGTGTTGCCAACTCCTCAGTAAGGAAAGTAGCTATTGGCTGTCCCAAAAGTCGCTAGAAGTCGCTAAATGACGTCATCGCCTAATTTGCATAATTGGCAATTTGCAAATAACAGTAAAAATGAGTAAAAAACACCCTAAATATGTTTAGAACTACAAATGTACAAAAATAATTTCAACATTAACAACATTTAATGATTTTAATGCTTTTTCTAGATCCACATTACACACATCAGTTTTGTCCTGTATTGTTAAATGTTATAACAGCAAATTTAATCAAAAGATTGTTCTGTAGGGTGAAATTGCTAGCTCTACAACCAACCCTCCTCCTTTATCCGGGCTTGGGACCGGCAAAGTGACCCAAAAGACACACTCTGGCAGAGTTACTTAGTTTGTTTTTTTTAAGTTGTTTTTTTTTTTAAGTTTTTTTTTTTTTTGCTGAGCTAGCTAGCAAGATCTTATGTCACAGAGAGGTAGGCTACACACACAGTGGACGAGGTGAATAAGTGACTGAGCTGCTGAGGTTGTGTGAGTCAAATGCAGTGATTTATTTGTGTGACAGCGTCACAGCGAAGAAACGTTTTCATTTAAATCCCGCTCTGCAAGCCAGCGGCGGCTTTCTTTTGCTCAAGCGCATTTCATTTGCAGTCCGGACGCCGAGTGGTGAGGGTCTCCTCTCTCTCTCTCTGCTCCGCCCATAGACCGTAGATGGGACTGCTGCGCAAAGCTACTGTGAGACTGGCCGCCTGTAAGTGCTTTGGGAAGGGGGAGGGGCTCACGTTGAGGACAGTAACTGCAGAACAATACGTGCTTCACGCCAGAGTCTCCAAAACACCAGATAAGTCTCCAATAACACCAGAAAAAGTCGCTAGATTTGTTGCTAGTCGCTTTTTTGAAAAAAAGTCGCTATAGGGGTCTGAAAAGTCGCTAAATCTAGCGACAAAGTCGCTAAGTTGGCAACACTGAACCCTGGTGCTTTACCAATACATATAGCAGGGTTATTCCACAGAGACGCATACTTCTGGACATGATGGGAAAGTTTCAACATTTTGTGTACCTTTGACCAGACCTCACATGAGTGAATAACAACTGGGTTAGTTGTATCCATCTCTTGAGACAGTTTGTGTTTTGGTGAACAGATATCTGATTCAATACTTAAAGGAGATATATCATGCTTTTAAATTCTTCCTTTTCACATTTAAATCATTCACTTGTGGTCTATGTAAAGTAGAACCACAGTGGTTTGGTCTGAATTCCATGCTGTTGTAGCCCCAGAGACCCTCCTTATACCGTTCTGAGGAGCATCTTTAGAGCGACTCATTTTGGTGCAGTCCCTTTAAATGTAAGCGAAACATTTCATGCCCTGCCCCCTCCAGGTTACAGAGCGTTCCGCTCCACCCCGTTCGGACATTTTTGTAGTACGATAGCAGCGATACGATTACTACCGGCAGATAAACTTTTTATTGCGAAGATGTCGTCGCTAAATTCCTGTACATCATGTGTACCCCACGACAAAAACCGTCGAAATAAGCCCAATTGTTTTACTCAAAGCATGCAGTACAGTTATATCCTCAGCTAAAAGCTAGCACACATCGCTAACAGAAGCAGAATGTACAATGCTACAACTATCAAAACATTCGCCCGTACGACATATCAACACACAACATTCATGTCTAAATAAAAGTTTACTGTCATTTTAGTGTTATTTGAAGCTTACCGCTTTGCTTTGTCCGTCGTTTCCGTGGAGAGAAGGAACTGACCCCTCAATCAGACGAAGTCTTTCGGCAAATCCCTCATGATACAGACCGAGGTTACTGAAGCACTCGTCCTCGAAGTGCTTCGCGCAAACGAGGAGAACTTTCCCCACGGATGTCGGTAGATTTCCATTAAAAATACAATTTAACCAGGCACTTCTCAGAGGCTCTGATGCTGGGGGTCGATGTAGGGAGTTGTGTGGGTTAATACACCCAATAACTGAACATTTTGAGTTGCTTTCTTGTAACATGACTGACCTTGGACTACAAAATCGCTGTGGGGGAGAAAAAATGGCGGCTTCACGAAATTGGTTACCCGTAAGTCCATTACCTTATTTGGCAGTTCAACAACAAATGCTGTGACGTAATAGACGAGAACACGTAACAGCAAATAGAGAAAACTAAACAGACTGAAAAATATGACCAAAAAAGAATGTAAAGATATAAACGCAGCACCAGAAGAGAATAAATGTAAGTTGTCTGCACTCCCAAAACACCCAAAATACACATTTACATGCATTTAAGGGCTAAAATGTGGATTTTCCAGGATATGTCTCCTTTAACCATTCTTGTTCATTTTTACCCTCCTCCCAATATTTAACAAATTTTGCCATTTCAAATTACAGGTAATAAAGTTTTGAGTTCGGAAGTCCCAATCTACCTCTCTCACTGGGGGCATACAGTTTATCCATTTTGATTCTTGCTCTTTTTTCCCTCCAACAGGAAATTTTTAACCAAATATTCATACTTTTTTTAAAAGTCCCGCGTGGTAGGAATAGGTAGTATTATGACCACGTAAGTGAACTGGGGGGATATAATCATTTTGATAATATTAATCTTGCCCCACAATGTCAGTTTTAGTGCTTCCCACTTTTCAAAACTTGTTTTAATTTTTGACATAGCTGTTTAAAAAATTTAGTGAGGGCAATTCACCCAGCTCTTGGCATAGTTTAATCCCCAGGTATTTCATGCCTTTAGGTGTCTATTTGAATTTAAATTTCTCCACCATATGACAATAGCAAAGACCCGACAGTGGCATAGCCTCAGACTTAGACCAATTGATTGTATATCCGGAAACTTTTGAATAAGATTTTATGGTGTCCATTAGGGATGTAAGCGGATTAGTTATAGTTACTAAAATATCGTCTGCGCAGAGAAGTAGTTTGTGTTCTTCGTGGCCCATTTTTATGCCTTTAATATCTTTAATTGTCCGAATACTCACTGCTATAGTTTCTATAAAAATAATGAATAATAGAGGACTAAGAGAACACCCTTGCAGAGTCCCAAGTGACAAACCAAAAAAAGGTGAAATAAGTCCATTGGTTATAACTGCAGACCTTGGTTTTTTTTACAAAATTTTAACCAAATTAATAAATTGGGATCCAAGTCCAAAATTTTATAAAGCAGAAAAAGAAAACCCCATTCAACTTTATCAAACGCCTTCTCAGCATCTAAGGAGAAGGCAGCTAAAGGCACATCTTTACACTGACTCAACCACATTAAATGCAGCAGTTTTCTAATATTATTGGTAGAAGAACGGTTTTTCATGAATCCTGTCTGATTCAAGTGTATGATATCCGGAAGGACTTGTTGTAAGCGCAGGGCTAGCAGCTTGGTGAGTATCTTATAGTCTAAATTCAACAAACTGATTGGGCTGTAATTTGATGGATCTGTGCTATCCCCTCCTTTTTTTGTGTGGAATTAACGAATCAGCGCTTCGTTAAATGTAGGAGGGAGTTGGCCTCTTTCTAAAGACTCTTGGAATACTTTCTGCAAAAAGGGGGAAAGAATATCTGCGTACTTTTTATAATACTCGGCGGGGATGCCATCGTATCCAGGGGATTCCCCCCCTTCGTTGAAGAAATCGCTTTTCAAATTTCTCCTTCTGGTATTGGGCCTTCTAAATGCTCCACCTGCTCCTGAAGTAATCTAGGTAGACTGATTTTGGAGAAAAGATTATCACACCCTCTCTGGTCCTCGGCATCAATCATCAAAGATGTATACATTGTCTCATAATATTGCTTAAATAAATTGTTTATGTCTTTTACTGAAGTCACCAAAGAGTCACCTTGTTTAATGTCAGAGATATTATTAGAGAAATCCTCCTTTTTAACTTGTCCTGCCAATACCTTCCCAGTTTTCTCACCTCCCTCATAAAATGTAGTTTTTAGTCTGAACAAGGAGTATTCCACTTTCTTATTGTATATTTCCATCCATCCATCCATTTTCTTAACCTTTTAATCCTTCATGGGTCCAGGGAGGGCTGGTGCCTATCTCCAGCTGTCAACAGGGGAGAGGCGGGGTATACCCTGGACAGGTCGCCAGTCCATCACAGGGCCACATAGAGACAGACAGGACAAACAACCATGCACACGCACTCCCACACCTAAGGACAATTTGGAGAGATTAATTAACCTGACAGTCATGTTTTTGGACTGTGGGAGGAAGCCGGAGTACCCAGAGGGAACCCACGCATGCACGGGGAGAAGATGCAAACTCCATGCAGAAAGACCCTGGGCCAGGATACAAAACCCACAAAATTCTTGCTGCAAGGCAACAGTGCTAACAACTGCACCACCATGCAGCCTATTGTATATTTCATTTAACTGAAATTTAAGCCCACATATGTCCCTATAAATTAATTCACTATACTGTATAGACAGAATGTTTTCTTTTAATTTAATTTCCTTCTCCAATTCTTGAATCTTAAGGGCTCCGTCCTTTTTCTTTGTTGAAGCATATGCTATCAATAAACCCCTTATCTAGGCCTTAGAGGCTTCCCAGACGCTTTGAATATATTCCGTGCTGCCAATGTTTACTTCAAAAAAATGCTTAAGATCTTCACCCAAAAGCTCCTTAAATGATTTATCGTGTAGAAGCGGGATATTCATCCTCCACCTTGAGCCTCTTATATTCCTCAGTCCTAATTTAATACTAAGTTCAACCGCTGCATGGTCAGTAAGTGCAATAGTTTTTATATCACAGCTTTTTATGTTAGATAACATATATTTTGAAATTAAAAACAGATCAATCCTAGAATAAGATTTATGGCGATGAGAATAAAAATGTGTATTCCCTTTTTTAACTAGCCTCCAAACATCAATTAGGCCCATATCTTCCCTTAACATATAAACTGCATCTCTTACCTTAGAACTAAGTGGGCCTTTAGATGAACTTCTATCCAAAATCCATCACTTCATTCATATCACCTGCTAGTATTATTTGTCTCTCCATATCTCCCAATACCCTATTTATCAAATGAAAAAATGAGGATCATCTTTATTGGGAGCATAGATGTTACACAGTATCAATTTTACCCCCTCTACCATAGCTTGGACAAAAACAATTCTTGCTTCTGTGTCTTTAACTTCTTTACTCAATGAAAAGCGAATATTTCTTTTAATAAGGATAATTACCTCATAGTGAGCACTTGAATGAGAACTATAAAAAATATGATTTACCCCACCTCCTTTAAACCTCATCTCTTCAACATCATTTAAGTAAGTTTCTTGAAGAAATATTATGTCGGCTTGATTTGACTTGATTTGACTTTGATTTCCACATCCATTAATATTCCAAGATATACATTTTACATCTCAAGGAAATTTCAATCGAACGCAACTGGACTTGGTAATTTGTCTTGGAAGACGTTTCAGCTCTTATCCAAGAGGCCTCATCAGTTCATGCTCGCCGCTGACCAGGCTGGGACTGGTCCAACTAACTGGTGTGGAGACTCAGCTATTTAACCTCTTGGAGGGCTTTTACAAGACTGATTATGTCATTGGATCCTTTGTGCTCCATGTCTTAACGACGGTTGTTGGCGTGTCACCTATTGGTGGAGGTTAGGTTTTGGCTTCATTAGTGCCCTATTGTGTTATAACGAGTCACAGTTGTTTTTCTTATTAGAGGCTAAATTGTTGAGTCTCCTGGGTAGGGATGAAATGGCAGCATTGTAAATTGGAGATAGATGATGTCTCAGGCCTCCTACTCTATTAAGCGATGGTTTCTCTACTTTTACATAGATGGCTTCTTTTACTCCTCTTTCAAACCATCTGTCCTCTCTCTCCAATATCTGGACATTGCTGTCCTCAAAGGAGTGGGCTTTCTCCTTGAGATGTAAATGAACAGCAGAGTCAATGCCTGAGGAGTTAGCTCTCCTGTGTTGGGCCATGCGTTTGTACAGTGGTTGTTTGGTTTCACCAATGTAGAGGTCCTTGCATTCTTCATTGCATTGGATTGCATACACCAGGTTGCTTTTGTGTGCGTGTGGTGTTCTGTCCTTGGGATGTACTAGTCTCTGTCTGAGTGTGTTGCTGGGTTTGAAATACACAGGGATACTGTGTTTGTTAAAAATCCTCCTGAGTTTTTCAGAAATCCCAGACACATATGGAATGACTACATTGTTTCGTTTGTTTTCTTTTTCTTTTTCAACCACTTTGTTGGCTTTCCTTCTGGAACTAGCTGCAGTTTTCACAAAAGTCCAGCTGAGGTAACCACAAGTTGTGAGGTTGTCTCTCACGTGCTTGCGTTCTTCCCCTTGGGCCTGTGAGGTGGTGGGTATGTTATCAGCTCTGTGTTGCAGGGTCCTGATAACACTAAGCTTG
Organism: Apricaphanius iberus; assembly: GCA_028564705.1. Lineage (NCBI taxonomy): Eukaryota > Metazoa > Chordata > Actinopteri > Cyprinodontiformes > Aphaniidae > Apricaphanius > Apricaphanius iberus. The sequence goes on from JAPXFQ010001885.1 coordinate 508,638, forward strand.
TGCTCCAGTGGGTGGTGTGAGTCAAAAAGTAGGTATTGGTCTGTGTGTGTGGGTTTTCTGTATACCCCAATGTGGAGCCTTCTGTCCTTTCTCCTCTGGACGACACAAAAAGGGCAAACTATTGTCTTTGACATCTTCTCTGGTGAATTTGATGTTTCTGTTCACTGAGTTTATGTGTTCAGTAAAAGCGTGCACCTCTTTGGTTTTTATTTTAAACCATGTGTCATCTACGTATCTGAACCAGTGGCTAGGTGTCATTCATTCAAAGGAGTTCAAAGCCCTGCACTCTACCTCCTCCATGTATAAATTTGCCACAATTGGAGAAACTGGTGAGCCCATGGCACAGCCGTGTTTCTGTCTATAAAACTTGCCATTGAACTGGAAATATGTGGTGTTCAGGCACAATTTCAGAAGTTGGCAAATGTGTTCTGGTTTGAGTTTTGTTCTGTTTTGGAGGGAGTTGTCCTGTGTAAGTCGTTGTCTTACTGTGGCAAGGCCTCCATGGCAGGAATACAGGTGAACAGTGAAGTCACGTCATAGGAAACCTAACCTCCACCAATAGGCGACACGCCAACGACCATCGTTAAGACGTGGAGCACAAAGGATCCAATGACATAATCAGTCTTGTAAAAGCCCTCCAAGAGGTTAAATAGCTGAGTCTCCACACCAGTTAGTTTGACCAGCAATATGAACCTGCAACCATGCATGTAAACAGATACATTTTTTTGTCCACTAAAGAAAAACCCAGCCAAAGCACAACAAAAATAAATAAATAAAATAAAATACCTGTGTTTCACGCTGCCTAATGCAGCCTGGGAAAAAGGACATCCTAAATAAAAACCTTATCGGGTCCGTAGGACGTTGCTCTGCTTCTCTCCTCCTAGGATGACAGATGATGAGATCTGCCCCCCCTCCAACAGTCAAACACAGGGTGTCTCAGGCTCCTCAGGGTAATGTCATCAGTCAGTCGGATTTGCAGTCTCCCCTTCCTGCACACCCTCCTCCTGCTTTTCATAGTTGCTGAAGAAATTTCCGCTGCCTTTGCAGAATTGAAGCTTAAATTTTTCCCCTTCCACTTTACATGTAGTGTAGCCGGGAACGCCAGCTTGTATTTAACGTTGCGCTCCTGAAGCTTTAGTTTCATGACTGTAAAAGCCATCCTTTTCTCCGCCAGTTCCTGGGTCAAATCAGGAAACACGGATAACCGACATCCTTCCCAATCAAACCTACATTTCTCCTTAGCTGCCATGATAACTTTATCCTTTGCTGACTACCGCAGGAAGTGTATGAGCACCCGCCTCGGAGCTCGGTTTGGGTCTGGGAGAGGGGCAGAGGCGCGATGGGTGCGCTCAATCTCAAATTCAGCATCATCGCGCACCCCCAGGCCTTCAACAAGCATCTTCCGAACACAACTCAAAAATGTCCGACCAGTACCAACAGCCTCTTTCAGCCCAAAAACTCTCACATTGTTCCTCTTACTTTGGTTGTCGAGGGCCTGCATGCGCTCCCACATAGCGTTCACCTGTTTACTCCTCTAACCGTCTGAGGTGTGTAGCCGCTCCCAGGTGTCCTCCAAGCAGGAAATGCGGGTCTCAGCCTCCGTAATCCTCTCCTGCATAGCCACCACCTTTGCATTTAGCTCATTTGTCGTCTGCTTTATTGTAGAAACATTGGTGGCAACACTTTGCAGTGTGCTACTCATGTTAAAGACTTCAGTAAATAACTTAGCCAAGTCAAGCGGGGCCGGTGGCTCGTCACCTTCCTCCTCATGTGCAGGGTTGCTGTGGGTAAGCACGCTGCCTAAACTTTTAGTCTGCTTCGAGGCGGCCATTGCTGGATTAAATTCCTTATTTAAATTAAAAAATGGCAACAACAGCTCCTACTCAACATGGCCGAAGGGGATTGGCAGTAAATAGGAGCCTGGACTATAGAGTAAACAATCAAATTACAAGTTGGAGAGCGGAGCTCTTCTAACCGGCTGCCATCTTGTTCGCCGTATCTGTTCTTAAATCTTTGTAGATTGACACCAACAGTCTAATTAGACTGACATTTGAGCTTATTTTTTTCTGTTTCTCCTAAGCAGGTAGTGCCTTGTAACTGTAAATTTCATTGATAGTAATAGTGATAGATAACTGTTTTTTAATCGCTAATAATAGTGCTGATTACTAAGCCAGCACACTCCTTGTGCAACACTGATTTAAATTGTTCTTTAACCATAGAGAAAAAGAAGTGACTGAATATGAGAGGATGGTAATTCACTCAGTCTAAAAATCCCCCCCACCACTATTGAAATAATGGGTATTGCCTCTGGTTGGACCTGAATTTTGAAACTCTGGATATGGCCTTGATATCAGTGGCTCAACCACTGCTCCTTTTTGGGTTATAAAAACAAATGTTTTGACCACCGTTCTAGAATAGACTGATCTAAAACTCCCAACCTCCCTGTGGTCAGACTGTTTGTGAAAGAATATCAGCTTTTAAATGATGTATAATATAAATATGTACATAGAAAGGGTGTAAAAAAAAGGGAGGGAGTTTTGATCCAAAAATATGTAACACACTGACAATGGAAGATAAAAATGCAACGGAGCAAAATAAAAACTGAACAAAAAAATTAATGGAAGTCAATATGGACAACAAAAGTTTTTTTTTTTACTCCACTTTGTCTTATGTCCTGAATCATACATATGATGTACCTCAATTTAAATTATAACTAACGGTGTGCGTTTCGGCTGTTTTTAATTTGTGATATATTTGATTACAAAAATTCACAATTAAAATGCATACAAATCAAAAGTGGCATATAAGTCACGGAGCTAACGCTAGCTAGCACTTAAAATCCTCCTAGAGACCTGTTAGAGCTTCTCCTCCATGCTGGCTCTCACCGAACGACAGCTTCTCCCCCATCATAGCTGCCATTTCCACATGGTCAGATTTATAGAAGCTTTCTCCATGTTTAATGCTCTTTTCTTCATCCTGGAGGCAATAGCCCTTTGTCTTCTTCTTCTTCTGAGCGGAAGTGGATTGGAAGGTGGGAGATAGCGTCTTGAGTGAGTGTTGTTTTTCTGAACTTTTTGTGGTTACTGTTTGTCTTTTAGTTTCCAAGTTCATATTTAGGTTTAAGTGTTTCTTTTGTTTTTAGGAGGTAGTGAGCCAGCCTGGGCAGCGTTTTTCGCCGGCACCATGGCTGGTACAGGTGGCTTCGCCACACTGACAAGGAAGCACAGTGTGAGAGTAAACACCGGCTTCTCGTGCAACGCGGAGGAGGTCGCACTAGCAGTTGTAGGGCACAGCTCCGTGAAATCTGCAGCGCGGATGAGAGGAGCTGTGGTTCTTTTTGTTTCAAAGGTGGAACTGCCTAACAAACTAATTGAGGAGGGCATCACGGTGGGGTGCGCGTTTGTACCGGTTGTCCCGCTGGCCCAGCCAGCTACACGGGTCATCCTGTCGAATGTTCCTCCTTTCATCAGCAATGACTTTCTAAGGAAACAGCCTTCCAGACATCGGATGACTGTTTCTCCTATAAAAAAAGTGTTGTCTGGATGCAAATCACCACTGTTGAGTCATGTCGTCTCACACAGACGTCAAGTCTTCATGATTCTTGCAAGTAAATTAGAAGATCTCCATCTGAGATTTCATGTTAAAGTTGATGACTTTGACTACATATTGTTCGCTACTTCTTCTGCAATGAAATGTTTCTGTCGTGGGGGAGAAGGTCACACTGTAAAAGTGTCCACAGAAATCCGAATTGGGCTCGAAAAATGGAGGGATACCGTCTTCTAGCAACGCTGGGAGCAGTGCAGGCAGCGCGGGAGAGGGGAGCCGCCACAGTCAGCATCTGACACGGCCAAATCCAGTGATACAACTATTATAATATTGAACACAACAGTTCAGGGAAAGCAAAGGTGAAGCTTGTGTGCCATAATGTGAAAAAACCCAGCCAAGCACAGCAGAGAAACCCTGTGAAAGAGAGGAGGAAGCTGTGGCTAGACAACCGGTGGAGAGTAGTAGTGAGATGGTTGGGGGAGAAACTGAAGCCAGTACAAAGGATTTAGAGAAGTCAGAGAGTAGTACTGCGAGTAAAGAGTGGGTTGAGCGTGTGTGTGAGGCAAGTGGTGAGGGAGAGAGTAAAGGCGTCTCTCCACTTGTACCTTTTGCCGTGTCGTACTTTACAGTTACTATCGGTAACGCGACTTGTCACATCTCAACTCGTTAAGTGTTGCTTCACAGTTGCAACAAACCAGAGTGTCTAAAGTGACCGAGTCCGTCATATGGTGGGCGGCCCCAGAGTACGTAGCGGGAAGTAAACAAAGGCTCGGAGATAAAGAAGAACAATTGCGACCTCACTTGCGATGGTGAGCTTTTTCCTGCTTCTGCTCCATCAGAAGAAGGTGTTGATCCCGCTGCAACGGATCACGCATATTTTTTTTAAAGTACTATGCTTACAGTGCATTTAAAAACATACAATAAGAATTCAAATTGAGGGATAGAAACAAATATGTCTCACTGTGCTGCAGAAAACGTAAGTAGGTCATTCATATTTACAAAAACAAAAAACAGTATCAGAACTAATTTTGGATACAATTTGGAACAACTAATAACAAAGACAAAATTGGGAATATAATATGACCCTGAAAAAATAAAAAACACTTTCAAAGAATTTTATGAGACTTTATACACACCAGAGATAAACCCTTCAAATAATGATATTGTACAATTTCTAGATAAAATAACTCTTCCTAAACTTTCAGACAGTCAAGCAAAGGCCCTGGATTCACCGCTAACAGTGTCTGAACTCCAGGAGGCCCTCCAATCCATGCCTAATAATGAAGCTCCAGGTCCAGATGGATTTCCAGTAGAGTTCTATAAAGAATTCTGGAATATTCTGGCACCAACATTTTACAAAATGTTGCAGGAAACAAAAGAAAATGGTCGAATACCACCAAACATGAATTCTGCCTACATCAATCTTCTATTAAAACCAGGAAAAGACCCTATGTCTCCTACCAGTTATCGTCCCATTTCTCTTATCAATGTGGATCTGAAAATAATTTGCAAAGCTCTTGCAAGAAGGATAGAGAAAATAACACCTCTAATAATCCACCCTGATCAAACAGGTTTTATAAAAGGTAGGCTCTCTTCAACAAATTCACTTAGATTAATAGATTTAATAGATTATCCCTACTGTAAAAACATCCAAACCAATATATTATCTTTAGATTCAGAAAAAGCATTTGATAGAGTTAACTGGAAATTTTTATTTGCAGCCTTAAATAAATTCGGATTCAGTAATTCTTTTGTAAACTGGTTAAAAATATTATACAGCTCGCCAACAGCATGTATTAGGACCAATAATCAAACATCATCAAGGTTCTTCGTTCAGAGAGGTACCAGGCAGGGATTTCCACTTTCTCCCTCCCTCTTTGCTATTTTTATTGAACCATTAGCAGCAGCAATCAGGCAAAATAATAATGTTAAAGGTATACAATGCAACAAAATAGAACATAAAATCAGTTTATACGCAGATGATGTACTACTTTTTCTACAGCATTCACAAACTTCCTTCTCTCAGGTAATTGAGTTAATAAAATCTTACTCAAGAGTTTCAGACTATTCCATAAATTGGTTAAAATCTACAGTCCTTCCAATCAACTGTTCTTACCAGAGTCCTGTTGCTTTACAGCTCTGGTCGGGAAATATTACATATCTAGGTATCCATATCTCACCAAGACTGGCAGACTTATCTAAGCTAAACTACGTCCCACTTTTAAAAAAAGTGGAAGATGATCTGGCAAGATGGAAATCCCTTCCAATATCACTTATTGGACGGGTAGCTACAATAAAAATGATGGTTTTGCCTAGAATCAATTATTTATTCTCAATGATCCCAAGCAAACCATCACCTGATTGGTTTAGATCTCTGGACTCTTCTGTTTCTAAATTTCTTTGGAAAGATAAACCCCCACGTATCAGCTTAAAAACACTACAGAAGTCCAAAGATAAAGGAGGGCTAGACCTACCAAACTTTCCTCATTATTTCTTAGCTAACAGGCTCCAATACACATCAAGATGGGTAAAACACAGTTATATCGATGAGTGCTGGGTAGATGTTGAACAGACACTATGCAATAAGATAAAACTTTCAGATCTACCTTTTGTTAGCTCAAATATAAAACAAAATGAATGTTTTAAAAGTATTAATATCACCTCCTCTCTGACAGCTTGGTCGGAATTTCTTAAAATGACAGAGACTTCACTAGTCCCATGCAGGCGTACACCCATCTGGAATAACCCGGATATCTTACAAAAAGAATGTATGATCAACTTTCCAAGCTGGAGTTGTAAAGGAATTGAATACCTAGAGCATATATTTGATGGAACAGACTTTATCCAATTTAATACAGTGGTTACACAATTCGGAATTAACAAGAATAAATTCTTAGAATACCAACAAATTAAATCAATTATAAAAAATAAATTTGGGCTCAATACAGTTGATTTACAAATTCCAGGAAAAGTTTTAGACTTTCTTAATCTTAACCCTCCCAAACTGCTATCTAAAATATACAAAACATTAAATAGAATAGATGAATCAATAGCCCTTCCTATTTTAAAATGGGAGATGGACTTGTCTATCTCATTTGACCGAAACCTGTGGTCTCAGATTTCCTTAAGAACCTTTAAATTTCTTAAAAATACTAATCTACGATTAATACAATATAAAATCCTTCATAGAGTGCATTATACAGGGCAACAGATGTTCAAGATGTGTTATACGCCGTCTGATACCTGTTTACAATGTACAAGCAATCTACAAGACAATTATATTCATGCTTTTTGGTTTGGCCCACCTGTTAAGAAATATTGGTACCAGATATGTGAAGATCTATCAAAGTGTCTGAAATGTAATATCACACCTGCTCCCACAGTTTGCTTGCTGGGAAATTTAGATGAAGTTACCATGGATGCAAAGTCTATGCAATTATTTCACATCGCCTTATGCATCGCTAAGAAAAATATCCTCTTGAACTGGAAAAATAAAAATACTCTGAATATTAATCAATATAGAGATCTCCTTCTGGATTACATTGCTCTAGAAACGGCATCTGCCTCCACATCTGATCAATCTTTCTGGTCACCCTTGATCAGTTCCATCACCTAGTGGGGTCGGGCCCTTGATTCCGTTCTGTGGGACACGGTTGCCGATGTGGAGCTTAAGGGTTGGTGGTGACTGCAGGGAGGTCCTTGGGGGTGGGTCCGCTTGCGGTTGGGGCGGTAGGTGCCGTGACTCTCGCCTGGGGTGGGACTTTGGGGGCTTTGTGTGGTGACTCCTAGTGGCTGCATGCGGCGCCTTAGAGGGGTCGTGCTGGCGGACACGGGTTACTGGCCTGGTGCTGTGCTGCTCTGGGAGGGTCTGGGCTGGGCCTGGGGCTCGGGGTTCTGGGGCGGCGTGCCCCCCGGCTGGGGCCCTGGCTGGGGCTTGGCCGGGGGGGGCCGCTGCCGTCGGTACCGGCTGGGGGGGGGCTGTGGTCGGCCGGTGGTTGGCGGGCGCTGCTGCCTTTTCCATCTCCCCGGGCTGGTTCTTGTCGCTTGCCCCCCGGTGGCCCCTTGCCGCGTCCGGGCGTCAGCGAGAGGCCGCGGCGGGTGGCCGGCGTCTCCGGGCCCGATCGGCTATATTGACACTGGACATGGCTCCTGGGTCTTGGTCTTAGCGCTCGGGGGGGTGCTGAGGTGGGGGCCTCTGGCCGGTGTTGGTCGGCCTCCACGGTGACTGACCGGTTGGTGGGGTGTGGGCTGGTGGGTGGAGTTGCTGGGTTCTGTTGCCTCCCGGCCATCGGGCGGTAGTAGCAAGGCTGGAGGATGTCGGCCTGGGGGTTGGCCGCCTGGGACTTCGGTCTGCTCACGGGCCTGGCGCGACGTGTCCGGGGTACCCGAGTCGGTGGTGCGCCGGGTTCCGGCCTCGGCGCGGGGGCCCTCGGACGCTGGCGGTGCCTGGGGCGTCTCTTATTGACGCGGAGGCTTTTTACCATCTAGCAAAGGCGTTCTTTTTAACGGGGTGCGCTTGGGACGGGAGGGGGGAGGGCGTGGAGGGGGAGGGGGGGCTAAACTCAACCTGGGTGTCTAGTGACATGTGTTTTGTTAGCAGTGTGAATGTTGGGAAGGATTTAGGTGTGCCCCTGGGGTGGGGGCTGGTGGATTGCCGGAGCCCCCATGGGGCTCGGGGGTGCCGCTGCCGTGGGCCCCGACTTGACGTGCTGGGGCCTCCCACCCCTGGTGGATCGGGCCGAACGGGGGTGCCTATTGGAGTCAGCAGGGGAGCCAGCTCCCTGGGGTTGGCAATGGTCACCGCAGTTATTTTCTCCCCATCCCCATGCCTCTCTCCACCTGCTCCTTCATTCTACCATTCACAAGGCCTTGGGAGGTGGGCACGTCACTGGGGTGCGGGATGGAGCTTCCGTCTTCGCTACCCGGTGGCGGCCTGGGTCCCGATTTTATTGAGCAACTTAGACACTTACACTTGCAACATTTACATGGAACGCACATGTAGGGACCTGGCGGTGGGGCGCATTGGCGCTGGGGGCGGGACCCCTTATGGGGGGCCCCTTATAGGGGGCCCGTTGTGGGGGGCCTCGCCTGTGGTGCCGGCACCCACTGTTTAAATGCATCTAGACACTGAGGGCCCGGGGGAGAAGATGGGGGTACCCGGCAGTATTCCCATGTCCCACCCCTCTGTTTTAAGTGCACATTAGAACAACACGCAACAACACCACATTGAGCGGGGGGAAAGAGGCTGGGGGGTCTTTCCACACCCCTGTTCGTTGGACCATCAGGGGTCGGAGCCCGGGTAGAACATCAGGCCGTCTGGTCGGGGTCCTGGGCTGGTGGGCTGCTCTTGCCGGTGTGGGGGCCTTGGCGGTCTGCTTGTCCCCATCCTGGTGGGCAAAGGGGTCTGTCTCCCGGGTGCAGGGGCAGGGTGCTCTATTGGGGCGTCTGTCCCTGGGCCTGGGAGTATGGAGTATAGTGTACGTATGGGGGGTATGAATGAGTGTATAGCGTCCTTTTTTCGTATGTCCTGTATTTTTAAGAATGTGTACGCATGAGAGGGAGGGTACGTATGAGTGTCTCTGTCTGTCTATGTCTACCTGTCAGGTTGGGTGTTTGGCTTCCCTCTTGCCTGATGCGTCTTCTTCCCCTCAGTTACTCCCAGTCGGTGATGGATGCTCCTGCCCGCTGGTTGATGATGGCTCTCAATGCCTGGGGCCGGGGGTCCCGGTTGCGGCCCGGCTCGGTCCTGGTGCATGTCTGGCGGGTCCTGCGTGGTCCGGTGTGTTGGGCGGCCGGTGTTTCGGGCCGACGTCCTCCTTGGATTGACTGGGGCACCTCTTATGGGGGTGCCGGGGTTGTAGAGTAGGTTGGTGCCGTCCGGTGGATCGGTGGGGACCGTGCCTGGCGCCCAGGCCTCCTGCCGGTTCCAGGACTTCTGCTGGCTGGTCGGTTCATCTGGGGGAGGGCTGTCTGGCATTGGCTGGGCCCCTGATCTTGGCATCCTGCGTGGGGTGGGATCTGGACACAGGAGCTGGAAGATCTGGATGTCCAGGTGCCGGCTGGGCGCGGCCTGGGGAGGGCGTACATCCGCTGTGGCTCTTGCTGTGGCTCCCTGGCGTGTGGGTGTGTGGGGGCGGGCCGGGTTGTTGGCGGCGGTGTGTGTTGTCCGTCGGTTGGCTGCGGATCCCCCTTGCCTGCGGCGGCGGCGGGGGGCCCTTGTCGGCTGGTCCCTGGTTGGGGCCCCGCTGGGGGGCGGGGTGCCCCTGGTCCCCGTGGCCTCCGGGTCCTGATCTGGGCCCGCCAGATCAGGACAGCTCTGTCCGTTTAATCCAGATGGCTGGGACTTTGGAGAAGGAAAATATCTGAGAAGGAATGGGCTCTTATAAGGAGGATGGATGGAGGTGATCTCGCACCAGACCCGACTGATGACCCTCTGGACTTGTTTTTAACTCTTCCTTTTGTGGACACTGATCGACCCTTGCTGTGGACTAACCGTAAAGAGAAGTTGTCTCTTCGCAGGGTTGACAAACAAACATTGTATAAAAACTGTGTGAAAGTTATCAACATGGAGAACTTGAGAGGTAGAAGCTCAACAGTGTGAGCAAATAGACTTGGAGAGTGCGATCCACATTGGTCATCATTGTACTGTCTGCCACTGAAGAAGAGCAATCGCTACTTCAATGCAAATGTGTCCAATGCTTGCCCTTTTTGTAATTTATTTGAGAGTGTTTTCCATGTTTTTACTGAGTGCAGGAGGCTTGATCCTCTTTTCAATATTAGTTATATTTTTAGCGCTTTTATCACGTTTTTTTCTACAACTAACCCTATCACTGCGGCAAGGAGGAACAAACAATATAAGATCAGGAACAAGGTTTTAAACTTTTTAATAGGTTGGCTATATATTTATCTCGGAGAGATAAATTGCAAATGTCAATGTCAAGACTTGGATGGTTTGGCACAACAGTGGTCTGTAAGGGGAGTTCTCTGCAGAGTCTTGAATGGAAGGCTAAAATTGGGTAGCGTTTTGGTATGAGGGTTTCTTCTTGACTGTGTAGTAATACTGTGAATAAATGGTGTGTTAAAATTCACAATTCTTCTTCTTCATGTCAGGTCTGGGTCATTGGACTCAGGCGCAGAGACAGGCTTGAAGAAGTTGTTTCCCATTTTATTTTAAAAATCTTTAAGGAAGCATAGGACGAGGAACCACACAAGGGGAGGTTATATGAGGATCCAGCGAGGACAGACAGGCACAGGGAGGTATATATCCAGAGGGAAGTCAATAACAAAATAGAGAACACTTGGGAGAGGGGAGGAGAACACTGGGAGGATTAACAGAACACAGCTAACAATGATGAGACAAACGAGGACACAGTAACAGACTGGGAAGAGAAGGAAATTGATTGGCAAAAACAAAACTGTGCTGGTCAAAAATAAGCCCTCAGAAATGTGTCTTTAAAATTCACAGACTTCAATCCATGGTGCAATCTAATGGGATTATAAAATAACTTTTATCGCTCCATTGACTCTCAGGCTGCATTCGAAAAAGTCTACAACACTTGCCACGTAGCAGGCGAAAAGGAGTATGCGAGCAACATAGTAGATCCGAAATCTCCAATATGGATCGGAGTAGTAAGCACAAAGTTCCCGGATGTGTACTATTGGCACAGTAAGCAGCCGGTGGACGCTATCCCACAATGCACCGGAAGCCCTGAAATCATAGAAGAGCGACCTCGTGAAAAGAATAGTTACAAAAGAACTGTCAACCATTGACACATCCACAATTTTGGTGTATAAATGTAAGTTAATGTAACCCTAACCCTATTACGGATTACTTTAATTGTTTTTTTGACAACTGATTAAAAAACCACTAGTGGATGGCGGGACCACAGGCAACCTTACGTAACGTAAACATCCTGGTCAATAGAAGGGTCATACGGGTCAAAGGTATCACAGAATGGTGGAGAAGTACATCCAATTTCATGCCTACCACTCGCTCGTTTGCTACACAGTATTTACTACAACAATGGTCGATTAGTAGTCGCTACATAGCATGTAGTAAATACTTAGGATTCTGATGCAGGCTCATTCTTTTTTTTTGGCAGTAGGGAACCCATGGACCGCAAGTAGAAGGGCACATAGTCCCTTTAATAATGACTTCTATGCCAAACTCAGTAGCTCAAAATAAAACACATACTTCTGATATCTGGGGAATCAGAGCAAATGAGGCAGCTGTGGGTTCTAGGTGGGTTCTCCAGAGATGATCTAACCAGTGAACTGAAGAAGCTTTAAGACACTCCAGAGTGTCAGAAGATGCAGCTTTGTTCTTCGTGTCTTTCATTTTACACCCTAATTGACAAGAGGGATGCAGGAGCAGTTGGAGGACACTTGCACTGAGGACGGATCTGACCCTGAATGAGGGTCTTGTACTTGGAAGGATGTAGGTGATGACAGATAATAGTGCTGAGCAGCTGCAAATTGTGAAAGGGGAAACGAGCCTTCCAGAACCCCGACTAAGATAAGCGAACAGAAGAGTTCTGGAAGAACATTCCGTTACTTAATTCTTTCCTTAAAGCAGGTTTTTTTTAGCAAAAGCTGAACCTCAGAGCAGCTGTGGGCTGTGAAACACTGATGTCTAAGCGAAAAGGACATTTTTATGTCTGACTGCTGGATGAGAGAGACGATGTGTTTTCAATATGTTTTGAAGGTACTCAGTAGTTGGAAGAAGGGCATTACAGATATATTTCATGCACTGACTGCTTGCAGTTCTGATGAAAGTAAATACAAGCCACCTATTCAACATTCTGCAACAGCATTGTTAAACACTGGGCCAAAACTGTAAAACTATAAGTCCATTCGTAGCATGGTTTAGTGAATTGCATTCATGAAAAACAGTTCTAATATTTCACAAGTCAGAATGATATTGATTACCTGTATGTTAGCTAGGCCGAAATGTTGGTAAATACAAAAGTTCATTTTTATTTAATAGAAGGTCAAATTAATGTTAAAGCAGCAAGTACAGTGTCAAGTTTAGGGTTGCAAACCCAAGTGCAGAGAGGAGTCTTTATTTGCAAAAGCACATTTTAATGAAGAACTGTTCAGCCTTACAGAGATGAGAAGATGATGAGATGAAATGTTAATGACGACAATGGCATGGACATTACGGGACATAACAGGACAGGAGAATGCAGAAAGGTACAAAATGGAGGCAATCAGGGAGACAATCAGAGAAACTCGGGGCAGCTGGGGACAACTGAAGAGCTTGAGACTGATAGAAACCACACTATGACAGTACCCCCTGACTTTAAGGTGCGCCACCTAGCACGCAATAAAAGAGGAACTGGGCCAGGGCAGGAGGAGGAGGCCCAGAATGGCAATGAGAACCACGAACCAGGGATAGGCTGTGCAGCCTCAACAATAAGTCCGGATGATGGCCATTATGCGGGAAAGTTCCTTGGCATTATCCCGGAAGGTGTTGGCGAAAAGACCTACAAAGGAGAGATGGGGATCTGTGACCAACCATGTAAAAGTGAATCCATGAGAGTGTGTGGAAGCTTGGAACTGTGGCGGATCGGCCTTGATGCCCTCGGAAGCAGCTGACGCTAAGAGGTAAGGTAGATCGGCCTTAGGCTTGATTTTTGCTTGACGCATGTACATTCCATGGGGAAATGAGATGTGCAGAACCGGCCGAGACACCTCCTAAAGGCGTTTATACTCTTTGCAGTTTGTCCTTGCTGTTCTTGAAGACTGTGGTGGGCGGCGTAGGGTACTGCATGCATATAACACTACACCATAGTAGAAGTAGAAATCACTGTTACTCACAACATGGCGACAACCGTGAGCTTAAACAAAGAGGAAGAACTTTTATGCCAGTGGCGGCTGGCCAATAGAGGGTGTTAGGGTGCCGCCCCACCACTCACAACTTGCCATATTAACTTGAATAAAACTTGGAAAATAATTTCTATAAAAAAGTAAAAACATTTTGAAATATATGTGTGTTTTCTTAGATAAATATTTTTTACGTTTATATTGAGCTGAGTTGTTGCACTCATCGTTTTTTTCTGATTGAGGATGTAGTTCTGCCTCAAGACTCCCATAGACTCATTATAAGTTGTACATGCACAGTAGATCCTCTTCAATACAAGAGATAGGACGCTTTGGGGTGCAGGAGAGGTGCGCTCTGAGGGGGCGGAGATTACAGATCGTTAATGCTGTAGCTAATGCTCTATTTGGCTTTCCATGCGTCCTGTTTAAACATCAGGATCTGACCCAGCATGAACCAAGACAGGGATGGCTGATCTGAAGCACATTTCAGAAAAGGCAAAGAAGAATGAGCAGACTAGTATACACATGCAAAATGCCCTTCGATTAGCTATGTTTGGCAAAAATAAACATTTCATCCCAGTTTGATTAAAGTTGCGGGATAGGGATCAATAAACTCAATGAGGAGCCTGTGAATATTCTCATTCATCCAGGTCATGGTTATCTCAAGGAAATTTCAATCGAATGCAACTGGACTTGGTAATTTGTCTTGGAAGACGTTTCAGCTCTTATCCAAGAGGCTTCATCCGTTCATGCTCGCCGCTGACCAGGCTGGGACTGGTCCAACTAACTGGTGTGGAGACTCAGCTATTTAACCTCTTGGAGGGCTTTTACAAGAATCATTATGTCATTGGATCCTTTGTGCTCCACGTCCACAATGAGGAGGTTGACAAAAACAGGCACATCCTATCGAAAATAATAAACTGTCAAATTCTGTGGTACATTTGAACTTGATTAAAGTGAATCCTCAGAAAATCTTGGTGTTTTTAAAGGATTAGTGGATTTTGTGGCATCACTGGATGCAGTACTACATGAGCACCTGTAGACTGCCACTGTGTTTAAGGGAACATCCAATACTGTAAAAAATTCACTTCTTGACTGAATGCTGTCAGTTATGAGGGAATGCATCATTGGAGAAATCAGGAGTGCAGACTTTGTGTCCATCCAAGCAGATGAAACAATGAACATCTCCACTCAGTATCAGCTGGTGCTTGTTATCCGCTACATTGATAAAGCCAATAATGTCCAAGAGCGTTTCTTTGACTTCATACCTCTCCAAAATGCTACAGATTATTCCATCGCAGCAGCCCTTCTGGATAGTTTGCGCTCCAATCTCCCTGATGACAAGAGGAGCAAGCTCATTTCTCAAGCATACAATGGTGCAAGTGTCATGAGAGGAGCCACAGGAGGGGTACAGAAGAAAGTCCAAGATGTTTATGTAAATGCTCACTATATCCACTGCTATGCTCGTCAACTAAACCTTATCATGAAGCAGGTGACTTCCCACATCCCAAAAGTGAGTCATTTCTTCTCAGATCTAGCTGGATTCTCCAGCTTTTTCTCAAGATCTCCAAAGAGAACCAGCGTGCTTGATAGAGTGATAGCCCACAGACTTCCAAGAGCAAGCACAGTGTGGTGGAACTTCTACAGCCGAGCTGTGAACATTGCTTTTGAGCACAAGGAAGACCTGTGTTTTGAAAATATCAGGGACTCAGGAGAGTTTGATCCTACCACTGTGAGAGATGCTGGAGGGTTTGTGAGGCTGCTGGAGTTCCATGATGTAGCACTAAACACCACTGTGGAGGCTTACCCAATGCTTAACAAGAGCAAGCTGAAAACTGAACTCGCTCTCATCTACAGCAATGATGAGTTCAAGAGCTGCAGTGGTGCTGTGGCTCTGTACCAGCTCTTCATGGAGAACAATCTTCAGGACACCTTCTCAGGGACTGTTGCTCTGGTAAAGATCCTAATTACAACTCCCATGACCACAGCTGAATCTGAGAGTGGCTTCTCAACACTGAAGAGGATCAAGACTTTCCTCAGGAACACAATGTCAATGGATCATCTCAATGCATTGGCCATGCTCTCTATGGAGAGGAATCTCTTCAAAACCACTCCCGACTTTAACAAAGAGTAATTGAGAAATGTGCTTCTCTCAAGGACAGAAGGGCAAAATGTATGTATTAAAAGTAAAACGCTACATTACATTGTCATGTTTCTTTTGTTTGTTTTTTAATGTAAATAAACAAACTATTGTGATTCCAAAGTACATTTTCACTTATTGCTGTATATATCTAGCCATATAATTATACAATCTAAGAAATAAACTGTTGGATTTAATTTATAAAGTTAAGGCAATCTTTCCCACAAAACTCTGTCAATTAAGCGTACAAAACGATATGGTTTTGAAATTGATAATTAATTACCCCCCTAAAATGAAAAATTATAAAAGTATTATAAAAGTATATTGAAAATAAATCTATTAATAAAAAATAAAAAAACATGTTTCATTTCTTAGAGTGTAGCTCCTCCTTTAAAAAAATTCGACAAGCTGCCAGTTTTATGCTGTTTACTACTCTTAGAAAAAAAGACGAAAAAGGAGATAAGTCCACTCGTCCATTAAAGAAGACAAAACATTTTTTCACTGCGTCCTCGTCTTTCCCAAGTCTGATAGGAATTTTTATCCAACAATTGTGAACAATATTATGATAAAAGTGATCTCTATGAGCCGAATCATAAAGATGTCTTTATTTACGAACCTCCACCAGTAGGAGCTCTTGCCAGTCCGCCATGTTTTTCTGCATGTTTAGAAAAATTCCTAGGTACGCAGTGCGGAAACTTGGGGCTTCCCAAAGGCTGCGTGGAGGGGTGTGGTTGTCAGTGTTGGGAGTAACGGCGTTTGAGTATAATGGCGTTACTAACTGCGTTCTTTTTAAAGAGTAACTGAACCCCATGAAAAAGCATCATTCCACCCCCAGGAAAGATTTGAAAAATTCTACCAAAATGGGCAGAGCCCGGAGGCGCAGAGGGATGTGGCCAAGTGTGGAGGATGAACTTGAGGGGGTAATGCAAACTAATATAGCATAGGGCCGGCGAGCTCCAAAAGCCTCACTTCACCTCTGGGAAAGGGAGAAATCATGAGTTCTCTTCTCCGCCGTTCTCAAGAGGAAAAGAGAGGCTTTATGGAGTGCAGCGGCCAAACGACGTATCAGTTCAAGCATTTGACTCAGGGCGCTGAGTCAGCACTGCCTGAAGCCGTCAGCATGTATAGCAAACAAGCACAGAGAGTCTAGCACTAGCATCTATGCTAAGTAGCTTCGGAGGGAACTACTTCAGCTTTTGTTTCCTTATTCACGGTGTGTTTAAAACATATAGGTTATAACTTATGGCTTTAAACCACTTCAAAGTTGTGGTCCTCCAAAGTGCGATATGTGGATTTCAGAATTCGCTGTTTCTTTCCGCATTGTTGCGCACGTAGCACACAAGATAAGCAATTTCATCTCGTCACGGGGCGGGACGAGTGTGTCTGAGAGAGGGAGGGCGTCTCTGTGAGACCATTACTGTGACATAGACAATGGAAAAGATGGGCCGCTGGCAGCCAATCACAAAATTTAACTGCACTACCACACAATGACCATGAGCGGCAGCACTAAGACGTTTTTAGACCAAAAAAATTGGAATTTAACAAGCTAACACAAATATTCAAAAAAATACCCTGAAATTATCCATTGGTAAAGAGCCAGTTATACAGTTTATAAGCAAAAAAAAAAGTTGTCTGAGTGCTATCGCTGTCTCACTGTGTGCTGTAAGGACCGGGTGAACTTAGTTTTAAGTTGGGTTTCGATGGACATTAGTTTCCTTCAAGTAGAGATCTGCTCCAACGTTTCACTCCTAATGCCTGCGCTCCATGCCGCTGCGCACTTTGCAGCTTTTTGCTCCATAACTGCGTTGATATAACGGATACATTGCATCCAAAGGCTCGCTTCTGAAGGCGGTGGTTTAGATTAAGATTTGGTTTTTGATAAATTCCCATGCATCCAAGAAAATACCTATGAGCTCTACTAGTAACACGATTTTTTTTTTTACATGTAATATTTCTTATTAATTTGTTACTACTTCATTAGCTTCTAGTTCATGTGACCAGTTGAAACCAAATCAGTCTTAAAATGTCTTACACAGCCAATTACAGATGTGGACAAAATTGTTGGTACCCTTCATTAAATCAAAGAAAAACTCATAATGGTCACAGAAATAACTTTAATCTGACAAAAGTAATAATAAATAAAAATTATATAAATGTTGACCAATGAAAGTCAGACATTGCTTTTCATCCATGCTTCAACGGAATTATTTAAAAAATAAATGCATGAAACAGGCCTGGACAAAAATGATGGTACCCACAACTTAATATTTGGTTGCACAACCTTTTGAGGCAATCACTGCAATCAAATGATTCCTGTAACTGTCAATGAGACTTCTGCACCTCTCAGCAGGTATTTTGGCCCACTCCTCATGAGCAAACTGTTCTAGTTGTTTCCGGTTTGAAGGGCGCCTTTTCCAGACAGCACGTTTCAGCTCCTTCCAAAGATGCTCAATAGGATTGAGATCAGGGCTCATAGAAGGCCAGTGTTTTCCTCTTAGCCCTTCTTGGGTGTTTTTAGCTGTGTGTTTTGGGTCATTTTCCTGTTGTAAGACCCGTGACCTGCGACTGAGACCATGCTTTCTGACACTGGCCAGCACATTTCTCTCTAGAATCCCCTGATAGTCTTGAGATTTCATTGTACCCTGCACAGATTCAAGACACCCTGTGTCAGATGCAGCAAATCAGCCCCAGAACATAACCGAGCCTCCCCCATGTTTCACAGTAGGGACCGTGTTCTTTTCTAGATATGCTTCATTTTTCCGTCTGTGAACATAGAGCTGATATGCCTTGGCAAAAAGTTAAATTTTTGTCTCATCTGTCCACAGGACATTCTCCCAGAAGCTTTGTGGCTCGTCAGCATGTAGTTTGGCATACTCCAGTCTGTTTTTTTTAATGATTTGTCCTCTCCTTGTTCGTCTCCCATGTAGCCCTCTTTGGCTCAAACAGCGAAGGATGTTCCGATCTGACACTGATGTTCCTTGAGCATAAAGTTCAGCTTGGATCTATTTTGAAGTCTTTCTAGGCTCTTTTGTTACCATTTGGATTATCCGTCTCTTTGATCTGTCATCAATTTTCCTCCTGCAGCCACGTCCAGGGAGGTTGGCTACAGTCCTATGGATCGTACATTACTGAATGACGTGCAGCTGTAGTCTCAGAAACATCTAGCTGCTTGGAGATGGTCTTATAGCCTTTACAGTTAACATGCTTGTCTATGATTTTCTTTCTCATATCCTGAGACAACTCTTTCCTTTGCTTCCTTTGGTTTATATTGATTGTGGTACACACCAAGTCACCAAACAACACAGTGACTAACTGGAGTCCTATATATAGGCCCACTGAGTGATTACAGGATTGTAGACCCTAGGATGCTGATTAGTGGACATACCTTGGATTAACATGTCCCTTTGGTCACATTATTTTCATTCTTTTCTAGGGATACCATCATTTTTGTCCAGGCCTGTTTCATGCATTTATTTTTTAAATAATTCTGTTGAAGCATGGATGAAAAGCAATGTCTGACTTTCATTGGTCAACATTTATATAATTTTTATTTATTATTACTTTTGTCAGATTAAAGTTATTTCTGTGACCATTATGAGTTTTTCTTTTATTTAATGAAGGGTACCAACAATTTTGTCCACGTCTGTACATAGTGCTCTATTTAATGTGAAATATTACAGATGCCTATATTTGAAAAACTCAATGGACAGATTTTTCTTTGTTTCTTTTTACACAAATTTTTGTGCCTTAAAGGCACAGTGTGTAAGTTTTTTGCATTTTGAGGGGAAATCAATGTTTTAATAGTGGGCGTGTTCCATGCGCTTTGTCCATCTGGGCTCTTGTAGAAGTAAAGACGTCATCTAATTTGGCTTTCCCCATAAAAGAGCGCCTATGTATTTTAAAACTGATTTTTAAAGACATATTTTACAATATCGCCAATATTTTGCAATTAATGTGCTCAACGTAATTATTATTATATAATATTTTAATTGATATTTTCAAAGATGTACTGCAAAAACTACACACTGTCACTTTAATTTTTCACTTTAATAAAAAGTATGTGAATATGTATGACCAATATTAACTTTTTGTATATATATATATATATATATTTTTTGCATACAGCTTATGTTATTGGGTCAAGTTCAAGTACCAAATGTTCTAAAATACTGTATATGGTGTTTTTTTATTGGTCATTAAGTAATACAAATATTTGACGTTACAAATATTATAAAACCTTAACTGCTTTATAGAACAAAAATAACGCCAATGTTACTTTGAGTAACTAATTACTTTTACAGTGTAGTAACTGTGTTAGTAACTCAATTACTTTTTGGAAAAAGTAATTTGTAACTATAACTAATTACTTTTTTAATCTGAGATGCCCAACACTGATGGTTGCTGAAATGACATAATTTGGCTGTGTGAAGCTGTGCAGACCTTCCGGATGCGTCAAGCATAAACCAAATTTTATCTTGCTAAGAAGGAGCAGAGACTTGGATGAGACTATATTGAGCTGGTACAGGAGCCTGGAAGTCTTGTAAAGTGGGCTAGGTGGCCTGGAGACCGGAACAATGAGCCGGCTCGGTAGTCTAGAAGATGTGATGAGCTGAATCCAAAACCTGGAAGTCGTGACGATGAGTGGGATTAGTGACCCTTGGAGGGATTCAATTCAATTTCATTGATATAGCACCAATTCACAACAAATTTCATCCCAAGGCACTTTAGAAGAAAAGTAATTTAAATACAATTATGCAAACATTCCAATCAGTTAAGTTTTCTTTGTAAGGAATCCCAGCAGATTGCATTGAGTCATCGGAGTGGGGTTGTGCCCGGGATGGCTGGGACAGGGCTGGACTGGGACAAAAATTGGCTCAGGCATTTTGACCAAGGACTGTCCCACCACGTTTAATTAGTAGGGATGTCCTGGTCTAGAGATCGGACTGGGCCGATATTTTCATATTTTTCAGTGATCGGAGATCGGCTATTATAGCTGACGAGCCATGCTGATTTTTACAAAAGTACATTGTAGTTAAGTTTGACGGTGATTAGGCTGCAAGTCCGTAGCAGTACAAACAAGGACTCTTGATTACCACAAATTCGAATAAAAGATTAAACACTGTTTAATATGAGTAAATCTTTTCTGAAGACAAAACTCTTTTCTCAGGGTGGGAATTTCTCAGGAGGAAGGCACCTGGCTTTTTAGCTGGGAGTAAGTGAATCTTGGCAAATGCACAACAATGGCAATGGCTTGGGTTAAATCGTAACATCACAAAATAAACTCTCAAAACTAAGTATATAAGAAGAATCAATTTTCTCAGGCAGTAAGGTTTTCTCTATCCTCGGTTCCCATGTGAACTCAACACCTGCTTTCTGGCCCATCTGCATTTTCCCTTTTTCCCACCCTCTGGTCTCATTGTTAATAATGCTAACAGATTCAATTCAATTCAGTTTATTTATATAGCGCCGTTTCACAACAGATGTCATCTCAAGGCACTTAACAAGAAGAGTTATTACAATACAATGTTTAATCAGAATCAGAATCAGAATCAGTTTATTGGCCAAGTATGTCACATACAAGGAATTTGACTCCGGCAAACTTTTTCCTCCAGTACAGAACTTGAATAAGTGAAATAAAAAAAAAAAAAAAAAAAAAAAGAAAAATATGAACAAAAATAAGTAAAAATACAAATAAATATCAGATCGTAAATAATAAAGGATAATATATACACCAAGCCGGGGTTATTTTACAGTGAGTATGTACAGAAGTGCAGAGTTATAGTTTATTGTTATGTGAGTGCACTCACACACTGTGACTAGACAGAGTTCGTCAGAGCGACAGCCTGGGGGAAAAAACTGTTTTTGTGTCGGGTGGTTTTGGCGTACAACGCTCTGTAACGCCGACCTGAGGGGAGGAGCCTAAACAGATTGTGGCCAGGGTGTGAGGGGTCAGTGGTGATTTTCCTGGCCCGCTTCCTGACCCTGGCCCGGAATAGGTCCTGAATGGAGGGAAGATCGGTTCCTATGATCCTCTCTGCAGTCCTGACTGTTCTCTGCAGTCTGTCCTTGTCTTGCCTGGTGGCGGATCCGAACCAGACAGAGATGGATGAGGTCAGGACAGACTGGACTATTGCTGTGTAGAAGATGATCAGCAGCTCCTGGGGCAGGTTGAACTTCCTGAGCTGACGCAGAAAGTACAGCCTTTGCTGGGCCTTTTTCCTTATTATGTTGATGTGTGAGGTCCACTTCAGGTCCCGTGTGATGGTGGATCCTAGGAACCTGAAAGACTCCACTGTGGGGACTGGCTTGTTGAGGATCATGAGAGGAGATGTTGATGGTGGTCTCTTCCTGAAGTCCACTGTCATCTCCACAGTTTTGAGCGGGTTTAGCTCCAGGTGGTTCTGACTGCACCAGAGAACCAGCTGTTCCACTTCCTTTCTGTACACAGACTCGTCGCCGTCGCGGATGAGTCCAATGACGGTGGTGTCATCTGCAAACTTCAGGAGTTTCACAGAAGGGTCCCTCGACGTGCAGTCAGTGGTGTAAAGGGAGAAGAGCAGTGGGGAGAGAACACATCCCTGGGGGGCGCCGATGCTGAGGGAACGGGAGCTGGATGTGAACTTACCCAGTTTCACCTGCTGCCTCCTGTCAGTCAGGAAACTGGTAATCCACTGACAGGTGGAGGGAGGCACGGTGAGCTGGGACAGTTTTTGGTGGAGGAGCTCTGGGACAATGGTGTTAAACGCAGAGCTGAAGTCCACAAACAGGACCCGAGCGTAGGTACCTGCAGAGTCTAGATGGTGCAGGATGTAGTGTAGAGCCATGTTGACGGCATCATCCACTGACCTGTTTGATCTGTAGGCGAACTGCAGGGGGTCTAGCAGGGGATCTGTGATGTCCTTCAGGTGGGTCAGTACCAGACGCTCAAAGGATTTCATGACCACAGATGTTAGGGCAACTGGTCTGTAGTCATTTAATCCAGTGACTGGGGAATGTAGAAATTAGAGAACCACAGAAGATTGCTTCGTGTAATTCTCAACAATCCCTCACACAGAGCAAGCATGAAGCGACAGTGGAAAGGAAAAACTCCCTTTTAACAGGAAGAAACCTCCGGCAGAACCAGGCTCAGCACAAGCGGTCATCTGCCGAGACCGTCTGCGGTTTGGAAAATACAGAACAGAGACACAGAACAGAGACACAGAAAGAACAACACAACTGATGCAGAAGTTTGTTGCAGGACGTGGAGAACTTTCCGTCACTGCAATGCCATCTTAGTCAGGGTCGTCAAGCAGGGCGGGTCAGGAGCACCTACTGAAGGAAGAGACTAAGAGAAAGCAGGTTAGCGCTTGAACTGACAGCACATCATGCAGTTGGGGAGAGGTAGGAGAGAAAGTAGGAACAGACCCTAATAATGTCCTCCAACAGCCTAGCCTAAAGCAGCATGGCTACTAACATTAACCTGTCTCCTAGCTACTAGGAGACCTAGCTGCTAACACTCTCTACCTGTCTTACATTAATCTATCTCTACCTAGCTACTCTACCTCTTCATATCCCTTCCTAGCTTTTGACACTCTACCTGGCTACTAACATTAACCTGTCTCTTCCTAGCTACCTGTCTAACCTGTCTCTAACTGTCTATTAACATATCTCTAACTGTAAGCTTTGTCAAAGAGGAAAGTTTTAAGCCTAGTTTTAAAGATATACAAATTGTCTGCTTCACGGACCAACCCTGGGAGCTGGTTCCATAGGAGGGGAGCCTGATAGCTGAAAGATCTGCCACCCATTCTACTTTAAAAACAGATGAATCATAATTAAAAATGCAACTACAGTCTCCCCCCTTTTTATCAAATCTCAACGATAAATCAAAATACAAAGGAAAATTAACAATCAATAACAATAACTAACCTAAGGGACAGGCAGCATTCAAAAGGAAAGACAATAAAAGTGGTTCAAATAATCTCAATCATTGTTAACGGTATCAATCAAGTACACACTAAATAGGTCTAATCTCTTTAACACAACTTGGAGTGTGTAATTTTCCCTCGTATGGTGGCGTGTGCACACATAGACATCAAAGGGGGCTTGAGCACCTGCCCTTTTTATTCCTGGAGAGAAAGTGCCCTTTTTTCTGGGGTGCTATTTTTTTTATTATTTTTTTTAAAATAATATATATTCCTGTTTGCGCACTATTGAAGAATAGTATATCTAAATATCAGGTCAAGAGTTCTGAAGCGCCACCCCCCACCCTTGTGCTGCGGCGCACATTATATACACACACACCTGAAGGTAGCAGCAGCCCCTCCCAGCAGTGTTTTACGTGGCTTTTGCTGACGTGAGTGGAGCTGGTGATGAAAGATTAAAAGATTAAACTACCAGTGCTTCGAATAAGGCTCGAACTTACTGCTGATTAGCCAAAGACAAATATTTAGTTAACCTGTGTTTTGCTAGCAAGCATGCCTCATGAGCTACTAGATTAGCTAATGTGACAGAAAATTGTATTATGCTGGGACATTAGAAAGATTCAATCCTCTTACTCAGCTCTTAGACAGCTGTTCTTATTCTAAGGTACAAACAAAAACCAATTGTATGTAAACATCCCATCTTGACTTATGACAAATCTTGTTATCCGTTGGTAAACTTATGACAGATCATGTGAATGTCTTTCTCAGCATTATACTAAGTGTCCCTTATTGTTATCTATATACTGAGTGTCCACTGACACTATCTCCTGATTGTTTACTGCTGAATACTGAAGTGAAACATCCTGTGTTTACCTATGCAATGTTGCTCTGTGATTGGTCTTGTGGTTATCCTATCATAACTGTATGATGTAATGGTCGGACAGAAGCTGATTCCATAGGGTATGGCTAACGGTATATAAACTCATACATTTGTCTGAAGCTTTGGGGGTTCTCACTAGGAGACCCTCCGTGCACGTAAAATAAATTATGTACGAATATGGCTGACACTTTGGTTTTATTCTCTCATCCAAGACCCTCAGACACCCAGATTTCCATGACAGTTTTTGGCGTCACTTTGAACAGGCCTCTAGCATGTCCGTCGGACACTGGCTGAGCGGACGCCTTGGTGTTTTTCTGCACCCATCTCCAGACCTCGCTTAAGCATTCAAGAGAAGGGAGACTCAGTCCAGTGTTCTGATTGACTGCAACGAGGACCGAACCTAAAATTTGTCTGAGGGAAAAAGCCTTGGAAGCTAAATTTATTTCATTCTTTAGTTAAAATATTGGACTATATTGAAGTCCTGCCTATAACTTAGGACAAAAACGAAATTCTAACCTTTAATTATAGTAAAAGAGGAAATTATATTTTCCTATTTGTGGTCAGCTGTTTTCACTATAATTGGGAGAGCCTTTTTGTTACGTCTGTGCCAGCCGACAATTTACCTAAAGACAAGAAAGGTTTGAACCCTTGAGTCCAGACTGTGAGATAAATATTTTCATTTGTTTAATTTATTGAAAATAAATGGATACAATGAATAAGATAATTTACCAAGACCAGCCAAAATTTTGACTCTGAGCTTTCTAGAAGCAAGATGAGCCCCTGTGAGCTTTCAAAGTGAGACCGATTAAGGGTTGTGAGCTTATTCTTAGCAAGACCAATCAATAAATATTGTGAGCCTGTTTAGGCAAGTCCAATTTATGAAATATTAATTGTGAAATCAAATTAATGAAGTACTGTCGTGAAACTTTTTGAGCAAGACCAGAACCGGCCTATCAAATTTTGAGTTATTTTATAAAGGACAAGAAATATTTGAGCTGTCAGCTTTTCAGCTACAGTTAGTGAACGGAAGAGCTGTTACTGTTGAAATTCTATCCAGTTTCCTTAGCACTTATTAAATGGGTATTGTTAAAGGAAAAGGTTCTTCCAATTTCCCTAAATCTATTTTTTTGTGTCAAATGAAAAAGAAATATGGTGATTATGTATGTGATTATTTAAAATATTGGAGTGAATGAGGTGTTATCCCAAGGGAACCTAAATTTGTTTTATAAATCATGTAAAAAAAAAAGAAAACATAATGTAACATAATTGGTAATGGTAAGATTTGTAATTATCTATTCTGTGAATGTGAAACATGTATTTGCTGAAGGTGAGTCTCAATTGATGTAACTTAGAAACAGTCTATAAAAGACAAAAGCAAGTTTTATGGAAAGAAAACTCTGTTATATTAGAAAGAATACAGCAAGTGATGTTGAAAGAAACATTTTGTTATTTTTTTAGTTGTGCAAATATCGTCTAAATGTAGAAGAAAGTGAGACAGACACTCACTGCTTAGAAAGCAAAACATGGAAAAGAAGGGGGAACAAAGACTCTTAAAAGACAAAGAGACTGATAAAAAAAACTGATACTGCCTCTACTTATGTTTCTCTTTTGCAGAGTGCTTGGAGGGCTGCTGCTAAACTGAAACCCTAAAGCTCCACCTCTCTTTGACATTAACCACTTCAACCATGGACAACATACCGCGCCAACACCCCAACAACAAACCCCCTCCAGCTGAATGCCTCCTACTCTAAGATCTACGACAGCAGAAACCAGAGACTTACCCCCAAAGAGGAAAATGACTTGTTCCTCAGCTCAGCCAGCACTGCTCAGTCTTCACCCCTGCAGTAGCACAACCCCCCCCCCTTCAGCAGCCATGGAAGGCGTGCTGCCACACCTTGCTGAGATCAACAAAACTTTCTACACAGTGTGGACTGTTGCTAATGTCACACTCTGCTCAGGATAGCAGAAACTGCACCAAAGAGACAAAAAGACACCAAGGCTGATTCCCCTGCAACATGCAGCAGTTGCAACCCACCCAGTGAGTCCCCAGAATCAGAACGGCCCTGACTCCCATTCCTAATGCAGAGGGACCGGACAGGGCGTCTGCTCCTGTCCAAGACAAGACATTACAGCTCCAGGAGAGGCAGAGGGCGACGAAAAGGCCGTGACAGAGACAATATCCACCGTAGACTCATCCGGATTGAGGTGGGGTGATGGGAGGGAGTGAGGCATTAGTTCGTACCAGCACCTGTAAACAAGGTCACGCACACACACACTACACAAACTGTTACACACACAGACACTTTTTATTTCCATCCAGAGAACAAAACTTTATATACTGCTACTCATTGAATGTTAAAGATGAAAATTCCGCCAGCTTAGCTGATACTTCCAACAATATGTTTTATGTAATCTGATCATCTGTATTATGTTACCTTTGTTATACCTGTAAGAGAGATTTAAATGACATGTAAATGATGTACCCCTGAAATGCAGCCTTTCTCTGGCCTGCAACATGCTTTGCTCCATTTTTATTTAATTTTTTTTCTCTATCTGTTTTTATGTAGATTTGACACATGACTGTCAAAAGAAGGGAATAGGTCACTACATTAGCTATTACATTCATTAAGGGCCCAAAATTAGAACTCAAAAAAAAGTTTTTTGCCAAATCTTTGTCAGACATTCATTCTCAGGTTAAGAGCAGCCCTTCCCTGCCAGGCAGTGGATCCTGCTGACTACCCAAACAGAGGTGAAGGTTGCTGAACGCCCCACCTGGGTCTACACCTCGCACCGCAGTTCACCCTCTGACTGCACCCAACCACTAACCAAAACAGTAAGGGAATCCGTGTCCCTACTGCTACACGTAGCTGCCACGCTACGAGCTCATCTGCCATGGAACCAAACCATCTCTCGCTCCTTGTTTGAGGACAAACAAGGAACCGATGTTATGATATGTCCCTGAGAAGGATCACCTTCGACCCCTGCCACAAATGACACCTACAAAAACATCCTTAATCCTCAAAGTTAACCTCATCAAAGCCAACATCAGACCTAATTACGGATTACTGGACAATGCCTGTGTAGACCTCAAACTGAATGCACCTTCAGTGGAATTGATTAAAAATTGGTGACATTACACTTTGTCAGAAACAAATGAATACTACGTTTTACTCCTGAAACAGATCTACGATCTCAATCAGAGAGCGACACAACTACTGATGAACCTACTCAACGACTACTGGACTTTCGGAAAAGACACTAATAACTGGCTGCTTATGGTACAACAAACTGTAGGTGGGAACTGCGTTGTTTGTTTAGGTCTACGTTCACTGTCAACTCCTTCTGAACTTTATCACACCTGTCTTAGTTCTCTCTTAACCAGCCCTAATACACCACACAACTGCTCCTTTTGGTAAAATCCTTTTTTTGTAACAGATAAAAGAATTGCTCCTCCTTACTTCAATTTTGATGTGGTCTTAAATAATTTCACCTGTTTTACTAAAGCAGATAAAGGTAAAATGTAAGTTCTGTTAATACCTTTTACTGCAGGTTTATGTACTCCTGTAAACTTAATTATGTATGTTACTATGTTTAGTGATTTTGACACTACAGACCAGGAAACTAATTATCACAGAGCTAAAAGATCAATAGTTCTTTGAAGAATCTGACCCAAATTAGATTGCTGATGGGAATCATCAATTTGCTGTTGATATTATTAAAAATGTTGATACAACCAATTACATCTATTATGTCAAAAAATTACAACTACACTCGTGATGGTTTTAAAGCAGTTAATGAACAACTTTCCAAAACAGAATTGCAGTAGACATGTTATTAGCTGAAAAATGTAAGATTTGTTTTATTTTTGGTGATCAATGCTGTTCATTTATTCCAAACAACAAAGGAGTGTTTTCATCTGTTCTTATTCTGTTTTATCCTGATGTCTCCATTTCCTCTGATTTTGATAATGATGATGACAATACTGTCGGTTAAACTTTTGTTTTTTTATTTTTTGCCTGATTAGAATGTAACACTTTATGAAAAGCTGTCTTACACCACAATATTGTGTGCCATCTCTGATGTTGTTGTGTTGCAAATGTATGTAACTCTTATAAATTTTCTTGTTTATTTTTTGTGGTCATACAATGCCCAAAGCCAGTGGCGGCTGGTGGAATTTTCTCCAGGGGGGGGGGGCTATGATGATGGCTACATATTAGGGTTGTCAAACGATATTTTCTTTTACCTAAGGGATAGCTGTGAATCCCAGCTAATTAAAATTCCTAAAAATGACTAAAAACCAAAAACGTTTAGAGTAAAGGGACAAATACAATTGCCATAGCTCTTTTTTATGAATAGAGATTAGTAGTATTTGGTTTTTAACTCCACTATCATATTCACACATTGACCACATACATTCGTACATTGACATATTGATCTTTTAACCAGTTGCTAAGGCAAACTAACTGGCTAAAATTTTCTAAAGATGACTTTTTCTTAACCATGCTGTATTGGACAACCCAAAGCGTCTTCTTAATAGGACTATCCTACAACAACAATAATTTTCAGTCAGAGGCTTCAACAGTGTTGCTGCTTCAGACTGCTATTGTCAAGGAGGAAACACTGAGCTGTCTATAGAGGTACTTGTTCAGGCTGGGATCACTCTGTTCATACTGGGAGAACTACTTAAAGAGCTCCACTTAAAGCCAATCAGAGTATGAGAAGATGTGGTGGAGAAAAAGCTGTTATATTTATTTTGCTCTTTATTATTTCCACACAGCTGCTGATACAGGTTTGGGTGATATAAATGTGAGGAGGGAAATGATATGTGTGATCTCATATGAAAAATAAGAACTAATGCAAGGTAAGGCAGAAATAACCAAAATATATGAATACACTTAACATTTTGATATCAATAGCTGTGTTAAGTATGAAATAAATCAAATGTAATATAGATATATTAATAAAATGTCACAATTTACAGATTTCCAAAATGTAAACACTCAGGGGACAAACTATCCAAGTCATCAATCTAAACAATAGGAATACATGCTCTTATTGTGAAGTAGCGGCGTCTGCACTACACGGCTATTTCCGCTAATCAGTTAGCACTAATTTAGGTCCGAAAACATCACTTTAACTGAATAATGCGCATTTTTAATACAGTGATGCCTTTGTTCGTCTCCAACTCAAAATGTAAAACTTAATGTTTCTGTTATATACGTTGTCATTCCTCCTAGGTAGGGTGACCCAGAGTGTGGATAATTTATACCACTCTGTAAGCTAAATATTTTATTTGTTTTAAGCAGCCCTGTGAACCAGTATTTGATTTCTTGTATTAAAATCTAAAGAAAATTAAATTACTCTCGTCTCCTCTCTGATAAAAATGAACACGCATGGAATTTATAGAGTTAAGGTTTAAATTGAATATAGAATAAAATCCTTCAGATGGTGACCTCAGACGCGATACGAGTTTGGAGACGGGATTTAATTTTTGCAGATATACAGATAAGTATACTTTAAAAAATAAAATGAACAAAAAGTTCTACTAATTGACTACTCTAAAATAAATGTTTTCATGAAATAATTATGTTTTCTATTTTTGGGCAGGTTAAATATTTAGTTTTTTGAAAGTGTGAAGTGTATTTTGGAATTTTATGGTATTAATGTGAGACTAATTAAACTGCCTGTGCCTCTGGGTTTTGTCGCCCCTAAGCAAGAGCGGACGCGTTCTGCCGATACGATCTGGGATCGAGACTAGGTTTAAAGTGTTCCTGTAGGTGAGGTCAACAAAAACTTGTTTGGGTTGTGGTCACAGGTCAGTAACAGCTTGTGGGAAGCTGCGAGAGTGTGGGACTCTCTAAGGTCAATGACTTTTTATGGTGATTTAGGAATAAAGACGTCATGGAATAAAGTGAAATTAAACCTAGGTTAGTGAATGTGAGTCTGATTAAGAATTGACTGTTGATGTATTTCTCTTTTCTTTTTTTCGGCATCTGATCTGCACTCCGGGGAAGGAGCACCATGGGCTGCTGGAAATTGGAGGTTCTCCGCCTTAGGGACCCAGTGCAGATGTGGGGTTCTCCCCCGGAGTGGAGTCAGCTGGTGAATCTTTTCAAGGACTCAAAACCGATAAGTGAAGTTTTAGATAATATTATTTCATAAATTCTGAGGTTTCGAGTCCTTGAAGCGATAAGCTTACAAATAAATAGATAAATATCTATCTGAGTCTTATTTGAATGAGAGATATCGAACAATTGTGTGTGTGTGGGTGTGTGTGAGACGAGGTCTCTGTGTTGTGGTTGTTGAGGAGTCTTGTGACTAAAACTTGAGTATAAAGTATTATTTAAAAGTAAATGATAAATAAATAAATAAAGTAGAAGAAACTGAATTATTTTTATTTTTTTAATTTTTTTTACGTGTCCTGTCTAGCAGTTTGCCACTCAGAATTGGTGTCTGAGTACCAAGTAAAAGCCCAACAGATTTACTTTCCCAAGCAGAGTATTACATCTTTGCTGTAACACTCCACTTGATGTATATGTATTAAATAATCTTTATTAGTAATTACTGAGGGTTCAATTTCCTGAAGTCATGGACACAAAACCGAGAAAAGAAGGAAGAAAGGAAGAAGGTGAAGAAAAGAAACTGCACCAGCAGAGGCGCGAACTGACGACACAAGACAGGGAGGCAAACAAAGAACACAAGAAAACATCCCAGTCCTCCACCTCTGCCGGATGGCAGAGAAGCGGTAAAACAAAACAAACAAAAACAACGAACTGAACAGAACCACACCAATAGTTCAGATCCAGTAATAAAAATAAAGAATTACACATTTACTACACACAAGCATGGATTAATAAACACAATACTAATGTTTCGGTTAAGCTCCTGGTAAAAGGTAACTAATGACAATAGCCTCAACTCAAGATATGTCCGTCCACACCAATGTCCCCACACCTATGTGTGTGTGCGATCATGCAGGTCTGAATAAGGTTTCCCCATGCAAGTGATTGATAGCTGGTGTAAGGAACCGTCAATCCGTCCTACAGGAATCGACACAGACATGGAAGACGAGGGCGATCGCCATGCATCCAGAGTCCCACAGAGCGCAGGAGCCGCAGGCGGACCAGCGCAGGGCCGATCACCCACCAACAGAGGAACAGATGGAAGCCCCAGGGGAACACCAAGCAGCCGCAATGTTGGGGCCCCGAGAGATCGCAGGGACGAGCCCACGGGCTCCGCCGGAAACCGGCTACGCCAGGGCAGGCCCGGGACAGGACCCGGAGGCCACGGGGATCAGGGGCACCCCGCCCCCCAGCAGGGCCCCAACCAGGGACCCGCCGAGAGGGGTCCCGTGCCGCCGCCGCAGGGCAGGAGGAGCCTGCAGCCGATCGACGGACAATACAAGCCGCCGCCACCCCGGACCAATACCCATCGCCAACAACCCGGCCCGCCCCCCAAACCCACATGCCAGGGAGCCACAGTAAAGCCACAGCGAATGTACGCCCTCCCCAGGCCGCGCCCAGCCAGCACATGGACATCCAGATCTACCAGCTCCCGGGTCCAGATCCCGCCCCATGCAGAGGGCCAAGATCTGGGGCCCAGCCAATACTGGACAGCCCCCCCAGATGAACCGACCAGGCAGTAGAACTCATGGAACTGGCAGGAGCTTGGGCACGGGGCATGGTCCCCGCTGATCCACCGGACGGCACCAACCTACTTACAACCCCGGCTCCCCCATAAGAGGTGCCCCAGTCAATCCAAGGAGGATGTCGGCCCGAAACAGCGGCCGCCCGACACACCGGCCCACCCAGGACCAGCTAGGAATGCACCAGGACCGAGCCGGGCCGCAACCGGGACCCCCGGCCCCAGGCATCGAGAGCCATCATCGACCAGCGGTCAGGACCATCCATCACCGACGGGGAGTGACGGAGGGGAAGAAGATGCACCAGGCCAGAGGGCAGCCAAACACCCAACCTGACAAGTAGACATAGACAGAGACACTCATACGTATCCTCCCTCTCATGTGCACACATTCTTACATATACAGGACACACGAAAAAAGGACGCTGTACACTCATTCATACACCCCCTACAAACTCTATACTCCCAGGCCCAGGGACAGACGCCCTGATAGAGCACCCTGCCCCTGCACCCGGGAGACGGACCCCTTGCTGACCAGGACGGGGACAAGCAGACCGCCAAGGCCCCCACCCCAGCAAGAGATGCCCACCAGCCCAGGTCCCCGACCAGACGACCTGATAATCTCCCCGGGCTCCAACCCCCGATGGTCCAACGAACAGGGGTGTGGAAAGACCCCCTGCCTCTCTCCCCCTGCTCAATTGTGGTGTTGTTGCGTGTTGTTCTAATGTGCACCTAAAACAGAGGGGTGGGACATGGGGATACTGCCAGGTACCCCCATCTCCCTCCCCGGGCCCTCAGTGTCTAGATGCATTTAAACAGTGGGTACCGGCACCACAGGCGAGGCTCCGTATAAGGGGCCCCGCCTCTAGTGCCGAGGCGCACCCACCGCCAGGTCCCTACATGTGCGTGTGTCATGTAAATGTTGCAAGTGTAAGTGTCTAAGTTGCTCAATAAAACTGGGACCCAGGCCGCCACCGGGCAGCGAAGAAACTCCATCCCGCACCCCAGTGACGTGCCCTCGTCCCAAGGCCTTGTGAATGGTAGCATGAAGGAGCAGGTGGACAGAGGCAAATGGGGATGGGCCAGCTCCCCTGCTGACCCCAATAGACACCCCCGTTCAGCTGATCCACCAGGGGCGGGAGGCCCCAGCACGTCAAGTCGGGGCCCATGGCAGCGGCCCCTCCGAGCCCCATGGGGGCCCAGGCCATCCGCCCGCCCCCACCCCAGGGGCAGACCTAAATTCCTCCCAAAATTCAAACTACTAACAAAACACAGGACACTAGACACCCAGGCTGAGTTTAGGCCACCCTCCCCCCATACACCCCCCCTTCCCAAGCGCACCCCGTTCGGGAGAACGCCTGTGCTAGATGGTAAAAGCCTCCCAGTCAACGAGAGAGGCCCCAAGCACCACCAGCGAGGACCCCCGCGCTGAGGCCGGAACCCGGCGCACCACCAACCGAAGCCCCAGGCGGCCAACCCCCCCAGGCCGACACCCTCCAGCCTTGCTACTACCGCCCGGGAGGCAACCAAACCCAGCATCCCCACCCACCAGCCCACACCCCACCACCCGGACAGTCCACCGCGGAGGCCGACCAGCACCGGTCAAGGCAGAGTGCTTGGACCAAGACCCAGGAGTTATGTCCAGTGCCAATTTGACTGATCGGGCCCAGAGATGCCGGCCACCCGCCGCGGCCACCCACTGACACCCCGACGCGCAGGGGCCATCGGGGAGCCAGCGACAAGAACCAGCCCAGGGAGATGGAAAAGGCAGCAGCGCCCACCGGCCGACCACAGTCCCCCCCCCCAGCCGGCACCGGCGACAGCGGCCCCCCCAGCGGCCAAGCCCCGGCCTGTGGGGCACGTGAGCCCCAGAGACCGAGCCCCAGGCCCAGCCCAGACCCCCCCCCCCAGAGCAGCACAACACCAGGCCAGTAACCAGTGTTACATTTCAGACACTTTGATAGGTCTTCACATATCTGGTACCAATATTTCTTGACAGGTGGGCAGAACCAAAGAGCATGAGTATAATTGTCTGGTAGATTGCTTGTGCATTGTAAACAGGTATTAGATGGCGTAAAACCCATCTTGAACATCCGTTGGCCTGTATAATGCACTCTATGAAGGATTTTATATTGTATTAATCGTAGATTAGGATTTTTAAGAAATTTAAAGGTTCTTAAGGAAATCTGAGACCAGAGGTTTCGGACAAGTCCATCTTCCATTTTAAAATAGGAAGGGCTATTGATTCATCTATTCTGTTTAATGTTTTGTATATTTTAGATAGCAGTTTGGGAGGGTTAAGATTAAGAAAGTCTAAAACTTTTCCTGGAATTTGTAAATCAACTGTATTGAGCCTACATTTATTTTTTATAATTGTTTTAATTTGTTGATATTCTAAGAATTTATTCTTGTTAATTCCGTATTGTGTAACCAATGTATTAAATGGGATAAAGTCTGTTCCATCAAATATATGCTCCAGGTATTCAATTCCTTTACAACTCCAGTTTGGAAAGTTGATCATGCATTTTTTGTAAGATATCCGGGTTATTCCAGATGGGTGTACGCCTGCATGGGACTAGTGAGGTCTCTGTCATTTTAAGAAATTCCCACCAAGCTGTCAGAGAGGAGCTGATACTAATACTTTTAAAACATTCATTTTGTTTTATATTTGAGCTTATAAATGGTAGATCTGAAAGTTTTATCTTATTGCATAGTGTCTGTTCAACATCTACCCAGCACTCATCGATATAACTGTGTTTTACCCATCTTGATGTGTATTGGAGCCTCTTAGCTAAGAAATAATGACGAAAGTTTGGTAGGTCTAGACCTCCTTTATCTTTGGACTTCTGTAGTGTTTTTAGGCTGATACGTGGGGGTTTATCTTTCCAAAGAAATTAATGAATAATTAATTAATGTAATTAAACATATTACATCGAAAAGAAAGTAAACATAAAGAGCAATTAAATTGTTTTTTCAAAGCAGGCAATGTGACGTAGTGTGTCGAGAATTCCGACTCATTTTGAAGATTAGATCCTTGTGGCTTACTGTTAACAATACCATTTCGGCTCCTATAGGAGTTCGGTTACTATTGAAGAGGTGGTCCTTAGGGATGTATGGTTTATAAGCGAACTATCAGTAAAACAGAAAAAGAAAAAACAGCAGTGCACACATTCAAGAGTCAGATGAATATATCTAAATTTTATTTTAAAGTAAATAGTTTATTAAATCTGCTTCCTCTTTTTTCATAGTATGACCAACTTTGAGTTGAAAAGGTAAGGCTGTAACAAATAAAATCGTCCCTAAAAATATATTTTTAAATAGATAAAGAAGAAATTGCTGACCATAATTTATCTGCTATGGAGATTTTCTTTCTGAGATGATACTGTTCGGTTCCTTTTGTGTCTGTTTACGGAAGCCTGCCCCATATTCAGACCCAAATAGGATTCCAGTTTGTGGACAGTTAAGTCTCGGAACCTCTAAATAAAATAATATTGTAATAATCTAAGAATTAAATCTTAAAATTTAGGTGGATAAACTGCAGAAAAGAAAGGGAGCAATAAAAGCAGATAGCCAAGGTGATATGAAGTTGTATTGAAGTGAAAATGGAAAATTTGAGCATGAATAAAATGATGATAAATGGGTGTAGATGATGAAATTAGGACAGTCTGGTGACAAAAGTAAAATATCTAGTTGACAAATCGGACAATGAGTGTGAATGGTTGGTGAGCTGCTTAAAGAATAAAATTAAAAGATGCACTGATAAAATAATTAATTGGATATATTGAAAAGCAGAAAAGTTGATTTTTTACAAATAATGTTTAAATTCTTGCAAAGAAAACTGAAACATTTTGATGAATATTGGTATGTCCATTTTCATGAGTTAGTTCAGACATGAGATAGAAAAATGTACAAAATTGATAAACTATTGAATAGTAGATTACTTAATGATAAAAGGATGAGATTAATGATTAGGTATTATGGACATCTTAATTGCTGTAGTTTTTGAAGAATTAGAAATTCATTAGAAAACTGTAAAAACATCTCAGAGAAGCATATAACCTAGTCTAGTATGAACGGTTAGGAATTGGCATGTTTTTCAATTTACAGGAATAAACGTAGTAAGTGCTACACAATTTATACACGTTTTTCTTATTTCCATGATTTAAATAAGTACAATTTAAGTAATTATTAACTACTGAAATTATTTTCATTTTGGCTATTTCTTCTAGCCCTGTAGACTTTAGAAATGCTGTTTGGGAAAAATATCCTCTTCTTTATACAAATATTAAAATAAAAAGGCTTTATTATTGCAATTACCTGTTACTGGTTACTTGACTAAATACATTGTTGAGTAATATGAAAAACAATAATTATCATAGTGATAATATATAAACAGCAAGGAGATATTATGAATGTGATTAAACTATTCTGAGTTGTCAAAACTTTGTTTTATAAGACAAAGAGTCATCTTTAAAAGCATCTGATTTTATTTAATTTACACATAAACATGTAAGAGCTATGACGAGAAGCAAGTTGTTGCTGAATTTAAAAATGTTATAACGACTAAAAGAAAAATGACTATATTATGTGCTAAATTTGTTGAAGAACAACCAATACATATCAGCTTAATTCTAAATGTTAGTTTAATTTATAAGAAAGAAGTAAGTTCTAATTAATTTATTCTGATTGTGTGGAAACAATCTATGCAACTGAAGCATGTAAATTTAAATAACTTTTTGTTTTGTTTTCAAGTGTAGAGATAAATGCAAGTTTTCAAAATCTGTTGAAGATTTCTGTATTGGCGGAAAATAGGAATTGGGTTTAGGTTTTAAATTTTAAAATTAATCTGTCAGATGTTATGCATGATCTGGTAACTAGTCTACCTGATGCTGAGAGGGAATTTTTGCCTCTTGAATTTAGAGAAAAAGGTTCTAGAACAGTTGAATAATATACCATTTAATTAATGAAGACTTTGTTGCTGACAGTTGATATAGATTTTATTACATTATTTATTTTTTTCTCAACTTGTATGTATATTTACTTTAAAGTGAATCCTGACTGGAATTGCAAAACTCCAGGCTATTTATTAATGATACATTTGGGGAATGTAGATTGAGAAACTGAGGTAAAGCAAAAATGATTCGGTGGTCATTTATTTGACATTTCTAGAAGCTTCAATTCAATTTGGTGTTTATCATTGGAGCAACAAAAAGAAGCTTGAGAGGATAATTGGGATTGACTGTAAAATGCTGATTTTTGTTGTTTTGTTTTAATTTTAAAACTTTTGTTTAGAGAATTTTTATCTTTTGAAGCTTGTTTATGAAATGATTTTGTATTTTTAGTTTTATTGTTTAATGGAAATTGGAGTATTATACGTGTTACAAACATTTAAGAAAAAAGGTAAACTGCCATGTAGAGGAAGTAACTGGAGTTTTAGTCATACAAATTAGTTTGACTGTGTTTGACTCATTCAACAGAATCTGATAGATGTTTTTGAAGTATGAAATGTTTTCATTATTTACAATCAGAATATCTGGGCCAATTAGCACATTTGGGTCTGTTTAAATAGGAAACAATTTAAGGTTTAAATTGAATATATAGAATAAAATCTTTCACTCTCCTGCGCCAAAAGACGTCCTATCTTTTGTATTGAAGCGGAGCTACTGCGCATGTCCAACTTATAGCGATATAGGCTATGGGAGACTTGGGGCGCAAAAGGAAATATGTCCTCAATTAGAAACCACAACCACAACTCAACTCCCCTTAAACTATTAAATATTTATCTTACACACCTGAAAGAAAATATACATATATATCGAAACATTTTTATGTTATTATAAAAATTATTTCCACTTTTATTCAAGGTAATGTGGCAAGTTGTCAGTGGTGGGGCGGCGCCCTAGCGCCCTCTATTTGCCAGCCGCCACTGCCCAAAAAGGTGGAATGTGACAGAAAATTTTATTTTGCTGGGACATTAAGAACGTTTAATTCTCTTACTCAGCTCTTAGACAGCTGTTCTTATTCTATGGTACAAACGAGAACCAATTGTATGTAAACATCCCATCTTTACTTATGACAAATATTGTTTTTATCTGGTGTTATACTTATGACAGATCATGTGAATGTCTTTCTCAGCATTTTTTTTGTTCTTCAGTTTGCAACACCGACATGCGTCGTAAGGAGAGGAGGTTGAAAGAGAGGAAAAAGGAGCTGAGTGAGGCTGCTAAAGGCATTGGATCCATCACCAATTGTATAGCAAATAGCACACCAGGTAGCACTGGTACCAGTAATTTATGTTGTTTCAGATTAGATCTATAATGTTTTTCTAACATTATTTTAGATAAGTGTTGTCCAGCGTTACTATAGTTTTGTATTTTTACATTATTTTTATTTCGTTTTTAATTTTTGTTTTTTATTCAGTTGAGTTTCACTTAGTTTCCAGAGTAAGTTACTTCTTGTTTCAGTTTAGTTTTTGTTTAATAATGTTTTGTTTAGTTTTTATTAGTTTCAGTATTTTTTTATTATAATACTGAATATTTATAGTGGGCAAGATCTAATAAGTTCAGAACAGGTATTACAATAGAAACACAAAGCAGTGAAGGCAGTTAGCTCAGTCATGTAGACCAGCGGTTCTCAAATGGGGGTACGTAAAGGTATTCCAGGGGGTACGTGAAATTTTAAAATACAAATATTTAAAAAGTAGCAAAAATCCTTTAAAATAATTATTTTATAGGTATAAGCTCATAAAATGAATTTTATATTGAGTAGGGCTATTCAATTTCATTATCCTAAAGCTAAAACCTCGTTCTAGTTATATATTTTTATTTCCAAATAGTTCAAGAGAGAATTATGTTTTGCACATTTATGAGTTTTAAAGTGGTTAATCTTATGGTTTTAAATGGTTACATGGTCACTATTTTCAAAATTTAGTTATGGATTTAGTTATAGATATGAATTTTGTGCATGTTTATCAGTTTCAAAGTTTCATAAAGCAGAAACTGATGGGACAGTGCTCTGTTTTGGGTCTTTTTTTCCCAACCAAAAATGCTTTGCATTGGTCCGGGGGTACTTGGCTGAAAAAATATTTCAGAGGGGGTACATCACTGAAAAAAGGATGAGAACTACTGATGTAGACATCCATGCCTTCTCATGCTGTTGACAAATTTGACCAAATTGAAAAGTAAAACTAAAGATATTTTCTGTATATCTTTATTTTATTTTAGTTTAGTTTCATAAGGACACAATATAATTACAGTTGGGTTTTTTTTCAACCTCTAGTTTTTATTTTTTATTTCAGTTACCTAAAATGTTTTATCACACCTAGTTTTACTTGTTAGTTTAGTTTTAGTTAACTATGATAATCTTAGTGTCAATGAGTATGGTTAATAAAATAACAGATTAATGTGTCAAGTCATGCTGCTGGGTTTTAAAATCTTGGTATATGTAACGTTCCCCTTTTTGAACTCTGAGCACCTGCCCCTCTCAAGGTCTCTGCACAGCCCTGCTCGTATGAGTCAGCCATCCAGTGTGAACCTCAAAATCAAGATTGTGAGTCACTCTTTGCTAAGCACCACAGTGACCCTTTAAGAGGTTACACAAAAAGAACAAATCAGTAGTAATCAACTATAACAGTAAAACAAATCATAACATACAACAAACAAAAAAAGTCTCCACAAATTCTAAACTAAAACAAAAAAAATATATTCAATAATTATTCTAATGATTAGACATTTTCATAAAATAAGAAATCTAAAAATCTGTAATCTAAAAAACTAAAAAAAATTTGCAAAGAAATCTAAAAATCTATAATCCCCCCCCTTTCATTATTAATTAACAACTAAGTATGAAAATCTAAAGAACAAAACAAATATCAAAACTTAACTGAATAAAAGATACAAATTCAAAAAATCAGTAAATGAACTTTATTTGAATAAATGAAATGGAATAATGAATGAACATTGGGGAAAAAAATAACAGAAAAATGTAAAAAATTTTAAATGAAAAATGATTAAATGAAAAATAGTAACAAAAAAGAAGAAGAAATGGAATGAAAAATCAAATCAAACCCCTCTTAGTCTGTCATCTCTGGGATGAGACCGCTAAACTCCCATAGAAAAACACAAGACATTAGTCACAGGGAGAAACATCAGACAACCTAAACCCTAGTTTATTCTTCTGTGTTTTAAAGCAGACGTATTGACGCAACGCCATTATCCGTCAACGCAAGGGCTCTCCGTCACCTACGCAAGGACGCACGGAGTAGAGGCCCAATTTTTAACTATCCGTCTCAGTCGACAGATAGCGTATTCATCTGATTGGTCAGTTTCAGTAACAACCAGAGATCACTTCACCAGGCTCTACAGTCGCTGTAATCAGTAGTTAATGCAACGTTTCACCACTATATGCTTTATATTGAAAGAATAACTTATGTAATCTGTTCCTTTTCCAATTTTGAACACAAGGAGGTGTAGGAAAACAACAAAAAAGGCTGCTGTGTTGGTTTCCATGTGTTTCTAGAGATTGTAGAGCTGCTCTTCTAGTAAAAAGCTTTACAGCTTAACCAAACAACGCTGAAAAAAACAATAGAGAATGGAGTGGAAGAGCGGAGTACTATAAACAGAAAACGTCTCCGTCAATATGTCTGCGTCTGAGTGCAAATTTGCGGTCGGAGAAGCATAAACTAGGCTTAAGTAACAAAGTGATTTAAAGGAAGTCGCCATACACCTGTAAACTAATTACTCATATAATTCGATGTCATCAAGCAAGTCCATACCTATTTCATCTCCATACAGCTCTTCTCTTCCATCTCCATCTCGTCGGATCAAGTCTGCATCAGGTCCCGAGGCACCTGTCTGATCAGTCAAAGGTTTTGTCATCATTTGATGTGTAAAACCTTTTTCGAACACTCTAACTGCCAGACCTCTAAAACTAGGAACGATACAACGCGCACACATTTGCAAAAACTGTCTACCAACCACCAAAACCACCTAGATCAGTGTTCACTCCAGCATTTTTAGCGAGGTTCTCCTTCATGATGCTCAGGTCTTCCAAGGCTGTGGTAATAGTACCATTAAGTCTGTGTTCCCTGGGATGTAAGTACAACATTTTCCCCCCAACATGGCACAAACTCCTCCAAGTTCTGTGGCCAACATGTCGATGGCCATCCGGTTCTCCCATGCTAAGAGGGAAGTGCTTCTCAGCCACGCCTTGGAGAGCATTGTGTGTGTAGTTGACAAATCTCTGCTGGTTGTAAAACAGATAGTTAATCCAATCCACATTTTTATTGATAGTAGGCCACAAAAAATGTATTCAAATCATGCTGCAATCTGATTTCTAGCTTTAAACTCATCTGGAACTCCATGTGGCACTCCAATCGCATCAAAGTGAACATGTTCATCAAAGCTTCCTGGAATTGTTGCTTTTCTCCTGGACATGTGATGCTGAAAATCTCCACCCTTCCTGAATGGATCAACTAGTAGTAGAATAGGAGGCAGATCTTTTAGTTATCAGGCTCCTCTCCTGTGGAACCAGCTCCCAGTTTTAGTTTGTGAGGCAGATACTCTGTCTTTTTTTAAGACTAGGCTTAAAACCTTCCTTTTTGATAAAGCTTATAGTTAATTATATAGACACTAGACCTTATAATCCCTCTCCGATTTCTAACAGTAATGTATTAATTTACCAGAACAAAATGATTAGAGAATTGAACAAAGGTTGAATCATGAATCAGGACCGAAACAGATTTACACCAGGTTTTAAGGATAGAAAGTGATGGACAAAGAGGGTACTGACAGCGTGCGTTGGTCAGTTCACTGCCTTCGTCTCCCTATTCCAAACTGGCCGGTCAATGCCAGAGTCTTCGGAAGAGCGGGCCTTTATCTACTCCAGTTATGTCACTTACAAATAATATTATCTCTCTAATACATAGATTCTGGAGAGGGCACAGTCCTATGAGCAAGGAGAGATGCTTAGGCACTACAATACTTACCCAAATACCTCCTTCTTTCCTCCTGGATTTTCCGGCAGGGAGTAGAGGGAGATGGAGTGTTCAGCCCAATCCGGCGAGGGGAGGATGCAGCCTGGTCCGGCAGCCCTCCTCAACTCAATCTCCCTCACACCGTACATTGCTAATAGACTTAAGAATTAGGAAAAAAAATATCCTTTTTCAGACTACTGACCCTAACACACCTTCTACTTGTCTTTTCTACTACTCTCCAGATATATTTTTTCTGATGTTAATGCGATTGTTAACCCAGTTTTCTCTCAGTGTTTATCTCCCCATAGCTTGGTCCAGATGATGCTCAAAGTCACCGAGCATCCTCCATGCTGTCTCTTCTCTGTCTTCTCAGACCCCCAGACGGTCGTGGCAGATGACCGCTTGTACTGAGCCAGGGTTCTGCCAGAGGTTTCTTTCTGTTAAAGTGGAGTTTTTCCTCTCCACTGTCGCTACATGCTTGCTCAGTATGAGGGTTTGCTGAGGAATTGCTGTGGTTGGAGTCTGCGTGATCCGGGCACAACCTCACGCCGATGACTCAACGCAATCTGCTTGGATTCCTTACATAGAAAACTTAACTGATTGGAATGTTTGTATAATTGTATTGAGATGACATTTGTTGTGAACTGGTGCTATATAAATAAAAGTGAATTGAAAAACTACAATCGAGACATCATAAGCTAACATCACATTAGCACACATACCTCTCCAGTTCCAGTGTAGAATGGATCTCAGCTTGCCGTCACCCCACACCCAGTAAACATCTGGGCCAGCCTGTTCCTGATCTAGAATCCATCTCCGCAGGTGAATTCTAGAAGAGCAAGTCAAGTAATCAACTTTTGTATCATCCCTAAGCTTTTCAAACTGGTACCACAAATTTCCTCGAACCCAGCTCTCCTGTAAGACCTTATGTGTGACCAATCTCGGATGGAGTCCAGTCCATGCGACCCCTTGTCCCCGATGCAGAGTCCAAACGACGCCCCCTAACAAGAAATAAAACAAAAACAGTATGACTGTCTCTGTCTTTTTTGCTCTGAAGCCCCAGAGCTTTGAAGAATGTGTGATCTTCTCCATTTGTTCATGTGCGATGATTAGATGAATGATGAAAAGAAAGTATCCAAGCACAGTTATAAAAGTCAAGTTTTTGTTTAAGAGTCTACTTCTCTCCGTTTTTATACTTCAGCAGTGCAATGCTTGTCCAGAATTGTTTCTGTCATTCTCTTGCAATGACTGGCGTGCACCCAAGTTGCTCTCTCAGCGACTTTCACAGCGGCGAAGGTTGCAAGCAGAACCTGGTATGGTCCTTGCCAGCGCTCTGACTTGAGTCGCTTTCTCAGCTCCTTAATTAGAACCCAGTCTCCAGGTCTGATTGGATGAAGTGGTCCCGCAGCTGCTTTAGGGAGGGCATCCTTCACCTGATGGTGCACCTGTGCAAGAGTCTTAGAGAGATTTTGACAGTAAGAAATCATAGCATCCACACAGAGGTCTGTAGAGAGATGCGGCTTTGCAGGTGGGTTTAACCCCACCGCAGGAGGTCTGCCAAAAAGAACCTCCAAACGACGGTTATTTTTGGCCCTTTTTCTCATCCTCATATAAAACAAAGGCAAAGCTTTGACCCAAGACAGTCCTGTTTCCTCCCAACACTTAGCAAGCTTACCTTTCAAAGTCCCATTTTCCCACTCCACAGCGCCCCCGACGCGCAATGTGTGGATAATTTCACTCCCAAAAAGTCACTAATCTCTTCAAGAATCTTGCCCACCAAGTGAATGCCATTGTCACTAGAAATCCTCTCTGGGATCCCCCATCTTGGAATAACGTCTCTCAACAAAGCTTGCACTACTGCAGCAGTGTCAGCATGTTTAGAAGGGAACGCTTCTGTCCATTTTTAAAACATATCAACAATCAAATATTTTTTACCTTCAGCAGGTTCAGGTTCGATGAAGCTGATCATTAAATGTTCAAAACGTCTCAGTGGAGCAGGATTATCAGTAGGTTGAATGGACACTGCTCGACCTGCATTATTGGTGGCACAAATCATGAATGAACAAAGCAAGAATGACAATATTTCTCAACAAAGGAGGTGAAACCTTTTGTAAACCAATGTGTAGCAACAAGATCAAATATTCTAGTTTTGGAACAATGATCCAGCCCGAGACTGAGTTTTGCAAAAACTGGGAAAAAATGTTTAGGTAGACACGGCTTCTTTTCATCAGAAACCCACACACCT
The DNA here is from genome assembly GCA_028564705.1 of Apricaphanius iberus. Taxonomy (NCBI): domain Eukaryota; kingdom Metazoa; phylum Chordata; class Actinopteri; order Cyprinodontiformes; family Aphaniidae; genus Apricaphanius; species Apricaphanius iberus. The sequence continues at coordinate 552,786 of JAPXFQ010001885.1, forward strand.
TCTTCTTTTGTACAACCAGCCTTTTTTCCATGCTTCTAAGAAGAAGTGGCAGATCTCTGTACAGCATGCAAATCATGCACCTCAAGTGGTTCTTCTTCCTGCTCAATAGCAGCACAGGTAGTCGTCTGTTGGTGAGTTACGGCTGCTTTAGCAGCTGCATCGGCTCTGGTGTTCCCAAGGGATACTGCATCCCTGGAAGTGGTGTGTGCTGCACACTTTACCACTGCAATCTTGGAGGGCAGCAGAATCGCCTCCAGCAGGTCAGCAACCTGTGTTACATTCAAAATCAGCTTACCATCAGACTTCAAGAATCTTCTGTGTCTCCACAAAGCACCAAAATGGTGGACCACACCCACTGCATACCTGCTGTCACTGTATATGGTAGCTGCTTTACCTTTAGACAGCTCACAAGCCTTCGTCAATGCAATCAGTTCTGTGGTCTGTGCAGAGAACTGAGACGGGAGGCTTCCTGCAGACAAAGTACAATGATCAGAGCAAACAGAATAGCCCACTCTATTTTTCCCCCATGAGTCTCTGAAAGAAGATCCATCCACATATAAAACCATGTCTGGATTCTGCAAGGGCGTGTCAGTCAAATCTGGACGGGGTGTACACAGTACCTCTCACTCTGCTTGACAGTCATGGGGGTCCCCTTCGTCCTCAGTGGACAGCAAGCTGGCAGGATACAACATTGCACCTCTAAACAGTTATGTTAGGCAAATCCAACAAGACAGAAGTGTACCTGAGCTATCTAGCCGCTGACAAGTGTGAAGTCATCTGCTCCAAAAAAATTATGGCAACATTGTGGGGTACAAACACAGTAAGTGGACAATACATCACAATGTCCCTCGATGCTAAAACAGCTTTTTCTGCTGCAGCTACAGCTCTCAGATAACCTGGAAGACCAGCAGCAACTGGATCAAGTTTTGCAGAGTAATAAGCGATAGGTCGCTTCAAACCACAATGATTTTGAAGGAGAACAGACGTCATGCAACCGTTCTTTTCATCAACCATCTGATAAAATGGTGTATCTGAGTCTGGCAAAGCCAGAATGGGAGGGCTTTGCAGAGCTTTTTCAGCTCTTCAAATGATTGCAATGCCTCAGGTAACCTCTGATTTAACAAGTTGCAGCTTTGAAAAGCTAGCTTGTGTCCAAAAATATGCAAATGCTTCAGCAATTTAACAGTGTCCTCCTCACACTGTTCTTTTGACGGGGAAGAAATCAGGAGGTCGTCGACGTAACTGATTTAGGTGGAGCTAGGTGACAGCTCAAGCCCATCCAAGCTCTCTTTCAATGCCATGTTAAAATGGTAGGTGATTCCACGTAGCCCTGGGGAAGTCTATTGAAACTATACAGCCTTCCCTCAAACTCAAAAGCAAACCAAAACTGGCTGTCAGGGTCTACTGGTACACTAAAGAATGCATTACTCAGATCAACAACTGACAAATGAGTGGCTGAAGGTGGAACCTAAGACTAAATGGTGAATGGATTTGGAAAAACACATGCTCTAGACATCACAGCAGCATTAACACACTTCAAATCCTGCACAAAACGCCACCCCTCTCCTTTTTCTCAGAATTTTTTCACTGGAAAAATCAGATTGCTTTTAGCAGGGATTCAAACACTGTTTTAATCCCACGCACGGCTTCTGGTTTCAACGGGTACTGGTGTTGTACCAGTCGAAAAGACGAGTTTGGTGTGATTTTAACAGGGGTACAACCCTTAATTAATCCCACATCATATGAATTTTTCGCCCACAAATCCCTCAGAACCTCTTTGAGCAAAAGAGGCATTTCTGTGCCGTCTGTCGCAACTTTATCGTGTAGAAAAATGTGAGAAAGCACCTCCGCAAGATCCTCAGTTAAATGAATCACCCTGATGACATGCACGGTGGAAATTAGCAAACACTTGTAGATCTGGAGTAGAGGACCGAACGATCATTCTCAGTTCGCTCCCAATCAGAAGCTGACCGAGCGCGATGAACAAGTTTTGACACAATTTTCCACTCTTCACCCTCTGGTTTAGAGAGAGAAATGTATGGATCACATTCTTGGAATCGGTAGAGCGGTTTTTTTTTCCAGGTGTAAGACAGATATTCACTGCTGATGAATGTGTGTCCCACACAATGGAAGTTACGTTCAAAGAGTCTGTATCAGAGGTCAACCATGGCTGCTCATGTTCTATGTCTGACCCTGCAAAAGCATGACATGTGCAATGTAAATCCTCCTCTCGCATAAAGAGGACTTACCAGGTTATGAGCCGTCTCCAGGAGGGTTTTGGTTGTGGTACCTGTTACCAGTTTCCACTGGTATTCAAGTCTGAGATCATGCGGCGGGTATTTCACTGCTGGAAGGAACAACTTCAATGCCTTGAGATGATGAGAAAAGAGCAATGTTAAGTTTGCACATCAGGTCTCTGCCTAAAAAATTCACAGGACATTGCTGAGAGTTTAGGAATCCATGTTTCAAAGCATGCCCGTCTCCTAGTTGACAACGGAGAGGGTAACTGAACCGTTCTTTTACGATTTGACCAGATGCTGAAATTGAGAAGACATGGTTCCCGTTAAACTTTGGTGGTGGACGCAAAGCTGTGCATTTCAGAACCGAATGAGTTGGTCAAGAATCAACCATGAACTTCACAGTTGTACCTGAGACAGTGAGAGACAAGATAGGTATGGTTTTGTACGCATCAGAAGTGAGATGTGCATACATACCTGTTAGTGTTGTTTGTTCTTGTTCTAAATGTGCAATGGCTTCTGTAATCAAAGTGTGAGGGTTAGGACTTTGATCTAAATGGTTAGAGCTTGAAGCAGGTTCTTCAATGCTGGCAGTCACATTTGAAATTGCAGTTTTTTTTTATTGCAAACATCAGGATTTGCATACCAAAAAAATAACTTAATCGTAAACAGGTTGTCCATTACAAGAAACAGTTTCAGCATCAATAACATCATCACAAGAATCAGGTTGATTATCGCTTTCAGTAGGTGATTGATCACTCAAATTATACTGATTGTCGCTTTCAGAATATGATTAATCACTAAAATCAGATTGACTTTCAAAATGTACTTGTCTATCTGAAAGTGTTCATGTGTGCGTTAGTTCTCCAACTCCATCTGCTGGCCAAACGGAGAATTCTCCTTCCTGCTCTGAACGGAGGTCCGCCCATCTGATCAGTCAGCTTGTTGACGTCCTCTGCGTGGACCACGTCCCTGCCTTCTGCTACATTGGTCACTCCAATGGCCACACCTCCCACAGGAGAAACAACGGTCGTCATCACCTGAATCTCTGTTGTTGCGCCGGTCTGGGGAAAAATGGCGGCGATGGCAGTTTGAAGTCTGCCGTCTGCCTCCTCTGCGGTACTCGAGAGTACCCCTAGACTGACGTTAGGGCGGTTCACACTTGTGATCATTTGTGACTGCAGAATACATTGTTAATTCTGCTTGGTGCAAGTCTGTTTCTTTCTGAGATAGCAGCTCATTATGTTTTCTGTTCAATTGACTCTCACAGTGAATAACATACTTGTGCAAATCAGCATAATTCCTCCCAGCATCCAAACCAATGTACTTGTCCATTACCTCTTCGCGGAGTTCTGACAGCAAGCCACCAATGATCTTATCACATAGCATCGATTCATAGGTAGAACCCAGAACATCTGGTTCTGGTTTTTGAAGTCCACTGGATTGCTCCAAAGGTTCTCCTAATCTGTGGAGAAAATCATCAGCATCCTCTCTGCGTTTTTGTTTCACGGAGTGCAGCTTAGTCAAGTTCGGCCTTGTCGGAAATTCTTTTTCAACGGCTTTATGGAGCTTAGTTATAGCAGCAAAATACTCGGGGTTTACCTCTACATCAGCTCCGTCTTAGTCAGTTACCAGCTTCTCACACAGGTCCGCTTTCGGCAGGCCGTCTTTCAGCTTCGCAGCGTCGGCAGCTTTAAGTTTGTGTCTCAGAATCCGACAGATCTCTGCACCAGTGGGTTTAAAGGACAGGCCCATTTCTTCAAACTCAACTGCAAACTTGTTTCCATTACCAGTAATTGATGGCAGGTCCGCGAGTGCTTCGTCCAGCTGCGGTAGACCAGAGTCCTATCAGATCCCCCTGCGACTTCAAGCATTGGGAAATTCGAAACATTTCCAGTTTCATCTTTAGTGTCGCTCACCTCACAATTACTGCATGCCGTAGCACTCCTTGTTTTTTTTGACGGTTGAGAAGATGGCGGCTGAGGAGGTGGTTTCTTCAGCCTTGCGATTTGCTGGTTTGGCAGGCTCTTCCACTGGTTCCTCCATTTGTGGGTCAGACCACTAACCTTCTTCAGGCTCTGCTTCTCCTTTTCTTTTTCTTGATTCATCCAGTATCTGCTTCAGATGTCCCACATAATGTAAAGCTCGCTGCAGAGAAGGGCTCCCTGAATAGCTTTATGGCTCGGCTTCAGCTTCCTGCTTCTTTGTCCTCTGAAGCTCTGCCTTCGCTGGGGTTTTTCCACTTACCATTGGCTGACTCGGCTGCTCCTCACTCTGCTTGTTCGGGATAGGCTGCTCCTCCCGTCCGTTCTGACGTAGCCGTCGTCCGTTGGCTCTGAATCAGCGGGCCGGAGTCCAGGTCGTAGTCGGGATTGGTCAACCTCAAAGCCTGTAGATCTCACAACAACTTACTGGCAGAAACATGGGAGGGGGCTTTGCATACCTTTTGTAAATCTACAATGCTCTGCCACTTCAGGAAGTGGAGATCTGACATCTGTTTGTGGAGTGTCTAAGAATGGAGCTGACGGCTGAGTGTTTGTGTGTGTAGGAGGTTTAAAAGAATGATTCTTATTCTTCTTGCGCCTGGGTTTCAGCTATGTATTATTGAAGTGTCCAGTAATATCACCAGACATGTCCAAACCAACACTCAAATTTTTAAAGCTGGCTTTACGCTCACAGCAAACGGCTTCCTCTCTCCAGGTCTGCAAAACATGCTTTTGCAACTGAATATTTTTATATAAAGTTCCTCACAAGAAAGCCCTGGATTGTAATTTCTCCCCCTCTGAGATTAATTTCTGCTCGATTTTCTCAGTTTCTGCAACGTCAAGGCTACCGCCTGATTGGGAATTCCCCTTTAATTCAATTCAATTCAGTTTATTTATATAGCGCCATTTCACAACAGATGTCATCTCAAGGCACTTTACAAAAAGAGTTATTACAATACAATGTTTAGTGTAGAAATTACAGAACCACAGAAGATTGCGTCGTGGAATTCTCAGCAATCCCTCATACTGAGCAAGCATGCAGCGACAGTGGGAAGGAAAAACTCCCTTTTAACAGGAAGAAACCTCCGGCAGAACCAGGCTCAGCACAAGCGGTTATCTGCCGCGACCGTCTGTGGCTTGGAGAATACACAACAGAGACACAGAAAGAGCAACAGAACCGATGCACAAGTTTGTTGCAGGACGTGGAGAATTTTCCGTCACTGCAATGCCATCTTAGTCAGGGTCGTCAAGCAGGGCTAATCCGGAGCACCTACTATAATAGAAAACAGGTTAGTGCTTGAATTGACAGCACATCATGCAGTTGGGGAGAAGTAGGAGAGAAAGTAGGAACAGACCCTAATAATGTCCTCCAACAGCCTAGCCTAAAGCAGCATAGCTACTAACATTAACCTGTCTCCTAGCTACTAGGAGACCTGGCTACCAACACTCTGTCTGAGTCCTCCTGACCCGTGGACGGTGTAGGGCCGGTAACGGCCCCCGTCATGCCGGGGTCTTCTCGGAGTCGGGTTGTTTGAGAATGCAGCCCAAAGTGGGTGGTAAACTCCATCTAAGGCTAAATACCGGCACGAGACCGATAGTCGACAACTATCTTAAGGAAAAATAGACAGAACTGAGAGGACAGAGTTGAAGAGGGCGAGAAACGTTTAAGAGATAAACGGGTGGGGTCCGCACAGTCTGCCCGGGGGATTCAACCCGGCAGGTAATGGGCGGCCGCACTGTGCGGGAGGATCCCCTTGAGGGACCTCTCTCCGGCGCTGGCTGGCCCCTGTGGGGCACATTTCTTCCGCGGCGGTAAGCGCGACCGGCTCCGGATCTTTACCTGGCTTACATTAATCTATCTCTACCTAGCTACTCTACCTCTTCCTATCTCTTCCTAACTTTTGACACTCTGCCTGACTACTAACATTAACCTGTCTCTTCCTATCTACCTGTCTGACCTGACTCTAACTACCTATAAACATATCTCTAACTGTAAGCTTTTTAGAAATCCAAAAGGAAATGAGTTCCAAGCAATCTTGCCCATACTTATCTTGCATTAAACGAAAGACAGCTCTGTCGGGAGCCGAAACACTGGATTATGCTAAGAAAATGAAACCCAGCAAAAACTCTTGTTAATAAAATCTGTTTACAAAACACCATAACACCGCATGTCAGACTTCGGCAGATTAAGGAAAATATAATTATAAAAGAGGAAACCTCTCTCAACGGGCGATGGGTCCTTCCCAACAGCGTACAGAGGACCAAGGATGACCAAAGCCCCGTTTCTCCGAAGATGGGAGGTCACGGGCCGGTCAGTTGTCGCGGGTCATCCAGACGACTTGGTTCTCCGTCGGAGTGGATCAGCAGTTGGAAGCCGGCCAAAAAACGTTATGGCGCAAAGAAATTTAGTCGCATTTAGACTCTTAATTAAAATGAGAGAGATTCCTTTAAAGGTTTGGAGGTTTTAATATGATTTGAATTGATTGGTCACATAGGAGGACAGTAACACATCAAAGTAAAATGCAGAATACTGAACTGTCTCAGCTCTATGAAAACAAGTATTTATTGTGTTCAGCAACCTTGCACCTATCTATTCTACGGACAAAAAACACTTCTCTCAGGGTGAAAATTCGAGACTTGAAGGCGCCTGGCTCCTTGACTAGGATTGACCTGGTTGACCTGGTTCCTTGACAGTGAACTTTGGCATATCTAAAGCGAGTCCATTCACATGAACAATCTCCATGGAGACGCAGATGTGGAACTTTTAATATCAAAAACACTATGGTAATAATTTGGGTTAAAGCATCACAAAATAAGACAAACTTTCACACTAAGTATACAAGAAGTCTCACAATTTCTCAGGCAATTAGATATCATCTGACCTTGGTTCACATGTCCAGCAGACAAATCATAATATTAAAAGTCCCACCACACCTGCCAGAAATACTTTTTTTTAAAATAAGTGTTTTGCTTTTTACTTTTGTCTAAAATATTAAACTGAAGATAATCTTTAATTCTCTGTAAGATTTGGAACATGGGATTAACAACAATAATGGTAATTCTTATTAATGAAATTATTCTTATAGAAAGTTAATTACTTGCTAAAAATATTTCAGTTTTATAGATCGGGACTTGAAATTTGATCAGATTTGAGGTTAAAAAATCATATAAGGATCGGAGGCCTAAAATGCTGATTGGCACACCCCTACTTGTTAGAATACAGAAAGCCTCATCCGTTGCCTCATGATGCTTAAAAGACGTAATTTACCTTACGGGCCTTTACCTTAATGCTGAAGTCAAACAAATGCTCAGAAATCAATTATTTTTATAGAATAATTAAATAGAGTCAACTTTTATTATTTTCTTCGACAGAATTGCAAACTGCACAGATGGTAGCTTCCCATAGAAAAAAGTACTATATATTAGACTTAATATTTAGTATATATAATAATGGATTTCTATAAACTTAACATAAAATGGTCACTTTGGTTGTAAGATTCAGATAATTATCTATTAAAAGCTAGACAATGTAAATGAGAATAAAAATGAAAAGTGTTTGTGACCCCCTTTCCCTGTTAATACCCTATGGCCCCCCTGGAAAAACTCTGCTAGATGTGCCCCCGCACAGTTACCAGTAGTCAGCTATGTAGAAATAATCTTGCTCTGCAAGATGTATTCTCGCAAGATTTTGAGTTTTAAAAACTCAGGAGAATCCATCTTGTGCCGCTCCAATCTAAAGCCTAGTTTATACTTCTCCAACAGCAAATTTGCACACAGACGCAGACGTAATGACAGAGACGTTTTTCAGTTATTGTACTCCGTTTCTTTCGCTCCATTCATTCTTTCGCTCCATCCATTGGAGGACGCTACTTTGCGCGTCCTCCAATCAGCTCAAAATATGCTACCTCTTTCACACAGTTGCTGCTGCAAAGATTCCAGATCAAATTGGCCGGATCACTCGGATCGGATGGGGCCACCTCCGGTCTCTCCTCCTCCTCCACTTCTTTCCCTCTCCACCTGTTGGCCTCCACCACTTGCTGTTATTGAAATTGGCCCTATTTTTTTCTGCATCTCCTTTCTGGCTTTTGTTCTCAATTTTTTTCTGTTTGTGATATGTTTGCTTTCATGAGAACAGTAAGGGGGAGGGCTCATCTGACCTCTCTCGGCTGTATTTGGTCCAGCCTAGAGTCGATTATGGTGCATTTGGTCAATCCAGCACCTTTCATACTTTGTACCCTTATGAGAAATACCGAACAAAACACAACAGCAACAAAAAAAAACCCCACAGGCCCAGCAGTTGGGATGCGGGATGTTGGTTTGGCTCCCCTGGATAAGAATTAGGGCAGGCCGACAGTGACAACTATGCTGTTGAGGGAAGGAGGGCTGGCACATCACATAACTCCCTGGTCCTAATCCATTGGAGACACAGTAAATGCCTAATGCCCCAAAAAAGGTGAGTCCAAAGTGGTAGGTGGGGGGGGAGATCATGTAATAAGGATAACGTGAGAAGATGATGAGATGAAAGATTATTGACGACAACGATGTTCTAACAAAGGACAGGGGAACGTAGAAGGGTATAAAAACACATGGGAGGCAATCAGGAAGACAATCAGGGAAACTCGGGGTAGCTGGGGATAAGTAAAGATGCAGAGACTTACAGACACAGGGCAAAACACCTTGCCATGACACAACAGGGCTGATTTATCAAAATTCCTGATAATGACCGCAAAATTGCCGTTTTTTGTTTGTCAGTAATAAAAGTAATTCATGCGGTGTAAATGTGCTGCTCTCTGCTGCATGCACACATCATATTGCAGGGTTAGACTGATTAAAACTGCAGCATGTCTGAATTTTGCTTTTAAAATGTCATATATAATGGCAATTATCATTCTGGTATTGTATATGATTACTGCATTTTATTAATTGGAAACCAGGAAGGTTAACCACTATGTGAGAAACTGATGAGGATCCATTAGGATCATGTGTGCTTAGCGCGTCTTCACCAGGTAGAGACATGATGAGAGTGGAGTGAGTTATGATGCGTCTGATGGGGGAAAACAGGTAAATATTTACATAACTATCAGGTTTATGGCCATTACAGTGTTAATTACTCTAAGGTTATATTGTGTGTGAATGACATTTTTCATTTGTCAATAATAAACCTATGTTGAATGTGGTAGCGTAAAATTAAGACATTCTTTTCAGAAGTACTAAAAATAGACGCTTAAATAGCCGGCGCAAACATTTTTATGATTAGTAAATCACACTGCTCCTGGAACGCCTACTTCTTTGCCTGTTCTCCTCCCAATATTTTGCATCGTGTTGCAGAAATGCCAAGATTGCATATTCATCAAGGGCAAAAGTGCTAAATGGATTGCATGCGTCTTGTTGCGGGTTTAACAGGCGCAATGTGCTCTGCACCGTGTTTATAGATCAGCCTCAGCCTCTTTTTGCGATGCTGAGCTCTCTGCGCGGGTTTTAACAAGCACAAACCATTGATAAATCAGGCCCGTAGTCGATTCCTACAGTTTCCATGTCATATAAATAGAATCTAGGTATTGCTGCTTGAAGGCAGAGATTAGTGACACATTTGAGATCTGAATCCATCTTTCCTCAGTGAAAAATATTTTATATTAATGGAAAACATTTGAGAGTTTCCCAGGAGCGGATGTCCCAATGTGTTCATCAAAAAGTCTGCATTGCTCTGAGAAATGACCCCAAAACCCAAGAGCTTTGTTACAGGCTCTACAGGCCTCACTGGGCATGTTAAATGTTAAAGTTCGTGAGAGTGTAGGACAGAAACTAGAGGAAGAAGGGTTATCATCCGAGACTGCCAGCATAGCTCCCAGAACACATATGAGACCCAACTGGTGTCATTCTATTCTATTCTATATGGTCAACTACAAAATAACTAGTATCCACAAACAGCCGTACCAATTGGTGAGCATTGTGGTGTAGGTGCTATACTGTGGGCTCGTTTGCGTGTTTTAAATATGTGTGTATTTAGTCCTAAATACTTATACTATGTAGATATAAAAAAACGTTATTAAAACTGGCCTTGGGGTTGTTACAATTGTGATGCACACAAAGACAGTAAAGAAATGAGAGGGGGGGGGGGAAATAGGTAAAAATAGAAGAGAGGAGGAAAGAGAATGAAAATATAAGAACACATCCTAGAGATATGCTTCAATAACTGCAGAAAGAGAGAGAAGACCACCAGAGGACTAAGAACCTACAATGACAAACAAGTACATATATAATACAATGACAAAAAACACATGGAAACGATGAACTCAAAATATCTTAGTGGCAACCACAGCAAGACATAAAGTGTCTTTGTAAACACCTGAAACTAAACACAATTTATTACAAAGAGACAATATTACTGAGCTCTACTGGTTGCTTTTAGAGGGACAGTGTGACTTAAATTTTAGATGAGAGGGTTCAGAAAGGTGTCTGGGTTAGGATTAGGGATAATACAGTACCTAAAATGAATAGGAGTCATTGAAGGCCCTCTCTTATACTTGAAAAAAATGTGTGTGTGTGTTTGCTAGTGTATATAATTTCAGTTCAATTCAGTTTTTTTATATAGTGCTGATTCACAGCAGATGTCAAGGCACTTTACAAGAAAAGTCATTGCAATACAATCATACAAACATTCGAATCAGTTTAAAATGTTTTCTATTGAAGAAATTCCAGCAGATTGCGATGTTATTGATGTGAAGTTGTGCCCTGAACATGCAGACTCCAACTCAGCAAGCATGTAGTGACAGTAGAGAGAAAAGATTCTCCTTTAACAGAAATAAACTTCAAGCAGAACTAGAACATGGCTCAGTATGAGTGGTCATCTGCCACAACCACCTGGGGATTCAAGAAGACGGTTACTGGGAGCATCATCCCAGTCGATGCCCACGTTCAACTTGGTATTGTAGCTGAGCAGGATACCAGACCAGGTGGGGCTTCTTATGAAGAGAAAAACACTGAGTGAAAACAAGGTTAACAGCCAAAATAACAGCAAAAAACAGTAGTAGGAGTGAAAAGTAGAAGAGTGATGAAAAGTGGTCAGTCTGTTCTCCAACAGTCTAAGCCTGTAGCGGCAGAATTATAAAATAACTCAGGATAACCTAAGCCATTCTAACTATACGCTTTATCAAAAAGGAAGGTTTTAAGCCTAGTCTTAAAAACAGAGTATCTGCCTCATGGACTAAAACTGGGAGCTGGTTCCACAGAAGAGGAGCCTGGTAACTACAAGATCTGCCTCCCATTCTACTTTTAGAAATCCTAGGAACTACCAGTAGACCTGCATTCTGAGAACAAAGTGCTCTATTAACATATGGAAAATCAGATCTCTGATGTATGATGGAGCTGATTATTAAGGGCTTTATACGTAAGGAGGAGGATCTTAAACTCTATTCTGGATTTAACAGGGAGCCAATGGAGAGAAGCTAAAATAGGAGAAATGCGATATCTCTTTTATTAATAGTTTTTTTTTTACTTTGCTGTTTAGTTGTGTTTTACTAGTGTAACACCGGTTACTTCGATCTGACCAACCAGCATTAAAAAGTGGACAAAATGCAAAGAGTCAAGTTTCCAAAAAGATAAATTTATTATAAGCTAATTAAAAAAGGCATGCTAAAAGTCCAGGTGTACTAATTGCCAAGCTGGGGAGAGCTCATTGAAGGAGATAGGGTCTGTGGGTCAAGTCCTCAAGCAGGCCAGGCAATGTTTCAGCTAATCCAGACCACGTTCCTCCTCTGGGCAAAGCCTGCAGGTTTTCTCCCAGCACACCTGGACTCTGGACACAAAGTTCACCAACCACAGAGAGCAACCGATTAACATGTCATTCTTTCAAAATACAAAATTAAACATGCAAAAGAAGGCAACATATAGTCCACCAAGTGTGCAGTTACCCTGGACACAAAGTTCACCAACCACAGAGAGACAGAGCATGGTGTGTCTGCTGCTTAAATAGAGCAGTGCTCCCATGAGCTGATTGAAAGCACCTGGACACCACACCCACACAGCAAACCACACAAATAGAATCAGGTGCTTAATACAGCTACCAGGTTACATCCCTCCCTGTTTGAACGGTCGTTGTCCCAACAACCACTCAGCATGCAGCACTAGACATCTCTGAAACGTTGAGGTGGTGCTCCTTTGGTCGCCCTGGTGGACCGCCTTTGATCTGCTGCCTCTGGATAGGTTCTCGTGTAGTTTGTGGGCCGCAAGCTCCCTCCAGTGTCAGAACCTGTAGGGACCCAAAACCCAACCCATGGAGGACCTATATGGGAGTGGGGGCCTCCCTGCTGAAGCTTGGGCACAAAGTCACGATGACCTTGCTGGCTTGGTACGACACTCTGTTCTGGTACTGGAATTAACTGGTTTGCGTGCACCACTTTCTCATGGTTTTCACCATCATGTCTAATCACATAGACAGGTAAGTTGGGGTCAGGCCGTGTTACTACTAGATAAGGTTTTTCTTCCCACTTATTAGCGAGTTTACCACGTCCTTTTGCCCTTTTGACCAGGTTGTAGTGAAGGTGGGGCAGACTTCCGGCCAAAGTAGACTTTCTGTCGAGCCATTTCGGAGTCCTTGAATTGGTTTGCTTTTTCCATTGCAAACTTGAGACGCTTTTGATGACAGGTAACTCAGTTCTCTACAGATGTGCAGCCAACACTTTCGGAGAGGCCCAAGAGACGATCCTGGGGGAGAGATCCATGTCTCCCAAACATCAAATAATGTGGAGTATATCCTGTTGTGCTGTGAATGGAGTTATTGTATACTTGCATCATTTCAGGTAGATGGTCATGCCAGTTTCTCATTTCCTCGCCCAGGGTGCCCAGTAAACCAAGGAGCGTCCGATTTAGCCTCTCACAGGAACCATTCCCTGAAGGATGATAAGGTGTTGTATTGCTCTTTGACATGCCATACAGATTACACACTTCTCTCATCAGGTTAGACTCAAAATTGGGCCCCTGGTCTGACAGCAACCGTTTAGGCACTCCAAACTGTTTAATAACCTTATACGATAATACCTTAGCTGTAGTGGTAGCCGTTTGATCTTTAGTAGGGGCGGCCCAGGCAAACTTTGTAAAGTGGTCCACCATCACAAGCACGTTATGGTAGGCATCCTCAGCATGTCCTATAGACAGAAAATCTAAAGAAAGCAATTCCATAGGAACTTTTGACTGTATTGGAATTAGGGGAGCTCTGATTTGGTTAGGCGCTTTGCGCAGCACACATGGTTGACATTCAGCACACCAGTTAGTGACATCTTTTAGCATATTTGGCCAGAAAAATCTATGCCGTAGTAATGCTTGCGTTTTCTCAGGGCCCCAATGGCCTGCTTGTGTATGGTACATTTGCCAAGCATTATAACGCTCACCCTCTGGAAGCAAGATTTGGAAAATCGGGTCCAATACTTTTGGGTCGTGCAGTCTTCGGTGTAATACACCTTTGATCAAAGTAAGGCGGTCCCAATGACTTAGGACTTGCAATGTCATCTTACTTTCATTTTTCCTCTCCGATCCATTTGGACGGTAGCCTCTCTGCACATACATTGCTACTCGTGCCAAAATAGGATCATTATTTTGAAGATTTTGCCATTGTACCTGTGTCCGTTCTGGTAGTACAGGGATGCCAACCGGGTCAGGTTCAGTTGAATTCATTCCACCAACACCAATACACATTGCTCTGGCCACTGCTACTCCAGTGGGGGTAAATGAAGGGATCTCCAGCCCCTCTGTCATCTCTTCCGAGTCCAGTGTAGGTATCTCTGGGGGAAAACGAGACAAAGCATCTGCACTTTGGTTAGTGCGCCCTGGTTTATACTTTTTCTCAAACTGAAAACTGGCCAAACGTGCAGCCCATCTTTGCTCCAAGCTACCAAGTTTTGCAGAATTCAAGTGTACTAGGGGATTGTTATCCGTGTACACAAGAAAAGGAGCACAATGTAGATATTCAGCAAACTTCTTTGTCACAGCCCAAGTTAGGGCTAAAAATTCTAGCTTGAAAGAGCTGTAATTTTTATCATTTCTCTCTGAGGGGCTAAGTGCTTGGCTTGCAAATGCAATCACCCTCTCCTTTCCATCCTGTATCTGACACAGGACTGCACCCAAGCCACGGCTACTGGCATCTGTGTAAAGGACAAAAGGCAAGGTAAAGTCAGCATAGCCTAAAATCGGTGCAGACGTGAGGGCATTTTTCAAGGTCTGAAAAGCCTCTAAACAAGTTTCATCCCAGTTCGAAAGAAGTTGCTTTCCAGAACCTTTTGAATTTTTTGGGCTTATTCCAGTTAATAAGCAATTAAGTGGACTGGCAATCTTAGCAAAGTCCTTAATAAAACGGCGATAATAACCAGCTAGACCCAGGAATGACTGAAGTTGTTTGACTGTTGTCGGGACAGGCCACTCTTTAACACACTTAACTTTTTCAGAGTCGGGAGAAATTCCTTCTGCAGACACTCTGTGCCCCAGGTATTGTACCTCCTTTTTCAGAAACTGACATTTGTCTGGCTTCAGTTTTAGGCCATGTTTCCCCAGCTTTTCCAACACAGAGTCCAGTTAAGCCAGATGAGAGTCAAAATTTGGTGAATATATTATCACATCATCCAAATAGATTAATACAGACTGTAGATTTTGGTCTCCAAGACATGTGTGCATTAATCTTTGGAAAGTAGCTGGTGCGTTGGACAATCCAAAAGGCATTCTTGTAAATTCATACAGCCCCATTGGTGTAATAAAAGCAGTCTTTTCTCTATCGTTTGGAGCAACCTGTACTTGCCAGTACCCGCTGGCTAAGTCCAATGTGGTGAAAAATTTTGCTTTGCCCGAACTAGCTAGTGACTCCTCTATGCGAGGGAGCGGGTAAGCGTCCTTATGAGTCACTGCATTCAATCTGCGGTAATCCACACAGAATCTCAGGGTCCCATCTTTCTTACGCACCAACACAATGGGAGCTGCCCATAGACTGGTGCTGTGTACAACAATCTCAGAATCCAACATATCTTGGATCAAAACCTTCACCTCTTGGTACATTTGCGGTGGTATTTGACGGTAGCGTTCTCTGACAGGTGGTGCATCTACCGTTGGAATCACATGTTGCACTGTTGTTGTACATCCATAGTCTTCATCATGTGTTGCAAAGACAGCTCTGTGTTTATTGAGGAGAGCTTGGAATCGCTGTTTGTTTTCTGCACACAAGTCGGAATCATTGAAGTTAGGTGAGACCTCATGCTCAACACACACTTTATTTCCATCTGTACTCACTCTTACTGTCTTTGCACTGACTCGGGTCAAGGTCACATTATTCTCAGGAATTACATCTGCAAGGTTAACTTCACAAGTTTTAGCCAACAACTGATGTCTGTAAAGATGCATTGGTAAGTTATTTGGATTTCTGACTTTTATCAAAACTCGTCCACATTAAACTGTTGATAAGGAATGGGCAATTAAAAGTCCACCCACCTCAAGTGGTTCCACCAAGCACTGATAGTCTTTCCCATCAATTCCTCCTTTGGTCCGGCCCCACAGCAGGACTTCACTTTGGGCTGGGATTTGGACAGGATGACGGTTGATTGTCCTCACATATCCAGTTGTACCCTCAGAATCTGCAAACCGAGCCTGTCTGGAGCAGATTTTAAACGCCATAATCCATGCTTGTTGTTGAGAAGGGTCACTGGGCATTGAGGAAATAGTGTGATTATCCCTTTCTTGCCAAAGGCGAAAAAATTATGTTCATCCCCACTACAACGTTAGTGTCAGTTTGGCAATGGTCTTTCACAATCAGGAAGCCACAGTCTGTCAACGCAGTTTCAAGTACTTTAATAGGGAAGATCACATATCCCAAGTAGGGGATGTTAAGTCCATTAGCGGCCTCTAGTATAAGCCAATGGCCTGCTTCCTCCAACTGATTGTCCTCTTTGGCAAAATGACTCAGAAAATAACTGTTTTTCATTAGCGAAACATTAGACCCCGTGTCTAAGATGCAGCGAACTGGAAAATTTTCAATCATCAAATCAACATTTGGTACTTGTCCAATCAGTTTGTTTGCAACTCCCGCCTTAGGCCCTTTAAATTCTGGGTATCGCACTGTATGGGCCGCTACAGTGGTGTCAACTAGTTTAAAGAGGCTGATCTTTGTCTAACATTACTAAAGCGAGCAATGTGGCCTGACTGGTTACAATTATTACATTCGCGAGCGGCCCCTCCCCCCAGGTCTTTTCTGAGAGAATGAAGGATTCCAGCCTGAAGAGTGGGCTGGCTCAGGTGGAGCCCTCTGCAGCTCAGACCTAATGTCACCAATGATGGTTTTAGAAAGTTCCTTAAATTTAGTCGTCATTTGAGCATTCATTTCTTCTCTTAGTTGTAACTTGAAATGTTCAAAATCATTAGTGGGCACAGTTTTACTGTCGTGCCCCTTCAACATGAGACATTGAGCCTGTTCAAATACCTCACCATAGGCCTGTTCTCTCAAACATAGTTAATCTTTAATAGTTTCAAATGCGAGCGAATCATCCAACAAAACTTTGGTTCGGAATTCACCCCTGGTTGCTGGATCTCTAAGGCCTTCAATCAAGTGGTCTCGAAGTAAGACATCCTCATCATTAATCCCTCTTGAGTCTTTGTTTTTAAGCCTGTTAAAATCCTCTTGTAATCGAAGAGCAAAAGTACTAATATCCTCATGTGGCTGTTGCTTAGCATTGAAAAATTGTGAACGCAAAACTGAGGCAGTGACTTTGTCCCCATACAGCTTGTTAAGTTCTGTAAAAATCTTTGCCGTTGTGTCCCGTGATGTGTAGCAGAGGTTGCCTGGTCTCGCTGCTGTTCTGGGCTCATTAGGACAACAACTCCATCAGGCACACTGTCATCATCCATTGTCTCAGAATGCAACAACTGTGGGTCAGTCACCAAGCCAGGTTCCGGTAGATGTGGTTTTTCTGCCACTGGCAAGCTTGAAGATATAGATGGTACCACTCTGAGCTCTGACCTGTGGAGATTTTTTCCAGGGCAATTGCCATCACGAGGCTCTATTTTATAGACTCTTCCCTCGTCATCCATACTCTTCACAACCACAAAAACAGTTGGATCCCAGGCATCTTGGATTTTATTGCGTCCTGTGGGGTGGTTTCTCTTATGAACAAGAGTTCCTGGGAGGAGAGGGGAAACAGTTGGCTGATGATGTCTGTTCCTCTTTTCCACAGCCTGTTGCAGCTGGTCTTTAGCATGAAGGAAAGCAGTGTTTAAACCTTTTTTATGTTCATCAATCCAGTCTTGCACT
This sequence comes from Apricaphanius iberus, assembly GCA_028564705.1. NCBI lineage: Eukaryota > Metazoa > Chordata > Actinopteri > Cyprinodontiformes > Aphaniidae > Apricaphanius > Apricaphanius iberus. The sequence goes on from JAPXFQ010001885.1 coordinate 570,287, forward strand.
GACCTTGACGAAACTTCCTCTGGCGATGCTCCCAGCAAAAAATCCACCGGCAACTGGGCCTTTTGGCCAAACATTAACTCATATGGAGAATACCCTGTGGATTGATGTTCTGTTGTGTTGTAGGCATAGAGGATCTGAGGGAGGTGTTGTGGCCATTTTCTCTTTAGTTCCTGAGGGAGGGTACGCAGCAAGTCATGCAAGGTTCGATTAAATCTTTCACATTGTCCATTACCCTCAGGGTGGTATGGCGTGGTCCTGCTCTTTTCAATGCCATACAGATGGCATAAACGTTTTAGCAGGTCTCCTTCAAAGCTCTTTCCTTGATCACTATGAATACGTTTTGGTACTCCGTAAATGTAAAACCACTTTTCTGTCAATACCCGGACAACAGTGCTTGCTCGCTGGTCTGAAGTTGGGTAAGCCTGGGTGAATTTAGAAAACACATCTGTGACCACCAGGACATTCTCCCTTCCATCACTGGCCTTCTCCAAACAGGTAAAGTCAATTGCAATCACTTCCAGTGGTTTTGAAGCCACCAGACTACCCCGCAATGTATGGATTTTTGGCTGCACTGCTTTCGCCAATGTACACCGATGACATTCTTTACAATATTTCACAATGTCACGTCCCATGAATGGCCAATAGCACCTTTGTCTCACAAGGCTTGTGGTACGTTCAATTCCTTGATGGCCATGATCATCATGGAGGTTTTTCAACACTTCAGCCTGCAAACACTGAGGCAACAGTAGCTGTAATACAACTTCTCCTGTCCCTGGCGTCCTAATCTCACGATATAAAACACCCTCTCTGGATGTGATACGGGACCACTGCTGCACCAGCTTCTTGATGGCCTTGCAATTTGTCATTTGTTTTAATGGGGGTTTTCCTTGCTTCCAATACTGCAAAAACACCCCAAGCGCTGGGTCTGCAGATTGTAAAGCGATTAGATCCGCCTTGGGCCTGGATGGGAAAGCAGCTATCATCTGACACATAGATGAAGAGGAGGGGGCTACTTGTGACAAGACTTTGGCCTGTTTGTGGACTTCACGGGGCACATTTAAACCAGGAAGTAAAAGGGATGCACCAACAGAGTGCACCTGCCGTGACAGGGCATCAGCATTTCGATTGGATGGTCCTGGGCAGTACTTTATTTCAAAGTCAAACACCGCTAACTCAGATTTTTAAATAGCTGAGAGGGTTATTGTGCGTAAACACCAAAAATCTGCTCCCCCACAGGTACTCTCTAAACTTCTAGGTAACAGCTCACTTAAGTGCCAGAAACTCTAATTTCCGAGAGCTGTAGTTCAACATATTCTTCTCTGTTGGTCGCAGTCCCCTACTTGCAAAAGCAATTGGTTGAAGTTTTCCATCCTTTTCTTGGGACAACACAGCCCCAAGACCAGAGTGACTGGCATCTATTTCAAGTACAAAGGGTTTAGTGAAATCAGCATATGCCAAAACCGGCGCAGTCACAAGCAATTTCTTGAGTGTTTGGAAGGCATTCTCACATTCACCACTCCAACAATGACCAATCACGCTTTTTCCAGGGACCTTGCATTTTTTTCTGGTGCCATTTAGCTCAGTGACCAGCTTATGGAGTGGTGCAGCATATTTAGCAAAATTCTCCACAAATATCCGGTAATAGGAAGCAAAACCCAAAAATGATTGCAGCTCGGTGCAAGTTGTAGGCCGTATCCATTCAGAAACTGCCCTTATCTTTTCGGGGTCAGTTGCAACTCCTTCTGCTGATATAACATGGCCAAGATAGCTAACCTCAGACTGAAAAAAATGACACTTTTGTAATTTCAACTTTAGCTTATGTTCTTTAAGTCGAGTCAGCACAAGGTTCAGTCGCTGAAGATGTTGATCAAATGAAGATGAGAAAATGACAATATGATCAAGATATAACAACAAAGACTGGAAACTCTGGTCCCCAAAGATCCGCTCCATCAGCCTCTGGAAAGTACTGGGAGCGTTACATAGGCCAAAGGGCATCCTGTTGAACTCGAAAAGCCCAAAAGGTGTACAAAATGCAGTCTTTACCCTGTCCTTTTCAGCTACTGGAACTTGGTTGTACCCACTTGCAAGATCTAAAGTTGAAAACCATTTTGCACCGGCCAGAGCATCCAGGGACTCTTCAATCCGTGGAAGTGGGTGAGCATCCTTCCTTGTTTTAGCATTGAGCAGCCGGTAATCAACACATAATCTCATTTCCCCATTTTTTTTAAAAACCACCACAATTGGGGAAGAGTAGGGACTACAGCTTGGCCTCACCACCTCCCTTGTGACAAGTTCCTGGATATGAGCTTTTACTTGTTCATATTGAGAGGGGGGTAACCTACGATAGCGTTGCCGCACAGGATTATCGTCACTCAATGGGATTTCATGCTCCACCAACGTGGTGCATCCCAAGTCCCCCTCTCCCTGACTGAACACTGCTGTGTTTTTCTAACAATTCCATGACCTGCTGAATCTGATCAGAAGATAGATTAGTCCAAGGGAATCTTGAGAGGTCTATTGGGGACTTGGCTTCAGCTAACACCCCCTGGACTACAGCTACAGTACTTCCCTCCTTAGTTTCCTCCACAAAAGCCAAACTCCCTGAAAGTGGTGCATCAACCACATGGACCTCACCCAACTGTGTGTAGGGCTGTAACCAGACCTCTTCAGTGCCCACGTTAACCACTGGGATCTCTACTCTCCCTCTGTGAACAGGGAGAAGTGCGGCTGAAACTACAATGCCCGCTGGAAGGTTATCACCTGTCACCAAGGGCTCAAAAAGCACAGAAGGGAGTGTAACATTTGCAGCAGAGGGGCAAATAATATGAACCCATGCCAGGGAACCAGCAGGAATACGGACAGCTCGACCATAGACTTTGGCTTTTCCCAGACCCTCTTTTAAATTCAAGGCTTCAATACGATGACACATGGAAAGACTCTCCTTCCACTCCCTACTGGCAGTTCTGAGAACAGGTGACTCAAAGAGACTATGACCATACTGTTCAAAGAGTAGGCTGTAACAGTGGTGTATGATGTTCATTCCCAAAAGACCCGGCACAGCCCGCAGCTGTGACTGGTTGGGCTCACCTGGGGGGGTCCTCTACTACTAGCACACCCATGTTCTTCAAAGTTTTACCTAACACAGTGACATCTACTTCCATATAGCCTTTATAGGGTATCCTTAATCCATTAGCTGCCTTAAGGTGTAACCAGTTACACTTTTTAAGCTGCCCAATCCCTTGGGAATGGAAGTACTTCTCAAAGAAGCTTTCTCTAATTGTAGAAACCATTGATCCAGTATCTAGCAAACATGACACCGCGACACCCCCAAGGGTGATTTCCACAACAGGGCAATCTCCGATGAGGTAAGATGGATCCCTTAATAGATCTCCTGGTGAGCCCACAAAACCCTTTCCTGGTGCCTGGCTCTCTGCATCTGAGGGAGCTAGTTTCCTGACAGCTCTGACTCCAGGCCCCCCTCAACTACGTGCACCCTGGCTTCAGGCTCAGATGGGCGGGGGTTTAACCCAGTTAAATTCACCCTACAAAATCGTGCAATATGACCAGTCTTATTACAGCGATGGCAAACGGGTCTGCCATCTGCCTGGAAACGGAAAGCAGGTTTTGGAGTAGGAGTGGGCTGATTCGGGGGAGGGAGTTGAGCCACTACCTGCTTCATAATAGAATCTAGTTGAGCTTGTTGTTTACGCAAACACTCCTTTATCTCAGCAATGTCATCTTGGTGCTTAGCACCGTTTACATTTACTTCCACATTATCCACCATTTGACTGTGAGTATCACAGGAGTGGGCACGGGATTGTACTCTGCTTCCCTGTCAAGCCGCTTGCGCCCACTGAAGGGCAATACTTCTTAATTTAACAAAGGAAAGACTTGGCTCTCGTATTACACGTTGCTTCAGTTCTCTCCGTAACATATCATGCACATGTTCAATAAACTGGTCGCGTAACAGAACATCAGAGTTTGCCATACAGTCAGGTTTTTTTCGTATTACCACATCCATTAATGACTTAAGAGCATGAGAGTAATCTCGCAGGGACTCCCCTTCATGCTGAATGCGCTGAAAAAACTGCAACTGAGCTGCCACATATGACTGTGAGCAGCTATAATTTTCTAGCAGAATAGCAAAAATCTTTTCTGGGGAATCCCTGTTAACACTCTGGTGAAAGTTTACCTCCGCTCTTGCACCACCCTCCAAATGGTCAAGGATAAAAAGTAGCTGTTCAGCTACTGACATGTGTCTACATTCCAGACATCTGCGTACCTCATCAATCCATTGTTCCACAGTTAACAGATCAACAGACATTTTTCCAGTGAATTTTGGACATTTACGTTCTCTGGGTACATATATAAAGCGCACGTTTGTTGAGTCATTTGCCCCACCGCTACCAGCAGTCATACTTGGAGGAGCACTGGAGGGGCCTGGTGCTTCATCAGGAACTTGAGAGGGTTCCCTCAACTGTGCTCTCAATTGTTCATTGGCATCCTTTAACTGCTTCAGCTGCTCCCTCAAATCCTGCAGATCTTCCATTCTTCTGATCAGCGGTTAAAACAAGCTGAAGGTAGCCAACCTGGCTCCTGGTTTCCCCTATGGTTGTAGAACTGTCGCTGTTTTTTCTCTATCCCCTCCTCAAAAAAAAAAAAAACCCAAAGAAACAAAAACAAAAACTGCTACTGAAAAAAAGGAAAAAAAAGAAAAGAAAATTACCTAGCCTAACCCTGCCAGCAACGCCAAATGTAGTGTTAAAAAAAGAACACTAATCAACCCGTAAAGGGGAACCACCAAGATACCAGGTTAGTGTCCGGAATAAACAGAACAAAAGGCTAGGATTTTCAAATACAATAATTTTATTTAACAAATTCTACGATAAGAAGAAAATGACTAAAACATCAAAAGCAGATTATGGACAGGTGCTATAAAAAGACTATTTGGCTATGATTTACTTAGCCAATCATAGGATAGTCAGGCATTAACCACAGCTAGAAGGCCTAACACATCACAGGACCCAAAACAAAATACATAAATACATGCAAATATATTCCAAATCCACATAACTTAAATCACTTCTAATTCAGACACCACCAAAACCAATTCAGGGTTGTTTGTACAACAAAAGAACATGGTCCTCTATATTTCGACCGTAACTGGATTCACCTGCACTATAAGGACTGGAGCCCCAGGATATTGCACTCTGTCCAACCCTCTAGAAAACCAATACAAATAAAACAGAGGAGGGGAAGAAAAAGAAAAAACAGCAACAGCCTATTAGCACCGTCCTCTTAACGGTGCATTATATGCTGTTTAAATGTTTGTCATGTGATCATACCAATTTCTCATTTGCCAGGCATTAACCACACATGCCGATGCCTCAGGCTAGAACAAGAGCCTGTTCTCCAACCTGATCACTGTTCAACACTGAAGGGAAGTGATGAACCCACTCCAAACAAATTTCCCCACACCACTTGCTGTAATCAGCACAGCCTCAACCATACTGCTGGAGTGGCAAAATTAAAATCTCTCTTTTGGCCTTTCCCTCTAAGAAGCAAAGTGTCAGTTCCACTCTGAAGTCCACTGGTACTCCTTGCAATGCAAAGGTGGTTTCTAAACTGCTTTTCCACTCTCCGAGACTGATCTCTGAGTCTTTGCCTTTAAACTTTGAGGTCACCATATTAAACATAGGGGTCATGCCAAATGGTCTAATTGCTGGAACTTGATCGGGGTCACGTCTACTGGTACCAGGTTGAATTTGACTCTGGTCCATCATTTTGTCCACCACTTGTTTTTATTTGGTCAGATCCTGCCAGCAACGCCAAGATGTAACACCGGTTACTTCGATCTGACCAACCAGCATTAAAAAGTGGACAAAATGCAAAGAGTCAAGTTTCCAAAAAGATAAATTTATTATAAGCTAATTAAAAAAGACATGCTAAAAGTCCAGGTGTACTAATTGCCAAGCTGGGGAGAGCTCATTTGAGGAGATAGGGTCTGTGGGTCAAGTCCTCAAGCAGGCCAGGCAATGCTTGAGCTTGGGCTAATCCAGACCACGTTCCTCCTCTGGGCAAAGCCTGCAGGTTTTCTCCCAGCACACCTGGACACTGGACACAAAGTTCACCAACCACAGAGAGCAACCGATTAACATGTCATTCTTTCAAAATACAAAATTAAACATGCAAAAGAAGGCAACATATAGTCCACAAAGTGTGCAGTTACCTGGACACAAAGTTCACCAACCACAGAGAGACAGAGCATGGTGTGTCTGCTGCTTAAATAGAGCAGTGCTCCCATGAGCTGATTGAAAGCACCTGGACACCACACCCACACATCAAACCACACAAATAGAATCAGGTACTTAATACAGCTACCAGGTTACACTAGCTTAGTGAGTTTTTTTTATTTTGACTCAAAAGTTTTTTTTTATTTAGGAAATTCTTATTTTGTGCTTATCCCATATACATAGGTAGTAGCCTGCTGTTCAAAGAACTCATTCCATCATCAATTCTTTAATTACCACAGCCTTATCAGGAAGGTAATGTAAGATGACGGTTTAGATTAGCTAATATTGTGTATAATTACAAAAGCTCGACAGAATCAAAACTGTCCAAATGCAAATTAGGTTCTACAGTTCTCTCCAATGCTGGCTCAGTTACTGAGAGAGAAGTAATCACAACTGGAAGGATGACAGTTATTTTATTTTTCATAAAATTCTAATAAAGTTGTCCCATCCTATGGCACAACATTGATGTGAGGTTGTGCCCTCCACATGCAGACTCCAACCACAGCAATCCCTCAGTAATCCCTCATACTGAGCAAGCATGTATCGACAGTGAAGAGGAAAAACTCCTCTATATAAAACATTTTCATTAAAAGGTACATTAAACAAACATTACACAACCACAGAGCTTTTAGAGGGGTTCAGAATGAAAGTACAAAATTTCCTGAAAAAAATTATTATTATTATTATTATTATTATTAAATATATAATAAAATTTACATTTAAATCTGGCATGACAATGAGGTTGTCTTTACATCTACCAGGCAGTTAGGGCCGGGGGTTGCAGGTTGACAGATATGGTCTCTATGTTTTGCTGGGTAGATGTCTGTCCTGGAAAGCGCCTCCGTCTCACCCAGTATCTTACGCCACCAACATCAACTCACCCCGCCGCACCTGGATCACAGTAAAAAGGGAACCAGCACAATCAACCAAAAGCACCTGACATCCAACTCCCAAGGCTAAATTTTGTAGAACACAGATGCCAACTTTGCGGTACTCACGGACAAGGAGAGCTCCTCGCTCTGCAGCTTCATAATCAGGCCTTGCAGAATTCCCGATCTTCCTGGATCCGTGCCCGTATCCACTAGCGGCCCCTGGCGCACACACAGGCCAGCACACGGATGGGACACTCAACGTCTACAGCCCAAGGCTTCTGTTGCACCAAGTACCACCACAGGCAGGAGCTACTCCTCACTGGCCTAGCAGGGTCCGATCACCCTGTCGCCACTCGTCATCTGTGCTGTGGTGCGGGTGTCCTCTGCGTCAGTGTTGTCTAGCTCAATCTGTGTTTCCGGTCCTCCTCCCAATGCTCTCTCGCTGTGACCATGTCTCACCCCCTTATCCTTCTCCCCACTTTGGCAACAAGTGTGCTGATTGCAGTCTAACTAATTGATTACAACAGTCATGTGTGGGAGATCACAAATAAAAATGAGATGCTAACTTCAAGTACAAACAATTAAAACCAAATCAAAACAAACAATTAAATCACAAAAACAAAGCAAGCATGTAACACAATTTTACAAAGCACCACAAACCCATGCAAAAATAATATAAAACAAAATACGTCATTCCATTGTAAGGGGATTGCATGTAATGCAACATTATTTCTTCATTGTGAGAAAATAGATGTGTGAGAGCGTGTGAAGACAGTCAAATTTGTGAGTCTCATGCTCAATGCGTGAGAGTTGGCAGACCTGTGACAGCCTTCTTCTTGATAGTCTGATATTGATTTGATGTATAGTTAAACGTATCATCTTTTTGGGGTTTTCTGAAAAAATAAACAGAAGAAAACATTTTTGTATTATAGGAAAATCCATCAGAAATGCGATAAATAGCAACCTGTCAAACTCTTTCCAAAGCCTATGCGTGAAAGAGCAGTACCAGCAAATATGTCATGTTTTCTTAATGTCTCCACAGGAGCGGTTATTAACATTTATGTCTCTTTTAAACTTAACCATGTAGCGCTTGCAAGGTAGTTTGTCCAAGTTAGCTTGCCATAGTGGGATGTTTTCGGCAAGCGCAGGTCCCCCGAGGAGATCTGGTACCTACACTGGCTCAGGAGAGGAGCGACCGCAAAATATCATAAACTAGTAGTTTTAGGTGAAGCCTACACTAGATTGACCAACATAAAACATTTCTACGCCATCTAACACACACAGAAATGGCGACTTTCCTCCTGGATCGGTAAGCTAACTCATTTGCTAGCTCTGCTAATGTTATCCGTCAGTTAAACTCCTCTAGGATACATTCATCACTGGACACAGTTCAGGCTGGTTACTGCGCGTATCAACAGCAAACCAGACCACCCAACAGGTGGAATGATGATTTTATTGTTCTAACTGCAACCTAGAAAAACTAGATGTTGCTATCATGCTCAATTCTGTATCCAACATTTAACAGGAAGAAACCTCCAGCAGAACCAGAATCTGGCTCAGTATAAGCGGTCATCTGCCACGACTGCCTGGGGCGTCAGAAAGCAAATATTAAAAATGAACGTTTTATTTGCAATAAAATCCAGAGAAAAGCTGATTTCAACCATTAAATAAGCCAAAACAAGCCTATGAAAAAAAGGTTATTTTAGATTGTTGAACAAATTATAATGAAGTAACATACTTTTGGTGCTGCTAAAATGTTTAATAGTTTTTTTAGTTGACAAAAAATTATTTCTGAAGAATATAAATACTTATGCTTTTCACATATTTGGGTATATATCCTGCTCTACATATATTTGGGTAAACATTTTTACCCAAATATATGTAGCGCATACATAAACCGATCTGATCAGGAGATCAGATCGGTTTCATTCAAACAGAATTCTGGCACCGTCAGAATTCTGTTTGAATGAATTTTGTTACTGCAACTACGACGTCAACACACTAGGTGGGACACATGGTAGGAAGCTGGAGTGGCTAGGTTAGGGTTACAGAACCCAAGCATGTTTGGGGAGAACATGCAAACTCTTTCTACATGTGACTTTCTCGCTGCAAAGTAGCCTGTGGTACCAGGCTTAAAACCTTCTGTCATAGTAAACTTTATATTAAGAATGATCTGTTCTGTATTATTACATACTGACAGTACTGTGTGCTATTTCTTCATGAAATAATGATTTAATCTGATTGTATGACACCCTATGACTTAGGTCAGGTCAAATGAACTGATATTAAATTCTACATCCTGTGTGGCCATAGAAACGACCCTCTGTACACTGGACATTCTGACATTTTGCTAGATTGGGCTTCTGTATCACCTGAAGAAGCCTGAGAGTCTACAAGACTTCAACCTGAAGAAATGTTTAATGATATATTGATATCAGTAAGGTTGACTAAAAGGCTGTTAGTTGTTGGGAAGCAGGTCAATTTTTGTATGGTTCCATGTAATACTGTTCTGTGTTGCTATGTGTGTGTGTGCGCATCAACCTACCCCCCGACACACACACACATTGAGGTGAAAGAAATTAAAGGGATATAGCTGCTAGAAAACAGATGAATGGCAGCACATCTGATTTTTCCCCCTACTCAATCAATATGATTTTCCCAAGTAAGAAAATGCTAAAAATGTGTATTGAAGGTAAAGATGCCTGTTGTGAATATGTTAGTTTGCGTAAGGTAAGAGAATTCCTCCTCATGCTGAGTGGTATGTCTGCATTTTGTACTCACCTTCAGAATTATACGCGTACCTGGATATGTAAAATTCTAATTCCTTTTCAGGTTATCAAAAAGGAATTGTTTTAGGCCTAGCCTTAAAAACAGACAGAGTATCTGCCTTAGGGACTAAAACTGGGAGCTGGTTCCACAGGAGAGGAGCCTGATAACTAAAAGATCTGCCTCCTATTCTACTTTTAGAAATCCTAGGAACTACTAGTAGACCTGTATTCTGAGAACAAAGTGCTCTGTTAGGAACATAAGGAACAATAAGATTTCTGATGTACGATGGAGCTGCTTATTAAGCTCTTTACAAGAAAGGAGGAGGATCTTAAACTCTATTCTGCATTTACCAGGGAGCCAATGGAGAGAAGATAAAACAGGAGAAATGTGATTTCTCTTTTTAATATTCATCAGAACTCTTGCTGCAGCATGTTGGATCAACTGAAGGCTTTTAATTACATTTTGAGGACTTCCTGGTAATAAGGAATTACAGTAGTCCAGCCTTGAAGTAACAAATGCATGGACTAGTTTCTCTGCATCACTCCTGGACAGGATGTTTCTAATTTTAGCAATATTCCGGAGGTGAAAGAAATCAATCGTAGAAACCTGTTTAATATGGGATTTAAATGTCAGGTCTTGGTCAAAAATTACACCAAGGTTATTATTGCCAGAGGCCAAATTAATGCCATCCATATGAAGTGATTGGTTTAGCAGTTTTCTTTTTAAAGGTTCTGGTCCAAAGACAACAACCTCTGTCCTGTCTGAATTTAAAAGTAGAAAATTCAGAGTCATCCAGGTTTTTATGTCTTCGAGACATGCTTATAATCTACCTAACTGATTGGTTTCATTAGGTTTTATGGATAAAAATATCGTGTTTCATCAGCATAACTGTGGAAATTCATTCCATGTTGTCTAATTATTTTACCAATTGGAAGTATATAGTAAAGATAATCCGTCCAAGTACATAACCCTGTGGTACTCCACAAGTAACCCTTGAGTGTGAAGAAGATTTATAATTAACATTAACAAACTGGAATCTGTCAGACAGATATGATTTTAACCAGCCGAGTGCTGTTCCCTTGATCACTACATGTTCAAGCCTTTCTAAGAGAGTGTTATGATCGACTGTGTCAAAAGCACCACTGAGATCCAACAAGACCAGAACAGTCACAAATCCATTATCTGTGGCCATTAGAATATCATTAGTAACTTTCTATTTTTTATTTTTATTTTTTTTTACGTGTCCTGTCTAGCAGTTTGCCACTCAGAATTGGTGTCTGAGTACCAAGTACAAGCCCAACAGATTTACTTTCCCAAGCAGAGTATTACAGCTTTGCTGTAATACTCCACTTGATGTATATGTATTAAATAATCTTTATTAGTAATTACTGAGGGTTCAATTTCCTGAAGTCATGGACACGAAACTGAGACAAGAAGGAAGAAAGGAAGAAGGTGAAGAAAAGAAACTGCACCAGCAGAGGCACGAACTGACGACACAAGACAGGGAGACAAACAAAGAACACAAGAAAACATCCCAGTCCTCCACCTCTGCCGGATGTAGCCATGCTACTACTGCCCGATGGCCGGGAGGCAACCGAACCCAGCATCCCCACCCACCAGCCCACACCCCACCACCCGGTCAGTCCACCGCGGAGGCCGACCAGCACCGGTCAAAGGGCCCCCACCCCAGCACCCTGCAGAGTGCTTGGACCAAGACCCAGGAGCCATGTCCATTGCCAATTTGACAGATCGGGCCGAGAGATGCCGGCCACCCGCCGCGGCCACCTGCCGCGGCCAACCGTTGACACCCCAACGTGCAGGCGCGGCAAGGGGGCATCGGGGAGCCAGCGACAAGAACCAGCCCATTGAGATGGAAAAGGCAGCAGTGCCCATCGGTCGACCACAGACCCCCCCCCACCCCCCCACCGGCCAAGCCCCGGCCAGGGCCACAGGCCGGGGGGCATGCAGCCCCAGAGCCCCGAGGCCCAGGCCCAGCCCAGACCCCCCCCAGAGCAGCACAGCACCAGGCCAATAATCAGTGTCCGCCAGCACGACCCCGCTAAGGCGGCGCATGCAGCCACTAGGAGTCACCACACAAAGCCCCCAAAGTCCCACCCCAGGTGAGATTCACGGCACCTACCGCCCCAACCGCAAGCGGACCCAACCCCGCGTACCCCTAGCAGTCACCACCAACCCTTAAACTCCACATCGGCAACCATGTCCCACAGAACAAAATCACGGGCCCGACCCCACTAGGTGTTGGAGCTGATCAAGGGAGACCAGAAAGATTGATCAGATGTGGAGGCGAAGCCGTTTCTAGACCAATGTAATCCAGAAGGAGATCTCTATATTGATTAATATTCAGAGTATTTTTATTTTTCCAGTTCAAGAGGACATTTTTCTTAGCAATGCATAAGGCAATGTGAACTAATTGCATAGACTTGGTATCCATGGTAACTTAATCTAAATTTCCCAGCAAGCAAACTGTGGTAGAAGGTGTGATATTACATTTCAGACACTTTGATAGGTCTTCACATATCTGGTACCAATATTTCTTGACAGGTGGGCAGAACCAAAGAGCATGAGTATAATTGTCTGGTAGATTGCTTGCACATTGTAAACAGGTATCAGACGGCGTATAACCCATCTTGAACATCTGTTGCCCTGTATAATGCACTCTATAAAAGATTTTATATTGTATTAATCGTAGATTAGTATTTTTAAGAAATTTAAAGGTTCTTAAGGAAATCTTAGACCACAGGTTTAGGTCAAATGAGATGGACAAGTCCATCTCCCATTTTAAAATAGGAAGGGCTATTGATTCATCTATTCTATTGAATATTTTGTATATTTTAGATAGCAGTTTGGGAAGGTTAAGATTAAGAAAGTCTAAAACATTTCCTGGAATTTGTAAATCAACTGTATTGAGCCTAAATTTATTTTTTATAATCGATTTAATTTGTTGATATTCTAAGAATTTATTCTTGTTAATTCCGTATTGTGTAACCAATGTATTAAATAGGATAAAGTCTGTTCCATCAAACATATGCTCCAGGTATTCAATTCCTTTACAACTCCAGTTTGGAAAGTTGATCATGCATTTTTTTTGTAAGATATCCGCGTTGTTCCAGATGGGTGTACGCCTACATGGGACTAGTAAGGTCTCAGTCATTTTAAGAAATTCCCACCAAGCTGTCAGAGAGGAGGTGATACTAATACTTTTAAAACATTCATTTTATTTTATATTTGAGCTAATAAATGGTAGATCTGAAAGTTTTATCTTATTGCATATTGTCTGTTCAACATCTACCCAGCACTCATCGATATAACTTTGTTTTACCCATCTTTATGTGTATTGGAGCCTGTTGGCTAAGAAATAATGACGAAAGTTTGGTAGGTCTAGACCTCCTTTATCTTTGGACTTCTGCAGTGTTTTTAAGCTGATACGTGGGGGTTTATCTTTCCAAAGAAATTTAGAGACAGAAGAGTCCAGAGATCTAAACCAATCAGGTGATGGTTTGCTTGGGATCATTGAGAATAAATAATTGATTCTAGGCAAAACCATCATTTTTATTGTAGCTACCCTTCCAATAAGTGATATTGGAAGGGATTTCCATCTTGCCAGATCATCTTCCACTTTTTTTTAAAAGTGGGACGTAGTTTAGCTTAGATAAGTCTGCCAGTCTTGGTGAGATATGGATACCTAGATATGTAATATTTCCCGACCGGAGCTGTAAAGCAACAGGACTCTGGTAAGAACAGTTGATTGGAAGGACTGTAGATTTTAATCAATTTATGGAATAGTCTGAAACTCTTGAGTAAGATTTTATTAACTCAATTACCTGAGAGAAGGAAGTTTGTGAATGCTGTAGAAAAAGTAGTACATCATCTGCTTATAAACTGATTTTATGTTCTATTTTGTTGCATTGTATACCTTTAACATTATTATTTTGCCTGATTGCTGCTGCTAATGGTTCAATAAAAATAGCAAGGAGGGAGGGAGAAAGTGGACATCCCTGCCTGGTACCTCTCTGAAGAAAGAACCTTGATGATGTTTGATTATTGGTCCTAATACATGCTGTTGGTGAGCTGTATAATATTTTTAACCAGTTTACAAAAGAATTACTGAATCCGAATTTATTTAAGGCTGCAAATAAAAATTTCCAGTTAACTCTATCAAATGCTTTTTCTGCATCTAAAGATAATGTATTGGTTTGGACGTTTTTACAGTAGGAATAATCTATGAAATCTATTAATCTACGTGAATTTGTGGAAGAGAGCCTACCTTTTATAAAACCTGTTTGATCAGGATGGATTATTAGAGGTGTTATTTTCTCAATCCTTCTTGCAAGAGCTTTGCAAATTATTTTAAGATCAACATTGATAAGAGAAATGGGACGATAACTGGTAGGAGACATAGGGTCTTTTCCTGGTTTTAATATAAGATTGATGTAGGCAGAATTCATGTTTGGTGGTAATCAACCATTTTCCTTTGTTTCCTGTAACATTTTGTAAAATGTTGGTGCCAGAATATTCCAGAATTCTTTATAGAACTCTCCTGGAAATCCATCTGGGCCTGGAGCTTTATTATTAGGCATGGATTGGAGGGCCTCCTGGAGTTCAGACACTGTAAGCGGTGAATCCAGGGCCTTTGCTTGATTGTCTGAAAGTTTAGGAAGAGTTATTTTATCCAGAAATTATTCAATTTCATTATTTGATGGGTTTATCTCCGGTGTGTATAAAGTCTCATAAAATTCTTTGAAAGTGTTGTTTATTTTTTCAGGGTCATATATTATATTTCCAATTTTGTCTTTGATTGCAGATATAGTTGTTTTTTCTTCATTTATTTTTTAAGTGATTAGCTAAGAAGCTACCTGATTTATTACTATGTTCAAAGTTTTCTATTCGAAGTCTTTGGATTAAGAACTGTGTCCGTTTATTAATAATTTCATTTAATTCTAATTTTGCTTTCCGTATTTTGCTTAAACTCTCTTTATCCAGGGAAGCTTCTAATGATTTGATAGTTTCTTCTAATTCTTGAACATGTTTATTTTCTGTTCTCTTTTTATTTGATGAGAATGAAATTATTTTACCTCTAATCACAGCTTTCCCTGCCTCCCAGAGAGTGGATGGCGACATACCAGGGAGATCATTAAATTCCATGTACACTGTTAGACATTGCTGTAGTTTTTACAGCAATTTATCACATATCATACAGTACTATGCTGTAAAACACATTTTACAGTAAATAACTGTAATTTCATATGCATTTTGGGACTTTTAAGTCACGTGGTACTTGGTTTACAGTTTGTTACTGTAGTTTTCGAAATTACAGTAAGTTACTGTTAACTGTTAGTTATTTATGTATTTTTAAAGGAAAATTAATCAGTAAGAAGCAGTAAAAATATTTTTACAGTAAGCAACTGTAAATTGTATTGCATCAGCGGAGTTTTAGCATATTTACAGTTTATTACTGTAGTTTTTTTTTAAATCCAGTAAAAAAACAGGTCCACTTTGTTGTTTTGGTACATTACTCAGTGCTATTAATTGATCTAGGAGTTTATCATCTATGTAACTGGGACCATAAATATGCATATGTTAATGCAGATAGACTGCAATACTTTTATCCAATGCCAGTGTATCACATTCTGAACCTCCCAGTTGTTTGCTTGCATCACTCAGTGTGTTCTTTTCCCTAGATATGGAGGTCGTGTGCATTGAGGAAATTCAGAGAGTGCTACCTGAATTGGACCATGAAAGACTACTGGTCATTGCTGAACACCTCTCATCTGTAGTTGGAGTCACAAAAAAAGAGGATCTTCTCTTTGTTGAGAAGGATGACTTCCAGGAATATCTGACACCAATTCAGTGCCGTAAATTAATTCAGGCCTTCAAACAAAGAGGTGAGAAACATATTCAATGTATTCTAGTCTTTCAGGAAAGCCTATTTCATTATCTGTAATACTTAATGTAATGAACAATTAACATGAGTTTGTTAGTGTTTCTAAACGTTATTCAAATCTGGAATGCACTTCTTATAATATTATTTGAAACTAAATGAATTAAATGAATATTCATCTGAATGCACTTAAAGTTAGTTTGCTTGTTTCTGAGATTTTATATTCTATATTTATAATTCATCCCTAGAATAACTTGAGGTGAATTGCAAATATTTTAAATTAAATGTTTTCTACATACAACCTCTAGTTGTTTTACATTTGTAGTATTTCAAATAAAGAATGCCATGTTTTGTGACAGCTGTGTCTGTTTCAATTTAATATAATTGTTTGATTCAAATTATGAAAATTATAAAACAAGTCATTGAACATTAAAATAATTAAATTATCATTTTTAATTATTAAACAGTCTAGAGTATGAATAAAGATAAAGATTAGTACAGCACTGTACTGTAAGAAGTGTTTTTTTTACAATGGTGGTACTGTATTTCAGCTTACAGTACAGTACTGTAAAATAATAGTTACTGTACTGTAACTATTACTGTAAAGTTGAATTACAGTACCACCACTGGTACTGTAATTCAACTTTACAGTACTGCAAATATAACTGTAAATTGAAATACAGTATCGGTACTTTAAACTGAAATTACAGTAACTTACTGGCAACAGTGTTGGAAAAACATGAATATGCCATGATAAAAGTCTGTATGTGTGAAAGAAAAAGGAAGAAAAGTCATAAAGAGATTTGGTGACACTAATGTGGAAAAAAAAAAGAAAAAAGAAAGCAGTCAACCTAGTGCACAGCCCTACCCCTACCCACATTTACAAATATAAACAACCTGCTGAGCTGTGCTTTCCTTAAACTATAGTTGTCTGATAAAACAACTTCTATCTAGACTCTTTTAAATATGACTAATAAAGCCATGAAGTAACCTGAGGGTCCCTAAACAGCTGACCGTTAACATACAGTTTATCTACAGTAACTGTAGCCTTACAGGCCTCACTAATATGTTTCTTTCTAATTGGAAATAAAATGTCTTCTGTCCAGGATTTCTTTCACAAAAATTGATCATTAACGCTGTAATTCGTCCCCCGTAGCTCTCTCCCACGTCCTTTGACCTGTTCTTTCTGTTTAAAGTGTTCAAATTTGGCAACAATTGATCGCTGGCGGGTGTTGTTGGGTTTCTTACCTCCGAGCCGGTGAACCCGATGGAAACTGTGTCGCTTGGCAGTTTCAGCTGATGTTGGAT
Source organism: Apricaphanius iberus (assembly GCA_028564705.1). Lineage (NCBI taxonomy): Eukaryota > Metazoa > Chordata > Actinopteri > Cyprinodontiformes > Aphaniidae > Apricaphanius > Apricaphanius iberus. The sequence continues at coordinate 587,428 of JAPXFQ010001885.1, forward strand.
GAACTGTCGGACGGTTGTTTCAGCGTCTTCCTCAGCCTGCTCTGGGATCCCAGAAAAAACAAGATTATCTCTCTAAGATCGACTCCTTGAATTTTTTATTTTGTCCAGACAGCTGCGTCATCCCCTCGGTGAGTCTTTTAACGTCTTCTTTCAGCGTTTGATTTTCGGTAGTGAGCGAAGCTACCTGTTGTTGGCTGAATTCTTTCTGGCGAGTTGGTGGAAGTGCTGGTCTCAGAACGAGTGCGTTTCTGAGATGGAGTACTTATTGGTGCATCCGAAGCAGTTTTCCGTGACTTACCCATAACGATGTTATCAAAGCACTCGTCTAGGTAGCACTCCAGCGAATCCAATGTTTCCTCCTCCAGGTTGATTAGATGAAAGAAATAATTTGATGGTTAGTTTAAACGGACAGAAGCTGCGTTTGGTTCAAAATTATTGCCTTATTTTACCTGACATTGTTTGTTTATTTTACCAGTATACCGCCATGTTTACTTACGCACAGCTCTCGCGAGAACTCAGCAGCTCATCCCAAACTCTTAGAATATCATTAGTAAGTTTTACCAGTGCTGTTTCAGTGCTATGATGAGCTCTAAAACCTGTCTGAAATTCCTCAAACAGGTTGTTGCTGTTTAGATGCTCACATACTTGATTAGCAACTATTTTCTCAAGAATTTTGGATAGGAAAGGAAGGTTAGATATAGGTCTGTAGTTAGCTAAGTCATCTTGGTCCAGGGAGGGTTTCTTAAGTAAAGGTTTAATTACAACAACCTTAAATTCCTGAGGCACATATCCATTTATTAAAGATAGATTCATCATGTCTAGAATAGGGCCAGTAACCAGAGGGAACACTTCCTTAAATAATTTGGTTGGTATTGGGTCTAACATACAAGTTGAGGGTTTAGATGAAGCTAATATTTGTGATAACTCAGAAAGTTCAACAGAATCAAAACGGTACAGACATAAACATGGTTCTCTTGGATAAGAGGTGAAACGTCTTCAAAGACAATTTACCAAGTCCAGTTGTGTTCGATTGAAATATCCTTGAGATACACAAACAAAAGTAGTTTAATGTATTGTAGTTGGGACGAGGAAAACTAAGTATTAGATGTTCAAAAGAGCTGTAGCTAATAATTGGTCTAGGGCGAATTTGCAAATCTGAATGAAAGATGGTTGCAACTCCTCCTCCTCGCCCAGTACTTCTAGGAATGTGAAAAGTTAGATAATTGGAAGGAGTTGACTAATTAATAATTACAAAATCGTCCTGCTGCAACCAGGTTTCTGATAGGCAAAATAGATAAATTTTATTTTATTTATATATTATTTTATTTTCAATCTTATGTTTAATAAACCACATCTAATTGCCCTATTTCCTTGTTTGGTCCGAGTTGTATTTATTTTAATGAGATTTTCATAGTTTGCTTTTGTCAGGTTAACTTTAAGTCTAGTGTAGTGAAACCACAGTGACCGTAGCTATCCTTGTGAAAGTTAGATGTGTGTTTAACCTCTTATGGTTCCCATGAAAACCTGCCAAGAATGTGGCCCAGAGTTTCACCAGCCGGTCACATTTTCAGACTGTGCACCTGTTGTTGTGCATCATGAGAGGTAAAAAAAAATCCCCGTCAGTGCAGGGGATGAGCGCTGGAAAAATAAATTCATCGCTTGTTTTTCTGACTTTCGCACAATGCAGTCTCCCCTTTAGCACTTTAGCTTACATTAAAGCAAATGAAAACCATTGAACATTTTTTTTCCTCCCTCAAGCTGTTCTCCCCTTCCTGTGTCTGATCTTTATTTATAGTATTTGTTCCACAGAAGGACTGGCTGTAGAATGTGCTGCAAATCTCAGGAGTTTTATTCTTACTACTCTTTCTTTCCTACTCATTTATAAGTACTAAAAAAACTGTTAACTGTTAAAAAAGACAGATTCTCTTGCAGCCTAATAAGACCAATGCATTTTTGTGCAGTTGATGACAGAACAGATTACAGATATAATTTATTAATCCCAAAGGGAAATTCTAGTCTATAAAAATGACGTGTAGTGTGAGCAAGAAATAAAGTGAGACAAAGTGATCAAGTAAAAAGTAACAGATAAACTTAGAATAGTATAACTATAATAACAATGTAATATAGTACTATATAAATATAACAATAGAAATATAATATTAAAAAGTATCAATAGAAATATGACTATCACAAGAAAGAAGGCATTACCAGAGGTACAGAGTTCTTTTCTTAGACATTCTGTTAAGTTCGGACTTATAAAGACTGATGGCTACAGGAAGGAAGGATTTTCTATGTGTGTAACAAACAGGTGGAATGAGTCTGTTACTGAACAGCATATGGTAGAAAGGGTGGGAAAGACTGTTCAACATGGTTTTTAGCTTGGACAGCATCCTCCTGTGAGACAGCACCTTCAGAGAGTCGAGCTCGTCTCCAACAAAATGACTGGCTTTATGGATCATTTTATTCAGTCTGTTGGGATACAGAAAATAACAGCATTCTGCTTAGAGACGGAGAGTACTAAAGTTCAGTAACCAGCTGTGTTAAGCAGCACGGAATGGGAGGATTTATTAACCATGAGAAAAAAGACCAAATAGGGCTGAAAAAGAGAGGCAGGAAATGACTCCTAGCTACCTCTGGGTTCTGACTGACATGTTTTATGTCCCTGGGCCCTTTCTGTAAAATCAGAGGGCCATAATCTAGAGCCTTTAGTTCAGAGTTAATAAATAAGAGGGTTTGCAGCCTCTCTGCTGCACATCCTGTTAAGCAGCCAGCAGAGACAAGGGTCCAGTTCTGCTCCATTTATTATATATACAATCTAGATCAGATCTTGTAGTTGCTAGCTGATGTAGCTCATATTTTTATAAGTTAATGTTACAGCAGTGAGAAATTTGAATGGCTTACAAGCTTTAGTTTAAATAAAATATCTTTAATATATTTTGGCTATCAGTCATAAATACTAAATAGACCGAAAGGACTACTTTTCATTAATCATAGACTAAAATATTTCAAGCCTTTATTTCTTGGAATTTTTCAGCGATACTTAAATATGATAAAAACCCAAAACGGTCTCAGAAATGTGAATATAATTAGCATATGACAACCACTTTAAAAAGCATTTTTTAAATGTATTTTTAATGTATGTATGTATTAATGTAATAGCCTTAATACACTATCATAGGGAATACTAGACAGATGTCCAGAACACAGTAATTAACACCCTTGATAGGAGGGGAAGAGAAAAAAGCAACAGGGATAACCAGAGCCTTAAAAGGTGAAGAAAATATTTCTAGCGAACATGGCATATAAGACATCATCAGATTGTTTAAATAAAACTCAGTGAGGAGGCCTCTCATCTCGTTCCCTTTAGGCAATGACTGCACCTCAAGGGATCCTTCTGTGAAACTCCTGAAGTTTGCAGATGACACCATCATCATTGGACTCATCCGTGACAGCAACGAGTCTGCATACAGAAAGGAGGTGTAACAGCTGGTCCTCTGGTGCAGTCAGAACCACCTGGAGCTAAACCAGCTCAAAACTGTGGAGATGACAGTGGACTTCAGGAAGAGACCCCCATCAACATCTCCTCTCATAATCACCAACAGGTCGGTCCCCACAGTGGAGTATTTCAGGTTCCTAGGATCCACTATCACACGGGACCTGAAGTGGACCTCCCATATAGATTCTATAAGGAAGAAGGCCCAGCAAAGGCTTTACTTTCTGCGTCAGCTCACAAAGTTCAACCTGCCTCAGGAGCTGCTGACCATATTCTACACAGCAATAGTCCAGTCTGTCCTGACCTCATCCATCTCTGTCTGGTTCGGATCCGCCACCAGGCAAGACAGGGACAGACTGCAGAGAACAGTCAGGTCTGCAGAGAGGATCATTGGTACTGATCTCCCCTCCATTCAGGACCTGTACCAGTCCAGGATAAGGAAGCGGACCAGGAAAATCACCACCTCCTCCCCTTTGCACGGCGTTACAGAGCGCTGTACTCCAAAACCACCCGACACAAGAACCGTTTCTTCTCCCAGGCTGTCGCTCTGATGAACTCTGAGTAGTCACAGAGAGTCAGTCCATTCACATGAACAATAAACTGTAACTCTGCACTGTTGTATATACTCACTGTACAATAACCCCAGTTTGGTGTATATATTATCCTTTATTATTTATTTGTATTTATTTTTACTTCACTTATTTAGGTTCTATACTAGAGAGAAAAGTTGCCAGAGTCAAATTCCTTGTATGTGTCATACTTGGCCATTTAAGCTGATTCTGATTTAAGACCAGTGTAATGTGCTCCTGCCTCCTGGTCTTCATCAGGAGACGTGCTGCTGAGTTTTGAAAAAGTCTGAATAACTGTTTTTGGGAAGAGCAGAAAGTAGGGCATTACAGTAATCGATTCTAATGGTGATTAAAGCATGCATTAGTGTCTCCGTATTAGCCTGAGAGAGAATGGGACGGACTCTGGCAATATTTTTTAGATGATAAAAACTTATTTTAATAATGTTTTTAATGTGTGGGATAAAAGTCAGCTCAGAGTCAAAAATCACACCCAGGTTCTTCACTTGTAAAGAAGGATTAAAAGACAGTGATCATAGTTTTGGTAAAAGTTTCTCTCACTGAACCTCATGACCGATAATTACAACTTCAGTTTTTGTCCTGTTTGAGCTGGAGAAAGTTTTCTGCTATCTAGGTTAACTGGGTTAGGTTGACATCCATGTTAACTCCATGTCTTCTGATGACACTGCCAAGTGGGAGCATTTACAGGCTAAAAAGCACTGTACCTAAAATTGAACCATTGAACCAACATGTGATCTTGTGGACCCTAGAGAATCAGGTATGTTAACTTACCTGATTAACCGATTTAAGGTATGAAACTATATGTTTTGATGTCACCAGAGCCAGTGGAAGACAACTGGGTGAAGCTGCCCCCCAGACACAAAACTGGATATATAAATACAAAAATAATTACACTGAAAAGCACTAGGCACCAGTTATCTATTAAGGATAACCTCAGCCCAAGAAAATATCTGTAGATACCGATGTCCCCACACCTACGTATGTGTGAGCTGAGCATGCAGAGAGCTTTTTTTTTACTGTTTTGTACATTTTAACACAAGCAGACAAGTCCGCAAATGCATTACTGCAAAATTTATTTTAAAAAAAAGCGTATTTCCTGTATGTTTTACTTAAATATTACATTTCAAGCAAGTACTGTATGTTTTTTTATGTTTTCTAGTTTGTTTTTAAAAAGCACATATAGCCTACAGTTAAAAAAAGTAATTATCCAACTTTAGGGGGTGCTTTGACTCAGTTTGGACTAAAAATGCCTATGATTTTAATACTATCCATTGTGCACCTGATTTTATACAAACAAATAGGGAAAAACATCCAAGGTTTTAAGTTCGTCAAATTCCTCCCAATTCATATCAAGGAGGTCGTCTTTTACAGGATCCTAATCCTCACTACAAACAGTTTGCCTCATCTTCTAGGGAAGTGGGGCAGAACTTTCCTCCATATGATGATTGGCGTACTGATGTCTCTGCTGATGTGACGAAATGGACGAAACACAGACATATTCTGAATATGGAATTAGGACCCGCCAAATGAAATCTTTAGCAAAAGACATAGAATGATTTGATCCAAATAATCCAGGGTCAAACATTGATGACTACTTAAGAGCTCCTTCTCCTATGTCTTTGGCTTTTAGACTTGCCAAATGCTACTCAAATGCAACTTGTGACAAACTGAAGCCTATATTGAAAACGACATCAAGAAGTGTTCACACATACATGGAGACATTGAAGCCCTCCATTAAGGATCATTACTCCAGACTTTGTGAGGCCCTGAGGAAAGAATTTTCTGTCTATTCTGACCAAGCGTCCGCGACCGTTTGAGCTTTCTCTGTTCATTAGAGGAAAAATGAACCACCAAGAGAGTTCTACCGAAAACTCCACTCAGCTTACTTCCAAGGCCGAAATGCTCCTGTTCTGGAGGAATATCCAACATTTAAATCATTGTTTCTGCACAACCTACAGGAAACTATATGTTTTGATGTCACAATACATTGCAGGACAAAGTTAAGAATGCAGGAAATTAGACAATGAGCATAGAGTTCTGCATATTGATGCAAGGAAAGATGACAGTTTAGATCTGAAAGGTAGAGAAGCCCCTCCCAACAGAACTAAGGCTCCAGCTGGACCCAGAAAACCAAGGTCCAGGTAAAAGAGAATACGATTAAAGGTAAAGCTGAGAGTCAACCTTTAACAGAGAGGGAAATAGAAAATGTTCGTCTTAAATTTTTCTCTGAAGCCATGCCGCATCTGAGAGCACCCGTTTCGGATGTGATCAGCCCATTAAATGGCCGTTATTAGCGGATATCACTCCCATTAAATGCAGTCAGACTGTGCCCTCTCTACCCACTGAAACATACTTTTCCGTTTGGTGTTTAAAACCTTTTCAAATTAGGTTTAGGTTACGCATTTAAAAGAAAGTATATTTGTCCTTCTGTGACCTTAAGGTTAGGACATAAAACTTGTGGGTTGGTTAAGATTGGTTAGATAACTCCAGTTACGATATGCTACTCTGACAAAGAATTTTTGACACGTGCAGACAGTTGGCTGTTATCAGCAATACAAATGGTTGATAACCTACTAGTAGGTAGAGACGGCACAGTCTGACGACATTTAATGGGAGTGATAACGGCTAATAACGGCCATTTAATGGATTGACAACATCCAAATCGGCTGCAGAGAGACACAGCTACATTGTCAGCTACACCTGCCCCTCCAAAGGGACCTAACCTAAAACCACCGTCCGCATGACTAGGCATGGATCCGGTTCCCGCTGCAAAGGTTTACCTGGTTGGCTGGGGAGCCACGCTCACAACTCACCAGGAACCCCCTGGGACTCCACTAGTAAATGCACACAAAACACCATTCCTCAGGTTGTTAGATGAATTAAGTCATCAAATCCATGCTCATCGTTTGTATTGTCAGACCATTGTAGTTTTTCAACACATCCCTAACTGGATACTGGTTCAGGAATTAGCTTGATGTCTTCAGCTTTATTTGAGCAGGTTGCCAGAGCTATAGTTTCGTTGGGTAAATCATTTCAGGTTGAGACCTGTGATGTGAACATTACCAGTTACACTCAGAACCAGTCACTCAGAACCAGGCTTGACATCACTTTCATGGAACTGATGCTTGTTTATCCCATCTACATCTCCACTCTAGACACTGAACTGCTTCTCATCGGCCAGGACCTGCTTGACAGTTTGGCTCCACTGATAGATTGTCTGTGTGGACAACTATGGGTTCAGGAAGAGGTACCAAAACCTGTCAGTTCAAACGGCAGGCAGTCAGATTCCACCAAGCAGATATCCAGCTTAGAAGAGCTCAGAGAACCCATGTCCCAACTCATGCAGCTGACAGCAACATTTCAAAATACTTCAGCCACAAAGGTTCATGCAGTCATGCAGACTACTCTGCTTGGCAGCCATGCATCATTTATTTGTTAACTAAGAAACACAGATGTAAACCCCTACAGCCCACAGTTGGCTGGAGGCATGCTCATAGGTGATGACTACATTCCAGATGTCCAGTTACCGCTCTGAATAGATAAATCAGCAGTCATCAAGGAACAGTTTGACAGCCAGTGTCAGAAAAGTTAGCATTGTATGTAGCCACAGGCTCATGTCAGCTGATTGGCCCCAGCTTCCCCTGAAAGCAGTTGGGGTCTGCACTTTAAAGGTGCATATCGGGGACAGACAGCTATCACCTGCTTTTAGTATTGTTTCACATCTTGACCCTCGTGCTCATCGGAGCAGATCTGCTGGTGAGAATCGGCGCACAACCTGACAACTTCAACCAGGTTCTTTGGTCCCGAACCAGCACACCTGCTTTTCCGTTCTTGTGTAGCCCTGATGCCTTTCTGTCAGGGCACACCATCCCCCAGGCTTGCCAAGCTACTTAGCTGTGCTTTAAGGGCATTAACTGCTGGGTCTGCAAGCATTTTTCCAACCACTTCCCTACTTCTAGGAGTTGAGTCCTGCTGTCTGTACCCACTCTGGAGTTAAACAACAGTTCAATCTACTTGCTTGTTGAAAATCCTACACAAGCTCAGATTCCAGTCAAAGCAAGAAAGCCTCTTGGCATGCTTATAGACTGCTCATTTCATGACTGAACTCTCAGTCCCTGTCATTGGTGAAATGCCTCTATTCATGAGTGACAGACAATCTGGTTCAGACACATTGTTCACCTTCCCTTTTAAAATGATCTCAGTAAAGCGGATTAAAGATTTAACTGATGAGCATGTCTGCAGCGCAACCCTTAGGCCTAAAGGCAACCTACTGGTGTACGCGCTGATGCCTCAGCCAGCAGAGTCGGGCAGGAGGACCAGACTCCCTCCACAGAACCAGATCCTGGTTTTGAAGCTGAAATCAACCAACAGCTTGAAAAAGCTGATGTATTGGAAACGGAAGCTGATAAAATGGAAATTTAAATATTGTTCTATGAATTTCAAAAGATTCTCATGATTGTGGGGTCACTGATCTCCACATGGTTTGTATCCCAATGAACCCAGATGCTAATGAGTCGATCCAGGAGATCCTTGATAAGCTGTTAGAGAAAAACATCATTAGGGAGTCTAAATCCACAGACAACTCCCTGATCTGGCCTGTGTTAAAGCCAACTGGAAAATGTAGTTTAACCATTGACTACTTTTCTTTAAATAAGCAGGTGCCTCTCTCAATATGGCTGATGATTCACTAGGATCAGGAGATGTCCAAAGTGAAAGATGCTCATTTCTTTTCTACGGTTGGCATAGCTAATGGTTTTTGCACGATGAAGGTAGACCCTGCAGACCAGTATAGGCTAGCATTTTCATTTGGAAACCGCTAGTATACATGGAACCACTGTCCCTTTGGTAAGTCCAACTAACCAACAGAGTTCAACATTTGTGCTACCACCCGTGGAAACTTCATTTATGTTGATAACATACTCATGGGAAGTCGAGACCTTTAGAGAGCACCTAGCTGAACCCCACCACGTGTTGAGTCAACTCGCCACTGAAGGTGTGAAATTAGCGCTTGCCAAAGGCCAGTGGTGCCAAAAAAAGGTGGCTTATGTTGGACTGCTAGTTGGTCCAAATGGTGTTGAACCTCAGACAGGCAGAGTCCGAGCCATTCAAGACATAAAAGCCCCAGAGAACCAGTCTGAACTCGGGACCCTCCTAGGAGTGATTACTCCCAACAGTTCATTGAGGATTATGCAGAAATAGGAAGGCTCCTGACTGAGCTGCTCCGCATTGACATGCCTTTCATCTAGGGAGAGCCCCAGCAATCTTCTTTCAACCTTTTAAAACAGAAGCTTGCTTCAGCCCCATGTAAGGCCTACCCAGATAAGGACAATGAGTTTCACCTTTAAGCAGGTTTTTCTTTCCACTGTCTCAGTGCTGCTTTGAAACAAAAACATGACCAGGAGATGAGAGTGGTCACTAATGCCAGCAAACCCCTGAGGAAGGTGGAGGTCCAGTTTTCAGACTGTGAAAAGGCCCTCCCTTCCACCATCTGGGAAGTGGAACACTTCCGCAGCTATACAGGGGGACAGAAAGTGATAATTGAAACGTGATCAACCTGTTAACTTCCTTAACAACCAACGATTGAGAGAAGGTGGGGTTTCAAAGAGCCGCATTGAAACATGGATTGTGGTGCTCCAAGGATATGATGTTGAAGTAAGGTATGGTCAGAACAACAAATGGTGTGGGGCCAAGGGCTGGCTAACTGCCTGCATTGTGAGTGTGACTCTGTCGTGAATCCCCTCAGCACACCTACTGCTGAATCCATCCTTATCCAGCCACCATTACTTCAATGACAATGTGTGTTAGGGACTCCCCAAAGTGCACATTGATGGATGTGCATTTATTCAGGAAGGTCAGCTGCGAGTGGGGGTCGAAATTGTGTGGTTGAGATGCAACAACAAAACAACCAAACCATTACCAACTGGGAACGAAGTCCAGGCAGTACGCAGAAATTGCTGCAGTTCTCATTAACCTTCAGCAGGTTACAACCCTGGAGGTCAAACTGTTCATAATTTGTTCTGACTCAAATCATGCTGGGCACAGTTTTATTTCTCACTTCCCCATTTGGAAGGAGAACCAAATAAAAAATGTCAGAAACAAAGATGTGAGAAATTCAGAACTGTTCCTAGCATGCAACAATCTCTCTTCAAACCACAACATTGTTGTACATTGGAAAAAGGTCAAAGGTCACTTGCGACCATTAGGACCTTACAAAGATGGCAATGACGAAGCCGACAAGAACCTAAAGGCTCTACCTCGCGACTTAGCACACCTTAAACTAGAAAATGGCTTGCTAGTTTACAGCCACCAGGCACAGGGCCCAACGCTCTGGGTCGTCCCCATAGGGGGTTCATTTTAACATATGTCCATCACACCCCTGTTGGTGGCCACAGAGGCTACCATGTCACATTTGACACCTTCAAACAGGTAGTGGTCTGGCCAGGCATGGGGCAAGACACCCAGGACTACGTTCAGGCCTGCCTGATCTTCTGCCAGCTCCAATCATCTCACCCTCACACAGGGAACAAAATATGTTGGGGATTTATAGGAGCAATAACTGTCTGTTCAATAATAATTTGGAATAATGGGCTTTATGCACAGTCGCTTACTGGTTACGATAAGCCCGCCCCATCACTTCCGGTTTAAAGCTGTCCCAACACAGACCGGACAAAAAGGAATTTTTAACTCTTCTCTCCCTGAGAGAATAGTTCCCTCCTCCCTTACTGGGCTCTTTGACATCTTGTGCTGTAAAATGTCTACTGTAGACACGGGTGTGGTTAGAGATAAAGAAGTTTTCTCTTCTAATATTCACAGTCCATCTCTTTTGTATTTGCTGGTCCGATCAAAACGTGTGTGAAAGCTGCATTATATTTAGCTGATGAGGTACAAAAATTAACAGCAGTGTTCAGCTGAATGCTTCCTGCTGCTGGAAATTTAAATAGTAGCTTCATCTATTACGACTATACTATGCTATACGTCTCAAATAAAACTAATATATAATCCTTCTATTTACCTCGGTGCTGCACTCTACTGCCACAGCTTACCACAGATTTACCCAGAAACGATCTGACTGGCTTATTGCAAACTGGAAGTTCTACTAAGTGCGCTGTGCATAAAGCCCATTATACCAATAACCATAGGCCATAGGTAATTTTAACCAGGGACGCCGGGGACATGTCCCCAGCAATATTTATGATTAATGGGTTTGTCCCCACCAAACCTGATGCAGAAATTCTTTACCAGCACTGATCTAACAGCCACTTGTGCTCCCAGCAAAGTTTCCGTATGAGTATCTGAACAGAATTTTACTTATATCACTCCACTTTCTCATGCATACATATTTCTGTACTAGGCTACTAGGTTACAGCATTCTCTGCAGTAGATGTCATGTTTTTAAAGACTGGTAGTCAGCTACAGGGCGGAGTCCTGCAATGTCACTGGTACCTGTTTCAAGATGAAAAAATACAGCTATACAGTTGCTTTGCTGTAACGCAGGTCACCCCTTCGCTGCTTCACTGTTTCGTGGATTTTTTTTAATGGCACAATATAAATGCTTTTATTAAAGCGCATTGTGTTCTGTGTCCTAACTGATTGGATGCAGTTTTGAATCTCCTACTGTCATGTCTCCTGCTCTTGCCAAATTTATTATGTTGTTGAATCTCTCAAAGATTAATAATGGGGGTTCTATACCCAACATTTCCGCATATAGGATGAGCTAATCTTTTGGCACTTAGGTTGGGAGATAATAAAGTTCTTTATGTCTCGTCTTTTTTTTATAGACTTCGTTTATTAATGTTTTATATTCATATAATCCCATGTGTTTATAGTGTGTGCTTTAGAATATACTGTCAGTATTCGAAGGCTGTTGTTTATGTCTACAGTATATATAAAGATCCACAGCTCAGAGTAAACCCTGTATCAAGAGGAGGGGCTCTTCTCCTCCCCTTAAGTCACAATGCTGCCCTCAGCTCCTGATTTACATATACACATGTCAGCAGCTGGGGGGGACAGAGTGAGAGGAACCGCAGGAGGAGGAGAATTTAATTACTGAAGCATCATGCATTGTGTTTAAGATGAGAAACTGCATATATGTTAAATATCCATGTGTCAGATGAATAAGACACACCCCACCTCAAAGAACTGTCTATATATGTGCAAAAAGCTAAAACACAGTAGAAGTTGCAAGACTTGAGTTGGAGAGTTGTTGAAAACTCTGTCAAGGATCTTTTCGCTTCTAGCTTCAGTTTTTAGCTTCTGAGATTGTTTTGGGGTACTGGATTTGACAGATATTATAGTAAATTTGAGCTGTTGCAATCCCTATTTGAGTTAAGATTAAACTTTTGAAAGTTACCTCCATTTTTAGTCGAGTCCTTTAAAGAGTATTAACTTAATTCTGTAAGTGAGGTCTCATAAAGACCTCTTGACTGGGGTCTCTTACACTAGTTAAGATCTGGGGATTAACTGACATCAGGTTACTGACTTTTTGAACGGCAT